>CM062297.1:875829315-877064315 GCA_031216915.1 Pictodentalium vernedei | reverse complement strand
TAAGCAATCAAAAAGGCTAGGACTAGAGCTAATGATAAGGACATAGCCAGGTACCTAAATAGATTAAGAATGAGCAGTAAATGGTCTAAGCAATCAAAAAGGCTAGGACTAGAGCTAATGGTAAGGACATAGCCAGGTACCTAAATAGATTAAGAATGAGCAGTAAATGGTCTAAGCAATCAAAAAGGCTAGGACTAGAGCTAATGGTAAGGACATAGCCAGGCACCTAAATAGATTAAGAATGAGCAGTAAATGGTTTAAGCAATCAAAAAGGCTAGGACTAGAGCTAATGATAAGGACATAGCCAGATACCTAAATAGATTAAGAATGAGCAGTAAATGGTCAAAGCAATCAAAAAGGATAGGACTAGAGCTAATGGTAAGGACATAGCCAGGTACCTAAATAGATTAAGAATGAGCAGTAAATGGTCTAAGCAATCAAAAAGGCTAGGACTAGAGCTAATGGTAAGGACATAGCCAGGTACCTAAATAGATTAAGAATGAGCAGTAAATGGTCTAAGCAATCAAAAAGGCTAGGACTAGAGCTAATGGTAAGGACATAGCCAGGTACCTAAATAGATTAAGAATGAGCAGTAAATGGTCTAAGCAATCAAAAAGGCTAGGACTAGAGCTAATGGTAAGGACATAGCCAGGTACCTAAATAGATTAAGAATGAGCAGTAAATGGTCTAAGCAATCAAAAAGGCTAGGACTAGAGCTAATGGTAAGGACATAGCCAGGTACCTAAATAGATTAAGAATGAGCAGTAAATGGTCTAAGCAATCAAAAAGGCTAGGACTAGAGCTAATGGTAAGGACATAGCCAGGTACCTAAATAGATTAAGAATGAGCAGTAAATGGTCTAAGCAATCAAAAAGGCTAGGACTAGAGCTAATGGTAAGGACATAGCCAGGTACCTAAATAGATTAAGAATGAGCAGTAAATGGTCTAAGCAATCAAAAAGGCTAGGACTAGAGCTAATGGTAAGGACATAGCCAGGTACCTAAATAGATTAAGAATCAGCAGTAAATGGTCTAAGCAATCAAAAAGGCTAGGACTAGAGCTAATGGTAAGGACATAGCCAGATACCTAAATAGATTAAGAATGAGCAGTAAATGGTCTAAGCAATCAAAAAGGCTAGGACTAGAGCTAATGGTAAGGACATAGCCAGGTACCTAAATAGATTAAGAATGAGCAGTAAATGGTCTAAGCAATCAAAAAGGCTAGGACTAGAGCTAATGATAAGGACATAGCCAGGTACCTAAATAGATTAAGAATGAGCAGTAAATGGTCTAAGCAATATGTCAGTCGGTAGAGTATCATACCTAGCTAGGACTAGAGCTAATGGTAAGGACATAGCCAGGTACCTAAATAGATTAAGAATGAGCAGTAAATGGTCTAAGCAATCAAAAAGGCTAGGACTAGAGCTAATGGTAAGGACATAGCCAGGTACCTAAATAGATTAAGAATGAGCAGTAAATGGTCTAAGCAATCAAAAAGGCTAGGACTAGAGCTAATGATAAGGACATAGCCAGGTACCTAAATAGATTAAGAATGAGCAGTAAATGGTCTAAGCAATCAAAAAGGCTAGGACTAGAGCTAATGGTAAGGACATAGCCAGGTACCTAAATAGATTAAGAATGAGCAGTAAATGGTCTAAGCAATCAAAAAGGCTAGGACTAGAGCTAATGGTAAGGACATAGCCAGGTACCTAAATAGATTAAGAATGAGCAGTAAATGGTCTAAGCAATCAAAAAGGCTAGGACTAGAGCTAATGATAAGGACATAGCCAGGTACCTAAATAGATTAAGAATGAGCAGTAAATGGTCTAAGCAATCAAAAAGGCTAGGACTAGAGCTAATGGTAAGGACATAGCCAGGTACCTAAATAGATTAAGAATGAGCAGTAAATGGTCTAAGCAATCAAAAAGGCTAGGACTAGAGCTAATGGTAAGGACATAGCCAGGTACCTAAATAGATTAAGAATGAGCAGTAAATGGTCTAAGCAATCAAAAAGGCTAGGACTAGAGCTAATGATAAGGACATAGCCAGGTACCTAAATAGATTAAGAATGAGCAGTAAATGGTCTAAGCAATCAAAAAGGCTAGGACTAGAGCTAATGATAAGGACATAGCCAGGTACCTAAATAGATTAAGAATGAGCAGTAAATGGTCTAGGCAATCAAAAAGGCTAGGACTAGAACTAATGATAAGGACATAGCCAGATACCTAAATAGATTAAGAATGAGCAGTAAATGGTCTAAGCAATCAAAAAGGCTAGGGCTAGAGCTAATGGTAAGGACATAGCCAGGTACCTAAATAGATTAAAAATGAGCAGTAATTGGTCTAAGCAATCAAAAAGGCTAGGACTAGAGCTAATGGTAAGGACATAGCCAGGTACCTAAATAGATTAAGAATGAGTAGTAAATGGTCTAAGCAATCAAAAAGGCTAGGACTAGAGCTAATGGTAAGGACATAGCCAGATACCTAAATAGATTAAGAATGAGCAGTAAATGGTCTAAGCAATCAAAAAGGCTAGGACTAGAGCTAATGGTAAGGACATAGCCAGGTACCTAAATAGATTAATAATGAGCAGTAAATGGTCTAAGCAATCAAAAAGGCTAGGACTAGAGCTAATGATAAGGACATAGCCAGGTACCTAAATAGATTAAGAATGAGCAGTAAATGGTATAAGCAATATGTCAGTCGGTAGAGTATCATACCTAGCTAGGACTAGAGCTAATGGTAAGGACATAGCCAGGTACCTAAATAGATTAAGAATGAGCAGTAAATGGTCTAAGCAATCAAAAAGGCTAGGACTAGAGGTAATGATAAGGACATAGCCAGGTACCTAAATAGATTAAGAATGAGCAGTAAATGGTCTAAGCAATCAAAAAGGCTAGGACTAGAACTAATGGTAAGGACATAGCCAGGTACCTAAATAGATTAAGAATGAGCAGTAAATGGTCTAAGCAATCAAAAAGGCTAGGACTAGAGCTAATGGTAAGGACATAGCCAGGTACCTAAATAGATTAAGAATGAGCAGTAAATGGTCTAAGCAATCAAAAAGGCTAGGACTAGAGCTAATGGTAAGGACATAGCCAGGTACCTAAATAGATTAAGAATGAGCAGTAAATGGTCTAAGCAATCAAAAAGGCTAGGACTAGAGCTAATGGTAAGGACATAGCCAGGTACCTAAATAGATTAAGAATGAGCAGTAAATGGTCTAAGCAATCAAAAAGGCTAGGACTAGAGCTAATGGTAAGGACATAGCCAGATACCTAAATAGATTAAGAATGAGCAGTAAATGGTCTAAGCAATCAAAAAGGCTAGGACTAGAGCTAATGGTAAGGACATAGCCAGGTACCTAAATAGATTAAGAATGAGCAGTAAATGGTCTAAGCAATCAAAAAGGCTAGGACTAGAGCTAATGGTAAGGACATAGCCAGATACCTAAATAGATTAAGAATGAGCAGTAAATGGTCTAAGCAATCAAAAAGGCTAGGACTAGAGCTAATGGTATGGACATAGCCAGGTACCTAAATAGATTAAGAATGAGCAGTAAATGGTCTAAGCAATCAAAAAGGCTAGGACTAGAGCTAATGGTAAGGACATAGCCAGATACCTAAATAGATTAAGAATGAGCAGTAAATGGTCTAAGCAATCAAAAAGGCTAGGACTAGAGCTAATGGTAAGGACATAGCCAGGTACCTAAATAGATTAAGAATGAGCAGTAAATGGTCTAAGCAATCAAAAAGGCTAGGACTAGAGCTAATGGTAAGGACATAGCCAGATACCTAAATAGATTAAGAATGAGCAGTAAATGGTCTAAGCAATCAAAAAGGCTAGGACTAGAGCTAATGGTAAGGACACAGCCAGGTACCTAAATAGATTAAGAATGAGCAGTAAATGGTCTAAGCAATCAAAAAGGCTAGGACTTGAGCTAATGATAAGGACATAGCCAGGTACCTAAATAGATTAAGAATGAGCAGTAAATGGTCTAAGCAATATGTCAGTCGGTAGAGTATCATACCTAGCTAGGACTAGAGCTAATGGTAAGGACATAGCCAGGTACCTAAATAGATTAAGAATGAGCAGTAAATGGTCTAAGCAATCAAAAAGGCTAGGACTAGAGCTAATGGTAAGGACATAGCCAGGTACCTAAATAGATTAAGAATGAGCAGTAAATGGTCTAAGCAATCAAAAAGGCTAGGACTTGAGCTAATGATAAGGACATAGCCAGGTACCTAAATAGATTAAGAATGAGCAGTAAATGGTCTAAGCAATATGTCAGTCGGTAGAGTATCATACCTAGCTAGGACTAGAGCTAATGGTAAGGACATAGCCAGGTACCTAAATAGATTAAGAATGAGCAGTAAATGGTCTATACAGAATACAAGCGACATAAAGACGACGATTCGGGAAGAATCCGTACCTAATAAAATCCTGTAATAGAGTGGAAACGAAGATTTGCCTGCAAGGTCACTCTTAGTAAAAATGCTCTAGTACAATCGAACATCGCGTTTTTAAGGTCATATAGCATTGCGTGGTACTCTGGGCAGGGGTTCGTGTCCGTTAGAAACGAGGATTCTGGGAGAACCCGGGCCAGGGAAAGACCAAGAACATAGAAAACGAGCTTTCTTCGCTAATCCGAGCCAGATACAAATAGTTGTCGGTCTCATTTGGGTATTCATTATACTTCCGTCCAATCGCACTTACCCTCAAAACATATCCTCGTTCTATTAGAGGCCATTGGGTCCATATAGGAACCACGCGCTACCATAAAAACCAAGATGGTGGTCACCAGTAGACTGAATAGGCGGAGGAAACACTTATCACCTAATTACACGCAGTGCGCACTTGCATCACATACCCCTATGGGAATAACGTTACAACACGACCGCTCACGCGGGCTACCATAACGACACAACATGGCGTCCCTGCGTCCCATGACTATGACGCCACTTGCGCCCTCCGTCCTCTCCCGAATGAGACTCATTTATTCACATGACGCACTTCTAATGTAGTATAAGAGTAGTGTTAATCCATCAAGGAATTCTGCTGAAACAATATTTTCTACACGTTGAATGCGTTCAAACTTTTTACGTTAAATGTAAATCATCACAGGATCTAAATAGCTGTCTACCATTGGTAATCGAGAACAATCACTTGACATGGCAGACGGAAATGGTAGTGAACTTCCAAAGCACCCACCCTATTCACCTCGCCTCAGATACCCTCTACTCTATTCTCGACCTCCTCCTTCAAGATGGAAAAAAAATAACTGACAGCAGATTTTAGGTAACCTCCACCCCCCCCCCCCCCACCCCGACACACCGCACCTTCGTAAAATATGGTAGAGTGTCGATGCTCAAGGAATATGATGAGCACCACTCCCAGAAGAAAAACGAATTTTAGAATTCAAAACGGTCAGCTAGACGGAAAAAGCCACGCATAATAATACATCGACTGAAATGGGTGGTTGGGAGAGAGATCTTCTGAGATCACCGGGGCCGTATTAAATATTATAATTGTAGACAACGCAGGAGATCACACAATTCTAGCCCTTGAATACCACACTTTATCACCCATAAGTTTTCTGGTTTGATAGAAACTGACAACTTATGCCTGTGGTAAGCAGTCTCTCAAAACACAGCATTACTACAAATAATTGGCCAACTTTGAACTTACATAAAGTCACATGTGCAGAAAGTGACATTAAACACCAGAAAACACGCACACCACATACAAATCATAAAAATGTCTTTCCTCGCCGTATTGAACCCATGAAATGATGTTTGACCCGCAAAACCCTTGAAATGAGAAAATGATTAAAAATCGATAAGATGTACCCAAACTATGATTTGAGCCACCTCAAAAATATTACACTACTGGTTGATTATTACACTACTGGTTGTTACAGTGTGTCACACCGCCCCAACAGTTATGTCCCTAATTATCCCACCGGAAGGTTTGTGTATAAACACACTAACACCAAAGTACTCATTAGTGTCGACGGCAAAGACAAAATGTACCGAGGGATATAATTAATACACTATCAACATACACGGTTCGATCCCTGCTAGGAGTGACTGCGTACTTAATCCTAACTGCCCACGTGGGGGGCACGGTGGCCGGTGTGCTCAGGCGTACTGCAGTCGATGGTGCACTTGTCTTCAACTATGATAACTCTGCTTAATATAATTATTACCGCCAGAATGTTTGTGCACCAACGCACTATCACCTGCAGTTAAAACTAGAAGTCCTGAAATGCCCACAAATAGTACGTTGATATGCGCGTTAATCTACGCGTTATGACCATAGTAAGGCTATCAAATCCTATACATATGGCATGTGCACAAGCAATAACCCGGAGGTCCATTGGTAGAAACATTGCCTGTGTTTGCTACGAGTAACCAGGAGAACCTGCCGTGTTTTGGATGCCATTCGATGTGGTAATTGCGCGCAATTCCTACGTACAATTAAGCCCAGATAATCGCACAGTTCGTGACATGACTTCTAGTTTTCACTGTAAGTACCTCCGTTGTGTCCACAACGAAGACAAAGTGTATTTAAGGATATAATTAATACTCCAAAAATGTTTGTGTGTCCGACTCGTAGTACTGGAATGGTTAACCGGATAACCGGTTTGAAACCAGTTATCTACCTAACCTATTAAAAAAAACGTCAACCCGTTATCCGAGATATTGATAGTGATCGTCATTCCACGGTTAAAACGTAGTTAATCTGCCGCTTCTCCTTTGGGATAGATTACACCTCGAAGCAGCGCTGTACATATTGAGAAATAATCGACTTTGGCGTTCAAGATTTCGTTATTGATTGGCAATTTCCGTGAGTACTGAGTAACCGCAGAAACTATTCCGTAGTATGTATACAAACGAACGTTGTCGAGTACTCGACAACGTTCGTTTGGATACACACTACGGAATAGTTTCTGAGAATACTGCTTTCCAATTCCTATAGTTTTGATCCAAGATTCGGTGAAATAATGGCTACGGTTAACCGGATATTATCCGGTTATAGCTCTCGGTTAGTCGGTTGTGAAAATGAGCCAACCGTTTCAGCCCTAGTGTGCTGACCACTGATTTCTATACAACTAATGCTGAAACGTCAGCGAAAAACGTCGCGGCCCAGTCTGCCCTCACTCAGCTAGCCGTCAAGTCAATCAACGTGATAATTTCTCTCAACCGATTACGTTATTTGAGCTATTACGCCGTGACGTGAAATTGTTGCGAAGTTCGCCCACAGGAGTTAAGCTCGGGAGAAGAGCTATAGCTCTTTGGCGTTGATGTTTTGATTATGGTTATTAAAATGTGTAATAGGCAATTTCTATTTGGCTAAGAGGACTTGTATTTTATGTGCAGTTAAATTAAGTCAGAATTACATGAAATTATACTAGCTGGCGATCAGAGTACAAAAGTACTTTGAGTTCCCATACAAGAGTGCATGCCAGATGTTATGTTGACAATACCAGGTATATCACTGTAGACCAGTACTGTCAACTAACAGTAATATGCCAGATTTGTTGATAGAATTTATAACATTCAGCAGTAGTTTTTAGAATGTTGTTCTATTTGTCACCAAATCAAACTATGCACTTGGTGGAACATCACAAGGCATCACCAGATGCTGAGTTGCAAATAGTGCGTTCCACCAGGCAATTATGTCGGTTAACTGATACTCGGCAGAATACAGTCTGATGTAGAAATTCCATGGACTGCATGCAGACTGACTGGCAGTCTGCATGGCAGTAAAAGAGTCCACAAATGGCGGTGACTTTCCCTAAATTTTCCGCTGAGTGGTAGTCACGTGATTAGGTGTTGCATCAGAAAATTGGTGAATATAAACACCGTTTTCTGGGTCTTGAGCAATGTTGTCTCCTGGCTCATCACAGCGCAATATACATCCGTGCCTGGCTTTTGAAGGATGTAGCCACCGCTGAAGAATTAAGGTATGAACTTTGTTAATTTTATACATTGTAAATAGGTAGAGATAACGGCAGCTTTTTCGGCAGTGTTGTAAATTAAAAGTAAGGACACTTTACTCAAGTGTTCGCTACGTTATTTCATAACTGATGCACGACAAGATTCGTGAAGTTACTGGAAACTTAGAACTGTCTGGAACCTGCTTTCAATATCGTCTGTAAGAGAATCCAAAAAGCCACGGACTAGTGGGACTTCGCTATTGTGCCAGTTAACACAACAAACGGAGTCCTGCGTTATGATTGTGGACCAATAGGGAGATTAACCCTAATTCCACAACAAAATCACGGAGGAACAGCTTTTCACTTCATCAAACGTTATGGTGTTCTCCTAATACTAAAATATTAGCACTATATCAAATTCTCAATTTCGGCACTTGATTTTATCAATAACAAGTGTTCAATTTATATTGCAGCGAAAAATGGACACATGGTCACTATATTCATTTTTCACAGACATCATAGCATACTCTTTAAAAAGCCGTTGAAGCGATCGGTGATTGCAGGACGACAGAAAAATTGAAAACCTTGGAGAAAGAAGTTTTATTGGTCAATGTTTATTTATAGCAACTCCAGCTACACTTCCCTTAGGTTCGTGTCCCCTCCTCTGAGTTCGAACAATTTTTTAATTTTCTGTATTCTGCATATGACTAATTAATAAGCGTTCCAGTAATCCTGTTGCATAGGTGTATGTTGTACCAAAACGCTAACCAACACTACAGTACTTTAGTGTCTACAACGTAAAATGTAGAGGATATTTTATACGCTAACCTGTGAATTATCGCAAATTATCCAAAAGCTGTTTCTGGATAGCCATTAGCTCGATAGATATCGATAAATATTCCTCAGTAGCTTCCTAAATGACGTCACGCTTCGGCGCATGAAGGAACGATCAGTTGATCTTTGTTATTGTTTTGAAACCTACGCGTTTGAGGTCGAATTGGGCTGAATATTGTGTATAAAATGTCTCGTAGCATTTTATGAAAAGAAAATCTACTGTATTTTAGTCATTATCGGGAATTATCTCAAGAGTGTGGGCCTTAAAATTTTATTTTTCACGAGCGCTTGCGCGAGTGAAAATAATATTTTCAGGTGCACACGATGTTTTTTTTTCAGCAGCTTCCTAAATGACGTTACACTTCGGCGCACGATGCCTCCTTGCACGTCGCATTGAATGTACGATCAGCTTTTTTTATTGTTTTGAAGCGTACGTGGTTGCAGTGAAATTGGGCCGAATATTGCACGGTAAAATGTCACGTAGCATACAATAAGAAGAAAATCTACACTATTTTAGAAAATATCGGGAATTATCTCATGCGTGTGTACCCGAAAGTATTATTTTTCACTCTTCAAAAATAAAACTTTGAGGTCCACACGAATGAGATTATTCTGGATATTTACTAAAATAGTGTAGACATCCTCTATATATTAAGGTATATTCAGCTGAGATATTACTATATCCCCGGAGTGTTGCGCGATCACATCAATACTCAAGTACTGTCGTGTCAACAATGTGGCTGAGGTACATCGAGGGATAAAAATAATACACCAAAAATGTTTGTATACGTACAATGGAACTAGCATTTTAGTACTTCTTTAGTATCAACAATGCTGACGAAGTGTATGAAGGTCTATGTCACATGAATGGTTACTGCACCAGAAATGTCTGTGTGACGAACAGTTTAACACTTTTGCACTTCTTCATCCGTCTATGATTTTTGGTCGTAACTAATAACCATGAGACACTCTAAAATCAGTTGGGTTAAACATGAACCCAAATCAACTGGGCTGAGTGAATATGAACCCAACCACCCCAGTTGATTTGGGTTGATGTTTAACCCAACTGATTTTAGAGTGTAGGTAACAGCAAACCACTTATTATAGTTCTTGATGTTCTTTGTAGATGAATGGAATTTCCAAAGAAATGACGTCCACATACAGCAAAGCGAAAGTTTGTATATCAGGAAAGTGCCATCCACTTGAACCAGGTTAGTACACTGGTACCGTGACGAAGATGAACTTTTTAAACTTTTTACATTTAACAGAAACTAGGGGTTTTATTAGAGTTATTATTTACTCACACAATAGCCTCTCTATTCGTACTAAAACACGGTTATGTTGTACGATGCATAAAATCAGAAATCCAGATGATTCACTGAAGCTTAATAATAGATAGCTAGTCCATTAAAGACGTGTAGTTTGTGTAAAATCAAATCCATGAATGACTGCAAAGGGAGATTTATTGTATCAAAGGAGATAATATCTTCCAACTGCAAATTAACCAAACAGAGGAATATCTTCACACTTGAGTAAGACCTCTCGCTTCGAAATAAGGTGACTATTCCCCTTTCAAAACATCCAGCTTAGGGTGGGAGAATAATTTAATATGCGAAATCTGAGATCGCAGATAAATTGAAGTAAGTGATACAAACCTCTTCCGCGCGTCACTTGTGGGGCACTTCGTTGCCATACATCGCCACTGTCTGTCAGACATTCACACTAATAGTATATTAGAGGTTTTGCTTCTCACCTTCAGACGACCATGGTTGATGAATCAGGAAGTGACGTCATAGGCACATGACCACTTGCGTCACGCGGATTGTCTTGGTATGGCGATACGTAGAGTTACTGCACACATATGGCCTGTTTTGTGATGGAGACAATTGAAAAAAAAAATCTTTTTCATTTTTGTCTGAAAAACATAGCTTATGACCCCTCTTTGGAACGAGTTTTGGTCGTTACGTTGAGTAAAGGGTTAAAAAGCGTACGAAGATTGTAAGGCGTGAGGAAACTGAAAGCCTTCTAGATTTTTTTATTCGTTATTCTGGTCGACTCGTGTCAACAATTTCACATAATTCCCAAAACATTTATAACCTTCATATACCATTAAGGTGTTCACATCAAGTTTTATAAACATAAACAAGAAAGCGAATCGCCATGTGATTTTCCAATGGTTCTAAATAATCTGTCAGGACTGTAATTTTAGTGCTTGTTTCAGTGACGCCTTGCATGACCGTTTTTTCTTTGTAGGATGCATAATGATTCCATTTCATGAAAACGGAAGTAAATTAGACGTTAAAGCCTCTGACACATCTTTGCGATTTTTTGACACGATCTACTACGGCATGAACATTTTGGACAATCGTGGATATCCGTACAGAGATCCATACATCTTCCTAATCAATCGTTGATATCCGTACTGAGTTCCGTACTGCTTCGCAATCAATTGTGGATATCCGTACTGAGATCCGTACAGCTTCCTAATCAATCGTGGATATCCGTACTGAGTTCCGTACTGCTTCGCAATCAATCGTGGATATCCGTACTGAGATCCGTACAGCTTCGCAGTCATTCTTGAGTATTCTTGGTTGATCGGCACACGCGTAAGAAAGTTTTCAACTGTTTAAAACTTTTGTACTCCATCGTGCGATTTTTCAATTCCGTACTGATTCGCACGCTGTCTTACAAGATCGTACTAAACAATACGGGGTATTCTTGGGTATTCTTGAGTGTTCGTGAGTGTTTGTTCGCACTTGGCCAGTACGGTTGCGTCAAGATTCAATAAGAACTATTAAGATCTACTTCGACGGCACTACGAGTTTCGTACGACTCCTCCAAGACTCCATACGACTCAAGATAATAGTACGACGTACCAAGATTTATCACGATAGAGTAAGAACTAATACGGTCACACTAAGAATCTATACGAAATTTCACGATTCTCGACGAATTTGATACAATTCCAGTAAGATCCAGTAGGATACAGTAGGTTGTTACAAGAACTCACATGTTTTCACCACGATTCCCGACAAAAAGGATATAAACCCCGATAATCAGCGGCTCTGAAATCATTCTGTTCTGACTGTTGAGGACTCTTGCTAGGTCGTGCTTCATCTTTGGTACGAGTGTCACGCGAGCATCATACTAGGTCATATCGATTCGTATTGAATCAGCTTGGAAAATCTTAGTAGATTCTTGCCACAGTCGTAACGAACCGCACAAGGTTGTATGGAGGTCGTGTGAAGGTTGGGTAAGGTCGTGAGAGAAGACGATTCATTGCGATTTTAAAAAAAAATCGATGTCAATCATGGTAAAATGAATTCGTGGCCATTCTTAGAAATTCGTACAAAAAATCACAAAGATGTGACAGTGGCTTAAGGAAAGCTCAATAAATTGTAATCCGCATGAAGTCGGCAAGTAGAGACATGAAAGCATTACACGGGCAATGCAGTTGCTAGTTGTCTTAACGCGGAAAGCTCGGTCAAAAGTAATTGAAAGCAAAACAGGACATGCTTTTATTGATTTTACGCAGCTCATACGTCATCTACCAAATCTGATAAAAGTATATCTGTATTCTGTAGACAGGACAGAAAAGATAAAATCGACAAGTGAGCTCGTTCCAATGAGGATCTCATAAAATGATGTTGTCGAGAATTCGTTAAAATTTGAAAAGAAATATTAAATAATAAATTTTGAAATCGTTTGTGTTGGGCAAAAGGTTAAATGATTTTCAAGTACATTCAACCAATACACAGCACTAATCTCTGTCTAGTATATACATCAAATTATGTTATTCCGTCGACTTCCTTCAGACCATGCCCATTTAGAGCGTAAACACGTGTAGATAAAGATAAAAAAATGTCACGAGAGCTCGGTGGCTCAGTGGTTCCGGCATTGGACTTTAACCCGACCCACATCAGAAATAACTGCGTTGTATCATCTTTACTTACCAGCTACCATTACTTTCATAATATAGCGCAACAAACATTGACCAACTTAAAAAAAAACAACAACAGTACATATTATTATTATTTAATGGCTTTAACGTCATTTTAAGCATGTATGGCTATATCATGACCTCAAAACAAGTAAAAGTTCGGCCATTGGATTATACCTGTAATTCCGACGTTAAAGAACTCCACACATGAGCCAGTACTATAAAACTTGTACAATTCTATTTTCTAGAATTGTATTTTCTGCCTATTAATATAATTAGCTAAAATGAATCATTAACATTTAAAAATATATGGCAATTTGCCAATTGGCAAATTGCCACATCTTTGACGATGATAATGGTTCATTTCAACCCATTTATAGTCATAACTAGAAAATACAATTCTAGAAAATACAATCGTAAAAGTTTCATATAATTGGCCCCTGAAGGCCGCATATGACGTTTGGATACTTTCAAGAATGAACGTTGATGAACGCTGAAGATGTGATTTTTAAAATTGAATACGTTTTTCCTTCGGGAGATTCCCCAAAATCATACAACAAATGTTGTTCTTCTGATTTCGAAAAGATTTCGGACACAACACGGAATTTTTCTTCTATCATCCCACTTTATCGCTTGCACACAACTAGATTTTATTCTGATCATGTATGCTTTACCATTTCAAAATTAAAGAAACTAACAAAAAACTGAAAACTACAGAAGAAATTCCATCGTGAGAAAATATTAATATCAAGAAAATCTGCAGTATTTAGTAATCCTCAAAAATGGTGACACGAAGAAACATGAATGAAGATGTATTGTGAAGTAAACACCGTTTTCTATTTTTTTTAATTGGGAAACGAGACAGAGTATTTCCTTTTTATGCTCGACAGATATTCATAACTACCCCTTTACTGTTAATATTTCGAATGTCAGTATTGGCTTGACCAGTTCATGATCATAGTCCCCATCTTCTCTGGACGGGGCTAAATATGGCCTGGGAGATGATGTTCCAGTTGTTATCTTCAAATTGGTCTCCTAGGTGAGGTGGATGGTGGGTCGTCTTGGGGATTTGGGCATAGGCTTTCGCTTTCGTCTTGACGGAAAGAGCGATGCAAACATCGCCTCCGTGGAGAGTTTTGGTGGAGTACGACCGCAGCTGGTCCCTTTCCACGAGGTGGGAAGTATTTCGCCGAACGCAATAATAATACACGCTAAAAACTAAAGTGTTAAAAACTACACTTTTAAGTGCTGTATTTAACACTTACTAAGTGCTGAACTAGCACTTTGTTCAAGTGCAGACATCCCAGAACTTGACAGGTGTTACAATAATACCACTTGACAAGTGTAATGTCGCGACACTTAAAAGGAAAGAACGCAGATGACGCGGATCAGGCTCGAACTCTCGAGCCTGATCCGCGTCATCTGCGTTGTGTCCTTTTAATTATGTGCCCACCAAGCCCAAATCAAATTATGGACGATTCTGGAAGAACCATCAATGCTAGACACATGGGAAGTGCCATCCATTCAAGTTTCAGATGTCGGACGATTGTTATGTCTAAGTGCTTAAAGCATTGCACTTTGAGTGTTGAAATCAAACCCTAAGAGTTAGAATGGGTTTAACACCTTGAAAGTGTCAGTTTTAACACTTTAGTTTTTAGTGTGTAGATTAATATTAGATTAAAAACACTAATTATAGGAGTAACCATGGAAACCACAAACAAATAAAATGTTTGCTGATGATGATATTTATTACCTGGTAAACGCAAGAGTGGACATCACTGCGCATGCGTAGCTAAAACATGCGACTGTACAGTATTGATAAGAGTGTTCTTTTGTCCATTCATATTGACCATTGTGTCCCAAATCCTCAATGTTACTCTTACACTGTTCAGTCTGTCACTGGCGTTTTGCCAATTTTCCGAGTAAATCAACAATAATAACCTTCTTGACCATGCCGTGGCGATGTACTCATTTTCTTAACATTTATATAACAGGTCTCCTGCAACTTTATGAGCCCAGACAATTTTTGTTTTGTTTAATCAATAGCACTGTTTCTTGGGAGACTTGCATTAAAAGGTTTTAAATTAGGTTTTGTGAAATCTCAACAAGGGTCGAATGATGAAGGGTGGCATGGACTTGTAGATGGTTTCATGTAATGGAGTGGGGGTGGAGAACATGTTTTACAATAAAGGGTGGCATGGACTTGTAGATGGTTTCATGTAATGGAGTGGGGGTGGAGAACATGTTTTACAATGAAGGGTGGCATGGACTTGTAGATGGTTTCATGTAATGGAGTGGGGGTGGAGAACATGTTTTACAATGAAGGGTGGCATGGACTTGCAGATGATTTCATGTAATGGTGTGGGGGTGTAGAGCATGTTTTACAATGAAGGGTGGCATGGACTTGTAGATGGCTTCATGTAATGGAGTGGGGCGTGGAGAACATGTTTTACAATGAAGGGTAGGCATGGATTTGTAGATGGTTTCATGTAATGGAGTGGGGGTGGAGAACATGTTTTACAATGAAGGGTGGCATGGACTTGTAGATGGTTTCATGTAATTGAGTGGGGTGGAGAACATGTTTTACAATGAAGGGTGGCATGGACTTGTAGATGGTTTCATGTAATGGAGTGGGGGTGGAGAACATGTTTTACAATGAAGGGTGGCATGGACTTGTAGATGGTTTCATGTAATGGAGTGGGGGTGGAGAACATGTTTTACAATGAAGGGTGGCATGGACTTGTAGATGGTCACTTCGTTGGTCGTAGCTTCCAACGTAAAATTATTTAATTAGGCGAGTGACGTCAAAGACCAAAGCCTCATGTATGTCTGTTTATTGTATATGGGTTATTTAAGAAATAACTGTTGTTTTCCTTCGGTTTATGCGATATAAACCGAAAATTTTCAGCACAAGCTTCATAACTCGCATAGCGAGTTATGATTAAGCTTGTGCTGAAAATTTTCGGTTTATATCGCATAAACTGAAGGAAAAGAACAGTTATTTCTTATAATTTAATCCGGCTGTAATATTAAAATATAAAAACTATGTGTACGTGAACGAAAAACTTTTAATTTTCGCAAAAGACAACAGTCAAACTCAGGAAAAAGTGCCACAAACAGGTCACGTCAATCATTGTCAAATTGTTTGTTGTTTTGATTTTCGATCGCAGACGACAGATATTTAGCAAGTCACGTAACAATATTATTAAAAACATTTTTTTTTGTTCTCCCAAAATCATGTTTGGGTGTATGATCTTTTATTCGTCTCCCACTTCGGTATATTTTATTAAATTCAGTTGTTCCTGAGAAATTATCATTATATTCTCGCTGACCAGAGGCGATGAAAAATCGATCATTGATCATTGTTTACATCTATCAGTCCGTCGTCACGCCCTCACGATGACAATTGGATTGAGTGGGCGGGGCTTCCAGGGTCTTCAAAATTGGATAGGATACATGTGCGAATGTGTTGACATTCCAAATCATTACGTGATTTGGTTTATACGATTTTGACGCATTTCACACTGTATGCTTTCAACCAATCAAACGCAGAGGCGGAGCAAATGATTAAATTATTGAGTATTCAATGTTCATGACGGGGAGACTGAATTCTTCTGTTATTGTTGAACAGAAGTTCTCCTTTCGCTAAAGGACACATCCTCAGCACAGTGACTCATTGTCAACAAATCACATATGCGCGACTCTAACAGGAGGGGGGGGGGGGGGGGGGTCTTCCAAAAAATTCCGGACACAAGGCCGGGGTGGGTGGGTGGTCGGATGAGGGCCAAAACACCTTTTTTCCTGGAGTTGCAATTTTTTTCCTGGTGGGTTTTTTATCAAATTATTTTCACATAACAAGGCTATATTGTTGTTTAGTAGTCTAATAGGCACCTGTTTGTCAGGTAGGGTTAGTGAATAAGGCCCCACTAGGCTGATTAGGGGATTTGTTCTCTTTTTTGTAAATTAAATTAGATGCATTAAAGAATTGTGTACTCCAGTTTGACTAAAAACAATCTGTGGAAATTTATGAATTTTAATTTGGGAATGGTTAACATAACAATCGGTTTAGCAGAACATCTAAAATAATGTAAAAAGTTTACGGAAAATAATCTAAATGCCAAGTTTCTCTGAGTAGAGCTCTTGTAACCTGAAACTAATGAAAATTCTCACTGTGCATCTTTGATATAAAACCCCACTTACGTAATTCAAGCCCATAGTGATAGTACCAGGGTTTTCACAGAGGGTTTGTCTGGCTATCTCGTTAAAACATGAAACAAAAGTTACAGTTAATATTTGAATTGAAAACTGACCTTGACTGAGCCAGAGTATATAGATGAGTAGCTGAGCATAATACTATGCAGCAAAAGAAGATTATTTTAATCCTCTATTTGATGTTCACAAAAATAGTCTAATTCTTACATTATATGCTGTCATATGCAAAAATCAATGCTGACATTTTTTCGGAGACGGACCAGGACGGACAGTGAGATTTACAATAGTGTTAGGCGACAAATTTTCAGCTTTCCTACGCTATCTACTATCTTTTGAGTAATGACAATTGGCTGAAACCTCAAGCCTAGACACTTAGCCTGTAGTCAGGTCATTAAAATTAAAACTTCTTCACTAAATTTAAACTGTTTCTTCAGTCTCGGAACTTAACACATGAATGATAATTATTATGAGAGTATTGAGGCCAGAACTTTCAGTTCAGCATTTGTAATTAATGCATTTCAATAATATGCCAGTATACACTACGCCATAGTGTATATAGGCATATTATTGAAATGCATGAATTACAAATGCTGAACTGAAAGTTCTGTCGTCAGGTATTAGAACCACCAGAACATAAAGATGTGAAAAAAACAGTTATCAGGATGAAACAATCCTGGGTAATATTAGGTTCAGCACCAATTCCAACTCAAGAATCAATCAGTTTCTCGAAAGTTTTCTCACAACGAAAAATAACAATGACATTTTTCCCAGTAAAAATA
Source organism: Pictodentalium vernedei (assembly GCA_031216915.1). Classification (NCBI taxonomy): domain Eukaryota; kingdom Metazoa; phylum Mollusca; class Scaphopoda; order Dentaliida; family Dentaliidae; genus Pictodentalium; species Pictodentalium vernedei. Next base: position 877,046,610 of record CM062297.1, on the reverse strand, counting down.
AATGCGTGCTTGATAACAAAGGAGTTAATAACAATTTTCTTCAGTGAAATCTAAATGCTTCTGTTGATGCTGGTTGATGTGTACATAATTAATTTAGACAGTAGATTAGGATTCAAATTAAGGCAAGGATTGACAGCTGGAAGCTCAGTGCAATAATTTTTCATTACCCACTGTGGTGATAAACTGAAAAATATAGGTGGTGGGGTGGGTGTCCAAGTGGTCAGAGGAAAATAATATTTTTTTTGCACGTGGGTGGGTGGGTGGTGGTCAAAAGGTGGAAAAAAATATTTTAGGCGTTGTGTCCGGAATTTTTTGGAAGACCCCCACCCCACCCCCACCCCCCCCCCCCCCCCCCCCCCCCACCGCCTGACTCTAATGTCAAGTATATGCACAGAACGATACACGCGTGCAAATGGGCTAATCGACGTGGCACGAGTGCCAACGCGGAAGGATAAAACGAGAGACCACAGGCCTCGAGTCTTATCCTTCCGCGATGGCACAAGGCTCATATCGATTAACCCATCCATACGCGCGTGTCATTCTCTGTTTATTGCACACCCTCACGTCTATAAAAACAATTATTAGAATGACATTCAGCAATTCATTTGACAACTATTAACAAGAATACATTTTATCTCCAACCAAATTTGCGCGGGGAACCCGTGTTACTATACTACTCACAGTCATGGAAAGCATGTACCCCTTGATTTTCATGATGTTTTCGTGTACAGTCTACATGTACATGACATATGTAGGGTATTCAATCTTCATTTCAACAGAAACCCTTGTGATGTAATGACTGAATATGGTAAATGCAAATGTAAGAAGGCATTTGTGTGAAGCAGAAATATGGTGGGCTGTAGGGATGGTGGAGCAAGGGGCTACCCATCGTCAGGTTGGTGTGCACCATACGGTGATCACCAGAGTCTGGGCAAGATTTCAGCAGTATGGCACACTAGTAAGACGGCATGGTGGTGGCAGAGACAGGACAACATCTGCAGCTGAAGACCGTTTTTTGATCATTTAGGCCCGTACGAACCGCTTTGCAACAGCAACCCAGCATCGCAGTGACCTGCAGAATGCATCCGGGGTAAATGTTTCGTCGCAGACTATCCGGGCAAGGTTGCACGAAGGCGGTCTCCGATCGAGAAGACCATGTATTCGCATTCCACTGTCCCAAAACCACCGCCAGGCACGATATGAATGGACCATGGACCACGTTGGATGGACCAGAGAAGATTGGCAACCTGTCCTTTTTACAGATGAGTCAAGGTACTGCCTAAAGCACACATATAGGGGTTCTGGGGTATGGAGAAGACCAGGAGAGCGATTCCATGCAGCCAACATTGCTGAGCATGACCGCTGGCGTGGAGGGTCAATCATGGTCTTGTGCGGCATCAGCTGGGATAGACGTACAGAGCTCTGTGTCCTTGAACGCGGTACAGTGACTGCACAACGGTATATTGATGAGATCATGGATGTCCACGTCATATTGTATGCAGGTGCAGTGGGTGATAGATTCATTCTGATGGACGATAATGCCCGTCCTTATGTTGCCCATGCTGTCGGGGAGTACCGACAAAGGGAGAGGACTGGGCGTATGGACTGGCCACCAAGATCCCTGACCTCAGTCCAATCGAACATGTCTGGAATGAGTTGCAGCTTGCAGTTTCAGCCCGTCCAGTCCAGCCAAGAAGTGTCCAGGAGCTTGGTGCCATGCTAGTCCAAGAATGGAGCAACACCCCACAAAGGACCATCAGGAACCTGATTGGGAGCATGAGAAGGCGTTGTCAAGCTGTCATTAACAGCAATGGGTCTCATACTCGATATTGAAGCCATACCAGTTCGCTCCGTTAACATTTTGGCATATTGAAAAATTTCCTCTTTTACCAATAATACCCATTTTCCATGGTTATCGTATTCAAAAGCTAAAAAATAATGTCAAACACAAATAAAATCTTAATTCCTGTACTTAAATCATTAAAGATATAATTAAATGTAAAATATATACACTTTTCATAACAATATTTCAACTAAAACGTAAAACAGGTAGTTGGATATACAGTTAAAACTAGAAGTCCTGTCATGAAATGTGCACAAATAGCACGTCGATCTGCGCGTTAATCTACGCGTTATGGCCATAATAAGGCTATCAAATTCTGTACATATGGCCTGTGCACAAGCAATGTTTCAGCCAATGGACCTCCGGGTAACCCGGAGGCCCATTGGCAGAAACATTGCTTGTGTTTTCAATGAGTACCCAGGAGAATCTGCCGTGCTTTGGATGCCATTCTATATGGCAATTGCGCGCAATTCCTACGCGCAATTAAGCCTAGATAAGCGCACAATTCATGACAGGACTTCTAGTTTTAACTGCACATGTACTTGGTGCTTAGCAAACTTTGAGTAGTATATTTCTTCCCCTGAGTTCCAGTGTGTTCCATATACCTACTGGGACATAGAACATATTTGAATTCGAAGGACGAATTTTAGCTTTCGTTAGCGATTCAAATTATAATTTCCTTGCCCGATTTGTAGAAAATTTCAGTGAAATTTTGCTTCTATTCAAAAATAGTCCGTTAACGACTTCCGTTCCGCACAGGTGCGGAACAGATTTTCATTTTCCGCACGGTTTAGTGTTGCTGTAGATGGTGATTACATAGAACAGGAGTGTAATAAATACACAGATTGTCACGATGTGTGAAAGCGTTTGTCCATACGGCATGAGTGCCAGCGCGGAAAGATAGAAGGAGAGGCGCATGGCATGAGTGCTGTATTGAACAACGAATTCACACATCGTCGCGTCCTATGTTTATTACTTTTATTATTTTATTCTGTTTATTGTTTTGTTTATTGTTTAGTTTATTGTTTTGTTTATTGTTTTGTTTATTGTTTTGTTTATAGCTCTATGATAGAGATGGGCGGTATTGGAATTTTGAGTTCGGTATCGGTTTCGGTATTTTTGTGTGGGCATACCGCGGTATCGGTTCGGTATTCGGTATGTGACTTCAGATTCACTGATAGTAGGGGAATCCATGTCAGAAAAATACAGAATAAGTTGTTCTTGTATCATTCTATCACAGTGCTACACATGCCATTGTTGATGGGCTCAACATTGTCATTCTTTTGTCAACACAGATCATATCTACAGTAATTTGATGACTTCTTCTAAATTCGCCTTAACTTTTCAAGCTCCACTTAAGGCGTCTGTATTCATAGAATGTGTGTCCTGAAGATGTCATCTTTAGGTGGGCCTGATGACAGTAGTAAAATTATCTGGTCAGTGATTTCTAGCCAAGCCTAAATCACTGCTAAGCAACTGGACATGTACAGGTCGTAGACTGTTGATAATTTAGTACAACTGCACTGGTTCTTAAGGCTTAACAAAACTGAAAAATAAAATCAGTCACTTCTTTCATGAAAATGAACACATCAACTGCTATCAATCCTCATGAAGGCCTTATAAATAGTGAATGCACAGGGAAAATTGAAAATACCGTTGGTTTCGGTATACAAAGATTGGGTCGGTTCGGTTTTTCGGTGTCCCCATGATATCGGTATCGGTTCGGATTTTCGGTATATTGTCCATCTCTACTCTATGACATAGAATTCTTATGTATAGAAAGGTTTAGTTTCGTTACTTTTGGTGAATTTGAACAAAACAGTTTCTCTTTTTTCCTACAGCATCTCTCATGTTAATTTCCATGGTTTAACCCTTTACCCAACGAATCGCCCGCATCCGCCCGCGTAATATCCAAATTCAGCAGTTGAAAAAATATTATTTTTCAAACAAATTCAACAAAACCATATCATGTGACCCCTCGTTGGAACGAGCTCGTTCCAACAAGGGGTCACATGATATGGTTTTGTTGAAATTTTTTGAAAAATTTAAAAAATGATATTTATAATAATAAATTTTGGTATCGTCTGCGTTGGGTAAAGGGTTAAACAATATACACGCAACTGTATGAATGTCATTAATCCGATTATATCGTTATATTGTAAATGTCATACGTGGAAACGACCTTGTATACACTTTCTAGCTTTCTGTCGGATCAACCATCAACTATGTTGTACTTTGTATCTCTTGAAAATGTTGAATAAATATATATTGCTTAAACTAAAAACATTTTCCATTTAACATACGGTTTTTCACCACAGTTTCCGAATTGATCTGAGTCAGAATGCGTCTTTTCGATTTCCCGATTACAAAAATGGGCGGAATGTAGTTCTTTGGATATATCCATGACGCCAGGTGGAAAACTAGTCCGTCAGCGGAAATCCGTATGTTCCGTGCGGATTTGTAAATATGATACTGGTGGAAAGGTAATAGTTGTGTAATAAGCAATTTTATCGTCGAAATAAAAAGTAGCTGTAAGCAATCGTCTAGCTGTATGTGGTGAAATATTTCTCTTGCAACCTGTAAAATTAATAGTTTTGTATGCAAAATTGCAGATTTGGTAGAAATGATGGCGTCTACTAGAGATTACAATAAACTTACAGAGATCTGGAAAGGGTGGCGTGATGAAACAGGAAAACAATTCAAACGTTTATATGAAGAGTTTGTCCAGCTCAGCAACGAAGGCGTGAGAGACTCTGGTAAGTTTTAAATAGAACGAAAAATTTACTTTATCTGCACACGTGGGAGGTATTCATTCAATGTGAGTTGATACCCGCATTTTGTGTTAAGGTAGTCTATGTAACCACCCCACACACCAAGAGCACCCCCACAATCATGACCAACTGATTCTTCATTCAACATTCATCCAGAGGATGTTATTTCATCATTAATTTGATAAATGGGCCAGTAAATTCAAGATAAAAGGTTTTAACATTCGCAATACAACTAAACATTTCAAAATGTTTCAACAACAGCTTGTCAAATTTTGAAGAGGGAAAAGCACTTATTTGATATCGCAAATGAATTCTGTGTATATTGTGGATAAAACCTTATGTTTATTATATACATTACTTGTAGAGGGGCTAGCCATGGGGTCTTTTGACCACCTGTGTATCTGCAGATATGGAACATATTGTTTAGTCTACATACTACCTGGAGAGCAGAGAGTGTCTAAAACAATCCCGGAGTACAGTTTCACCAATAACTTGCATTCTTCAAAAAAGTGTAAGAAGTGCAGGCAAACCTCAGGGAAATAGACCTTGGGTATACCCAAGGGTGCTTAAAAGGGGAAAAGGAAACCGCCCCCTTTCCTCAAGGGTAGAGGGAGAAGTACCAGTGGTAGTAATACGAGTGGAAACTATCTTATTTTCCGAGAATTGCAACTGAGACTTTGGTGTATTATAAGTTATGGGGCTTTCAGGGGGCGGATATGGTGTGATATAAGGCGAAGTGAGATCAATATTAGGCGAGCCTAATATTGATCTCACTTCACCTTATATCACACCATATCCGCCCACTGAAAGACCCATAACGTATTTATTATGCCAGTCATTTGAAAGAGACACAACCATAAGTGTAATTTATGTTCGATATCGCTCAACCTTCAAGTTCAATCATTTAAATCAAAACAAAACAGACGATAAAATTTACAGTCCAGGGGGAGTAACTCGAAAATATTTGCATGAACTGAGAAGGGCAGATTATTCGGGTAAGGATTCTCGATAGAGTTCGCCTCAGACAGTGCCAGTTGGCTTCTACACATGTCGTTTTAGTGGTTTATTCATTGTATTATATGTATTATATGGCGTGTTTGTGAGAATGGAGTTACTCAGCCTGCTTTATATATTGTGTTTGTGAGAGTGGAGTTACACGACCTGCTTTATATACTGTCTTGCCTAAGAGCACAGCCCAGATGGTGAGGGTCAGAATTTATCCGTCGACCTTTCGGTTTTAAGTTGAATGTTGTAACCAATGAGTTCTCACGCTCACTGTCATTCAAGTGGTTTCAAATGAAATAAAGTTTTCTCATTAGTTCTACCAAAAAGAGTTGTAACTACCAAACAATTCACTCTTGATTGATCGTGATCAGAGAGAGGTGGACAGAGAGCTTGGTCTAAATAGAATGATAGGGTGAGATTAACTAGTACAGAACCTGGGATAGTTGGAACGAGCATTCTGAGAGAAACTGAGCTCGATAAATATGGAGTACATGCCCAGGATTGATGGGAGTATAGTAGCCAGAACAGTTAGGAACAAGGGATTCACAAAAGAATTCGAACTAGATAAAGACAGACACCGAGGATTCTGGAAGTTTGGGGGAAGTTGTCGGGTTGCTCGTGATAATTATACATTTTCCAGTTTAATCTAACATCCCATACACACATTGCGGGAACGCACCATTACTGCTGAGGCCTCAGTTTTTTCTCCTTTCTTAACCCTTTACCCAACACGAAAAGCAGACGACACTTGCAAATAAAATTCTTGTAGCCCAATTTTTTTCAATTGTTGCGTTAAAACATAGCTTATGACTCCTCAATGGAACTAGCTCGTTGAGCTCCTTTCAATGAGGGGTCATAAGCTATGTATTTGTGACACAAAATGAAAAAGTAATAAAAATTCAAGGGTAAAGTTTGAGAATAGCGCAGGCCTGTTTTGGCCGTTATGTTGGGTAAAGGGTTACCAAATTTAACACTGTGTTGTACCGGCGGGGAAGTTTGTAAAATAGGGAACCTAAAATGCGCACTTTTCTCGACTTTAAATATCGTAGAAAAAGCAAATCTTACGCGGGAATTTCCGATCATGTCTTCACAGTAAAGAGGCTGTAATGCTGATTCCAAATGAGACGAGAATCGAAAAGAAAAAGACACATCTTTCGGATGACTGCATTTTGCGTCCTAAGCCCAATTCTCACAGCACACGGGTTCTCTAGTGGTGATGATGGCGGTATTATCGTTCCAACAAATTTCTCTCCCGACCCCGCCTCACCGTTCCCTGTGTCTCCGGCAATGCATAAACGATTTTAATTTTTTATTTCATTTTGTTACCTGCCATTGTTAACCCTTTACCCAACGAATCGGCCGCATCCGCCCGCGTAATATGCAAATTCAGTAGTTGAAAAAATATTATTTAAAAAAAAAAACTTTCAACAAAACCATATCATGTGACCCCTCGTTGGAACGAGCTCGTCCAGCTCGTTCCAACGAGGGGTTATATGATATGGTTTTGTTGACATTTTTTGAAAAATTTGAAAAAATGATATTTAAAATAATAAATTTTGATATCGTCTGCGTTGGGTAAAGGGTTAAGCCTTCTTGACATAACATTACATGAAAAGCAATCTCATCCTATTTAACACTGATTTACAGGAGATGGCACTTTCAAAGACACGGGAGCCTTCTGGAGATCTCGGTATGAATCGGACACGTTTGAGGCCAATATTAAGGCCCTGTATGAACAATTACGACCACTTTATGAACACTTGCATGCCTACGTGCGAAGACATCTGATCGAATTATATGGCGAAGATAAGTTTCCTCCCGAGGGCCATATACCAGCACACGTATTAGGTGAGTGTTATTTTGTCACATCTCAGCACAAGGGCGCCGGAAGCATGCGAGGAAAAGAGGGTATGGGTATCAAAATGGGCACTCGACACTGAGTCTGGGTTAAGACCGGGAGTTTGTAATGCAGGCCTATCACAAATTGCAGTGCAATACTAAGTATTATTGACATTATATATGTATTTATTGGGGTTTAATGATTCTTTAGCCATCGCCATCTCGTATTAGAGATATTACATGTATATATATAAAGTTTTAGAAAGTCCAGGAACTGTAGCTGGAAAATTACGTTTCTAACGTATTTTAAGTGTGCCATTGCCAGTGTGTGGTGGGGGGGGGGGGGGTGCGGGCGGGGGGTATCAGATATAATGACGGGGGCTTGTTGATAATCAACAAACAAAGACGCAATATAATCTGCGGGGTGAGGTCTCATTGTATAGCTTCTTCGTGTGTTGATTATCGACCATCCTCCGTCAATATAATTAATATCCCCTCCCTATATTGGAACTGAAACATGTTTAATACATTAAACGAATACTCCATATTTTCTTAGTTACAGATCTCCGAAAGTAAACTATTTTCTCCTAGTACACTTATCTAGCGAAAAGGAGAACGCGTAGCTTCCTTGCCCTCTCGCCCCAGGGTAGGGGAAGCTGCTCCACCGACGTTTATTTATTTCGCTGCATTAAGGACGGGTGTAGAATATGAAGCGTGTTGAGGGGTGTAAAGTATATGTCTCGACACTTCTTAGCCTCTACCAGTAATCTACCCACACCACGTTGATCCTCCCATATATGCTTGTGCTTGTGGTAAATCTAATTAAAATATTTACAATAGTAATACCTATGAGCAAACCCAACCCTACCAAAGATACATTTACCTCTTTCATGTGATGAAAAACTCATTTCTGCAATAGAATTCAGCTTTTGGCTTCTGCCTCGTCAAAAGCATAAGAAATTTGTTCTTTTAAAGAGAACTGTCCAATCTTTGTCAAATGGGCTTAAAAACTGGTATTCCCTCCGCCAGAATTCCTACTCTGTTACCTAATGAGTAAATTGGGAGGGATAATAATTCCAGGGCTGGGTGGTTTATCGGTTCGGTTCGGGTTTTTTTTCAAAACCGAAACCGAACCACCGCCTTAACAAAAAAACGAGACTTTTGGTTTCAACAAATTTCCCAGAACTGGTTAAGTTTATGACCTCTCAATCACTTGCTTTCCGCATGCCAAGGGCAGAAATGTCGGGCAAAGGTAAATGCTTTGCCATTTATTTATGCTAACTTCGAGAGGACCGACAACAAATCCCCCCCCCCCCCCCAAATAGTGGCAGCAAATTTCTTGTATCTTAAACGATATCTACAGAACCACCACCAGAAGGAATATGAAAAATTATAAGTCTTACGTAAAAATCCACACGCAATTCAAGAATCGTTAAGTACATTTAATGAACCGGGCACAGCCCCAGGCTCACTCATATTCGACCATATTTACCTGATAATATATAGTGTAAAAGTAATAAAAGTTACCTTTGATCCAAAATCATCTGTGTACGACGCGTAGTAAATAAGATTGGCGGTAATCATAAAATTTATTTAGTTTTAAAACCTCAAAGTTCACATGGGAAAAATGACAAGTAAATTGTGTTAATTAACCGACTGCTGGCATGTTCTCTGAAGTCACATGCCCAGAGATAACGCTGCGCATTGGCAGTTATGTTTTTTGTCAACAATAAAATGGTTTAATTAAAATAGAGCATATCCTGTTAAATGGATGGTAGGTAACTATTGAAAGTTTTTTTAAAAACTTATTGAGAATTGTTTGTATCCTATTTGAACTTACTTTCAGGAATCGCTTAGTACTACAGGTCTGTCAGGTATACACGCTGCACTCCCAATACGAAGTTGTTATAATCAACATGTGTTTTCCCATGGCCATGCGTATTTTGTGAACACAACAAATCCCAAGATGCAATATTGCAAACTTTTTTTTCAAATCCCATCATGTAGCCATCTCCCTTCAAGTAAAGTTGGTAATATCTTCGCTTTGGCACCGCTCACTTCGCCCAATTCCTATGTTTGGGCAAAATCAAAGTAAAAAACGAATCTCTACAGTCGAAATTAAGAGAGATATTGTGAAAGCATTGGAGTGAGTGGGTTACCAATAAAAGTGATTCGTATATCACGACTTACTTCAATAATAGTTATCAAAATCACATGAAATATGATTTGTGTCCCTCTTATTCCACTGTCATTTGAAGCAGGAACTATCAAGAAAAACGGGGCACGTCTATTTTCAAGCGATGTGATAATTACCGAAATAAGCACAACAACTGCACATTATCCACCAACACCAGGGCGAGAGCTTAGCGACTCCATAAAAAATAAGGAAATGTTGATTTTTGCTAAAATGTAGCTTTTCTTGTAAAATTCTGCATCTTGACAAGGCCCAAAATCTCACTGACAGAATAATGCAGATCTCACCAGTGGTGGAGCCATGGTTTGAAATCCTGGTGGACCATGCTGGTGAAGAGTTTGAGGGGAGGGGGAATCTCAGCACTGAGGGTACTGTACTTGTACTGAGGGCAGGAAATCAAAAAGAATCTTTTCAAATTTGGGGATGGGAGGAGCAAGTGGTATTTTGGGTGGGGCTGGTCTCTCTAGATACCTCATGGCTCCACCACTGTAGCCCACTACAGTAGCCCAACACAATATGTCCATTAGCTGAGAAGAGTCGTGAACACCGAGTAACCCGGATCACTCAACACGCTGGATGAGCCTCATGACTTGGATGACAAAAACAGACACATTTTATGTGTACATTACCCTCTAAAATGTGGATTTCTACAATATATTTTGAAAAACCGAAACCGAACATAAAACCGAGTTTTTGTACAAATCCAAAACTGAACCGAAATGCAAATTTCAAAACCGCCCAGCCCTAAAGAATTCACAGATTTCTTTGAAAACTACCCAAATCCCAAAATAAAAATAAAATCTGCATCAGCACACAAAACCTTTTGACAAAATCTGTTTTAATTAATCATACAGCATGATAAATAGTGCCCCATCCCCATGAAACAATATGTCAATTTTGTTTCAAAGTTGGGGTTGTGCAGGGCTTATAATTGCGAGAATTCAGAACTGCTATTGGCCGTGATCCCATGAGGCAAGTATGGTTAAACCCCTGTTGCATGCTGATAATACATGTTAACCCTTTATCCAATATAGCTTTTAATTTTTAAAACATCAACTACTGATTTAAAAAAAAACAGGACCCCCCCCCCCCCCCCGGGGCCTTAATCGCTCACCTGACAAAGTGGTTCAGAGAAGTATTTTGGGTCACATTCAGTTAGTCATGAACACTACATAGGAATGATGTTTAGAAATTATTCATAACTCTAGTGGCCATGTCAGATGATTATTAGCATAGGTATTCCTGATTGCTTCCAATTCTGTTAGCTGTAAACAAGTACTGCCAAACTTCCAAGCGTCGTTGTGTCACTGCAGCTTGAAAGGCAAATTTTATGGAAAAACTCTAAGGAATGGATTTGAACGTTAATAAACAACCTTGAACCTAACCCACCCCTGCCCAAATATTAAGCCAGGGACTCGAAATGAACAAACTCAAATCTGCCCCCTCCCCCCTGCGATACCAAATATGAAAGGATTCTGACTGGCAGGAACCAAATTGGAACAAATTTAGATCTGTCCTCCCCATAGAGTACACCAAATATTAAAGCATTCTAATTGGTGGGTCTGAAGAAAAAGATTTTTAAAGAAATTTTCTGATATTGCACTGAGTTAATTTAAGTTATAATACTGAGCCAAATATTAACCCATAAACTTGCCTTGAACAAACATGAATCTGCCCCCCTTAGAGATGCTGTATGTCAAATATGAAAGGATTCTGACTGGTGGATCTGAAGAAATAGATTTGTACAAAAATTTCCTCATACTGCACTGAGTTAAACTTTGGGCTTCAATAGAGAGACCAAATGTTAACCTAGAGACCTGATTCAAACAAACTTCAATCTAACACGCATCCCCCTGCCCCCCTCCCCCCCCCCCCCCCCCCCACACACACACTAGAGATGTTGGTTTCCAAATATGAAAGCATTCTGACTGGTGGATCTGAAGTAGGTTTTCAAAGAAATTTACTCATATTGCTCTGTTGATATCGGGGAGCCTACAGGGAGCCCAGATATTAACCCAGGGACTCGATTTGAACAAATTTGAATCTAAACTCCCCCTCCCTCTCCTCTCCCCTAGAGATGCTGTATACCAAGTATCAAAAGATTCTTATATATTGTTCTGAAGAAGATTTTTTTTTAATTTTTGAAAACAATTTATGGGTGCAATCAGAGAAATGTCCCTTTTAGGGATCTCTGTGGGTGTGGCAACTTTATTTGAATAAACTCGAATTCATATATGATAAGGAACATGAATATCAAATTTGGTTCAATTCGGCCCAGTTGTTTATGAGGAGAGGTTGATAATGTAAAGTTCATGCCGGACAGATGGACGGATGGTCGACAGACAGAAAGCCATCACAGTCAGACTTACAGTCAGGTGAGCTGAAAATAAACAATATTCATCAAGCTTAATAATTATGGGTGTTACTGGAATCGGTTGATAAGAGCCATATTTGTACAAATTTTATTACCAGTGTCACAATATTTCAGGTCATCTTAGTGTTGTATTGGTTAACTTGCTGCCTTTGTGTTAGGTAAAGGGTTAAACTGACTCAGTTCTTTTCTCGTGACTCCTAGCAGCGGTGTTACAAGAATTTACATGGTTTCTCACTGGTTTTGTCGCACGGATCTCTACGTGAATCGATTCTCACATTCTCGTTGAAATATAAGCCCTGGCTGAGGCTATATAATTCACCAATATCAATAGAAAGTGCCATTTTATCTCAACAAATGATGTCAAATATTCTTTTACCAAGTGATGGGGTAAAATATATCCCTGGATGTGCCCCCCCCCCCCCCCCCCACACACACACACACACGCCTCAGTATGCCTTTTTCAATAAAAAACTATATTAATTTATAAATAAATTGATGTTGACACACATTGAATTTCCCATTGTTATTTAATCACATTCTGGCTTCTGCAGACATTTCGCATTGTGTTTGATGAATATTTTGCAATCTTTGTAAGAAAAAAACCCTCAGTTTTGTCAGTTAAGACACCTCGAGTCATAAAACAGTATTTTTTCCAACAGAATGACCAGTACCTGCTATTCCTCATATTGCACTAATCTAATCATAGAGAGCCCAAATATGAACCCAGGGATTTGATTTCAACCAACATGTGAATGAATCTTCCAAAGATGTTATATGCGAAATATGAAAGCCTTTGGAGCAGTGGTATGAGAGAAGAAGACTCTTTAATGTTTTTCCCATTATTCAAAGTGCTAAAAAATGATGACTCAGCATTTGTTCAAAGTCCTGGAAAAGTACCCCATGATAAAACTGATCGCAATTTTTTTTGGACCATTCCTTTCTGTTGTTCCTAAGGAAGCTTCACACAAAATAACAATTGTCAGTGCAAGAGAGTTTTGAAGATATGGGCGTTTTAAATTTTTTCTATGTTTAGATCCTGCGGTTCCCATAGGGCGACGGGAATTTTTTTGGCATAAATTAGGTACTTATGACCATCATATCAAATTTGCTTAAAATTGGCCTCTCAATTTGGAAAATGGAAATTTTGGCACAATTCGGGCTCCCACAGGGCGCCCAAATATGAACCCAGGGACTTGGCTTAAACAAACATACATCTCACCTCCCTATGAATACTGTATATCAAATATCAAAACATTCTGACAGGTGGATGTAAAGTTGAAGATTTTTAAAGAAAATTCCTCATTTTGAACGAAGTTAGAATTCAGGTTCCCACAGTGAGCCCAAATATGAATCCAGGGACTTGGCATAAACAAACTTGAATCTCAGCCCTAAGGATACTGCATACCAAATATCAAAACATTCCGCCGACTGCTGGATCTGAAGAAGATTTTTATAGAAAATTCCTCATTTTGAACTAAGTTATAATTCGGGCTCCCACACTGAGCCAGGGTTTCGGAATTTTTTTGCGGGACCCATTTCCAACATGTGTCTTAATCAGATGAATTTATTTATCTTCAAATACATAGATTGCTAGATTTTTAGATTGTTCAACAACCACATCAAAGGCTATTGTATTGATCATGTTCATAGAAATTAATTAGACCTGACACGGTTAACCGATTAATCGACTAACCGATGATCAACGTCTTGATCGATAAAAAAAGTAATTGATCGGTTAACCATTACTTTTGAAGTACGGTATTATATGGGTTAACTAAGGAACAAACTTGCTCCAAAACAGGCAAACATTGTCACACTGGCTCACATCAATTATATGAGACAGAGTAACGCATGCCAGTTACGCGCTGACATACTTGTTCACTTGCATGATCATTATACTGTATCAGTAGCTGGAAATGGTCATTCTCATCCCTTCACCAAATGCGGGTAGCAGACGATACTTGCACAAGAAATTCTTGAATTACTAAAGATTTTCATTGTTTGTCTCAAAAACATAGCTTATGACCACCATGCCCCCCCCCCCCCTTGCCCGACCCCCATTGGAACAAGCTCAATGAGCTCGTTGCAATAAGGGGTCATAAGCTATGTTTTGACACAAAAATTGAAAATATAAAATTCGAATGGACATTTTTGTATATGGGGCTGGCCGGTTTTATCCATTACGCCGAGTAAAGTTTTAATTATATAAATCATCAACGGTACGGCAATTATTCAGCTACCTATTAGGGCAAGTGATGAATCGGTTAAGCAAGGTTAATCCATGCGATTAATCAATCACGAAAACCCTTTAATCATTTCAGCTCTAAAATTAATCTAATTTTATTAAATTTTATCTGATGAAAAAATGCTTATATTTTTGCGGGAATGGTAAATGGAACTTCTTAACAAGCATTTGCGAGAACGTCACAGGAACGAAATGACCGTTCTAGCAATTTGCGAAACCCTGGTGAGCCCAAATATGGACTTGGCTTAAACAAACTTAAATCTCACCCGCCTAATGATGCTGCATACCAAATATCAAAAGATTCTGATTGGTGGGTCTGAAGAAGAAGAGTTTTAAAGAATATTCCTCATACTGCACAAGTTTCAACATTTGGACTCCCATAGAGTGTCCAAATATGGACCCAGGGATTTGATTTCAATAAACGTGTGAAAAAATCTTCCAAAGATGGTATATGTGAAATTTGAAAGCTTTTCGAGCAGTGGATTGGGTGAGAAAGAGTCTTAAATGCTTTCCCCATTACCAATATTGTATGAAATACCCTTACTCTTACTGTTAACCATTTACCTAACACAAAAAGCAGACTACACTTGCAAATAAAATTCTTGAATAACTATTTTTTACGTTTTTCGCCAAAACCATAGCTTATGACTCCTCATTGGAATGAGCTCAACGAGCTTATTCCAACGAGAGGTCATAACCTATGTTTTTGAGACAAAAATTAAAAAAATAATGATAAATGAATGGTGATTTTGTAAATAGCGCTGGCCGGTTTTTGCCGTTGCGTTGGGTAAAGAGTTAAGTTTACTGAGAACTTCAGAAAATTAAGGGGTGATAATTTTCCTGTAAATCTCCTCCAGTGAGGAAAATTGTCGGCCATGGGGTGTTAGCAGTCATGCTGAAGCAGTGTGGATGACAGCGTTATGCTTTCAATGGGAACGCTATATTATTAACATAGTAATTTCTCCCCTCACTGCATGTGTAACATACGTCTGTCCAGGGTGAGATAGCAGGGAGAGACAGATGTATCCCACCCCACCCACGTGTCGTTATACATTTATAACGTTATTATGACGCTATGCATAGTTTTTGGCTACCAACTAATTCATATTGACGTCATCAGAATGCCGTGTGTTCAAAGTTTGATGCTCTAAAACTCTTTAAACCCCAAGATGCCACCATTCCTAATTGATTTCGTGGTATATACCTTTGGTATATACATAACTTTTGCATGGTCTTTCCGATGGTGTCATTAGCTTTATAAAACAACGAATACCAAATGAGTTGATTATATCAGCACGTGACCGCCGATTACCTCTGGCTAACGTAACCGCTGTATGGTGGGGGAGAAAAATAATCCCTGATGGGTACGGGTATGGGATGGGAAAATCTCACCCTCGGGACAAGATATTTGGTCCAGACAGTCGACAAGCCTCGTGTCTGGCCCAAATATCTTGCCCTCGGGTGAGATTTTCCCAACCCACACCCGTACCCATCAGGGATTATAATAGTCTTTGAAAACTGGAAAAAAGTTCTTTTTGGATTTACTAGCAAGCACGTCTTTTTATTCAATCAATAAAATGATAGCTCATTTTCTCATCTCACTAACATATTTCTACAATATTCTATAATAATTATGTATATGACAGGTGATATGTGGTCACAACGATGGAGCAAATTACTAGACCTACTTAAGCCATACAAACACAGAAAGATTGTGGATGTCACGTCAAACATGGTGGACCAGGTACACATTACATAGACATTATCTCCATAATTATAATATGAACTATGTAGAAATCACTGGAATGTCCGTTCGTTCGTCCATCCGTCATTCTGTCCATCCGCCCATGCATCTCATCTATTCCATCCGGGCCCTTTTGTTCTTGCATCTTGTTCCTGTATTTAACCCTTTACCTAACATGAAAAGCAGACGACACTTGCAAAAAAAATTCTTGAATAACTAATTTTTTTCATTTTTTGTTTCAAAAACATAGGTTATGACCCCTCGTTGGAACGAGCTCGAAGAGCTCGTTCAAACGAGGGGTCATAATCTATGTTTTTAAGACAAAAAATGAAAATATTTTGAAAATTAATTGACGATATTTGGGAATAGCGCTGGCCGGTTTTGGCCGTTACGTTGGGTAAAGGGTTAATAAGAAATAATAATTGGCAAGCGTAAGTCCCAAATTTTTAAGATGCGATTTTCATTTTCAACAGAATTACCCCCCCCCCCCCCTCCCCAAACAAAGATTTGTTATTGATTTCAAAACGGAATTCCTCCTAGTAGTGGACTGCAAATCATCGAAATTCGATTCGAAATTCAACCAATGATTTGATTCAATTCGATTAATTCGTGCTGATTCGGAAAGTTTGGAATCGTCGAGATGGCTTCTGCCAAGTGTCGCCTGTTGAACTCTTCTTCTATCATTGTGGTCTCTCGTACAGTTCAGGAATGCATTCGTATTCGCCGAATTACCACTGGCTAAACGCCTGCTACAACTTGAAGAGATCCAAACCCTCCTTCCAGTCTGTTGCGTGCCTTGCTTTTTTGTATGTAGCCATTACCACATGTGCATGCTTCTGACATGACAAGGTCCTTCATCTGCTGTTCTTTCTGTTGTGTGCCTGTCATATTTCGAGAACAGAGATTCTGAAAATGCATGTACATCACGCCAAAGTCGATAGAAGACAATGGTAGAAAGATAGGTTTACAGGGTTCATAATTCATCCGAGAGTTGATAGTAGACAATGGTATATAGTAAGCGAAGGGATTCCAGGTTCATAATTCATCCAAGAGTTGATAGTAGACAATGGTATTTAGTAAGAGAAGAGATTCCAGGGTTCATAATTCATCCAAGAGTTGATAGTAGACAATGGTATATAGTAAGAGATAGGTTTCCAAGTTCATAATTCATCCGAGAAATGATAGTAGACAATGGTATATAGTAAGAGAAGAGATTCCAGGTTCATAATTCGTCCGAGAGTTGATAGTAGACAATGGTATATAGTAAGAGAAGGGATTCCAGGTTCATAATTCATCCGAGAGTTGATAGTAGACAATGGTATATAGTAAGAGAAGGGTTTCCAGGTTCATAATTCATCCGAGAGTTGATAGTAGACAATGGTATATAGTAAGAGAAGGGATTCCAGGGTTCATAATTCATCCAAGAGTTGATAGTAGACAATGGTATATAGTAAGAGAAGGTACTCCAGGTTCATAATTCATCCAAGAGTTGATAGTAGACAATGGTATATAGTAAGAGATGGGATTCCAGGTTCATAATTCATCCGAGAGTTGATAGTAGACAATGGTATATAGTAAGAGAAGGGATTCCAGGGTTCATAATTCATCCGAGATTTGATAGTAGACAATGGTATATAGTAAGAGAAGGGTTTCCAGGTTCATAATTCATCCGAGAGTTGATAGTAGACAATGGTATATAGTAAGAGAAGGGATTCCAGGTTCATAATTCATCTGAGAGTTGATAGTAGACAATGGTATATAGTAAGAGAAGGGATTCCAGGGTTCATAATTCATCCGAGAATTGATAGTAGACAATGGTATATAGTAAGAGAAGGGATTCCAGGTTCATAATTCATCCGAGAGTTGATAGTAGACAATGGTATATAGTAAGAGAAGGGTTTCCAGGTTCATAATTCATCCGAGAGTTGATAGTAGACAATGGTATATAGTAAGAGAAGGTACTCCAGGTTCATAATTCATCCAAAAGTTGATAGTAGACAATGGTATATAGTAAGAGAAGGGATTCCAGGTTCATAAGTCATCCTAGAGTTGATAGTAGACAATGGTGTATAGTAAGAGAAGGGATTCCAGGTTCATAAGTCATCCTAGAGTTGATAGTAGACAATGGTATATAGTAAGAGAAGGGATTCCAGGGTTCATAATTCATCCGAGAGTTGATAGTAGACAATGGTATATAGTAAGAGAAGGGATTCCAGGTTCATAATTCATCCGAGAGTTGATAGTAGACAATGGTATATAGTAAGAGAAGGGATTCCAGGTTCATAATTCATCCGAGAGTTGATAGTAGACAATGGTATATAGTAAGAGAAGGGATTCCAGGTTCATAATTCATCCTAGAGTTGATAGTAGACAATGGTATATAGTAAGAGGACGTACTCCAGGTTCATAATTCATCCGAGAGTTGATAGTAGACAATGGTATATAGTAAGAGAAGGGATTCCAGGTTCATAATTCATCCGAGAGTTGATAGTAGACAATGGTATATAGTAAGAGAAGGGATTCCAGGTTCATAATTCATCCTAGAGTTGATAGTAGACAATGGTATATAGTAAGAGAAGGGATTCCAGGGTTCATAATTCATCCGAGAGTGGATAGTAGACAATGGTATATAGTAAGAGAAGAGATTCCAGGTTCATAATTCATCCGAGAGTTGATAGTAGACAATGGTATATAGTAAGAGAAGGGATTCCAGGGTTCATAATTCATCCGAGAGTTGATAGTAGACAATGGTATATAGTAAGAGAAGAGATTCCAGGTTCATAATTCATCCGAGAGTTGATAGTAGACAATGGTATATAGTAAGAGAAGGGATTCCAGGGTTCATAATTCATCCGAGAGTTGATAGTAGACAATGGTATATCGTAAGAGAAGAGATTCCAGGGTTCATAATTCATCCGAGAGTTGATAGTAGACAATGGTATATAGTAAGAGAAGGGTTTCCAGGTTCATAATTCATCCGAGAGTTGGTAGTAGACAATGGTATATAGTAAGAGAAGGGTTTCCAGGTTCATAATTCATCCGAGAGTTGGTAGTAGACAATGGTATATAGTAAGAGAAGGGATTCCAGGTTCATAATTCATCCGAGAGTTGATAGCAGACAATGGTATATAGTAAGAGAAGGGATTCCAGGTTCATAATTCATCCAAGAGTTGATAGTAGACAATGGTATATAGTAAGAGAAGGGATTCCAGGTTCATAATTCATCTGAGAGTTGATAGTAGACAATGGTATATATTAAGAGAAGGGATTCCAGGTTCATAATTCATCTGAGAGTTGATAGTAGACAATGGTATATAGTGAGAGAAGGGATTCCAGGTTCATAATTCATCCGAGAGTTGATAGTAGACAATGGTATATAATAAGAGAAGGGATTCCAGGTTCATAATTCATCCAAGAGTTGATAGTAGACAATGGTATATAGTAAGAGAAGGGATTCCAGGGTTCATAATTCATCCGAGAGTTGATAGTAGACAATGGTATATAGTAAGAGAAGGGATTCCAGGGTTCATAATTCATCCAAGAGTTGATAGCAGACAATGGTATATAGTAAGAGATGGGATTCCAGGGTTCATAATTCATCCGAGAGTTGATAGTAGACAATGGTATAAAGTAAGAGAAGGGTTTCCAGGTTCATAATTCATCCGAGAGTTGACAGTAGACAATGGTATATAGTAAGAGAAGGTACTCCAGGTTCATAATTCATCCGAGAGTTGATTGTAGACAATGGTATATAGTAAGAGAAGGGATTCCAGGTTCATAATTCATCCGAGAGTTGATAGTAGACAATGGTGTATAGTAAGAGAAGGTACTCCAGGTTCATAATTCATCTGAGAGTTGGTAGTAGACAATGGTATATAGTAAGAGATGGGATTCCAGGTTCATAATTCGTCCGAGAGTTGATAGTAGACAATGGTATATAGTAAGAGAAGGGATTCCAGGTTCATAATTCATCCGAGAGTTGATAGTAGACAATGGTATATAGTAAGAGAAGGGATTCCAGGTTCATAATTCATCCGAGAGTTGATAGTAGACAATGGTATATAGTAAGAGAAGGGATTCCAGGGTTCATAATTCATCCGAGAGTTGATAGTAGACAATGGTATATAGTAAGAGAAGGGTTTCCAGGTTCATAATTCATCCGAGAGTTGATAGTAGACAATGGTATAAGGTAAGAGAAGGGTTTCCAGGTTCATAATTCATCCGAGAGTTGATAGTAGACAATGGTATAAAGTAAGAGAAGGGTTTCCAGGTTCATAATTCATCCGAGAGTTGATAGTAGACAATGGTATATAGTAAGAGAAGGGTTTCCAGGTTCATAATTCATCCGAGAGTTGATAGTAGACAATGGTATAAAGTAAGAGAAGGGTTTCCAGGTTCATAATTCATCCGAGAGTTGATAGTAGACAATGGTATATAGTAAGAGAAGGGTTTCCAGGTTCATAATTCATCCGAGAGTTGATAGTAGACAATGGTATAAAGTAAGAGAAGGGTTTCCAGGTTCATAATTCATCCGAGAGTTGATAGTAGACAATGGTATATAGTAAGAGAAGGGATTCCAGGGTTCATAATTCATCCGAGAGTTGATAGTAGACAATGGTATATAGTAAGAGAAGAGATTCCAGGTTCATAATTCATCCGAGAGTTGATAGTAGACAATGGGATAAAGTAAGAGAAGGTACTCCAGGTTCATAATTCATCCGAGAGTTGATAGTAGACAATGGTATATAGTAAGAGAAGGGATTCCAGGTTCATAATTCATCCGAGAGTTGATAGTAGACAATGGTATACAGTAAGAGAAGGGATTCCAGGTTCATAATTCATCCTAGAGTTGATAGTAGACAATGGTATATAGTAAGAGAAGGAATTCCAGGTTCATAATTCATCCGGGAGTTGATAGTAGACAATGGTATATAGTAAGATAAGTTACTCCAGGTTCATAATTCATCCGAGAGTTGATAGTAGACAATGGTATAAAGTAAGAGAAGGGTTTCCAGGTTCATAATTCATCCGAGAGTTGATAGTAGACAATGGTATATAGTAAGAGAAGGGATTCCAGGTTGATAATTCATCCGAGAGTTGATAGTAGACAATGGTATATAGTAAGAGAAGGGATTCCAGGTTCATAATTCATCCAAGAGTTGATAGTAGGCAATGGTATATAATAAGAGATGGGATTCCAGGTTCATAATTCATCCAAGAGTTGATAGTAGACAATGGTATACAGTAAGAGAAGGCATTCCAGGTTCATAATTCATCCGAGAGTTGATAGTAGACAATGGTATTTAGTAAGAGAAGGGACTCCAGGTTCATAATTCATCCGAGAGTTGATAGTAGACAATGGTATATAGTAAGAGAAGGGTTTCCAGGTTCATAATTCATCCGAGAGTTGATAGTAGACAATGGTATATAGTAAGAGAAGGGATTCCAGGTTCATAATTCATCCGAGAGTTGATAGTAGACAATGGTATATAGTAAGAGAAGGGTTTCCAGGGTTCATAATTCATCCGAGAGTTGATAGTAGACAATGGTATATAGTAAGAGATGGGATTCCAGGTTCATAATTCATCCGAGAGTTGATAGTAGACAATGGTATATAGTAAGAGAAGAGATTCCAGGTTCATAATTCATCTGAGAGTTGATAGTAGACAATGGTATATAGTAAGAGAAGGGTTTCCAGGTTCATAATTCATCCGATAGTTGATAGTAGACAATGGTATATAGTAAGAGATGGGATTCCAGGTTCATAATTCATCCGAGAGTTGATAGTAGACAATGGTATATAGTAAGAGAAGGGATTCCAGGTTCATAATTCATCCGAGAGTTGATAGTAGACAATGGTATATAGTAAGAGAAGGTACTCCAGGGTTCAAAATTCATCCTAGAGTTGATAGTAGACAATGGTGTATAGTAAGAGAAGGGATTCCAGGTTCATAATTCATCCGAGAGTTGACAGTAGACAATGGTATATAGTAAGAGAAGGGATTCCAGGTTCATAATTCATCCTAGAGTTGATAGTAGACAATGGTATATAGTAAGAGAAGAGATTCCAGGTTCATAATTCATCCTAGAGTTGATAGTAGACAATGGTATATAGTAAGAGAAGGGTTTCCAGGTTCATAATTCATCCGAGAGTTGATAGTAGACAATGGTATATAGTAAGAGAAGGGATTCCAGGTTCATAATTCATCCTAGAGTTGATAGTAGACAATGGTATATAGTAAGAGAAGGGTTTCCAGGTTCATAATTCATCCGAGAGTTGATAGTAGACAATGGTATATAGTAAGAGAAGGGATTCCAGGTTCATAATTCATCCTAGAGATGAGAGTAGACAATGGTATATAGTAAGAGAAGGGATTCCAGGTTCATAATTCATCCTAGAGTTGATAGTAGACAATGGTATATAGTAAGAGAAGGGATTCCAGGTTCATAATTCATCCGAGAGTTGATAGTAGACAATGGTATATAGTAAGAGAAGAGATTCCAGGTTCATAATTCATCCTAGAGTTGATAGTAGACAATGGTATATAGTAAGAGAAGGGTTTCCAGGTTCATAATTCATCCGAGAGTTGATAGTAGACAATGGTATATAGTAAGAGAAGGGATTCCAGGTTCATAATTCATCCTAGAGATGAGAGTAGACAATGGTATATAGTAAGAGAAGGGATTCCAGGTTCATAATTCATCCTAGAGTTGATAGTAGACAATGGTATATAGTAAGAGAAGGGTTTCCAGGTTCATAATTCATCCGAGAGTTGATAGTAGACAATGGTATATAGTAAGAGAAGGGTTTCCAGGTTCATAATTCATCCGAGAGTTGATAGTAGACAATGGTATATAGTAAGAGAAGGGATTCCAGGTTCATAATTCATCCGAGAGTTGATAGTAGACAATGGTATATAGTAAGAGAAGGGATTCCAGGTTCATAATTCATCCGAGAGTTGATAGTAGACAATGGTATATAGTTAGAGAAGGAATTCCAGGTTCATAATTCATCCGAGAGTTGATAGTAGACAATGGTATATAGTAAGAAAAGGGATTCCAGGTTCATAATTCATCCTAGAGTTGGCAGTAGACAATGGTATGTAGTAAGAGAAGGGATTCCAGGGTTCATAATTCATACGAGAGTTGATAGTAGACAATGGTATATAGTAAGAGAAGGGTTTCCAGGTTCATAATTCATCCGAGAGTTGATAGTAGACAATGGTATATTGTAAGAGAAGAGATTCCAGGTTCATAATTCATCCGAGAGTTGATAGTAGACAATGGTGTAAAGTAAGAGAAGGGTTTCCAGGTTCATAATTCATCCGAGAGTTGATAGTAGACAATTGTATATAGTTAGAGAAGGAATTCCAGGTTCATAATTCATCCGAGAGTTGATAGTAGACAATGGTATATAGTAAGAGAAGGGATTCCCGGGTTCGTAATTCATCCGAGAGTTGATAGTAGACAATGGTATATAGTAAGAGAAGGTACTCCAGGTTCATAATTCATCCGAGAGTTGATAGTAGACAATGGTATATAGTAAGAGAAGGGATTCCAGGTTCATAATTCATCCGAGAGTTGATAGTAGATAACGGTATATAGTAAGAGAAGGGTTTCCAGGTTCATAATTCATCCGAAAGTTAATAGTAGACAATGGTATATAGTAAGAGAAGGGATTCCAGGTTCATAATTCATCCTAGAGTTGATAGTAGACAATGGTGTATAGTAAGAGAAGGTACTCCAGGTTCATAATTCATCCGAGAGTTAATAGTAGACAATGGTATATAGTAAGAGAAGGGATTCCAGGTTCATAATTCATTCTAGAGTTGATAGTAGGCAATGGTGTATAGTAAGAGAAGGTACTCCAGGTTCATAATTCATCCGAGAGTTAATAGTAGACAATGGTATATAGTAAGAGAAGGGTTTCCAGGTTCATAATTCGTCCGAGAGTTGATAGTAGACAATGGTGTATAGAAAGAGAAGGTACTCCAGGTTCATAATTCGTCCGAGAGTTGATAGTAGACAATGGTGTATAGTAAAAGAAGGTACTCCAGGTTCATAATTCATCTGAGAGTTGGTAGTAGACAATGGTATATAGTAAGAGAAGGTATTCCAGGTTCATAATTCATCCGAGAGTTGATAGTAGACAATGGTGTATAGTAAGAGAAGGTACTCCAGGTTCATAATTCATCTGAGAGTTGGTAGTAGACAATGGTATATAGTAAGAGATGGGATTCCAGGGTTCATAATTCATCCGAGAATTGATAGTAGACTATGGTATATAGTAAGAGATGGGATTCCAGGTTCATAATTCGTCCGAGAGTTGATAGTAGACAATGGTGTATAGAAAGAGAAGGTACTCCAGGTTCATAATTCGTCCGAGAGTTGATAGTAGACAATGGTGTATAGTAGAAGAAGGTACTCCAGGTTCATAATTCATCTGAGAGTTGGTAGTAGACAATGGTATATAGTAAGAGAAGGGATTCCAGGTTCATAATTCATCCGAGAGTTGATAGTAGACAATGGTGTATAGTAAGAGAAGGGTTTCCAGGTTCATAATTCATCCGAGAGTTGATAGTAGACAATGGTATATAGTAAGAGAAGGGTTTCCAGGTTCATAATTCATCCGAGAGTTGAGAGTAGTCAATGGTATATAGTAAGAGAAGGGATTCAAGGTTCATAATTCATCTGAGAGTTGATAGTAGACAATGGTATATAGTAAGAGAAGGGATTCCAGGTTCATAATTCATCCGAGAGTTGATAGCAGACAATGGTATAATGTAAGAGAAGGGTTTCCAGTTTCATAATTCATCCGAGAGTTGATAGTAGACAATGGTATATAGTAAGAGAAGGGTTTCCAGTTTCATAATTCATCCGAGAGTTGATAGTAGACAATGGTATATAGTAAGAGAAGGGTTTCCAGGTTCATAATTCATCCAAGAGTTGATAGTAGACAATGGTATATAGTAAGAGAAGAGATTCCAGTTTCATAATTCATCCGAGAGTTGATAGTAGACAATGGAATATAGTAAGAGAAGAGATTCCAGGTCCATAATTCATCCGAGAGTTGATAGTAGACAATGGTATATAGTAATAGAAGGGTTTCCAGGTTCATAATTCATCCGAGAGTTGATAGTAGACAATGGTGTATAGTAAGAGAAGGTACTCCAGGTTCATAATTCATCTGAGAGTTGATAGTAGACAATGGTATATAGTAAGAGAAGGGTTTCCAGGTTCATAATTCATCCGAGAGTTGACAGTAGACAATGGTATATAGTAAGAGAAGAGATTCCAGGTTCATAATTCTTCCGAGAGTTGATAGTAGACAATGGTATATAGTAAGAGAAGGGTTTCCAGGTTCATAATTCATCCGAGAGTTGATAGTAGACAATGGTATATAGTAAGAGAAGGGTTTCCAGGTTCATAATTCATCCGAGAGTTGATAGTAGACAATGGTGTATAGTAAGAGAAGGGTTTCCAGGTTCATAATTCATCCGAGAGTTGATAGTAGACAATGGTATATAGTAAGAGAAGGGTTTCCAGGTTCATAATTCATCCGAGAGTTGATAGTAGACAATGGTGTATAGTAAGAGAAGGGATTCCAGGTTCATAATTCATCCGAGAGTTGATAGTAGACAATGGTATATAGTAAGAGAAGGGTTTCCAGGTTCATAATTCATCCGAGAGTTGATAGTAGTGAATGGTATATAGTAAGAGAAGGGATTCAAGGTTCATAATTCATCCGAGAGTTGATAGTAGACAATGGTATATAGTAAGAGAAGGGTTTCCAGGGTTCATAATTCATCCGAGAGTTGATAGTAGACAATGGTATATAGTAAGAGAAGGGTTTCCAGGTTCATAATTCATCCGAGAGTTGATAGTAGACAATGGTATATAGTAAGAGAAGGGATTCAAGGTTCATAATTCATCCGAGAGTTGATAGTAGATAATGGTATATGGTAAGAGAAGGGTTTCCAGGTTCATAATTCATCCAAGAGTTGATAGTAGACAATGGTATATAGTAAGAGAAGGGTTTCCAGGATTCATAATTCATCCGAGAGTTGATAGTAGACAATGGTATATAGTAAGAGAAGGGTTTCCAGGTTCATAATTCATCCGAGAGTTGATAGTAGACAATGGTATATAGTAAGAGAAGGGTTTCCAGGGTTCATAATTCATCCGAGAGTTGATAGTAGACAATGGTATATAGTAAGAGACGGGTTTCCAGGGTTCATAATTCATCCGAGAGTTGATAGTAGACAATGGTATATAGTAAGAGATGGGATTCCAGGTTCATAATTCATCCGAGAGTTGATAGTAGACAATGGTATATAGTAAGAGAAGAGATTCCAGGTTCATAATTCATCCGAGAGTTGATAGTAGACAATGGTATATAGTAAGACAAGGGTTTCCAGGTTCATAATTCATCTGAGAGTTGATAGTAGACAATGGTATATAGTAAGAGATGGGATTCCAGGTTCATAATTCATCCGAGAGTTGATAGTAGACAATGGTATATAGTAAGAGAAGGGTTTCCAGGGTTCATAATTCATCCGAGAGTTGATAGTAGACAATGGTATATAGTAAGAGAAGGGATTCCAGGTTCATAATTCATCCGAGAGTTGATAGTAGACAATGGTATATAGTAAGAGAAGGGATTCCAGGTTCATAATTCATCCAGGAGTTGATAGTAGACAATGGTATATAGTAAGAGAAGGTACTCCAGGGTTCATAATTCATCCTAGAGTTGGTAGTAGACAATGGTGTATAGTAAGAGAAGGGATTCCAGGTTCATAATTCATCTGAGAGTTGATAGTAGACAATGGTATATAGTAAGAGAAGGGTTTCCAGGGTTCATAATTCATCCGAGAGTTGATAGTAGACAATGGTATATAGTAAGAGAAGGGTTTCCAGGTTCATAATTCATCCGAGAGTTGATAGTAGACAATGGTATATAGTAAGAGAAGGGTTTCCAGGGTTCATAATTCATCCGAGAGTTGATAGTAGACAATGGTATATAGTAAGAGACGGGTTTCCAGGGTTCATAATTCATCCGAGAGTTGATAGTAGACAATGGTATATAGTAAGAGATGGGATTCCAGGTTCATAATTCATCCGAGAGTTGATAGTAGACAATGGTATATAGTAAGAGAAGAGATTCCAGGTTCATAATTCATCCGAGAGTTGATAGTAGACAATGGTATATAGTAAGACAAGGGTTTCCAGGTTCATAATTCATCCGAGAGTTGATAGTAGACAATGGTATATAGTAAGAGATGGGATTCCAGGTTCATAATTCATCCGAGAGTTGATAGTAGACAATGGTATATAGTAAGAGAAGGGTTTCCAGGGTTCATAATTCATCCGAGAGTTGATAGTAGACAATGGTATATAGTAAGAGAAGGGATTCCAGGTTCATAATTCATCCGAGAGTTGATAGTAGACAATGGTATATAGTAAGAGACGGGATTCCAGGTTCATAATTCATCCAGGAGTTGATAGTAGACAATGGTATATAGTAAGAGAAGGTACTCCAGGGTTCATAATTCATCCTAGAGTTGGTAGTAGACAATGGTGTATAGTAAGAGAAGGGATTCCAGGTTCATAATTCATCTGAGAGTTGATAGTAGACAATGGTATATAGTAAGAGAAGGGTTTCCAGGGTTCATAATTCATCAGAGAGTTGATAGTAGACAATGGTATATAGTAAGAGAAGGGTTTCCAGGTTCATAATTCATCCGAGAGTTGATAGTAGACAATGGTATATAGTAAGAGAAGGGATTCCAGGTTCATAATTCATCCGAGAGTTGATAGTAGACAATGGTATATAGTAAGAGAAGGGATTCCAGTTTCATAATTCATCCGAGAGTTGATAGTAGACAATGGTATATAGTTAGAGAAGGAATTCCAGGTTCATAATTCATCCGAGAGTTGATAGTAGACAATGGTATATCGTAAGAAAAGGGATTCCAGGTTCATAATTCATCCTAGAGTTGGTAGTAGACAATGGTATATAGTAAGAGAAGGGTTTCCAGGTTCATAATTCATCCGAGAGTTGATAGTAGACAATGGTGTATAGTAAGAGAAGGGATTCCAGGTTCATAATTCATCCGAGAGTTGATAGTAGACAATGGTATATAGTAAGAGAAAGGATTCCAGGGTTCATAATTCATCCGAGAGTTGAGAGTAGACAATGGTATATAGTTAGAGAAGGAATTCCAGGTTCATAATTCATCTGAGAGTTGATAGTAGACAATGGTATATAGTAAGAGAAGGGTTTCCAGGTTCATAATTCATCCGAGAGTTGATAGTAGACAATGATATATGGTAAGAGAAGAGATTCCAGGTTCATAATTCATCCGAGAGTTGATAGTAGACAATGGTGTAAAGTAAGAGAAGGGTTTCCAGGTTCATAATTCATCCGAGAGTTGATAGTAGACAATGGTATATAGTTAGAGAAGGAATTCCAGGTTCATAATTCATCCGAGAGTTGAGAGTAGACAATGGTATATAGTAAGAGAAGGGATTCCAGGGTTCATAATTCATCCGAGAGTTGATAGTGGACAATGGTATATAGTAAGAGAAGGTACTCCAGGTTCATAATTCATCCGAGAGTTGATAGTAGACAATGGTATATAGTAAGAGAAGGGTTTCCAGGTTCATAATTCATCCGAGAGTTGATAGTAGACAATGATATATGGTAAGAGAAGAGATTCCAGGTTCATAATTCATCCGAGAGTTGATAGTAGACAATGGTATATCGTTAGAGAAGGGATTCCAGGTTCATAATTCATCCGAGAGTTGATAGTAGACAATGGTATATAGTAAGAGAAGGGATTCCAGGTTCATAATTCATCCGAGAGTTGATAGTAGACAATGGTATATAGTAAGAGAAGGGATTCCAGGTTCATAATTCATCCGAGAGTTGATAGTAGACAATGGTATATAGTAGGAGAAGGTACTCCAGGTTCATAATTCATCCGAGATTTGATAGTAGACAATGGTATATAGTAAGAGAAGGGATTCCAGGTTCATAATTCATCCGAGAGTTGAGAGTAGACAATGGTATGTAGTAAGAGAAGGGTTTCCAGGTTCATAATTCATCCGAGAGTTAATAGTAGACAATGGTATATAGTAAGAGAAGGGATTCCAGGTTCATAATTCATCCTAGAGTTGATAGTAGACAATGGTGTATAGTAAGAGAAGGTACTCCAGGTTCATAATTCATCCGAGAGTTGATAGTAGACAATGGTATATAGTAAGAGAAGAGATTCCAGGTTCATAATTCATCCGAGAGTTGGTAGTAGACAATGGTATATAGTAAGAGAAGGGTTTCCAGGTTCATAATTCATCCGAGAGTTGATAGTAGACAATGGTATATAGTAAGAGATGGGATTCCAGGTTCATAATTCGTCCGAGAGTTGATAGTGGACAATGGTGTATAGAAAGAGAAGGTACTCCAGGTTCATAATTCGTCCGAGAGTTGATAGTAGACAATGGTGTACAGTAAAAGAAGGTACTCCAGGTTCACAATTCATCTGAGAGTTGGTAGAAGACAATGGTATATAGTAAGAGAAGGGATTCCAGGTTCATAATTCATCCGAGAGTTGATAGTAGACAATGGTGTATAGTAAGAGAAGGTACTCCAGGTTCATAATTCATCTGAGAGTTGGTAGTAGACAATGGTATATAGTAAGTGATGGGATTCCAGGGTTCATAATTCATCCGAGAATTGATAGTAGACAATGGTATATAGTAAGAGATGGGATTCCAGGTTCATAATTCGTCCGAGAGTTGATAGTAGACAATGGTGTATAGAAAGAGAAGGTACTCCAGGTTCATAATTCGTCCGAGAGTTGATAGTAGACAATGGTGTATAGTAAAAGAAGGTACTCCAGGTTCATAATTAATCTGAGAGTTGGTAGTAGACAATGGTATATAGTAAGAGAAGGGATTCCAGGTTCATAATTCATCCGAGAGTTGATAGTAGACAATGGTGTATAGTAAAAGAAGGTACTCCAGGTTCATAATTCATCTGAGAGTTGGTAGTAGACAATGGTATATAGTAAGAGAAGGTACTCCAGGTTCATAATTCATCTGAGAGTTGATAGTAGACAATGGTATCTAGTAAGAGAAGGGTTTCCAGGTTCATAATTCATCTAAGAGTTGATAGTAGACAATGGTATATAGTAAGAGATGGGATTCCAGGTTCATAATTCGTCCGAGAGTTGATAGTAGACAATGGTATAAAGTAAGAGAAGGATTTCCAGGTTCATAATTCATCCCAGAGTTGATAGTAGACAATGGTATATAGTAAGAGAAGGGTTTCCAGGTTCATAATTCATCCGAGCGTTGATAGTAGACAATGGTATATAGTAAGAGAAGGGATTCCAGGGTTCATAATTCATCCGAGAATTGATAGTAGACAATGGTATATAGTAAGAGAAGGGTTTCCAGGTTCATAATTCATCCGAGAGTTGATAGTAGACAATGGTATATAGTAAGAGAAGGGTTTCCAGGTTCATAATTCATCCTAGAGTTGATAGTAGACAATGGTATATAGGAAGAGATGGGATTCCAGGTTCATAATTCATCTGAGAGTTGATAGTAGACAATGGTATATAGTAAGAGAAGGGTTTCCAGATTCATAATTCATCTGAGAGTTGATAGTAGACAATGGTATATAGTAAGAGATGGGATTCCAGGTTCATAATTCATCCGAGAGTTGATAGTAGACAATGGTATATAGTTAGAGAAGGAATTCCTGGTTCATAATTCATCTGAGAGTTGATAGTAGACAATGGTATATAGTAAGAGATGGGATTCCAGGTTCATAATTCGTCCGAGAGTTGATAGTAGACAATGGTATATAGTAAGAGAAGGGATGCCAGGTTCATAATTCATCCAAGAGTTGATAGTAGACAATGGTATATAGTAAGAGAAGGTACTCCAGGTTCATAATTCATCCGAGAGTTGATAGTAGACAATGGTATATAGTAAGAGAAGGGTTTCCAGGTTCATAATTCATCCGAGAGTTGATAGTAGACAATGATATATGGTAAGAGAAGAGATTCCAGGTTCATAATTCATCCGAGAGTTGATAGTAGACAATGGTATATAGTTAGAGAAGGAATTCCAGGTTCATAATTCATCCGAGAGTTGAGAGTAGACAATGGTATATAGTAAGAGAAGGGATTCCAGGGTTCATAATTCATCCGAGAGTTGATAGTGGACAATGGTATATAGTAAGAGAAGGTACTCCAGGTTCATAATTCATCCGAGAGTTGATAGTAGACAATGGTATATAGTAAGAGAAGGGTTTCCAGGTTCATAATTCATCCGAGAGTTGATAGTAGACAATGATATATGGTAAGAGAAGAGATTCCAGGTTCATAATTCATCCGAGAGTTGATAGTAGACAATGGTATATCGTTAGAGAAGGGATTCCAGGTTCATAATTCATCCGAGAGTTGATAGTAGACAATGGTATATAGTAAGAGAAGGGATTCCAGGTTCATAATTCATCCGAGAGTTGATAGTAGACAATGGTATATAGTAAGAGAAGGGATTCCAGGTTCATAATTCATCCGAGAGTTGATAGTAGACAATGGTATATAGTAGGAGAAGGTACTCCAGGTTCATAATTCATCCGAGATTTGATAGTAGACAATGGTATATAGTAAGAGAAGGGATTCCAGGTTCATAATTCATCCGAGAGTTGAGAGTAGACAATGGTATGTAGTAAGAGAAGGGTTTCCAGGTTCATAATTCATCCGAGAGTTAATAGTAGACAATGGTATATAGTAAGAGAAGGGATTCCAGGTTCATAATTCATCCTAGAGTTGATAGTAGACAATGGTGTATAGTAAGAGAAGGTACTCCAGGTTCATAATTCATCCGAGAG
The DNA here is from genome assembly GCA_031216915.1 of Pictodentalium vernedei. Lineage (NCBI taxonomy): Eukaryota > Metazoa > Mollusca > Scaphopoda > Dentaliida > Dentaliidae > Pictodentalium > Pictodentalium vernedei. The sequence continues at coordinate 877,014,688 of CM062297.1, read as the reverse complement.
TTGATAGTAGACAATGGTATATAGTAAGAGAAGAGATTCCAGGTTCATAATTCATCCGAGAGTTGGTAGTAGACAATGGTATATAGTAAGAGAAGGGTTTCCAGGTTCATAATTCATCCGAGAGTTGATAGTAGACAATGGTATATAGTAAGAGATGGGATTCCAGGTTCATAATTCGTCCGAGAGTTGATAGTGGACAATGGTGTATAGAAAGAGAAGGTACTCCAGGTTCATAATTCGTCCGAGAGTTGATAGTAGACAATGGTGTACAGTAAAAGAAGGTACTCCAGGTTCACAATTCATCTGAGAGTTGGTAGAAGACAATGGTATATAGTAAGAGAAGGGATTCCAGGTTCATAATTCATCCGAGAGTTGATAGTAGACAATGGTGTATAGTAAGAGAAGGTACTCCAGGTTCATAATTCATCTGAGAGTTGGTAGTAGACAATGGTATATAGTAAGTGATGGGATTCCAGGGTTCATAATTCATCCGAGAATTGATAGTAGACAATGGTATATAGTAAGAGATGGGATTCCAGGTTCATAATTCGTCCGAGAGTTGATAGTAGACAATGGTGTATAGAAAGAGAAGGTACTCCAGGTTCATAATTCGTCCGAGAGTTGATAGTAGACAATGGTGTATAGTAAAAGAAGGTACTCCAGGTTCATAATTAATCTGAGAGTTGGTAGTAGACAATGGTATATAGTAAGAGAAGGGATTCCAGGTTCATAATTCATCCGAGAGTTGATAGTAGACAATGGTATATAGTAAGAGAAGGGTTTCCAAGTTCATAATTCATCCGAGAATTTGAATCAACTCTCACAAATGATTCTCGTATGGAAAACAATGAACATCAACTTTGATTCTCGTAAAATGTTCATCTAATTCTTGTCATAGATTCTGAAAGTGCCCTAAGAGGCCTGAATAGTGAATAGTGAATCTGCTCTCCCATAATACATGGACTTAGTCGGGGTATCTAGTAAGTCTTGGCTGCCTTTAGACGCAGCCAATACAGTACTGGAGACCACTGCCAAGACACTGTAACTTCCATCAACAAGCAAGACTTTCAAATGCCTGTATATACTGGAATGTGTGTTCTACATGGATATGTAAGACAAGAACTAGGGCCATTAGAGTAAAAACTCTAGTTATTTTTTTACGATATTTTCGACAGCCAGGGTCATCTCATGTCGGACAGTTTTACGGGTGGAGGAAGCCGGAGTACCCCGTGAGAACAACCGAGCTGCGTCGAGTAACTGTCGGACTCTCCAACAAAACTACTCCGCACAAACAGGGTTAGCATTGGTTGAACACGGGTGCACTATCGACGTGCAATAGGCGTTAGTACACAGCGCCACCGTGCCCCCACGTGGGCAGTCGGAATTAGTGTCTTGCCCAAGGACACAAGGCAGTTACCCATGGCGGGGATCAAACCGTGAACCTTTCAGTTTGAAGGCCAATGCTGTAACCACTGAGCCATTGCGCTCCCTGGTTAAACTCTAATAGATGTATATAGAGGATATAGAATGAGTATTTTTTTCAAATAATATTTATGAAACTCGTCCGAATTTTTCGTTTGGGCTCGCCAGAGGCTCACCCAAACGGAAAATTCGGACGAGTTTCATAAATATTATATAAGAAAAACACTCATTACATATTCTAGTTATCATATGACACACACACGCACAAATTAGCCACTTAGTATGACTTTTTAACCCATCACCTAACTTGAGTTGCAGACGTTAGGTGAATGATTAATACAATATAACCCACTCTAAATAGGACAGATAACGTATATTCTCCATACTGAAATTATGCAAATCTGACCCAGTTGTATTTTGTTTAGCCAATCAAATTGTCCAGTTTTGAAATTGACCAATGAAAGCTCCCAACTCTAATTATGCAAATTATGAAAATGTGGCCCAGTTGTATTTTGTTCAGCCAATCAAATTGTCTAGTTTTGAAATTGACCAATGAAATTGACGGAAGGCTTTATTTATCACTGATTAATATGAAAACAAAATATCAAATGTTTTAAAGTGAACAAAGCGGACGAGTCATATGATAAATATATATACATGTGTATAAGTATGAGGGTTTTTTCACCATGGAATATGTACTGATTACACGCACGATGCTATAACAACCCTTTCAAATTAGAAATTGTTTAAGAACAGAAAATTTCTTCTCACTTCAGAAGTTTGCGAGACGCAACACTGATTCTCGCGGAACGATTGTATACCCTACTGCACTGTTAAAACTTGTATGTTGATAGGGTGCTATATCACTAGAATATTTGTTCTAAGTAATCGGTGGCGTTATTCTTAGTATATACGTTACGTTTTCATTAACGGTCACATTAACTGGGATCTGATTCCCCTTGACTGACGTCAATTCGATTGTGTGAAAACCCTTACTCTATCATTTTAGAGTCAGCGCTTCGAAATTTAAATGCCTTTATGTTATGCGACTTTTCTTTGCCTCTCCGAAAATGTTACTTCAACTAATAGCTGTCCATATAGTTATTGGAAGTACATTATGCGAAAACTTTTACATGTAGGTACTTACATGTAAAGTTATTTTCGAAACGCTGCATTTGCCACGACCCTCATCCCATCCGCCACTTATTTCCCTTTGTTTTGTTTTGGCTTTTTGTGTTTTTAATTTGGCTTTTTGTAAATGAAATGTAAACCAAGTGCAAAATTTCTCTATCTCATTTCAGAATTATAATGCATTGAAGATTTTTAAAGTTTCCGATGAATTCTTTAAATCTCTCGGCATGATACCGATGCCAGCTACCTTCTGGAACAACTCCATGTTGACAAAGCCAGACGACGGCCGAGACGTTATTTGTCATGCTTCAGCATGGGATTTTTATGATGGGATCGATTTCAGGTATTACCAGGTATTTACTGACCATTCCTGAAAGAATGTTTCACAAGTTGCTATTTATGATATAGATTTACTTATTTACTAGTGTTTAAGTTCACATACTTTAATCAATCGGTTACACCCATGTTGTCCATTTTACAGAACATCCATCCCAAATAGTAGTGACTGGGTCCTCTGTTTCATGTAAAACAGAGCTTGCTTACCACAGTAAGCACTGTTTCACTTCCCCGCGTTCCCATGGAGGCATTATATGGATAGATGCGTCGCTAAGGAGGGATGAGTATGTGTGGTGACAACCATTACGCTCAATACTTTTACCAGTCGGAAGATTTTCGTCAGGATTGGAGTCAAAATATCAAATCTCCGTAATCAGGTACTTTCCGAAAAGACTAGACTTCATACTGTGACTTGCATCAAACACCCACAGTTGATCGATCATACATACAAAAATCTCTAGTACCCAATACTGGCTGTTGGGGGATTATCATGACCAACTTGGAGTACCAGTACTAAATAATTTAATCATTTGCCCCGCCTCTGCGTTTGATTGGTTGAAAGCATACAGCGTGAAAATCGTCAAAATCGTATAAACCAAATCACGTAATGATTTGGAATGTCTACACGTTCGCACATGTATCCGATCCAACTTTGAAGACCCCCGATAACCCCGCCCACTCAATCCAATTGTCACCGTGAGGGCGTGACGACAGACTGATAGAGGGATAACAAGCTTGTAAACAAAGATCAATGATCGATTTTTCATCGCCTCCAGTCAGCGAGAATATAATGATAATTTCTCGGGAACAATTGAATTTAATAAAATATACCGAAGTGGGAGACGAATAAATGATCATGCACCCAAACATGATTTTGGGGGAACTTAAAAACATGTTTTTAATGATATTGTTACGTGACTTGCTGAATATCTGTCGTCTGCGATCAAAAATCAAAACAACAAACAATTTGACAATGATTGACGTGACCTGTTTGTGGCACACTTTTCTGAGTTTGACTGTTGTCTTTTGCGAAAATTAAAAGTTTTTCGTTCACATACACATAGTTTTTATATTTTAATATTACAGCCGGATTAAATTATAAGAAATAACTGTTGTTTTCCTTCGGTTTATGCGATATAAACCGAAAATTTTCAGCACAAGCTTAATCATAACTCGCTACGCGAGTTATGAAGCTTGTGCTGAAAATGTTCGGGTTTATATCGCATAAACCGAAGCAAAACAACAGTTATTTCTTAATTAAATAACATGTTTATTACAATTACTACATGTATATTTTATTTATTCACTGATAAATACACATCATCATGACCATGCGCATGTCATGTAATTTGTATCAGAGGTCATCTTTATAATCAGATTGTAAACACGACCGAGAATCAAATCACGGTGAGTAGCAATTCGGTTGTAAACACGACCGAGAATCTGATCAGGGTGAGTAGCGATTCGGTTGTAAACACAACCGAGAATCTGATAACGGTGAGTATCGATTCGGTTGTAAACACGACCGAGAATCTGATCACGGTGAGTAGCGATTCGGTTGTAAACACGACCGAGAATCTGATCAGGGTGAGTAGCGATTCGGTTGTAAACACGACCGAGAATCTGATCAGGGTGAGTAGCGATTCGGTTGTAAACACGACCGAGAATCTGATCAGGGTGAGTAGCGATTCGGTTGTAAACACAACCGAGAATCTGATCACGGTGAGTAGCGATTCGGTTGTAAACACGACCGAGAATCTGATCACGGTGAGTAGCGATTCGGTTGTAAACACGACCGAGAATCTGATCACGGTGAGTAGCGATTCGGTTGTAAACACGACCGAGAATCAGATCACGGTGAGTAGCGATTCGGCTGTAAACACGACCGAGAATCTGATCAGGGTGGGTAGCGATTCGGTTGTAAACACAACCGAGAATCTGATCACGGTGAGTAGCGATTCGGTTGTAAACACGACCGAGAATCTGATCACGGTGAGTAGCGATTCGGTTGTAAACACGACCGAGAATCTGATCACGGTGAGTAGCGATTCGGTTGTAAACACGACCGAAAATCTGATCACGGTGAGTAGCGATTCGGTTGTAAACACGACCGAGAATCTGATCAGGGTGAGTAGCGATTCGGTTGTAAACACAACCGAGAATCTGATCACGGTGAGTAGCGATTCGGTTGTAAACACGACCGAGAATCTGATCACGGTGAGTAGCGATTCGGTTGTAAACACGACCGAGAATCTGATCAGGGTGAGTAGCGATTCGGTTGTAAACACGACCGAGAATCTAGTACAAATTACAGGACATGCGCATGGTTATGATAATACATTTATTTAACAATCCAATTACATAAAGCTCGTTTCCCCCATTTTTCAGTTTAAATTGGGTTGAAATTGGTCAAAATTTTGAATTTCAGGAACTATATTTTAATGTATAATAGCTGTGCATATATGTGATGGTGAGGTGTTTACCGGAAATTGAATCTGTGATACGGAATTGGAATGGGTTCTCTGATACAGACGTGTTTTCCGAATTTTTGGGTGCAAATTAAGTTAATGGTTAGATAAATTCCCCCAAAAAAGTCCTGATTTTTTACAGTAATCCCGACTGACTAATATTCCAACCACATCATCAACACATTCCTTCGTCGATGGCATGCCTTGATGATGTATTTGGTATAATAGTCAGTCGGGAACTGAGCAATCGCAGTCGGGACAATTGAGATTTACACCCCATCCTCATCAGTCATCTTTGCGACATCCTTCAAATGGATAGGGCTATTTCTGTGATAAGAATTAAGTCATTTAATATTAAAGTAAAACATTTACATTTTACAAGGGAATTCTGGCATTATTTAAAAGAAAACGTAACAGGAAGCGATGTCGGCGGTTCGAAATGACGAAGACAGAATTATAGAACATGGATTAAAGGGAAGTGAAGAAGTTGTGTAGACAGAATTTATCCTGGGGTGTAGGTGTCCTAAAACATTTCGAACTTGTTGGGGAATGTTCATAGAAGGACAAACTGATATATGTATCAATGGTGGCCCATATGCCCAAATGACATCTGTCAAACAATAATGGGATTTATAACTTACATTTTGAGTATTCGTTTATTTATGTCGCTACATTTTCATTTGGAGCACTTACCTTCACGAAAGAAATTCTAGCTAAGAACATCGATTAATTTTATGAGCAACAACTATACAATTTTATAAATAGCAAATATTGCATAGGTGGGAAATGAAACACTGGATTTATGCATTCACTCCTCGTTTGCAAAAAAATGGCGTTTCCTGATAAGCCCGTTAGCAAATATGTGATCCCCACTGAATAATATAAATAACAAAATCCCGTGAAATAATCAGAGACCTACAGTTGAAACTAGAAGTCCTGTCACCAATAGTGCGCTTATCTAGGCTTAATTGCGCGTTGGTTGGTTGAAGACAAGTGCACCATCGACGTTTAGTACGCCTTAGTACACAGCGTCACCGTGCCCCCACGTGGGCAATGGGGGTGAAGTGTCTTGCCCAAGGACACAGCGCGGTTGCCGCAGGTGGGATTCGAACCGAGGACCACTCGGCTTGCAGCCTGCACCTCTGCCAACTGAGCCACCGCGCCCCCTGTACTAAGGCGTACTGCACGTCGATGGTGCACCTGTCTTCAACCAATGCTAACCCTGCTTGTGTGGAGTTAGTATGTTGGGGAGCTGACAGTTGCTCGCCGTTGCTCGGTGGTTCTCTCCGGGTACTCCGGCTTCCCCCACCCGTAAAACTGTCGTGGTCATGATTAGCCATTGTGCAGAAATATGTGACCTTAAACACCAATAAATAAATAAATTGGCCATATAATTGATAACAAAAGGTTAAACAAGCACAGAACTTAGTGATTTTATGTGTGGTCATTTACACACTTTTTCCAGCCCCAAACCACCCATCCACCTTCCTTGTGTCTGGAAACTTTCCGGTGCACCGCCCCCTCTCCTCCCCCGGTAAACAAATCTACTTAAGAAACCCGGAATGTTCAAGTCATCTCAACTCCGGTACATTTGACCAATGATTGACATGATATATTTACACGGGTTCCTTCTCTCTTTACGTTGGAAACGAAATCGAACGTGTTTTGTATCACCATATGTGCGATACATTTTTATTTTTATCGTACAGGCAGAACAGTGGAAATCCCGTGTTTTACGTTATAGGTTTGTGAAAAATATATATATACGGAGTTTGAATATTTTATTTTTAACATCTTTTTGTCAGGGTGAAGCAGTGCACCATGGTAACAATGGATGACTTGATTACAGCGCATCACGAAATGGGTCACGTTGAATATCATCTACAATACGCACATCAACCAACTTGGTACAGACGTGGTGCTAACCCAGGTTATTTATTTATTTTATTTATTGGGGTTTAACGACACTTTAGATAGTCAGGGTCTCCTTAGTTCTACGGGTAGATGAAGCCTGAGAACCCAGAGAGAACCACCGAGCAACGGCGAGAATCTGTCAGACTCCCTAACGTACTGACTCCACACAAGCAGGGTTAGCATTGGTTGAAGACAAGTGCACCATCGGCGTGCAGTACATCTTAGTACACAACGCCACGTGTCCCCACGTGGCAATCGGGATTAAGTGCCTTTCTCATGGACTTTGACTGGGATCGAATCGTGTACCTTTTGAAGCTCAATGCCGTCACTACTGAGCCATCGCGCTCCCTGCTGGCCCAAGTAAATAATCGTAAATAATCTACGTTGATGTAAATATATGTACTGAACACTCACCTTAATGTAGCATTTGACATTAGTGCTTCAGTATCCCAAAATGTGAGAAAAACATTTACCTCTTGTCTGTTCATCCGTTTTCACTACTAAGGGTCACATGACGGTTTGACATGTTCCCGTTGACGTGAATCATTTCCTTGTAAAGATGCTACATGAGTCTGATCAAAATGTAACTTGTCTTTACCTCTTGTCTGTTCATCCGTTTTCACTACTAAGGGTCACATGACGGTTTGACTTGTTCCCGTTGACGTGAATCATTTCCTTGTAAAGATGCTACATGAGTCTGATCAAAATGTAACTTAACAGATTTGGATTGAAAGATGACATAATTTTGATTAGTGCGGAGAATAATTTTTGTCGAGACCGAACATGATTTATTCGTTAGTATCACCTTCCACGTGTTTATGGGCCTTGGCTGGACGTGTAGCTCCGGCAGCTGCCCTCACACATCCTGGAGTGTCACTTATAGCTGTGACCGCTGGTACATTATAGCAAGCACTGGCTGTTACACTCTAGCAGTATCCGCTGACCCCAGGCAGTGGGTCCACAACTGCGCCCCGGGCAGCTGAAGTGTTGAACCGCACCACACCTATCGGATTTAACATACCCACCACGGAATAGCTAAGTCCGCTAGCGGCAGATACATAGAGAACCCACTCTACCCTGCACTTGTTAAACAAAACAATTTGTGCTTATATAGGACACTATAAATCAATTGGCACTCTAGGGGTGTCTTGTTTACATACGGACTAAAAATAGCGTGATCCATTTTCTGACAGCATACAGCGCAATCGATAATGATTCACAACCTGTATCAGAAGACAGTTTTGTCGCTGTGTTTTGAACAATTTTGATGCCCTAGCTTTATTCTTGGATATGTGGAGCACATTTGGCCACCAATTTATCTCGTGATCTGAATTGTACAATATCCGTCACGGTGAGAACATTTTGTCATCAGATTTTATTTTTGTACTCAGTTTACAGTGTTGTGACCAAAAAAAAGCTGAATTTGTGCTTTGAAATATGATGTTTGTGGAAAGAAAATGGAAATGGCATTGGGACAGAATAAGAAAGAAAATATGCATTTGTTTTTAGTGTGAGTATATCGGTCAACATAAGTTGAGAAGCTCTTATCTGTGTTAAAATGCACTGTTCAAACACTGGGTTGCTTAATGTTTGTTTTGATGTATCCACCTTTGTACTGTAACATAAAGTTATATCTATCTAGTATGATATATATATATATATATATATACAGTGGTTGTCAAAACTGAATATCATGGGGATCGCTTGGTATTACCAACATTAAGTCCTTTTATGGAAGGTGTGGCAATCTCATTTGACCTGGGAAGGGCAGTCGTCTGGCCATTTTGAAGTCTTGTCTTAGACATACATACTATGGATACCCAGACATTTAGTTTCAATAGTGGTGCAAAATACAAGACAGGCGGGGTGTTCTCGTCCAAAGACATAGCGAAGCAACTAACAAAACCCAGCATCCGAGTCCGGGCCGCGTCGCACGCATATTTCCAAGAGCATTTTTCTGGTGTGTTCCAGAAGTACCGGCTGCCACTTGTCGAATCTGGACAAGCTAGTACAGACATGGCTTAGCAATCCAATGCAGTTTTGGCGAAACCAGCTAAATTTCGCCATCTGGTGTGCAACGACAGGCTCTGGCGTGTCCATACTAGATCACCTAAGCGCCTCAGACCCCCTCATTAAGTTCTTATACGAGTTCCATGTGTGCTACCAGGTTCGCAGGATCCTCAGTGAGCTAAAGACTGCACTGCCCCAGGATCAAGCTTGGAATGCGTTCAATAACTCATATGACCGGAGGGCATACGAGCGAATCTGTGGTGAGTTTTATGTATCCCCACACACCGACTGCTGCGTCAAAGTCCCAAGCCATGGCATGGGGCGGGTGTACAACTACTGGACAAACTTTTGCTCTCACCCCTTAGCTGATCCTGAATACGACCCTACTAACATGTCATTCACACGCCGGACATCCAACGAGTTCGTCCACGTCGATTTCATCAAACAAGATGCCCCAAACGCAGATAGCGCGTGGAACACATTCATACTCGATAAATCTCAGGGGTTTACGAGGCCCGCGTTGGACGCTTAAACGACAGCATCAGGACCTACGTGTGGGCAGTCATGGGGGCACAGGCCAGACACGGACACGCATTATCGCCGATGCACAACATCAAGGAACGGCCTTCGATGCGCGGAAGCAGTTCCTTTCAAACGCTGAGGATGCCATCTCATCCCAAGTGGACATCCCTTCAGCAATCACACGTTATCAAGATATATTGCATTACGCTGGCCCTAAGGTCAACTTTATCTTTGGGATCGGACTCTACTTGGCCCCAAGTGATATGCTGCTCCGTATAGGTCATGTGGTGGGGTATAACAACGAGATTGTTATCGCCACCACAACCCAGATCCTGGGTGTGAATACGGATGTAAACTCAACACCCACCCCACCACCGACGCTCACACACGCGATTGGACTAGTCAAGGCGCAATCGTTCTAAAAGGAACGAGACAAGCCGGTCGAGCTGCAAGCAGGGAGCTAGGAACTGTCAAAGACACGCCAGCATAAGGAAGAAATAGCCGCCCTTGTCGTGTGTGGAGTCGCGGTCGGGCTACTTGCACTATGGGTACTTCGTTAACCAGTCGCGAGAGGCCACGAGAAGCAGCCCTCCAAGAGCAGCCCATACATTTTCAGCCAACCAGCCCAACCAGCCCGTAACTTTTGCGAATTGGTTTAATACCCACGAAACGACAGAGCCTATAATTCCTGGTAGTGCAGTCGCAGCCATCCCCGCCAGCTTGGCTAGGATACGCCCAAGGCCCTGTAGGTGTTTTTTTCACCCACTCTTTGAGGCCGCCCCTATCAGGTGGTGGTGGTGGAGCGGGGGTACTTCCAGCCCCCGGGGTCAGCGCAATTACTAGGATCGAGACAGCCATCCCAATCGCTGTGAGGATAGATGCGATCATAATCCCTTGTTCCCGGAAGAGGGTGTGAATGCGCTCAGCGAGTGTCGTGGCCTCATTGAGGATCCGATTGATCGCCTCTCTGATTCGATTGATTTGGGATCGGAGAACCTCTCTATTCGTCGGTCATCTTCCAGGTTGCGCAGACATTCTGCAATTTGGAGCCTGATAGAAGCATCAACGCCCCCAGTGTCCAGTTTGCGCTTCTCCGAAGCGATGTGCTCATCAAGTTCGGACAGTTTAGCCAGGTTGTTTATCAGCTCACCACGGGTTGTCTGCATTACCCTGTCGAGTCCATGGAGCTCTCTTATGCTGTACTCCAATCCCACGGTATCAAGTGGAGGGACATGTAAAGTTTTAAGTGAAGCTTCTTCCTCCTCTGTAAGACTTGCCATCACGTTTTAGTGGAATTTAACGCAGCATTAGCCACCTGTCCCAAGTCTTGCAGTTCTATAGAATCCGATCCGATCCAAGCAGCTGCTTCACCCAACTCATTGTTATTGACCCGCAGTGCTTCAAGCGCCTTAGGCTTAAGCGCCTTTGTCCCTCGAGTCCAGTCCACAAACCTCAGCTCATTCTGTATGACCTCATCACCGCCACGCCTCCCAGCAATTGTTGAGAGAGCAAGGGGTGCTCTTGCCCTATTAACAATGTCGAAATCTGGACGGGCCTTCAGCCTCAGCAGTCCATTTTTGTCGAGCTCAAACTTGGTATTGTCACGTAGAAGGGGCACCATCCCTTTCTCAGACATATTCTGGTAGTAGTCATTAACGGTCGTCTCCAACATCTCTTGCTGCAATGAAGGTAGACGATCATCTATCTCCCCGACAGCTCCGTTATTAACAGGGAACCGGGTAAAGCTAGTTTCATCTTTTCCATTAACGCGGCCACCTTGTTCATCGGGATGGTCGAAGGCATCAAAGTCTGCCATTATATTGAAGAATGAGCGACAGAGTTAATATAATTCAACAAGTCTTCAAGCCAATATGGAAGCAAACTTAACCCACACCGCAGACTACGAATGCCTCTTGGGGTAAAGGGAGTCAGGCAATCGGTTGTTATTACGCACAATCCTAGTACGATGGACCAGAACCAATCGCTCAATGTACGATTGCCGAATCTTGAAGAATACCATCTTATTACACCGGGTACTGTACGCCTTGCCTTTACATTCACCGTGAACTCAACAGATGATAACAGGTCAGTTGTTCAGAGTCTTGGCCGTGCCATCCTCAAGAAAATGGCAATCAAGATCAGCGGGAACGAGGTGATGTCGGTCGACGATGCAGACGTGTACCACTGCTACCTTGACCTGTGGAAGACAGTTTCCGAACGCAACAATGCGCACTACTAGGCTATTGATACATCCGCGCATAGAAATGCTACCAAGTTGCGGGTCGGCGCATGAGACAAGGATGACTCTGTTGTTGCAGACAAGGCTATCGCTGATGCCTATGACAACCGTTTCTGTATCCCGCTGGATTTTGAACTCCTTGAGGCTCATATGCCTTTCTACCAGAGTGTGCTTGGGGATCGGCTCGAGTACGAGCTTACGTTCAATGATTACAGCCGGGTGGTCCAGGCTTCAAGCGATGTCAATGTCGGTTACACCATTGATAATATCAGCCTGGAATACGAGATGGTCACCCATAATGAACTTGTTCGCATGGTCCACAACCATTATTCTGGCCGTCTCGCCATCCTCTACGACCGCGTGCTTCACCACCGCAAAATGACAAAAGATAAAAGCGACACTCTGTGGAATATCAACCTAAATGTGGCGGCGTGGAACATGAAAGGGATTCTGATGCTGTTTGAGGACCCTGCTACAGCTGGTGCTGCTTTCGCTAGGAAGCCTGAGGTCTTTTATAATCCAAAGATCACCAAAGTTGAGGTTATCATCGACGGAGTGCCCAACCAGCTGTACTCCCATTGATTGCGTGCCTACCAGCAATGGGATGATTTTACTCGGCATTTTGGAGCTTGTCCCAGCAGCAAAAGAGATCCTGAGGTGGCCATGTTTGCAAAGGAACTATCTCTGGGTGATGTCACACTGGGCGAGTTCTTGACCCGCAAGTATGCTCTATGGCGTGACCTGCGGACTACGGATGATGGCGAGCTACACGACAGTGGCCGGCGGATAGAAAACGCCAGTGAAGGTATCACTATCCCGATCACAAAGACAGCAGAGATAAGTGGCTCATTGAACATATCTCTCATGGATGCGCAGCTTAATATTGAACATGGTCAGTTTAGCAACACATTTTATTAATAATCCTTCCTTTGTGGAGCCACACACAGCCATTATTTGCTGGAGGGTCCTTATCGGGGCGTATTTCAGCACATTGTGGTTCTCTGTCCTACAATCGAATACAAGACATTCCACGACCGTCCATGGATTTGGAAAGACCAGGATGTATACATTGCAAATCCTGGTGAGCGCCTCCAACATATCTTCGGGCCTTCTATCAGCTGTTCCAGGGGGAGCCAACGTTGTGCATCATCGACGATTGCTCGGCTACAAAAGCTTGACGCAAAAGAAAGACATGCTGTCTGAGCTAGCCTTCTCGGGTCGTCAAGCGCAGCAGAGCGTTTGGGTTTTGACTCAGAAATATAACTCTGTCTTAAAAGATCTCCGCGAGCAGACCCGCTGGGCCTGTCTGTTCTACTGCAAGGACAGAGATAGCTTCGAGGACTGTCTACGAGAGAATGATGTGATTGGAAGCCGCGAGGAACGTGCAGCAGTTCGCCAGGCATTGGCGGATAGTAAGCATGCCCGGCTAGTGTTAAAAACAGACCAACATACCACTTATAAAGTTTTATATTAAACCCAGACGGAGTGCATGTACATATCCACACCATCATGGATTGCGACGAAATCATTAACCAACTGCTGGAAGAGCAAGGTACTACGCCACAGGCAGTCAATACAGAAGACAAGATGGCAGTGGATCCTGCTTCAGTTGCAGAGCAACATTCGAAGGAACAAAAGGCCGATGGGGCCAAACGCGAAAGGCTAGCTTCGATAGTTTCCGGTGGGCAGGCTAAGCAATATATGGGGAAAAACTTCACGGTTGACCAGGTCAACGACATGGCTGATCAGGAAATCGATAAAGGCTATGCTCGATATGACGCACGGCTCGGCGCAGCAATGACAAAAACTCTGGGGACCGCCGCACTACAAATTTATGCAAGGGTGGGGAGCATGTTTCTTCCCATACCCCCGGAGAACCAATCAAAGCTGGTTGCTGACCTTGAGGCAGATCCATTTGTTGGGCACGCGCTAAGCAGTGACACGTGTGTGCTATATCATCGGTATGGCATGTACTTAGCACCGCTAACCGCCTCGCTAACCACTGCTAAACAATGTCGATTTGGACATACCTGCCCTCTCACAATTCAAGACGATGTCATCGACGACAGAGCCAAACATATCGACGGAGCCAGACCTGCCGACAGTTGCTACGCAAGAGGTGGAGAGAGTGACAGCTGTGCCAACCACTGAGTCGCATGTTGTTCCCGCACAGAAGCGAGGGAAAGACCCTAAAAAAGTGGCCGCTGGGAGGGCAGGAGCTGCCGCTTGGAATGCAAAACAACAAAAAGCCTTGGTGCGAGAAGAGATGGCCAATCTCCAGAGAATGGCCATAAACAACGCAACCAAAGAGTTTGGTGTTTCTTCCGAACGGGAACAACACCAGCAAGAGATCTCGATGCATCACATTGGACAAATGGTCGCCATGGATTGCTGGGGCTGTTGGGTTGGCTAGCTTGGCATTATGGTTTTTGCAGAGCAAAAGGAAGACGACCAGTCCAATGGGACCGCCCAATGCTGATCCGGTCAACCGAGTCGCACCTCCGAACATGCAGTTAGAGGTATCTAAAGACCCGTTACATATCGTCGCCTGTGTGTTAGAATGTTCTATGTCCCCTATGGGACATAGAGCATTCTAGCGCTCAGGCGACGATATGGAGTAATCATGTCTTCAGCCGACGGAAAGATGCTAGTCAATGCTGCCTATCACAGCGCCGTAGTCTCTACCCTAGCAATAGGGTACGCCTGCTTAGGTAAGATGGTAATGAAGGGTGCCACTCCTAAACTTGACTTCACCGACTATGGCGTCGGGATGGTAGTCCTTGACGTGGGGCTGGCGATGGTAACAAAGGACATGCTAATTAAACAAGGAATCATTCCACCACATATTATGAAATAACAAGATGGCCTCGATTGCAATGCTAGTTGGGGGCGCCCTTGTTAACGCATTGACCTGGCAGCAACTACCTCTTCTCCATGTTTCGGGATAATGAGGCTGGTGAGGAACGTGCACGACATGACGGATAATGAGGCTGGTGAGGAACGTGCACGACATGTCAAAGCCATAGAAAAGCTCCAGACAGCTCAGGCAGCATAGTCCCATAAGAAAACAGAAGGTCTCGATTGAATTAACGAAGAACTACATCGCCAAGGTCATGCATTACGCACATTCCAGGATGTCGATGCTGCAATTCGCGAGTATGCACGGGTAAATGGGAACAATCTAAACAGTCTTGGCCCAGAGCCGCAACTAGAAGACTTTTACACACCATCAGCCGACCAAAAAGACCGCGAGGTCGCCTTTGTTATCCTGGGGTTGGCTGCGACGGGCCTGGTGGCCTACAGACTCGCCAAGTGCTGCAGCTGTGCTGCCCGCCGTTGTAACGGAGAAAAAAACAGTAACGGTGTCTAAAAAAAACCTGGGTTTCTTTGTTGCTGCGTTGCGCCTAGCTACTAATCAATCCTTATTCGCACAGCGAATGCCCATGCGGCGGGCGCGGTGGGCTCTGGTCTCAGTTGGCCAGTGGGTATCATGGGCTTGCTCAGCCGGGTGAGTTCTTGGCGTATCAGCAGTAACATCTCGTTTTTTTGTGCCCTGCGAGTTCTCTTGGTTGAATTTCTCTTCCTCTGCGAGTATATGATTGAATTCCTCGTCTGATATCTGGCCATCACCAACAGCCTTCGAGTACAGATATGCGATGCTCGAAAGTTTTGCCTCCGCTAATGTGGGAATGGTGTTGTGCTTTTTAGCCTTCTTTGTGAGTCTTCGGCTTACAAACTTCCCTAAGACACCTGCCAATCCACAGACACCTGCCGCGGCCTCTAGCGCTATAATCACAGGAACCGCAGCTACGTTAGCCAACAGTCCAATGCAACTAACGCAGTTTCCTACACCCGCCGCGGACATAAATGTTTCAATGCCATCTGTGATATTAACCCCTCGCTGGCATTTCTTACCGAGGGAAAACATTCGGTCTCGTTCGGCCATGAGACGGGCTCTAACATCACCGATCTCCTGGATGCGTAAATTATTCGCGTCACCGTTTTTGAGGTTTGGATACAAACCCATTGTTATTAGTCATGCTCCATTACCTTTAAATCATCGTCCGCCAGTGTCTATCTGGTAAACCGCATGCGCTTGAGCTTAGCTGGGCCAAGATATAGGGTATTGAGTGTGTCAGTTGGAAAGTCATCATCTGTGACCTTGTGCTCAACTTCACTCAACGCGAGCAACACATCTTTGCCACGGATAATGATGACAAGTTCTTTGCCGTTATGTCGCCGACCCCATTTTAGGGCAAGCCCATGTAGCACTGGTACGAAGTCGTTGGGTGGTGGACCCATAACTATCTGTACAATGGTGGTGTTATTCTTGCCAGCAGTAAGACGATCAAACTCCGAAACGAGCTTCATCATCACGCCTTGTTTTTTGTCCGCTCCCAGCACATACCCAACCGCGCTTTCGTGAAAGTTAATAGCACCTTTCGGGATGTAAGAAGCCAACAGGCGGCCACTGTTCTGGAGTTTAAGTAGCCTGTGTCCACGGCCCAGTTGGATGTGTGGTTGGATGACCCTTAAGTCAAGTTCCCACCCACTGCGTACAGGGTGCCTATACAGAGACCACTGTCTGGCATCATTTTGGAGGAGTTCGTAGCTCCCCCACGGGGCTGAGCCTTCCAGGTTCAAACCACGCAGCTCGGTAAAGGTAGCTTGTTCCATGGAAACAGCAGATGGGAGTTCCGTTCTCTTACATAACCCATTAGAAAGTTGAAATGTATACAATGTATACAGTATGTCCTTCTCACCTGGTTCTCCAAAGCCCTTCGTATCTCCAAGATCAGCCAGCGAAATGGTTGTGCAATACATCATGAGCTCCTGGTCCTCCGCTATCCACCATGTTTTTACACAGAAGAAACATTTCGAATATGTAATGCTTCTGATAGGTGTTGTAATTCAATAGGGCCGCCCCTTCTATCTACAACGCAAACTGTGATATTGCCTATAGGACCTGGGACAGTATTGCAAATGAGAGAGCGCTTCTGTTCTGCCACTGGCACATTTTTCATTTGCTACAGGTACTGTTCTGAGTAGTGTGTTGGGTAGCCCGTTGTAAACATTGTCCGTGGTGCTGATTTCTGACAGATGAACGTAGAGCTCACGGTGGGCCGCAAGACTAGGTAACTCACCCCCATCAGCCTCCCTCACCAGGAATTTTGGTTGTTGTAAATCCTAATGTGCGTGCCAACTTTCCCAGTTTCAGAGACTTATATGTCTTGAGTCGCAGAAGACCCGATGTTTTGTGAAGATCCGATATAGCCCCAACTTGACTAAACACCTCGTCATTTAGCTCGCATACATTGTAATAGCCATCTGGGATTGAAATCATCTTTCGCTCGTCATCATTCTCAGACACAATGCGAATAGTATTGTTGCGTTTCCGCGAGCTAATGTTGTGCCAAAGAGGGTAATATGTTACTTCAGCAAGCGCACACTCATATTGCTCTCCAGCAGGGAGCGTCCTTGGTAGGTCCACGGTTTGAATGTCGGATAGTGTCACGTACATGTATAGTTTTATAATAAGATGACTCCTCCAATATGGGTCAAATTAGTTTGAGTCTACTGAAAACCAGAAACGTTTATAACTATAATATTGTCTTGAAGGGTTTTTATTACTATTAACAAGCCCACCATTGTATATATATTTCACCTCCTCGTGAGACCCCCCGCAAATCGGGCGCTAATCTATTTGGCGCCCAGACCACATACCTCTTGCCGATTTGTGTAACGAGGGTGAGGATCATGCCACCTGGAAGATCCCTTTCTTCCATAAGTTGGTAGGTGCCTATGGGCAGGTCTCTCCATTTCGAAGCTTCGCTTTTCTTGAAATCCTCTTTTGTTGGCCAGCTTACGTCTGTGACTATTGCTTTGTGTACTTGCTGGATACTTAACACGTGATAAATCTTCAATTGTGCATATTAGAGGTCCAAAGGATGCCGGTATACCCAAGAATGGACAGCAATATTGTAACAAAGTTGGCTTCAATCTACTACAGCCCCATGGGGTACTGGAAGGGTCTTGCGGCAATTAAAAACCTTGCTTCCGGGACCAAGGTCTCTGAAAATGTGGCTCGGGCATGGCTCAAGAAGCAGGCCATCTGGCAGATATACCTGCCCCCTCCGCGACGCATTCCGCTCACATTTGACGTGTCCGTACCGAATGAAGTCCACCAGGCCGTCCTGCTCTTTCTGCCACACGACCGGGCGGCCCGCAAAACGTACAAATACGGACTCACTGTCATTGACGTAGCCTCCCGCTATAAAGAGGCAGATCCCCTGGTCACGAAAGAGGCCAAAGAGGTCGGGGGTGCCCTTGAAAGGATTTACAGGCGGAGCCCCCTCAGATGGCCGCAATTGTTACAGGTCGACCCCGGCCGCGAGTTCATGGGCGCAGTAAACCAGCTGCTGGCCAAACACGGGGCAGAAGTGCGGGGTGGCCGTGTGGATGTCCACCGGGACCAGGGAATTGTGGAGCGTTTCAACCGCACCCTGGCAGAGCGACTCTTTGGGCACCAATACGCTCAAGAGATGCGTCTTCCACCCAGCAAACGGTTAACCGAGTGGGTGGCCCGACTGCCTGCCGTCATTGTGGTCCTGAATGGTGAGGTGACGCCTAACCGGAAAGAAGCCCTCTGACGCCATCAAGGCTAAGACCGTAGCACGAAAGCCCTCCTCTGTGGTTGCAGGTCGTCCTGTTGGCATCCGAGAGCAGAAGCATGGGTGTTCGCTACTTCTTCCAGCCAGGCGAACTTGAGGGTGGTCGCCCTCGTGCAACTGACCCTGTGTGGTCCCTCCAGGTCTACCAGCTTGGACGCTCGGTCACCAAGCTCGGCGAACCTGTGCTTTATTATTTGTTGGATGGGCCACCACGTGGGTTTGTCCGAGAGGAGCTCCTCGTGGTGCCCTCTAACACCCAGTTGCCGCCTAATGGGGTTCTTACTCAGTTGTAATTGCAGCACCCCCTCTTTTTCTGTTGCACTCTAGACAAGTCAGTCGTACGTTACCTCTACAGTGTCCCCTGCTATTGTCCAGCCGGTCGACAGAAAACTGCCGTGTGTCTTTTGGGGTATACGGGCTTCCACTGCTCTACAAACCTGTCCCATCCTAGGCATTTTGGGAGAGCCCTTCGCATCTCCTGGCACTGAACCTTGTCAGTCTGGAGACGGATGCGCCTTTTCAGAGCCTTGAGTGTGTCATCCTTTGCCTATGGTCAACCTAGACCTCTTCGTAGTAGTCGGCGGCCTGGCACAGCCAATCGTGCGGCATCTCGTCTGCAATCGGCGGCGGCTGGCCCTGATAGCCACAGCAGACGACTTGGACTCCCCGTTGCTTAAGCCAGCATAGGAAGGTCTCAAGGATTGGTCGGGGCACAGTACAGACCTCGTCCCAGATGATAACACGGGGAATGAACTTTTGGCCCATGCGATCTGGCGTCCACTCGTTTCGTCCACTCCATCGGAAGAAGCTATGGTAGGTCTGGGCCCTGACTCCCCTACCTCGTATCTCTTTGGCAAGGCGGTGAGTTGGGGTAAAGACAAGCGGATCTCGCACCCTGAAAAGCTCGATTGCTCTCGTTGTTTTGCCGCTACCACCCCCGCCGTTGAGGTAGCTGAGCCGTTGGTGGGTCGTCGTACTTTGGAGTTGTAGAATCAGGGATGTCTTTTTTCCGACACCAATACTCTGTCTTTGGAAGATATGCGGCATGATCCTGGGGCATGTAGAGAGTCCCCCCCCCCCCCCCTCCCCCCTTATCTCGCCATTGAGCTAGCAGGACATTATGTTTTTTCGGGAGGTTGTAGGGTGGGTTCGTCATGATAGAGGCAGCACGTTCAAAAACCCTCAGGGTGAACTTCTTGTGGTACGTAGACTTGGATACCGTCGAGTTTATGGAGTATTGCTTTCTTGATATATATGCTGTCTGTCGCCATCCGAACCGCCTCTTCTTTGTCGAAACGCTGTAACATACTGAGAAGGTTAATATGGGCGTATGCTAACATAGAGGCCCTTAGGTGGGTGTATTGGGGCTGGCTTCCATCGTAGTAAGTTAACACACGGCCCAGGGGACACCTTTCTGGGGCTCCCACAAGAGTGCCACTTTGGCGAGTATCTCTCACAAGATAATCTAGTTCACCATGATCCGTGACCAGGCGGCGCGTCAATCGTTTACCATCGGCTTTTGCGCCCTGGGTGAATTTCCCGATGATGCTGCAGCCCTGATCTCTATCTTCGGGGTGCCACACCACATTCTTCTTTCCGAAAGCGATGATGGCTTCTCCTACATCTAGTCATTCCTTTCCTTTGCGACGATGCTGGCTGCGTGGTTCACTCCGAAGGCCCCGTCGGCAAGAGACTCATCTCCTAGAACGGCGCAGGCCGCTTGGAGTCTCTCGTGAGTTTCCTGAGTTCTAAAAGTACGGCCATCTTGTAAGACAAACTGGTCAACGCTGAGCTGTCTATCCTTTCCACCTCCGAGTAGCCAGACAGCGATTGGCTCGTTTTGGGTAGCCTGTCTGATGGCTTCTCAGACGTCACTCTCGTATATGTGGACCTGTCTGGACTGGGGGAAATGCAGGTCTTTGGACCAGGCGTGGCCGTTGTGAATGATGATCTCTACGGGTTTCCATCTACTTGCCTGGTATTTGCCACTGTTATAGACACCCTCGCCAGCTATATCTTTCACGATGATGGCCCGCTTGAGGATTTTCTCGAGGTTAGCCACGTCATCAACTGTGGCACCAGTTATACGAACACTCTCCTCCCACTTCTCGATTTTCTGGCGCCTGATCGGGGTTAGGCCCTGTCCTCTAAGAGCGCAATCAAAGTGTTCAACCACTCTCCGGGCGACGCAATTCAGATCCCCTACTTTCATTGGTACTAGGTTTGCAGGGTCTGGCTCTCTGAGAGGATGGCGCCCGTAGACCACAGCTGTAACAGGGTAGGCATTTGTGTAGTACGGTCTGTTAATCCCCGTCAGGGCGCCTGGTTTGGTGTTTTGTGTGATTTGGACAGCGCCCTGGCGTTTCTTCCTTGTCTTCGACTACCCAGTCTCCTTCGTTATGCTCCCGGAGAAACTTGATCCTTAAGATGAATTCCCCCTCCAGTAGAGTCCCGAGAAGCCGTGCTGCCTTCTCATCAGTCATACGAGCAGCCAAGTCCATGTTGCCAGTGTGCAAACCATCGGCGCCAATGGCATCTCCTTCCACTCGCCAAGTAGAGTAGACCGCAACAGTGTCGTCGACTTCAAACTCATCTTTGGCGTTGTTCAAATGAGCCACTCATGCTTCATCATCTGGCAGCCTTATCGAATGAGGGACTTCGATATCCAAGTCAAATTGTCGCAGTTCTCGTAATTGTTTAAGGATAGCGGGTTCCTCTTGAACGATTTGATTGGCAAGGGTTACAGGCCTTCGCCGACGTTGGGCAGCTCTTTTAGCGGGGTTTCTTCGCGTCTTTTCCTCAACAGCTTTAGCACGAAGTGCCGCCGTGACCTCGGCCTGAATCTGTTTGATTGCATGCATTCTTTGACTACGCTTGTCAGGATTCTGTACATCTTCCCGAAGAGCCAGGAACCGCTCCGTTTCTCTAGCCTGCTGCAATCTTTTTACAAATTCTTCCGCGCGAGCAGTGGCGATCAATTTAATGAAGTCAGTTTTTCGGAGCTTTGAATACCTTCTAACCCCAAATTGCTTTGCTTGAGCACGAAGATCATTCATAGTTGTCATGTTGTGTAATGAGTATATCTATATGTTATCACCTCTCTAATAGGAAATTTAAAGTGTTATCTATCGCGGCCAGGCGCCGAAACTCGTCCTTAATTTTAGATTGCCTTTGTTGCCATTTAGCTAGTCGAGCGTACCCCACGCCACAGTTTTTACAAAGGGCTAGCGCTGTTTTGATGCCCTTACCACTGCCTTTGCAGGATAGTGGGCCTCAACCCTTCTTTAGACGAGCATTGTGGACCTTACAAAAGGTCCCACGACACAACCGCCCACAAACGTCGGTACACCCTAGAAGCAGCCACTCACAAGAGTTCATTGTATTAGTTCTCATGTGTATGTCAAGTATACCTATGTGTTTCTTAAATCTCTAAATATATTAGCAGCAGGGAGGGTGGTAATATAATTGACAGACTTAACAAAACAAGAGAGCCGGGGCCGGCGAGGTTAATGGGCCGTCCCATGAGCTCTCATGGGTTTTTTAAGTTGTCAAAATTGGTATGCTCACCGCCGTCTGAGGTCTGTTAAGTTGTCTAATGGGCTCGATTGGGGTTTTTTCAAGCTATCGTAATTGGTATGCTCACCCTCCCTGCTGCTCGGGAATATCCGCCAACAATATGCAAGGAGTTAAAATTATAGATCTCAATGAGGCGTAGTAATTAATACTATGCACATGCTGAGGATAAACTTTGTTATTCCCCCAAAGAAAATATTCTCCGCTTAGTGGCACTCAACTCTCACAGCTCTAAAGTATTATCTGTACATTTATTCGCGTAAACGATTGTCAAATCATCACGGAGATAATGTTGAATGAACAAATCCATTATAAAGCGATAAATCATTCTGCCAGACTTCAGAATTTGGGTAACTTATTACCTGTACTTCTGTGTGTGTGGTGCATTTGTTCTTCAAGAGATAATCGTGAGCACCGCGATGCAGGAAAGATCGGTGCAAACCAACAAACAGGAACAAGTGGGTTTTTGAACCTGGTCAGTAATGCAAGCACGAACCCTTGCCACCTCCAGCAGCATCGGAGGCCCGTCCCAAAAGCCTACCCACGACTTTCAGCTTTTTGAAGCACCCAAACTTCTGGGCAGTTGCCCTCTTGCCCCCCCCCCCCCCCCCCCCGGCGCTAGTGGCCACCTGCAATACTAAAGCAGGTGGCGCTTCGTTGCACCCAAATGACGATGTTGTCAGTTTACATCACGGTTGTTGGTGACTCCATCCACTAAAAGGAACCAACACTAGCAGCAACTGCCTCTGTATTTATTTCAATTTGTTTGACGGGTGTGTGAAATCAATAAATCGGATAATTCTAAGTTAATCATCAGTCAAGAAATCTGACAGAGGAGAGATGCCAGAAATACTAATGTCTTCACAAACGAATGGACTGACGAATGGGTCAAATAAAGTGGTGATAACTTTCACAAACAAAGGGAGATAAGACATACTAACTCGCTTTGTAAATACAGAAATATGGTACGGGATTTTATTACTCTTTTTAAAATTATACAAGCATCCAGTGAGGTACAATTAACTCCAACGGGGTGTACAAAGTTCAACGGGGTGTATGAGAAAATCACGTGACATCTAAACGGGGTGTACGGACATCCCACACTTTGCAGATTTCCCTTCCACCCATCGCCTCAAACATTTTCGTGAGTAATAATAAACATTGAGACTCACAAATAAAATGGAAACAATATTCTTTCATGCGAATATTCCGAAAACTTGAAATAAAACATACAGTTAAAACTAGAAGTCCTGTCATGAAATGCACACAAATTGCACGTTGATCTGCGCGTTAACTTACGCGTTATGACCATAGTAAGGCTATCAAATTCTGTACATATGACCTGTGCACAAGCAATGATTCAGACAATGGGCATCCGGGTAAACCGGAGGTCCATTGGCTGAAACATTGCCAGTGTTTGCTATGAGTAAACAAGAGAACCTGCCGTGCTTTGGATGCTATTCGATATGGCAATTGCACGCAATTCCTACGCGCAATTAAGCCTAGATAAGCGCACAGTTCGTGACAGGACTTCTAGTTTTAACTGTATGTTCATACCCCCAACATCCGATTTTACAGTCTAGAAGAGGGATTCAGTTGTGATATTCTTACACCACAGATCGTTGCGGATTCTAAAAACATGTAATGTCGTTATATGAATTGTCTCTTCCGTGAAACTTATTAAAGCACTTGTACTAGTTTAAATATAGTGTCCTCGATTTTACAAGAAGCACAAAGCACCACTCTATCGAATAAAAAACACTTATAATCCACTTGTGTCCCACAATAATAACGACGCGTCATTTCCCAATGTCCTTGAATAGAAGACTCCCAAATGTCTGAATTCAATCGAAGGGAGGTAACTCCAAATCAAATAAAAAAGACTCGCCTGCTTGTCCAAATCATTTTTCAGCACTTTTTACCGATTGACATGTTCAAGTTGTTTCAGGCGTGAACTATTCCTTTCCAGTTTACCAATTGACATTTTCAAGTTGTTTTAGGTTTCAGCTATTCCTTTCCGAAGTTTTATCATTCCTGTTGAATAATACAGAAACGGGCGTCTTTCAGTTTCTCTTATTTTTTTATCAAGGCTTTCGTCGCTGGAATGCCGTTTGTTGATTATATAACAAAACAAAACTCGACACACTGAAGGAATAGGGTAATAAATTCGTCCCTATTGGGGTTTGCTCATTCCCTACTAGGCGGGTCCTCAGGTGGCGGATAGAGGACGGCCTGCTCAACTGGGCAGGTTTGCTAATTTTTAATTGGCAGGTTTGCTCAATTGAGCTGGTTTGCTGCGAAATACACGAATACGCAGCCCCGGACCAAAATGATCAACCCTGCTAATACCATCTGGCAGGCACCTTGTTCTCCCGTGAGGTGCGTTCCGAAGGCCCCGGAAGAAGGAATCTAGGCAGTTTAGGACTCGTGGCCCCGGTTAGGGCAGTCTCCAGGATGGAGATCAGGTCGTAAACCCTGTTTGGCCCTGGTCTCCATTTTTCAGATAATGTCCAACACACTGCTTTGGCCCCAATTTCGGGAGTAGATGGATGGTCGGATGGCCCGTTCTGACGAATCGGGAGCCCCCAACCCCAAAAATATCGGGTGTCACGTCGGCGGGCATTGGGTGGTCATTCAATCAGTTATTTCTTTTAATTAAATTTTATTTTTCTACGGTATACTGATTTGTTGAAGAAATTCCAACTTTTTAAAATTATATGTTTTTATTGCACTGTCTGCCTCAATAATCCGTGGTAAATATTTTTGTACTGGTTTTACGAGATGGTTGGTTGAATGACCAATACGACCTGGCACTTCCCATATACATTTGACGGGTCAATCCTCCAGCGGTATGCATTAGCATCAACGCTGGGGGAGTATACTGCTTATTTACTTCTGGTGTTGTTCGCTGGACATCCGCGACATTAACCCCCTAGGTTGGACTCGGAGTAAGGGTGGAAGTCATGAGCAGGTGAACAACTATTTACAAAACAATGAATAAAAATACACCAAAATTTAAAAGACGGTATGAATCAGCGGAATTGGACTCTGACTCAGATTTGGATCCTGACAGGAAAAAACCTAAAACAAACACATGGCCAACATTTATCAACATTTTTTTCAGCAGATGACAATAAACCTATCAATAAGATGAATCCGTTTATTTCACAGAAATCAATACAAAGTATCGCTGACTCAGTGAAAGATGTGAAAAAAATGAGAACGGGGGTATATTAATAGAATGTGTTCATAAAAAAAAATCAATGGCCTTATTAGAAATTACTAAAATTCACGATACAGATGTAAATGCATGCCCTCACAGGACCCTGAATAATAGCAAAGGTGTTGTTCGAACTCGCGAGCTGGCTGATATCGATGAACTTGAAACTGTTAATGAAATGGCATCTCAGGGATTTAAATCAGTTAAAAGAATCGAAATTAAAAAAGATGGGAATATTATTAAAACAAATACTTATATTTTTACCTTCAATGCAACCCAACCACCCAAATCAGTGAAAATAGGATATATGAATGTCAAAGTGGATTTGTTCATTCCAAATCCGCTTCGATGTTTCAGGTATCAGAAATTCAGCCACAATAAAGACGCCCGCCGAGGCCAAGCAATCTGTCATCGATGCGGTCTAAAACATGACGAGCCATGTACTACTGAACACATAAAATGCATAAACTGTCAGGGCAGTCACATGTCATCTTCTAAAGATTGCCCTGTCTGGAAGAAGGAAAAAAACATTCAAAAAATTAAATGTGAGAAACAAATCAGCTTTAAAGGGGCCAGAGACATTGTAGCATTCATGCCTGGCATGAATATGACAACATCATCATATACTACAACACAGAAACAAAAAATTCCAACAAAATCAGTAGAATGTGAAACACTATATACATGACTTAAAGGCGGTATACCAACCCCTTTACAGGTATTTACAATTTACAATAGAACAAACTGAACACACAGAACCAAAGTCAACACAAACAAACTCAACTGCTCCCTACACATCAAATGAAACAAAAACAAAACACACGCACAAACAAACAGACATCTCGGCACAGAAGACTAAAAATCAAGGTTTGAAACCCGAACAGAACAATGAGTCAGACAAGTCAAAACTAAATCAACGAGACTGTCAGCAGCAAAATGTGATCCAGAGTCAGAGAAGACGACAAGAAAAAGCCCGTAAAGATAAAGAAAAACAAAAACTAAAATCAGACAGAATCACAAAACGCCTTCAAAATGATGTGACAAGCAACATGTTTGAAGGCATCGAGGAAATATCAGTCCATGAGTGTATCGATGACACTTTCTCGCCTAAGCCACGCCTGTCTTCATCACAGGGTAAGTCCCCAAGTAAAACTTCACCAAAGAAGAATACAGGGCAATATCTCCCATACGTCCACCAGCAAAATCGCCACTCAAACATGGCTAACACACCTAAACACAATATAGTACAATGGAATTGTCGAGGTTTTAGAGTGAATTTTAATGAACTGGGTCTTCTCAGTCAAAAATATAAACCTGCAGCTTTTTGCCTGCAGGAAACTCTTTCAAAGAAACCCGAAACTCAGGATCATTTAGCTTTTAAGCATTATGCATCGTATAATGCCTGGGCAGATGAAACTGATCTTCATATTTGTGGAACATCCGTCTTGGTTAGAAACGACATTATTCACAGTCCTGTATCTTTGCAATCAAATTTACAGGCTGTAGCGGTACGCCTAACTTTAGACAAGACAATTACATTATGTTCTATTTACGTTTCACCAAGTAAAACCCTACAACTGAATGATCTTGAGCTGCTGGTCCAACAGTTCCCAACCCCATACATTTTGTTGGGTGATTTTAACGCGCATGGCCCTATTTGGGGTAATTCCTGCAGTCAGGAAGATGCAAAAGGTAAAACTGTAGACGAGTTCATTACAAAATATGACTTGTGTTTGTTTAATGATGGTTCAGACACTTATCTGCACCCTGCATCTGGTTCGTATACATCAACTGATCTTTCAATTGCATGCCCTTCTATCTTCCTCGATTTTTCTTGGAAGGTAGAAGATGACTTGTGCGGGAGTGATCACTTTCCAATTGTGTTGGAGATTGTAGTTCCGGCGGACGACGAGAGAGTGCACCAGTGGAACTTTAAAAAGGCTGACTGGGACACTTTTTCATCGCTTTGTTCTGAATGCCTCACACGGGAGAAATTTGAAGATAGTGCTGACCAAATAGAACATTTTACAAACGAGCTGCTTGACACTGCAAACACAGTCATTCCTAAAACCTCGGCAAATCCAAAACCATGGTTTGATAATGAATGTAAACATGCTATAAAGGATCGTAAGAAAGCTGAAAGGGAATCCAACAAGTCACCAACTACATATAATTTAAACAAAATTCGTATAAATCGGGCAAAAACAAGACGACATATAAAACAAAAAAAGAAAAGTTCTTGGGAATCTTACGTTTCTAAGATTAACCAAAACACCCCCATCACTAAAATTTGGAAAATGATTAAAAAGATTAAAGGAAAAGAAACAAAATCAACTGTACAACACCTGAAGGAAAACAACACCTTAATTACATCTAAAACAGAAATTGCAAATGCTTTGGCCTCCATATTTTCGAAACATTCGTCGTCCAAAAATTGTAATCCACAATTTATCAAAATTAAAAAACAACAAGAAAAACAAAAGCTCAAATTTACCTCCAATAATTTAGAGGAATACAATGAACCTTTCTCTATGGAAGAGGTACGTAGCTCTTTGCATAGAGCAAAGGATACTGCTACTGGTCCCGATGATATACATTATAAACTTTTAAAACATCTTCCTCAAACTTCACTAGAACTTTTATTGTCAGTTTTTAATGGCATTTGGGTGACTGACCAGTTTCGCCATCCTGGCGTACAGCAACAATAATTCCTATTCCTAAGCCTGATAAAGATCACAGCAACCCAAGCAATTACAGGCCTATTGCCTTAACCAGTTGTCTGTGCAAAACCATGGAAAGGATGATCAATGATCGACTTGTCTGGTTTCTGGAATCGAACAATCTGCTTGCGGATGTTCAGTGTGGTTTCAGAGGCCAGAGAAGTACTGTGGATCATTTGGTCAGACTTGAAACGTTTATTAGAAATGTCTTTGCTAGAAAAGAACATGTGGTCGGCATTTTCTTTGATCTAGAGAAGGCATATGATACAACGTGGACGTATGTGATTTTCAAAGATCTTTTTAACATGGGGTTGAGGGTCGTATGCCCCTTTTTATTGAAAACTTTTTAAAGGACCGCAAATTTCAGGTTCTTGTTGGGCGAACGTTATCTGATCCCCACGAACAGGAATTGGGGGTTTCTCAGGGTAGTATTTTATCCGTTACCCTGTTTTCGGTTAAAATTAATAGTATCATAGATGCAATTGAGAATATGGAAGACTCTTCGCTGTATGTCGATGATTTTTTAATCTGTTATAGCAGTGAAAATATGAATGCTATCGAGCGCAAACTTCAGCTGTGTTTGAATAGGATTCAAAAATGGGCCACAGAAAATGGTTTTAAATGTTCAAACTCAAATACGAACTGTGTTCACTTTTGTAAACTTCGGAAACATCACCTCGATCCGGAGTTAAAAATCGATGGTAGTCCTATTAAAGTTGTTAAGGAAGTGAAATTCTTAGGTTGTCGTTTGACAACAAACTGGATTTCACTTCCCACATAAAATAATTAAAAGTTAAATGTAAGAAAGCACTGAACCTGCTGAAAGTTGTAAATTAGATTACGGTTCTATAGTTTACGGTTCTGCAAGGAAGTCATACCTAAAACCACTTGATGCAATTCATAATAGTGGTATTAGAATTAGTCTAGGGGCTTTTCGAACATCCCCAATAGACTCGATGCTTGTTGAAGCGGAGGAGCCTTCTCTTGAGAAGCGCAGAATTAAATTGTCTCTGCAGTGTGTATCTAAACTTTTGGCCAATCCTTCAAATCCTGCTTATAGTTGTGTATCAGACCCTCAAAGTGTTGATTTCTTTAACCGCCACCAGAAACATTTTCCTCCATTGGGAATTAGAATTAAATCCCACATGGAGTCTACCAAAATTGAACCACATACAATAAAAGAAAATCGTAAAACACATATTCCTCCTTGGCATCTTAGAAACCCAACAGTTATTTTGGACCTTGCTTCTACCAGAAAATCTGATACCAATTCCTTGCAGTTCAAACAAAAATATGCCGAAGTAAAGTCCAAGTATAGTACATATACAAGGATTTATTTATTTATTTATTTATTTATTTATTTGTGCTTTACGCCAAATCAGCAGCTTAGGCTATATCGGGGGGATAAAAGTATGTATTTCAAAAAGACTATTGATTGAAATATGAAATGAAAGGAATAAGAGGTTTAAAAATGATGAGTGTGAAACATAATGAGAAAGAGAGACCAGTTGTATAAAAAATGCTGTGTAAATCAACCTGTGAAATACATAAGGATAGATGGAATTTAAAAAGTTAAAAACAGTTTAAAATTTATTAAAAAGGTTGATTACTTTCAAGAATGAGATGACTTTTTGCGGGCTCGTAAGATAAAATAAATCTCTCAAAGATCTGACTGTAAAATACTGCCCTCTAACATGATTAAAATCAGTACAGTTCAAAAGAATGTGTTCCACTGACAACACCTCCTGGCAGGGAACACACTCTGGTCGCAAATTACCCTCTATCAAAAAGAAATGTGTAAGTCGTGTATGACCAATATGACATCACGTCAAAACTGCAAGATCCTTTCTACAAAGGTTACTAGACGAGTAGTGATCTGAAATAGTTGGTCGGAAGCGATGAAGCTTGTTATTTGTCGCTCCATCCCATTCAGCCAGCCACATAGATTTGATGTAACTACTGATATGAGGCTTGAAATCACTGAACGGAATCTTAAAATCAGTGAGAGGCTTGGATAAAGCCTGTTTTGTTGCACTGTCTGCCCTGATGTTACCAGCGATATCTGCATGTCCGGGTAACCAACAAAACACGATATCATATTGGTCAGACATGAGAGTTGATAACTTCTCACGAAGTTCCAAAATGAGAGGGTTCTTCAACTTGGGGTTGAGCAAAGCAAGTAAAGTGGAAAGAGAGTCGGAAAAAATAATTGACTTCTTTTCCTATACATTCTCGATGTGTTGAAGTGCGAGTTGTATAGCTTTAACTTCAGCTGTGAAAAAAGAACTCTGATTCGGTATTTTGATTGAGGTAATATGATCACCAGTAACAGCAGCTGATGATACTTTGTCACCATCTTTAGATCCATCTGTATAGATCCTTGTATATGTACTATACTTTGACATAATTTCAGCATATTTCTGCTTAAATAGCAGAGAATTTGTTTCAGACTTTTTGGTAGAAGCAACATCTAAATTAACCGTTGTTTTTTTAAGATGCCAGGGAGGAGTCTGTGGTACACGGTTTTCTTTAATGACATCTGGTTCAATTTTGGCATATTCCATATGGGGCTTAAATCTAATTCCCAATGGAGGAATATGTTTCTGGTGGTGGTTAAAAAATTCGATATTTCGAGGTTCTGCAATACAGGTAGAAGCAGGATTTGATGGATTAGGAAAAAGTTTCGAGACATACTGAAGGGAGAGTTTAATTCTGCGCTTCTCAAGAGAAAGCCCCTCCGCCTCAACAAGCATTGATTCTACTGGTGAAGTTCTAAATGCACCCAAGCTAATTCGAATACCACTATTATGAACTGCAACAAGTGGCTTCAGGTATGATTTTCTTGCAGAACCATAAACCACGCAGCCATAATCTAATTTAGATCTGAACAAGTGATCTATACAGATGGATCAATGCTTTTTGGTCAGCACCCCCATCAGTGCTACCAACTACCTTCAAGAGGTTCAGTGCCTTTTTACCTTTTGCCTTTAGTTGTTTTATGTGAGAAGTGAAATTCAGTTTGTTGTCAAACAACAAACCCAAGAATTTCACTTCTTTAAGAACATTAATACGACTCCCGTCTATTTTCAATTCCGGATTAAGGTGGTGCTTCCGGAGCTTACAGAAATGAACGCAATTAGGTTTCGTCTTTGAGAATCTGAAGCCGTTTTCTGTAGCCCATTTCTGGATTGTATTTAAACACAGCTGACGTTTGCGCTCTATAACATTCATTTGTTTGCTGCTATAGCAGATTAAAAAGTCATCTACATACAATGACGAGTCAACCATATTCTCAATTGCATCAATAATACTATTGATTTTCCCGGAGAAAAGGGTAACAGATAAAATACTACCCTGAGGAACCCCCAATTCCTGCTCGTGAGGATCAGATAACGATGACCCAACACGAACATGAAACTGGCAGTCCTTTAAAAAGTTTTCAATAAAAAGAGGCATACGCCCTCTCAACCCCATGTTAAAAAGGTCTTTTAAAATCCCATACGTCCACGTTGTGTCATATGCCCTTTCCAAGTCGAAGAAGATGGCGACCACATGTTCTTTTCTGGCAAAGGTATTTCTTATAAACGTTTTGTTCGATTCCAGAAACCAGACAAGTCGATCATTGATCATCCTCTCCATGGTTTTGCACAGACAACTTGTTAAGACAAGAGGCCTGTAATTACTAGGGTTGCTGTGATCTTTATCAGGCTTGGGAACAGGAATTATTGTAGCTTTTCGCCAGGAAGGTGGAAACTGGCCAGTCACCCATATGTCATTAAAAATAGATAATAATAGTGCAAGTGAAGTTTGAGGCAGATGTTTTAAAAGTTGATAGTGTATCTGATCAGGTCCAGTGGCAGAATCCTTTGCTCTATGTAAAGAGTTACTTAACTCTTCCATAGAGAAAGGTTCGTTGTAGTCCTCTAAGTTATTGCATGTACATTTAATCTTTTATTTTTCTTGTTGTTTTTTAAGTTTTGAGGAATTCTGGGTAACTATTTTCAGACGACGAATGTTCAGAAAATGTAGAGGCCAACTTGTTTGAAATTTCTTGTTTTGATGTTATGAGTGTGTTGTTATCTTGTAGGTGTTGTACAGCTGATTTTGTTTCTTTACCTTTAATTGTTTTAATCATTTTCCAAATTTTCTTGATGGGGGTGTTTTGATTTAGTTTTGAAACGTAAGTTTCCCATAAACTTTTCTTTTTATGTTTTAAAAGCCGTCTTGTTTTTGCCCGATTTATACGTAATCTATCCAAATTTTGTGTAGTTGGTGACTTATTAAATTCCTTCTCAAATTTCTTGCGATCTTTTATAGCCTGTTTGCACTCAGTATCAAACCCTGGTTTAGTGAAACGTTTTGGATTTGCTGAGGTTTTAGGAATGACTTGGCTTGCAATGTCAATCAACTCTGTGGTGAAGTGTTCAATCTGGTCAGTTCTGTCCAGCCATTTCTCCCATGTGAGGCGTTCAGAACAAAGCGATGAGAAAGTGTTCCAGTCAGCCTTTTTAAAATTCCACTGGGGCACCCTCTCATCATCCGCCGGAACTACACTCTCCAACACAATTGGAGAGTGGTCACTCCCGCAAAAGAGATCTTGCACCTTCCAAGAAAAATCAAGGAAGACAGAAGGACATGCAGTTGTTAGATCAATTGAAGTGTAAGAATCAGATGCGGGGTGCAGGTAAGTATCTGATCCATCAATGAACAAGCACAAGTCATATTTTGTAATGAACTCTTCTAGAGTTTTCCCTTTTACATCTTCTTGACGGCAGGAAGTACCCCAAAGGGGGCTATGTGAGTTAAAATCGCCCAACAAAATGTATGGAGTTAGGAGTTGTCGACCAGTAGCTCAAGATCATTCAGTTGTAAGGCTTTACTTGGTGAAACGTAAATAGAACAAAGTGTAACTGTTTTGTCTAAAGTTATGCGTACCGCCACAGCCTGTAAATTTGTCTGTAATGGTACAGAACTGTGAATGATGTCGTTACTAACTAAGACAGTCGTTCCACGAATATGAAGATCATTATCATCTGCCCAGGCATTATACGAAGTATAATGCTTAAAGGCTGAATGATCGTGAGCCTCAGGCTTCTTCAAAAGAGTTTCCTGCAGGCAAAACGCAACAATTCCACTGTATTATATTGTGTTTAGGTGTGTTAGCCATGTTTGAGTAGCGATTTTGCTGGTGGTCGTATGGGAGGTATTGCCCCCATATTTCTCTTTGGTGATGTTTTACGGGGAGATCTACTCTGGGGAGAATTCGTGTTTAATTTGGTCGAAAATGTGTCAGCGATGCATTCATCGATGGACATTTCTTCAATGCCATCAAAGATGTTGCTCGTAACAACATTCTGAAGGCGTTTGGGTAATCTGTCCAACTCTTTTTTCTGCTTTTCTTTTTTCTTATTCTCTTATTCTCGTCTCTGACTCTGACTCAATTTTTTTCTAGGCTGCTGATCTATTTTGAATTTATTTGGCTTATTATTTTCTGCTTTAAGTCTTTGATCTTTTTGGAGTTCTGAATGGGATAAATGAGTGGATTGTTCTTGTTTCTGACTGGATTGAGGTAGTATGTCTGTTGTTTGGGTGTCTGTATTTGTTTGGGTGGACTGTGGCACTGGTTGATCTATGGTAAAATCTTTCACTAGAGTTGGGATTGTTCCTTTGAGCCATGTATATTGTGTCTGGCACTCTACTGACTGAGTTGGCAATTTTTGTGACAGTTTGGTAGCATATGATGGAGCCGACGTACTCATACCTGGCATTGCTGTAACGATGTCTCTGGCCTCTTTAAAACTTATTTGCTTTTCGCATTTTACTTTTTGAATTGGTTTTTCTTTTTTCCAGACAGGGCAATCTTTGGATGAAGACATGTGATTGCCCTGACAGTTTACAAATTTGATGGTATTGTTACATGGCTCTGGATGTTGTTGGCCGCATTTGTAGCATATTGCTTGACTCCTACAATTATTTTGCCCATGGCCATATTTCTGGCACTTGCAGCATCGAAGTGGATTTGGTATATATAAATCCACTTTGATGTTCATATAACCAACTTTGAGTGATTTTTGGTGGTTGAGACGAATCAAATGTTAATATAAAAGTGTTTGTTTTTATTGTTGAACCATCTTTTCTAATTTCGATACGTCTATTACACCCAGTGGTTTGAGTTTTTTTTTATTTCGAGAACATCAATGCCGGCTAGTTCTTTTGTTCTAATTACACCTCTGCTGTTATTTAGTGTTGTATGAGGGAAAACATTCACCTCTATATCTGCAAGCTTAGTTGTATTTAATAAATTGTTTGCCTGGGATTCTCTATTGCATTGAATCAGTAGAGCGCCAGTTCTCAGCTTTCTGACGCTTCTAACAGTGTCAGCAATTCCCTTTATAGCTTTTTCAAGGGCAAAAGGGTTGATATTGGCAACCCTCTTACCCTCATCAGCAGCATAAATGATAATAAATTTGGGTCAGTTTCTTGAATTTTTAGTGTCTTGATCTGAGTCAGAATCAGAATCTGTATAAAATAAATCTCAACCTCGTTTCTGTTTTTTTGGTGTTAGTGTTTGCCATTATTAATTGATTTGAAGTTCATCTGCTCATGACTCCCACACTTATTCAGAGCCCAACCGGGGGGGGGGGGGGGGGGGGGGGTAATGTAGCGGATGTCCAGCGAACAACACCAGAAGTACACAAACAGTATACTCCCCCAGCGTTGATGCTAATGCATACCGCTGGAGGATTGACCCGTCGAATGTTTATGGGAAGTGCCAGGTCGTGGCGGCCATCCTACCAATCATTTCATTAAAAATCAGTACAACAAAAACTACTTCTGACAACCAACGCAGACAGTGCAACAAAACGGAAGATGTTAAAAGGTATCAAAATCATTAAAAGACAGTTTGGGTAGTGATGATAAAATAAAAACTAAAAGAAATGACTGACTGAATGACCATCCAATGCCCTTCGACGTGGCACCCGATATTTTTGGGGTTGGGGGCTCCGGATTGGTCAGAACGGGCCATCCGACCATCCGTCAACTCCCGAAATTAGGGCCAAAGCAGTGTGTTGGACATTATCTGAAAAATGGAGACCAGGGCCAAACAGGGTTTACGACCTGATCTCCATGATGGAGACTGCCCTAACGGGGGCCACGAGTCCTCAACTGCCAGGATTCCTTCTTCCGGGGCCTTCGGAACGCACCTCACAGGAGAACAAGGTGCCTGCCAGATGGTATTAGCAGGGTTGATCATTTTGGTCCGGGGCTGCGTATTTGGGTATTTCACAGCGAAGCAGCCAATTAGAAATTAGCAAACCTGCCCAATTGTGCAGGCCGTCCTCTATCCGTCACCTGAGGACCCGCCTAGTAGGGAATGATCAAACCCCTCTAGGTATACAAGAATTTATACAGATGGATCTAAGGATGGTGACAAAGGATAATCAGCTACTGTAACTGGTGATCATATAACCTCAATTAGAATACCGAATCAGAGTTCTATTTTCACAGCTGAAGTTAAAGCTATGCAACTCGCACTTGAACACATCAAAATGTATAGGCAAAGAAGTGTATTATTTTTGCTGACTCTCTTTCCTGTTTACTTGCTTTACTCAACCCCAAATTGAAGAACCCTCTCATTTTGGAACTTCGTGAGAAGTTGACAACTCTCATGTCTGACCAATATGATATCGTGTTTTGCTGGTTACCCGGACATGTAGGTATCGTTGGTAACTCCAGGGCAGACAGTGCAGCAAAACAAGCTTTATCCAAGTCCCTCACTGATTTCAAGATTTCGTTCAGTGATTTCAAGCCTCATATCAGTTATTACATCAAATCTATGTGGCAGGCGGAATGGGATGGAGCGACAAATAACAAGCTTCATCGCTTCCGACCAACTATTTCTGATCCCTACCCGTCTAGTAACCTTTGTAGAAAGGATCTTGCAGTTTTGACGCGGTGTCATATTGGTCATACAAGACTAACACATTCCTTTTTGTTGGAGGGTACTGTGCGACCAGAGTGTGTTCCCTGCCAGCAGGTGTTGTCAGTGGAACACATTCTTTTACACTGTACTGATTTTAATCATGTCAGAGGGCAGTATTTTTCTGTAGGATCTCTGAGAGATCTTTTTTATCGTACGAGCCCGAATATGATTCTCGCATTTTTGAAATCAATCAACCTTTTTAATAAATTTTAAAATTGTTTTTATTATCTTAAACTAGAGTCTTTAAGACTTACATTCACCAGGTTGATTTGTGAGCTATTCATATTTCTTGTTTCTTCACGCATCACTGTTCATACTACATTGTCTTTATCATTTTTATTGTAGTTGTTTTTACTCATCTTTGTATTTCATTACTCACATGTTTCCCTTTTATCGTTTTCTCGCCACGATATAGCCTTTGCTGCTGATGTGGCGTTAAGCACCAATAAATAATAATAATAAATAAATTCTTCACGCGGTATTTCAGCAGGGTGTACATGCCTATACTACCCTTCTGGGATTCGTTCGGCCTTCAGCCTCAGGAAGTACGGATCCCTGAAGAGTAGAACATTTCCGTACACTCTGTTGAAACACCGTGTGACTAATAATACCGGGAAAGCATATGATTACTGTTAACCAATCGCATTGTAGGATAAATACTTTGCCAAGTGAAAAAGACAGCCAAACCCTCGATGAAGCTAAATTTGGTTTAATCTTATTCATAGTGGTGTTTGGGTTCACACAAGATGTTGCGGATGCGTTTCGTTCGCTGTAATCCTGTGGCAAGTTTTTCCCAAAAGAAAATGCATCGCGTCTGCATTCCATTTTTGACCAAGATTAGTCTTTGTTCAACATGAACATTCCAATATCTGAGATTGTATGACTTTGACGTTTGACGTCATACGCCAGCGTGTTCGACAATTACACAGTTCGGCGATTGGCAATTTTGGGCAATTAACAGAGCGGACTGAGTAACCGGATTGAAAACAACGCAAATAATACTTAGACAAATTTCATCCTGCAATTGTTCATTCAAACATAAGCGACACAATTGACCTGGCAGATCGGTTTGTTTCAGGTTACGTTTATCTAAGGCATTATCTGTGAATACTCGATGTGCCCACACCCCTTTGAGGTTTTTGCTTATTTTGTGTACTCAGAGGATCGTTGGATGTGGGGTGGGGTGGGGTGGCGTTGCGTTACTATGCAAAGCAAACCTTTTACTCGCGTTTTGTCCACTACCCCATTCCTACAATAA
Organism: Pictodentalium vernedei; assembly: GCA_031216915.1. Taxonomy (NCBI): domain Eukaryota; kingdom Metazoa; phylum Mollusca; class Scaphopoda; order Dentaliida; family Dentaliidae; genus Pictodentalium; species Pictodentalium vernedei. The sequence continues at coordinate 876,977,220 of CM062297.1, read as the reverse complement.
GCAATCCCTTATCAAAATTTCATATTTCAAGTTGTTCAAAAATAATGGTGAGAAAATGTAGGAATGGTTCCCTCCGTCCTTAAGTCCACCCTCCTTCGCCCTGTCCTTCATTCCGTCCGTTCACTGTCCGACCGACCGTCCGTCCGTCCGTCCGACATTTCTTGTTATCACTTTTTAAAGAAAGCCATTCAAAATATTTTGTCAAATTTCAAATATAGCTTTTTGTTAATAATATCATGGATGGGATCAGAAACCATCTGTGTCCAACTATATCTTCAAGAGTTATTGCCCTTGTTTGATCTGAATTTCTTATCAAATTACCAGTTTCTGTTATCACATTGCAAAGATCACCGTTTATCCGTTTTACCTAATTTAATATATAGCTTTTTCGTGATATATCATGAAGGGGATTGCGGACCAGCTGTGTCTGAGTATTTCCTTGAGAGTTACTGCCCTTGATGACGTGGTTGATTGCCCGTCCCAAGCCGTCTTACCTGACCGAATTATTTTGGATTATATGTTTAATTACACACGTGTGTTTTATTACTATAATTTAGGATTCCACGAAGCTGTAGGTGATGTTATATCGCTATCGGTGTCCACGCCAAAGTATTTGCAGGCGATTGGTCTTCTACACGATGTCACGAACGATTATGGTAATATATATTTTTATCATATGACTAGTCCGTTTTGTTCACTTTAAAACATTTGATATTTTGTTTTCATATTAATCAGTGATAAGTAAAGCCTTCCGTCAATTTCATTCAAACTCGACAATTTGATTGGCTGAACAAAATACAACTGGGCCACATTTTCATAATTTGCATAATTAGAATTGAGAGCTTTCATTGGCCAATTTCAAAACAGGACAATTTGACTGGCTAAACAAAATACAACTGGGCCATATTTGCATAATTTCAGTAGGGAGAATTTACGTTATCTGTCCTATTGGGGTGGGTTATTTTGTATTAATCTTTTACCTACAAGAAAAACGCCATTCATTTCTTTTATATTTTCACTTTATGCATCCAAAAACATAGGTTATGACCCTTCATTGACGAGCTCGTTCCAATGAGGGGTCATTACCTATGTTTTGGAAGCAAAAAATGAAAATTTTTAGTGATACGAGGATGTTTTTTTCCAAGTGTCGTCTGCGACTCAAGTTAGGTGATGGGTTAAAATGGTCATACTAAGTGGCTAATTTGTGCGTGTGTGTGTCATATGATAAATAGAATATGAAATGAGTGTTTTTCTCATATAATATTTATGAAACTCGTCCGAATTTTCCGTTTGGGCTCGCCGGAGGCTCGCCAAAACGAAAAATTCTTAGACTCGTTTCATAAATATTATATGAGAAAAACCCTCATTCCATATCCTCTATATTTCCCCCCTCCGGTGTCAAGCCTGATAAAGCTAACACGTATTACAACAAATAATTATCTGAACACTGAGAGGTGAAAAGCCTACAACTCATACATGTTTTACACTGTGTCATCGTGTACCACTCCTCCGTGTGTAAATCACTACTTTGCGACGGCTACAGTAGGCTGGAATTGGGAGTATCCAGGGGCATATCCAGTCAGAATGGAGTGTGGAGGACAAATAATTTTCTTCCCCTTCATTTCACCCCTGATAGGTTCCCCACTCTCTCTCTTTCTCTCTCTCCCTCTCTCTCTCTCACACACACACAAACATTTTCGTAAAAGTTGGGGAAAGGCACGTGCCCTCCCGGGCCCTACTCCTGTAACTTATGCCCCCTCATTGCGGCGAACTCACCACAAGTTGTTTTTTTAACAAAAATGGAAATATTTAGTGACACAGGAAGAGTTAATTTTGTCACAAACTACTGCGACCCCAACTTCCATGAGACCGACCAGTCTGAGATATGGTCCATGTTTCCACTTGAAGACTACAGATAACACCAAATTTGGTTTTATCCCAACTGAATTTTACACATGTTAACTGGTTGATGACAACATTATTTTTGGCGGTCTGAATTTGTTCATCAAAATTTGTTTTATTCAAAAATTATTGAAGAGTGCCCATAGACACTCTTCAATGATCTGTGATAAAACAAATTTATATAATATATAATATTATTTGCGTTTGACTGAATATGAAACATGAGGAAGGGACATGTTGACGTCTGCTCTGGTATCCTCATTTTTTGACATCCCTGATAGTGACTTCTAGCTAGCACTCAACCAGTTAATCAGTAGTCTGTCTCGATTCTTCCATTTTAGGTGAGAACAACTTTTATAGTCGTTCTCATAAATTCTGTTTTGATTGGTGGTAACAATTGTATTTTATTTGGACGACGGAACGCAAGGCATATCGTCTCCTTAGTTCCTTATGTGCCTGCTGGTACATAGAACACATTGGAACTCAGAGGACGATAGCGGGAAAAAATTCCTACGTACCAGGCTATTATCCCCTCTGTCCCACTTTCTGACTTCAAACCGTTTGATTAGGAGTTGACTTTTCTATTGAACCGTCCAAATAAGCTTCAGAGACTTCACCAGAGACTTGGGGGTTGTGTTACATCAGGGTCTCGAAACTACCTACCCGACCCTGTTATCCCCACGTGAAAAACATACAACGGACAGAAGGAGAGATTTCCACTGACCTTGCTTTCAGACTCTGATATTAAATATCTTTATAACAAATAATTCCATTTTCCAGAAACTACCATTAACTATATGATGGGCATGGCTTTAGAGAAGATTCCATTTTTGCCATTCGGATATCTGATGGACCAATGGAGATGGAGTGTATTCAATGGTACTACACCTGCAGAGCTGTATACTACTAAATGGTGGGAGTTAAGGTACATTCAACTGCTTTCAACATTTCATCTTCAATCAGAGTTTTATCATGCCCCCAATAGGGAGGCATCTTAAATCCGGGTTGTCCGTCCATGTGTCGGACTTTATTTGTCTGTCTGGAGGCATAACTCTATAATGCTTCGGTGGATTTCCATGAAACTTTACAGAGGGGTAAAGGCCAGTGGAAGTTCTTTTGCATAGCAACAACATGCTCGATTGACAAAGGTCAAGGTCATCGGAATGGGAAAACTTAATTCTCTCACAGACTGTTTTTGTCCACTCGGAGGCATAATTCTATAATGCTTGGCGACAAAATTGTCGTCTGCTTTCACACTCTCGTCATTTGTAATCCGTCGAAATAAGTTGTAACATAACTGCAATAAACTAAGTATACTGCTGCTGCTTGCACACTGATAAGATCAGAACCTAATATCATTTTCTGGAAAGCTCTCTGAGAGAGCTTTCAAGAAAATGATATTAGTGTCTGGTCTTTTCATTGTGGGAGTAGAAAGATAATAGTTTATAGCAGTTATCCTACAACTTCATTTTGACTTGTACTGTATGCCAATTCAAGTGACACCCATATGTACAGTTAAAACTAGAAGTCCTGTTATGAAACGCGCACACATAGCACGTCGATCTGCGCGTTAATATATCCGTTATGCCCAAATTAAGGCTGTCAACGTATGTACATATGACATGTGCAGAAGCAATGTTTCAGCCAATGGACCTCCGGGTAACCCGGAGGTCCATTGGCAGAAACATTGTGTTTGCTATGAGTAACCAGGAGATCCTGCCATGCTTTGGATGCCATTCGATATGGCAATTGCGCGCAATTCCTACGCGCAATTAAGCCTAGATAAGCGCACAATTCGTGACAAGACTTCTAGTTTTAACTGTATATGGCTCTGTTGAGAAAGTTCCAACATAATTAATAAGGTCAATACAGATTTTGGCTGCTGTGTTCAGATGTATTTTATTAAATTCGGAACCTTATGGACAATAGTGGGCACCAAATTCAACACTAAACTTTTCATTCCAGTATTATAGGCCATTTGGCCATGGTTCGGGGGAATCGCCGGGTGCGAGCTCGCCGTTAATCTTGGTTTAAATTCATATACTTCAGCTCATGAATTTTAATTGATTTCTCCCCAAAAATACTTCCAGATTCGAAGGTTCCCTCGGGAAGTTTGGGGGCAGTGTCCAGGGAGGATCTCAACAAGGAACTCAAATTGGTAAGGTATTTAAATGAGGAAACTGGGAGCGCGGTGGCTCAGTGGGTAGAGATGCAGATGTAACGAAATGCCTTCCATGGAACACGTAGGGTTAATATAATTTAACTTGGGAGTCTTGGTTCCCTAAGTGTTAATAAGAGTGGCCAAGTCCCACTTGGTAATAGTTCTCTGGCGAATAAACTTTAATAAGTATGAAAGCTGTTTCCAAGTTCTTGTCAAAGGGGCAGTTATGCTATTAAACTATTTTACAATATTCGATATTCATAATATGGAAATTCTCTTAAAGGCACGGTTATGCAATCGTGGTATTTTATTGATATTCCTATTCTAATTAAATTGACATAATAGTTTAGAAACAAGTGCAGGAGAACTGCATGTTTGGTTCTCACACTCCTGTGTTTAAATGCGCAAAACACCAGCTGCATTCTGACCTGCAGTGACCTCATCAAAATGCTTTTGACAGAATTCAGTATTGCTGCATCTGACCTGCAGTAACCTCATCAAAATGCTTTTGACAGAAATTAGTATTGTATACTGACCTGGCCTAACATCAACACACCCAGAATAGTTTTTAGCCCTGAGAAACTGCGCAGATAGCACGTTCGATAATAAAGTATTGACGTCATAGAGTAACTCCCTAACCTTGAGAATAAATTCGGACAAATTTAATAAATGCAAACCAACAGCATGCCAGCGTCATTTTAGTGCGAGAATTCATACTGATAGCTCAGGATGCCCCCACTGTCCCAGAGTGGAAGCGAGGGGTTATGAAACACCCCTCCGCCATCTTGGGGTATAGGTGGCGTCAGCGTTCAACTTATGCTGTGTGTAAGTGACTAGCTACGAGCAGAAAATCACATTCCCAACAGTATATAAACTCACGGAAAGACCCGAGAACTTCACTTCTCTCTGGGCTTCAAACGCGTACAGAAGTCACTCTCCTATTTTCGTGGAAGAACGCTGCCGAACGCTGCCAGGCCAGACAACAGTTATAAACAGAGGACGCGATGAGAGCGATGCGATATTCTCGACTTAGTTTCATTTCGTAACTTTTACTTTGATTTTATTACCAGAGAGAGAAATTAGTTTAATTTGTAGGAACTTCAAGATAGGGCTTGAATAAAATAGAAAACTGTAAGTACATTTTATGTGTTTTGAATTCACCCATTCGCTGCGGCTGCAGTACTTCAAGAACTTTTGCAGACTCCACAGATACTGGTTGCCTTCTTGAATGAACTCTTAAATTGTCCTGTGGCCAATTGCCACGATTGAAGTCCTAAAACAAATCCACTAGACGATCATTTTTCCGGGGTACTTAACCCTGCTTCGCCTCACAGGCTGCAAGCCGAGAGGTCCTCGGTTCGAATCCCACCTGCGGCAACCGCGTTGTGTCCTTGGGCAAGACACTTCATCTCCATTGCCCGCGTGGGGGCACGATGACGTCGTGTACTAAGGCGTACTGCACGTCGATGGTACGCATGTCTTCAACCAATCTAACCCTGCCTGTGCTGCAGTGCGGAGTTACGATGTTGGGGAGCTGGCAGCTGCTCGTCGTTGCTCGGTGATTCTCTCCGGGTACTCCGGCTTCCTCCACCCATAAAACTGTCACGGTCATGATTAGCCATTGTGCATAAATATGTGACCTTAAACATCAATCAATAAATATAAATGAGGAAACTGAGTGTTATTTCTTATTCGAATATATTACAGGGTGTCTGGAAACCCGCATCAGTTTTCAAACCAGTGTGACTTTCCATGCATCATGGAATATCCTACCGTTCAATGGCAATTTTCTTTATCATCAGCAGTCTTTGTTAGGTTCAGCAGTCAAAAGAAATATAACCTATCAAATTGTGCTTGGCAAACATTCTCCGAGCTGTGTAAAGGAAAACAAATAATTAGTTGTAATAATAGTTGTTTTCATTTTGCGTTGTGTTGAAGATTAATTAATGAGTCCATAATAAGACTGTTGAAATAATTAATGGATTCAGTAAATTACATACTGAAGGACGCATCAATCAATGCTCTGTTGATCTGAACTGTGTGATGAAACAACGCAAGAAAGTTTGACAATGTTCACATAATTAATCCTGTATCCATTTTAACCCTTTACCCAACGTAACGCCCAAAACCGGCCAGCTCTATTCTCAAAAATCGCCTATTAATTTTAATTATTTTTTCATTTTTTGTCTCAAAAACATAGGTTATGACCCCTCATTGGAACGAGCTCGTCGAGCTCGTTCCAATGAGGGGTCATAACCTATGTTTTTTGAGACAAAAAATGAAAAAAAAATAGTTATTCAAGAATTTTTTTTGCAAGTGTCATCTGCTTTTCATGTTAGGTAAAGGGTTAATTGCCCGAACCAGCTAGCGCTTTTCACAAAAAAATGCCATTCAGTTTTCATTATTTTTTCATTATTGTTTTGTCTCAAACACATAGCTTATGACCCTCATTGGAACGAGCTTGTTGAGCTCGTTCCAATGAGGGACCATAAGCTATATTTTGAAGTAAAAATGAAAACAAAAATAGTTATTCAATATTTTGTTTGCAAGTGTTGTCTGACTTTCGCGTTAGGTAAAGGGTTAAGCATTGAAACAAAATTGACTAATAACTCCTATCGAAATATAGTTCTATTAGTACACCGCTATTTGAATCAAACCAGTGACGGCTCAACGAGAGTAGGGAGGGTGGAGAAAGTCCAGGGGCCCCGGTTTCCAGACGGCCCCTAACGCCTGAAGAAAATATTTCTTTTTTACCCCCAAAAATCTAAAATCGGAGTCCAGAAAAATTTTAAAGGATATCGGGGCATTTCTTTTATGATACTCCATCCATTCCCTCCAGCAACACACAAAATGTGTCCCGTGTTTTCACTACTTGCTTGCGGGGCCCTACTCCGTGTGCGGGAGCCCTAACTACAAATGACAGTTTATTGAATATTTACGCTGAATATTAATGTGAAACAGGCCAAATGTTTTAATTATATATTTCTCTTAGTCATTTGTATCATTTATATTTATTTCCTTTTATTGTATTATTACTTTTACCTGCTTTTAACATTGGGTGAGAATTTTCCATCCTGTGTGGAAAGTTGAAACCCCGAGGGTTATCTTTCATATTGGATGGAAACCTTCCCACATCGAAAAAAATGTTTCTACTTGGGAAGAAAAGTTTCCTCACCATGAGAACATTTTCCACTCGGTGGAAGGCTTACACAACCAGTGACAGTTTTTTTCACATTGGTGGAAAGTTTTGCACCTGGACGGAAAGTTTTCACCTGGATGGAAAGTTTTCACCTTACCTAAATATTTCTTAATTTATTATTTAACTTTTCCATCTAGAAATATTTCTGCCGAAGTAAAAACTTATCAACTGAGGTGGAAACTCTCATCCGAGGTGGAAACTCTCACTTTCAACAGGATGTGATGACCTTCCACTAAATTTAGACAATTTCCACTCGATGTGTAAACCTTCCACATTGGGTGACGCATGTCATGTCGAGGTGGAAACTCTATAACTCGAAATGTAACAATTAATCTGAGGTGGAAACCTTTCCAACCAGGGTGAAAACGTTACCACCCAAGTGAAAAGAAAATGGAAGTGAAAAGAGAGATGAAACATTGAAATATTAAAAGAAAAATGCTAAAAAATACTTTTCCTTGTTTTTAGATGCAAATATCAGGGAATTTTTCCTCCAGTAGAAAGGACCACAGAGGATTTTGACCCTGGTGCGATATTCCATATACCTGCAAACGTTCCATACATACGGTAAGAACATGTCAAACATGTTGTACATTTTTCATTCACACTTTAACTGAGACAACCTAAGACAAGTATACATGAACTTCCTGGTATGACCTCAGTTCGAGGCCAAGACTCTAGTACAATGGAACGAAGATGCTACCTTTTCCTAATCTTAATTTCACATCAGTGTTCAAACTGTTGGGTGACAATTTAACCAGTCACACTAAAATGTTTGCTTTGGCACTAAACAATCTTCGTTGGCTGGAATTTTGGCACCAAAAAGTTTTTTTCTCTTGTGACGGAAAGCCTTTGTCGCAGTGAAGAGTGCGTTTTATTTGTGTTACTTCTTTTGTCAATAAGGCGTAAGAAGCAGTTTTCGGCAATCTTTCAACTTTAACTGTCATTAAATGTCATTGTATCAGCCCCTCCCCACCTTCCGATTCCATATCAGACAGATTCAACCTCCGGTAAACACCGCACTATCACATATATGCATTGTTATTATGCATTAAAATTGCGATCTGGTTGTAAACACGACCGCGAATCTGATACAAATTACAGGACATGCACGTGGTCATGATAATGTATATTTACCTAATTTAAATACCGCCTTTTGTAAAGATTTCCGACCCGCTAAACCCAGTTATTGGACTAACAGTCATTAGTCGAGTAAATCGTTATTATCTAAGTACAGGTGTATGTTCCGTCAGCATTCTCACCATTAATTTCTTATTATCCAAGTACAGGCGTATGTTCCGTCAGCATTCTCACCATTAATTTCTTATTATCTAAGTACAGGTGTATGTTCCGTCAGCATTCTCACCATTAATTTCTTATTATCTAAGTACAGGCGTATGTTCCGTCAGCATTCTCACCATTAGCTTATTATTATCTAAGTACAGGTGTATATTCTGTCAGCATTCTCACCATTAATCTCTTATCATCTAAGCACAGACGTATGTTCCGTCAGCATTCTCACCATTAATCTCTTATTATCTAAGTACTTTGCGTATGTTCCGTCAGCATTCTCACCATTAATCTCTTATTATCTAAGTACTTTGTGTATGTTCCTAAGTACAGGCGTATGTTCCGTCAGCATTCTCACCATTAGTTTATTATTATCTAAGTACAGGTGTATATTCTTTCAGCATTCTCACCATTAATCTCTTATTATCTAAGCACAGGCGTATGTTCCGTCAGCATTCTCACCATTAATCTCTTATTATCTAAGTACTTTGTGTATGTTCCGTCAGCATTCTCACCATTAATATCTTATTTTCTAAGTACAGGTGTATGTTCCGTCAGCATTCTCACCATTAATCTCTTATTATCTAAGTACAGGTGTATGTTCTGTCAGCATTCTCACCATTAATATCTTTTTATCTAAGTACAGGCGTATGTTCCGTCAGCATTCTCACCTTTAGTTTATTATTATCTAAGTACAGGCGTATGTTCCGTCAGCATTCTCACCATTAATCTCTTATTATCTAAGTACAGGTGTATGTTCTGTCAGCATTCTCACCATTAATATCTTATTATCTAAGTACAGGTGTATGTTCCGTCATCATTCTCACCATTAATATCTTATTATCTAAGTACAGGTGTATGTTCCGTCAGCATTCTCCCCATTAATCTCTTATTATCTAAGTACAGGTGTATGTTCTGTCAGCATTCTCACCATTAATCTCTTATTATCTAAGTACTGGCGTATGTTCCGTCAGCATTCTCACCATTAATCTCTTATTATCTAAGTACTTTGTGTATGTTCCGTCAGCATTCTCACCAATAATATCTTATTATCTAAGTACAGGTGTATGTTCCGTCATCATTCTCACCATTAATCTCTTATTATCTAAGTACAGGCGTATGTTCCGTCAGCATTCTCACCATTAATCTCTTATTATCTAAGTACAGGCGTATGTTTCGTCATCATTCTCACCATTAATCTTTTATTATCTAAGTACAGGCGTATGTTCCGTCAGCATTCTCACCATTAATCTCTTATTATCTAAGTACTTTGTGTATGTTCCGTCAGCATTCTCACCATTAATATCTTATTATCTAAGTACAGGTGTATGTTCCGTCAGCATTCTCACCATTAATATATTATTATCTAAGTATAGGCGTATGTTGCGTCAGCATTCTTACCATTAATCTCTTATTATCTAAGTACTTTGTGTATGTTCCGTCAGCATTCTCACCATTAATATCTTATTATCTAAGTACAGGTGTATGTTCCGTCATCATTCTCACCATTAATATCTTATTATCTAAGTACAGGCGTATGTTCCGTCAGCATTCTCACCATTAATCTCTTATTATCTAAGTACAGGCGTATGTTCCGTCAGCATTCTCACCATTATTCTCTTATTATCTAAGTACAGGCGTATGTTCCGTCAGCATTCTCACCATTAATCTCTTATTATCTAAGTACTGGTGTATGTTCCGTCAGCATTCTCACCATCAATCTCCTATTATCTAAGAACAGGTGTATGTTCCGTCAGCATTCTCACCATTATTCTCTTATTATCTAAGTACAGGTGTATGTTCCGTCAGCATTCTCATCATTAATATCTTATTATCTAAATACAGGTGTATGTTCCGTCATCATTCTCACCATTAATATCTTATTATCTAAGTACAGGCATATGTTCTGTCAGCATTCTCACCATTAATCTCTTATTATCTAAGTACAGGTGTATGTTCCGTCAGCATTCTCACCATTAATCTCTTATTATCTAAGTACAGGTGGATGTTCTGTCAGCATTCTCACCATTATTCTCTTATTATCTAAGTACAGGTGTATGTTCCGTCACCATTCTCACCATTAATATCTTATTATCTAAGTACAGGCATACGTTCTGTCAGCATTCTCACCATTAATCTCTTATTATCTAAGTACAGGTGTATGTTCCGTCAGCATTCTCACCATTAATCTCTTATTATCTAAGTACTGGTGTATGTTCTGTCAACATTCTCACCATTATTCTCTTATTATCTAAGTACAGGTGTATGTTCCGTCAGCATTCTCACCATTAATATCTTATTATCTAAGTACAGGTGTATGTTCCGTCATCATTCTCACCATTAATATCTTATTATCTAAGTACAGGCATATGTTCTGTCAGCATTCTCACCATTAATCTCTTATTATCTAAGTACAGGTGTATGTTCCGTCAGTATTCTCACCATTAATCTCTTATTATCTAAGTACTGGTGTATGTTCCGTCAGCATTCTCACCATTTATCTCTTATTATCTAAGTACAGGTGTATGTTCAGTCAGCATTCTCACTATTAATCTCTTATTATCTAAGTACAGGTGTATGTTCCGTCAGCATCCTCACCATTAATATCTTATTATCTAAGTACAGATGTATGTTCCGTCAGCAGCATTCTCACCATTTATTAAATCAGTGGTATAGATGTAACTTAGGTGACCGCCCTTTTCGCCTACCTGGGATTTCGTCCTAACTTTTGTGTTTTTCAGTAACCAACTGTCCGTTCACTTACTGAAACTCGATCAATGTACTTGGTTCAGACTTCGAAGAAACCCCCCTCCCCCGTGTCATTAGCGTTTTGGGCATCAACACACTTTGTTGGGCGCAAAGATATCCAGAATGGCGGATATTTATTTATTTATTGGTGTTTAAGGTCACATATTTATGCACACTGGCTAATCATGACCGTGACAGTTTTGTGGGTGGAGGAAGCCAGAGTACCCGGAGAGAACCACCGAGCAACGGCGAACAACTGTCAGCTCCCCAACATACTAACCCCACACAAGCAGGGTTAGCAGACAAGTGCATCATCGACGTGAAGTACGCCTTAGTGCACAAAGCCACCGTGCCCCAACGCGGGCAATGGAGATGAAGTGTCTTGCCCAAGGACACAACACGGTTGCCGCAGGTGGGATTCGAACCGAGGACCTCTCGGCTTGCAGCCTGCACCTCTACCTACTGAACCACCGCGCTCCAAATGGCTGATAATACGGCCACAGACAGTTTCGGATCACCGCAAACTCTGTTTAGCAGAATACAGTACCTTGCCAGTTTGAAAATATTGACTTAGGAATGTAAAAGTAATGTATAAAATTCCCATTACTAATTGTCTCATACACGTTTCAACAAACGACAACCTTTCTACATTTACAGGTACTTCGTAAGCTTTATAATACAATTCCAGTTTCACGAAGCTCTTTGTAAAGCTGCCGGACATACAGGCCCGTTACACGAGTGTAATATCCATGGATCAAAGACAGCTGGATCCATGTTGAGGTAAGAAACTGTAAAATCAAATATCTTTCACATTTGGGAGGTAACACCCGGGGTTCTTAATCGGTAATGGGCTGAATTAAAGTTGGCCGTCAGAATGTGTTCGTATGTCTTTGCCAAGTTATAATTTACAGGAGGGTTCTTGACATTCTCCAATCAATTTTAACAAGACAAATCTTTGTAGACACAATACTTTCGCTTTTCACAGTACGTGACGAACAATCACAACATAAAAATCCTTTGAATTGCAGTGGTAGTAGAGATTCGAAATTTCAACAAGTGGCTCCCATTTCTTCGACGTGGGAGGAAGGGGTAATGACCGGAGGGCCCTAGCTAGGATTAGAGGGAAGCCCTCGAACCCCCCTCCCACACAACGGTCTTCTTGACTTGATGTTTACCCCCACAAATGCGTTGACGCTTTAACCACAGCAACACTGAGGTGCAGTTCTCCATTTGCAGCACTTTAGGTAATTGTTTTTTAGGAACGTAGGCAGGGTGACTGTTACGTGCGGCATCGTGTTAACATCTGCACCATAGCAACGCGGGGATGCAATACAATATTTTCAGAAATATTGAGCTGAAATGCGGCACCCACGGGCAGTTTATTATCAGGAGTAACATGGTCAGGGTGAATTGAAGGTCGCAATAGTCCATTAACCATTAGATTCACTTCTAAATTTTCAGCGAGTAATTACACGGCAAGGGCGAATATTACCTGCGATGTTGTGTTAACACTTCAACCAGAACAACACTGGCATGCACCATTTTCAAAGATATTGAGCGGAACTTTTAAGTTCTTTTCACTCTTCAGTCGACTACTGTTTGAGCATTGTTGAGATGTACTACTACATGTATGCCGATACTGAGCTGAAAAAGGCACCTAGGGGTAATTTGATCATTCAGGAAATGTACGTAGGATGGGGCCTGATTGTGTACGGCGTTGCAGTAACTCATCAACATAGCAATATCGGGATGCACTCCTACTCTTTCAGAGGTATTGAACTACAAATTGGCACGTAGTGATATTTTGTCATCAAGGGTGAAACTGAAGATTGCATTGTGTAAGCGACGTCACGTTGACCCTTAAACCAGAGCAATGTCGTGATGCACTCTCTCATCAGAATAACATGAGTAGGGACAATAAATAGTACCTGCGACGTAGCGCGTGTGGATGTCTGAGTCTTGAGTCTGTGAGTTTGTAAGTTTGTCTACAATTTGTTCAACATTGGCTACAGCCCGTAGTTCTTTTCCGATCATTACCAAAACTTCTTCCACATGTTCTGGTTCGCGCCTCGGAAAGAACGTCCCACTATGGTCACGGTCGCCTGTCTATAATAGCCGCCACGGCAGCCATCTTGGAGCACTGGGTGCAGCTCACATTTAAACTTAATTTTTTTCAAAAGTCAATTCATTCAACACGCATCACAGCCCATTGTTATAAAGTCGCAGTGACACTTTCAAATGTTTCAGTTTGCAAATTGGTTTTCACGTGGTTAAGAAAAGAGAGGAATTGTTGGTTTAAGGCGTGGCACTCAAAAGATTAACAAATCGGCAAGGAGCGGGGGTGAGTGATAATTTAATCCCACAGACAGGGTCACCTCGTGTTGGAAGTTTTACAGGTGGAGGAAGCTGGAGTACCCGGAGAGAACCACCGATCAACTGCAAGCAACTGTCAGTTTCCCCAACGTAGTAACTCCGCACAGTCAAGGTTAGCATTGGTTGAAGACAAGTGCGCCATCGACGTGCAGACGTGCAGTCCGTCCGGGACGACCCGCGTTGTGTCCTTGGGCAAGACACTGTATCCCGCTTGCCCACATGGGGGCACAATGACGCCGTGTACTAAGGAGTACTGCACGTTGATGTGTACATGTCTTCAACCGCTGTAACCCTGATTGAGCGGAGCTTGAACAGAGTTAGAATGTTGAGGAGCTGACAACTTCTCGTCGATGCTCGGTGGATCTCTCCGGGTACCTCCGGCTTCCTCCACGCGTAAAACGGTCACGGTCATTAGTAGCCATTGGGCATACGTATGTGACCTTAAACACCAATAGATACATAAATAAATCGACGTGCAGTACGCCTTAGTACACAGCGCCACCGTGCCCGCATGTGGGCAATAAGGATAAAGAGCCCTGCTCAAAGACACAACGTAGTTAGCCGTAGGGGGATCGAACCATGGACGTTTCGGTTTGAAGTATAATGCCGTAACCAATGAGCCACCGTGCTCCTTTTTAACCCTCTGTATACTGATATAAAAAAACGAAATGTCTAGCAGTATTTTTACCCATAATACCAACTTGCGTTTTGAATTTTTATTTGACTATTTAACCATTCCACGATATGTTTCGTTATTTGTAATCACCTCTTAAAATTGTTGAAGAACAACGACAAGCTTTCAGGTAACTAGTCTAATTCTTCTCTGTCCAAGTTATAGCTATTCCAATCAATAAGTATTTCATTCTCCTGGAAAACACCAATATTTAATAACTGTGCCAAAATAGTGGTCCTCGAGGAGAGGATAGTCCCGATGCGTAGCGAAGGGACTATTCTCTCCTCGAGGGCCACTATTTTGGCATAGTCAACGAAATGTCATGTTATATTTATTATATTAGATGTGTGTGTGGGGGGTGGGGGGTCGGGGGTTCTTCATCGGTCATATATGCAAGATAATATTCTTATTCACAGCCAAAGAGAAAAGAAAATGGTTCAGGATTTAAACAGGTAAACTAAGTTAATTCTGCCACTCATAGTTCTGGGATAGAGAGGTAGAGTAGAGAATCAAAACTCCAAGAAACACAATACCATTATTCCATTAACCCCCTCCCCGCCTCCAACACTACTACAAACATCACTTTCGATACACATATTTTTATTTCTCCAAACTAAATGTAATAATGTATATGGGACGAGATGTCTTGTAAAGTATTTACGCTTCAATGGAATTTTCTAAGCGAATTCGAATGTTACTATTTATAACCGTGCACTATTACCGTGCACTATTCTTTTTTTCAAAAATGATAGTAGGTCTGTGCGATTTCGCTGACGAACTATCGGAAAATAGGGTGTTTCTGTTCAACCAATCAGAACGCGGGAAAGTCACGTGACATCTAATATATTAATATATTTTGATTTGTTTTGGGGGAAGAAAAACAAATGAAAATAAAATAAACAGCATTACTAGTTTTCGTGGTTGGTGGAGACTTGGACAGTTGATACGGTTAAAGCTGTCATGCAGTGACCACAACTTTCGGGTCAGTAAATGTCATCATAAGGTAGGAGTTACAGTTAAAACTAGAAGTCCTGTCACGAATTGTGTGCTTATCTAGGCTTAATTGCGTTGCCATATCGATTGGCATCCAAAGCATGGCAGGTTCTCCTGGTTATCCATAGAAAACACAGGCAATGCTTCTGCCAATGGACCTCCGGGTTACCCGGAGGTCCATTGGCTAAAACATTGCTTGTGCACAGGTCATATGTACAGAATTTGAAAGCCTTACTATGGTTATAACGCGTAGATTAACGCACAGATCGACGTGCTATCTGTGCGCATTTCATGACAGGACTTCTAGTTTAAACTGTATAGTGTTGATTGACTTGACGCCATCTTAGTTGGAGGGCGGGGATTGAGTTGTGACGTGATTCGATGCCGTTCCAGAGATCTAGTTCTATAGAGATCAATGTCTTAATTTCGTGATGGATACGCGATCGGATAACAAACCGCCATTATGATCATAGTACGGCGCATCATCGAATGGAAATATTTAAAACAATAAATGTTCTTTGTTCACTGGTCAGTAAAAGTTCTTTGTGGTAGCGCGATGGGTCAGTGTTTACGGCATTGGACTTCAAACCGAAAGGTATACTGTTCGACCCAGCCAGGGACTACCACGTTGTGTCCTTGTGCAAGGCACTTAACCCTTTACCCAACGAATCGGCCACATTGCTCTGCTTTAAGGGTCAACGTGACGTCGCTTACACAATGCAATCTTCAGTTTCACCCTTAATGACAAAATATCACTACGTGTCAATTTGTAGTTCGATATCTCTGAAAGAGTAGGAGTGCATCCCGATATTGCTATGTTGATGAGTTACTGCAACGCCGTACACAGTCAGGCCCCATCCTACGTACATTTCCTGAATGATCAAATTACCCCTAGGTGCCTTTTTCAGCTCAGTATCGGCATACATGTAGTAGTACACCTCAACAATGCTCAAAGAGTAGACGACTGAAGAGTGAAAAGAACTTAAAATTTCCGCTCAATATCTTTGAAAATGGTGCATGCCAGTGTTGTTCTGGTTGAAGTGTTAACACAACATCGCAGGTAATATGCAAATTCAGCAGCTGAAAAAATATTATTTTACAAAACATCCAACAAAATCATATCATGTGATCCCCTCTTTGGAACGAGCTCATCGAGCTCGTTCCAATGAGGGGTTACATTATAATGTTTTGTTGAATTTTTGGAAAAATAAAAAAAAAAAAAATATTTAAATTAATAAGTTCTGATAGCGTCTGTGTTGGGTAAAGGGTTAATCCCGATTGCCCGCGTGGGAGCACAGTGACGTTGTATACTGAGGTGTAATACACGTGGTATGTTGGGGGGTCTGAAAGTTGCTCGCCGTTGCTCGATGGATTTATTTATTTTTTGGTGCTTAACACCACAGTCATAGCACTAACACAGTTAACAGTACAGTCGACCATGTCAGTATTGCATTGTTACCGGCATCCTGACAGTTTTGTGATAGCTTTCAACAATTATTCAGTGCAGTTTTATGGAAAGGGTTAACTAACTTTATTCTGCCTGAAATAAAATATGTGCAATCCACATTGAAGTCTTGAGAGGGTTAAAATCATTGAACTGAATAAGATAGGTTTCAACAAATTTTACAATTATTCAGCGCAGTTTTATGGAAAGGGTTAACTTTATTCTGCCTGAAATAAAATATGTGCAAGACACATTGAAGTCTTGAGAGGGTTAAAAACATTGAACTGAATAAGATAGGTTTCAACAAATTTTACAATTGTTCAGTGTTGTTTTATGGAAAGGGTTAACCTTATTCTGCCTGAAATAAAATATGTGCAATGCACATTGAAGTCTTGAGAGGGTTAAAAGCATTGAACTGAATCAGCAGCTAGGGCTATATCGTGGTGAGAAAACGATAGAAATTAGAAATGTCAATTATGAAGTAAAATCAATTAAATAAAACTATGAAATAATTACAATAAAACATCAAAGTCAAGAGTTATCTGAACAGTAATGAGTGAAGATACAAGAAAAGTGAATATTTATCAATCAGCCTGATGAGATTTAGACTTGACGAGTCTAGACTAAAAGTATAAAATCTTGGGTCCTGCGAATATTCGAGATTCGATTCGATATCGATACCATACGTATGCTTCGAGATCGATCCCGAATCAGTCTCAGGATTCGATTTTTTCGAATCTCTCGTACTAACTTCAATTTGTTACATTTCCAACAAAAATAGGATAAAACTTTCAACAGAAAATTCATTCATGAAGGCTCAGTTCCTATTTGTTTGAGTAATTGACAACGTTTAATTGTTAGGTAAGGTGTGAATTTGGCCCAGAACATTATCCATAGTTTTGGTTTTTGAAGGCTTAACTTGTTACTATTCACGTTCTTAAGAACGTGAATAGTAACAAGTTAGGCCTTCAAAAACTAAAAATATGGACAATAGGCCTAGCTGTTTCAGCGACAGTGCTACAGAGAATATTTAGTTATTGGTGTTTACGGTGTTCACTCCCTCGCGTAATGGTCGTCACAGTGTTCCGTAACTTCCGTTTGATGCAATTTGAAATAACTTGTCTTTAAAGATTCGATTCGGAATTCGATTCGATGTCGATATCAGAGACACGATTCGATTCGAGATTCGATTCGAAAATAAATTTGTGATTCGCAGATCCCTAATAAAAACAATTTTAAAATTTATTAAAAAGGTTGATTACTTTCAAAAATAAGAGAATTTTTTGCGGGCTCGTATGATAAAATAATCAACTGTGAAATACTGCCCTCTAACATGATTAAAATCTGTACAATGTAAAATAATGTGCTCCACTGACAACACCTGTTGGCAAGGAAAACATTCTAGTCGCATTTTATCCTCTAATAAAAAGGAATGTGTAAGCCCTGTTTGACCAATACCACATCGTATAAGAATTACATGATTTTTTCTACCAAGGTTACTGGACGAGTAGTGATCAAAAGTGTTTGGTCGGAAGTGATGAAGCTTGTTATTTGTCACCCTACCCCATCCCGCCTGCCAAACAGATTTGATGTAGCCATTGATATGTGGTTTAAAATCACTGAATGGAATATTAAAATCTATGAGAAGTTGGTTAAAGCTTGTTTTGCCGCACTGTCTACTCTTGTGTTAAAAGAAATACCTCCATGTCCAGGTAACCAGCAAAACACGATATCATATTGGTCAGACATGAGAGTATTCAACTTCCCGCGTTGCTCGGTGGATCACTCCGGGTACTCACACTTCCTCCACCATTAAAACTTTCCGACACGAGGTGACTCTGGTTGTCGAATGTGTCGTTAAATCCCAATAAGTAAATAAATAAATAAATAAATAAATAAATAAATACTCTCTACTGGTGGGGGTGGGGAGATTTCCACTGCTTTGTGTGTTACCCATTCCTCTTATATCGTCAAGCAAATCGACTTTCGGTAAAGTTACCCCTCTTCAAATTATTGGACGAGCGCGGAAGGTCCAAGTAAAAAGTAAGTAATTGTAGAGAGAAATCTATGGCATCAGTAAAACATAAATTGTTAACCCCATATATAATTCTTCTTTGTCTTCAGTTCTGTTTCTCTATCTGGCTGTCTGTCTCCAAGTCTTTCTCTCCGTATCTCTCTCTACCTGGTGGGGATAGGGAGATTCCCATTGTTTTGTGTGGCACCCATCCCTGACTTATATCGTCAAGCAAATCGACCTTCCATAAAAACATCTGTCTTGAAATTATTGGGCGATCGCGGAATGTCCAATGAAGAAGCAATTAATTGTAGAGAGAAATCTATGGCTTCAGTAGAAAATAAAGCCAAGTTTCCATTTGTTACTTTTAATAAACGAAAACAATAGACAACTCTGTGAGTTGTCTGTTGTTTTCGTTTATTAAAGGTTACAAAAGGAAACTCGGCATTTAATGGCAAACTAATTAGAAGTAACCACTTCACAGATAATCCGTCATAAAGAATATCTATCGGTATGACACTCACCAGTTAGTGTCCACTTTGACTATTTATTTAGCAATTCTGTTTTTATAGTAATTTGCAAGTTTTTATAGTAATTTGCAAGTTTTTATGCTCCCCAGGGAAAAACATTACCAAACCTTACCACCTACAGTTTTATATTAACCCTTTACCCAACGAAACGGCCAAAACCGGCCAGCGCTATTCTAAAAAATCGCCAATTAATTTTCATTATTTTTTCATTTTTTGTCTCAAAAACATAGGTTATGACCCCTCGTTGGAACGAGCTCATCGAGCTCGTTCCAACGAGGGGTCATAACCTATGTTTTTGAGACAAAAATGAAAAAAAATTAGTTATTCAAGAATTTCTTTTGCAAGTGTCGTCTGCTTTTCATGCTAGGTAAAGGGTTAAAGGAAATGACCGATGGTGAAAGCGCCATTTTCTTACTTTTAAAATAGGTTTCAAGGGACAATAATAACCAAACAGATTGGGAAAAATGTGAAAAGGCAGCTTCTGTATTTTTATACAACTCTACAGCAAAATGCCTGAAGTTTGTGTAATGGTGGTCGCATTGATGATACAAATTCGCTAACATGTCGAAATTTCAAGTTTTATATGAAATTCCCATACCCTTAGTGTTAAATTTAATGACAGTTTTAGGAAATTAAGGGGAGCTAACTGTCCTGTAAGTCTCTTCCAGTGACGAAAAGTGTCAATCATGTCGTCTCCTGAGTACCAATGTGTCCTTTGTGCCAGTAGGCACGTCAGTAGGCCAGTAGGCACGCCAGTAGGCACAAAGAACACATTGGAACTCAAGAGACGACGTGTTGATGGAATTTGGTGTGTGTGTGTGTTCAAAAAGAAGAGAGACATACGAGAGCGAGAAGAGAAAAAGGTGGTGTGTGTGGAGAGAAAATGAACAGATAACCAAGTAGACTCTTTCCCAACCGACTTCAGTGGTTGCTCTGATTTTGTTGATGCTTCACAAATTTTTTTATACTGCTGCTAAATTTCCAAATCAACCATTTCGTAACTTTTGTGATCTGCATTTTTCAGTAATATCCTTAAACCCGGATCATCGAAGCCCTGGCCTGAAATAATGAGGAATATTACAGGACAAGACAAAATGGATGCGCAACCTCTTCTTGATTATTTCCAACCACTTTTAGACTGGTTGAAGGAGGATAATGTTGGACATGAAATCGGATGGAAATCTGAATGCCCACAGATTCAATCAGTCAAATCTAGCGCTACAAGGGTTCAGTTTGTTGTTTGTTTACTTTGTATCCAAATGTTTGTACTTGAATTGTTTGTTGACAAAGCTAATTTCTTATCACCAGTGAAGATGTCCTTGATCGAAGACGTAAGAAGAACAAAAATAACGTCGACATGTTGACTGAATGTTTTATTGAGAAAGACTTGTTTGATTACCAATCATGGTAGAAGAATGTTGAATCTGATTGCCTAAGACGTCTAAATATAAAAAAACGAGATTTGTTCTCGGTGGTTTAGAGAAAAGGTCTTCTCAAACAACATATTTATAGAGGGCCGTGTTTTATTGGCTTCCACAAAACGGAAAACAGCCACTCTACAGTTAAAACTAGAAGTCCGGTCATGAAATGCGCACAAATAGCACGTTGATCTACGCGTTATGACCATAGTAAGGCAATCAAATTCTGCACATAGGGCTTGTGCACAAGCAATGTTTCAGCCAATGGACCTCCGGGTAACCCGGAGGTCCATTGGCAGAAACATTGCCTGTGTTTGCCATGAGTAGCCAGGAGAACCTGCCGTGCTTTGTATGCCATTCGATACGGCAACTGCGCGCAATTTCTACGCGCAATTAAGCCTAGATAAGCGCACAGTTCGTGACAGGAATTCAAGTTTTAACTGTATATCCTGGCTTTTCTCAACAGACCGATTTGAACAAGAGAATTCAAGTGATATTAATTTAGCGGAACTGTATCTCAAGTGAACAAAGATTATAGACTCTGATTTATTGAATAAGGCTAATCGTGTATGAATGTAATCTCGAGTAGGAAAGAATTTACGACTCTCTTTAACTATTTGTTCACCTTGGTTGTTTGAATGTAATCTCGAGTAGGACATAGTTTACGACTCTCTCTTAACTATCTGCTTACCTTTGTTGACCCCGAATTTCAAGCAGTTGTCTCTTCTCCATAAACTAAAGATTATTCCAAAACAGAGGTCGACTATGTTATATACAAATTTGTTATTATACCTCCTCTACGAATCCGCCGTGTTATCCGATTAAACGTTTCGCAATGTTCCACCCGCGGTAAATAATGCCTGTCAATAATGTTTGCATTATTACCCGCTTCAGCCGAAAATTCCGAACAATGTCAGCAGAGATACCCAAAGTATTGTTGAACACGCGCGTGATGATGTAGTTTCTTAACCAAACCATAATGCAAACACGCAAAATGCCTACCGAAAGATTGCCGATATTTATCAGTCTGAAATAGAGAGACTGCTCGAAAATAAGGACAGTAAAAGAACT
The DNA here is from genome assembly GCA_031216915.1 of Pictodentalium vernedei. Taxonomy (NCBI): domain Eukaryota; kingdom Metazoa; phylum Mollusca; class Scaphopoda; order Dentaliida; family Dentaliidae; genus Pictodentalium; species Pictodentalium vernedei. Next base: position 876,955,407 of record CM062297.1, on the reverse strand, counting down.
GACCAATTGAAAATGATTCGCTATAAGAATATTCAATTGGAAGGCTAATTTACTGTGTTTGTTTTGAAGAATAAAAAAAAGTGTGTCGACATTCACTTTTTGCCGTATTAAAAGTTAGGAACTTTGGTTCCTCTTCCATGTTTGACTGAGACAATAATCCATAAATCATTGTATCAAAACGGAATCTTCATTCGGTATAATAAAAAAAATAACGACTGAGCTTGAGGGTAACAATGTGGCTTGTCTCCCCCTCGGGACATTATCTCCAACGCCTCGGGAGATAATGGTCCCTCGGGGAGACAAACCACATTGTTACCTTCAAGCCCAATCATTATTTGTATATTATTCCAATTTTCAGTGATAATGGTCACTCGGGGAGACAAACCACATTGTTACCCTCAAACCCAGTCATTATTTCTATATTATTCCAATCTTCAGTGATAATGGTCATTCGGGGAGACAAACCATATTGTTACCCTCAAACCCAGTCATTATTTTTATATTATTCCAATCTTCAGTGATAATGGTCACTCGGGGAGACAAACCACATTGTTACCCTCAAATCCAGTAATTAGTTTTTATATTATTCCAATCTTCAGAGATAATGGTCATTCGGGGAGACAAACCACATTGTTACCCTCAAACCCAGTCATTATTTTTATATTATTCCAAATCTTCAGTGATAATGGTCATTCGGGGAGACAAACCACATTGTTACCCTTAAACCCAGTCATTATTCGTATATTATTCCAATCTTCAGTAATAATGGTCATTTGGGGAGACCAGCCACATTGTTACCCTCAAACCCAGTCATTATTTTTATATTATTCCAATCTTCAGTGATAATGGTCATTCGGGGAGACAAACCACATTGTTACCCTCAAACCCAGTCAATATTTCTATATTATTCCAATCTTCAGTGATAATGGTCACTCGGGGAGACAAACCACATTGTTACCCTCAAACCCAGTCATTATTTTTTTTTTTATTATTCCAATCTTCAGTGATAATGGTCCCTCGGGGAGACAAGCCACATTGTCACCCTCAAGCCCAGTCATTATTTGTATATTATTCCAATCTTCAGTTTTAATGGTCATTCGGGGAGACAAACCACATTGTTACCCTCAAACCCAGTCATTATTTCTGTATTATTCCAATCTTCAGTTTTAATGGTCATTCGGGGAGACAAACCACATTGTTACCCTCAAACCCAGTCATTATTTTTATATTATTCCAATCTTCAGTGATATTGGTCATTTGGGGAGACAAACCACATTGTTACCCTCAAACCCAGTCATTATTTTTATATTATTCCAATCTTCAGTGATAATGGTCATTCGGGGAGACAAACCACATTGTTACCCTCAAACCCAGTCAATATTTCTATATTATTCCAATCTTCAGTGATAATGGTCACTCGGGGAGACAAACCACATTGTTACCCTCAAACCCAGTCATTATTTTTTTTTTTATTATTCCAATCTTCAGTGATAATGGTCCCTCGGGGAGACAAGCCACATTGTCACCCTCAAGCCCAGTCATTATTTGTATATTATTCCAATCTTCAGTAATAATGGTCACTCGGGGAGACAAACCACATTGTTACCCTCAAACCCAGTCATTATTTCTGTATTATTCCAATCTTCAGTTTTAATGGTCATTCGGGGAGACAAACCACATTGTTACCCTCAAACCCAGTCATTATTTTTATATTATTCCAATCTTCAGTGATATTGGTCATTTGGGGAGACAAACCACATTGTTACCCTCAAACCCAGTCATTATTTTTATATTATTCCAATCTTCAGTGATATTGGTCATTTGGGGAGACAAACCACATTGTTACCCTCAAACCCAGTCATTAGTTTTATATTATTCCAATCTTCAGTGATAATGGTCATTCAGGGAGACAAACCACATTGTTAACCTCAAACCCAGTCATTATTTCTATATTATTCCAATCTTCAGTGATAATGGTCACTCGGGGAGACAAACCACATTGTTACCCTCAAACCCAGTCATTATTTTTTTTTATTATTCCAATCTTCAGTGATAATGGTCCCTCGGGGAGACAAACCACATTGTTATCCTCAACCTCAAACCCAGTCATTATTTTTATATTATTCCAATCTTCAGTGATAATGGTCACTCGGGGAGACAAACCACATTGTTACCCTCAAACCCAGTCAATATTTCTATATTATTCCAATCTTCAGTGATAATGTTCACTCGGGGAGACAAACCACATTGTTACCCTCAAACCCAGTCATTATTTTTTTTTTATTATTCCAATCTTCAGTGATAATGGTCCCTCGGGGAGACAAACCACATTGTTACCCTCAAGCCCAGTCATTATTTGTATATTATTCCAATCTTCAGTGATATTGGTCATTTGGGGAGACAAACCACATTGTTACCCTCAAACCCAGTCATTATTTTTATATTATTCCAATCTTCAGTGATATTGGTCATTTGGGGAGACAAACCACATTGTTACCCTCAAACCCAGTCATTAGTTTTATATTATTCCAATCTTCAGTGATAATGGTCATTCGGGGAGACAAACCATATTGTTAACCTCAAACCCAGTCATTATTTCTATATTATTCCAATCTTCAGTGATAATGGTCACTCGGGGAGACAAACCACAATGTTACCCTCAAACCCAGTCATTATTTTTTTTTATTATTCCAATCTTCAGTGATAATGGTCCCTCGGGGAGACAAACCACATTGTTACCCTCAAACCCAGTCATTATTTTTATATTATTCCAATCTTCAGTGATAATGGTCACTCGGGAAGACAAACCACATTGTTACACTCAAACCCAGTCATTATTTTTTATATTATTCCAATCTTCAGTGATAATGGTCACTCGGGGAGACAAACCACATTGTTACCCCCAAACCCAGTCATTGTTTTTATATTATTCCAATCTTTAGTGATAATGGTCACTCTGGAAGACAAACCACATTGTTACCCTCAAACCCAGTCATTATGTCTATATTATTCCAATCTTCAGTGATAATGGTCACTCGGGGGGACAAACCACATTGTTACCCTCAAAACCAGTCATTATTTTTATATTATTCCAATCTTCAGTGAACATTAACTGGTAGAGTGATAAATTACTTCCGGTCATCAAAATGTAATCACAGGTCTTTGGAATGTTGCAATTTTTGGGAGAGTGCCAAACGGCCAACCGGCACTCTCCCATCAATCACAACAAGGCAAATCCATTCAGTTTAAGTATTTTCACTTCGAAAATAATATGAAGTACACCCACGGAGTATGAAGCCTTTAAATTGTTGTACCTACACTTCAGAATAAAGCCCAGGTGTGGGCTTTCACCATTCTACTGAATGTTGTGCGTGCATAACACTTTCCTCACTGAGTCGCTGGAGGTTTGGGGGTTGCACTTCCCATTTTGTTTTCCAGTCGAGGCATTTTCGTTAGAATTGGAGTGAAAGATATTAATTCTCTCTTGTTTGTAATCACTTTCTTAAAAGACTAGATTTTCTACAAGATTTGTATTACACACACAGTCGGTCATACAAACAGAGGTATGTTATACCCGATACGGTCAGTTGATGGCCTGCATGACCAATCTGTACAACTGGCAGAGGAGGATTGGGCGGAGAAAAGTTACCGAAAAATGGACCAAGAGGGCCCCAGACCCTGAGAAAGGTTTGATTTTTCTAACTAAAAGAAAGCTGAGTCCCTGTAAATGGGCGAGCGATCAATTGCAGTCCACATAGTGGATATTTCGAGGCTTATTTATACCACTTTCGTCGATCATTCGGAACAAAAAGGTTGCACCCGTGAGGGACCTATCGAGCCGACTATAGTTCGACCCAATGGGAGATAATTTTGATTTTCCAAACAGACTATATTATCTGATATATTGATATATTTTTAAAAAATTCAAAAAAATTGCACTAGTTGGAAATGCACATTTTTGGTGCACTCAAGAGACCCACCCACCCCCACGTCACGTCTTGCAAATTTTTGGTGGCCTCCCCCCCGTTTAAACCAATTACAAAAATACGAAAATGGCGTTTTCATGATCTTTTGATGTTCTGTAGCTTTTTTTCTGTTCATTTTATCAACAGATTGTGCATCGTGACAAATACATCTGGAACTTAATTAAACACCCCCTGAAATATTTCATGACAGTGAAGTTGCTGTTACTGATTATTATGTTTTAATGATTGCTATGTCTTGCAGTACATTTCATCTTGTGACAAATTATGTTTCTGGTTGATAGCGTGGGAATCTCAGTGGTCATCAATACATTTGGGATATTATCAATTCGGTTGTCGTGCCTCATTTTGACAACCACCCGTTGGCTACTCGCCCTGTATTCATTGACGACAGTGGAAGGCCACATCGTTCCCATGCTGTGAGAGCATTCTTTCAGAAAAACGCTATTACAACACTACCTTGGTCTGCAATGAGCCCCTATTTGAACCCCTTAAACACATCGGGGACTTTCTTGGGTCTCTTGTGCAAGCAAGGGATCCGCCTGTACAGAATTTGACCGATTTGAAAGCTACATTGTATGAGGGGTGGCAGCAGTTGCCTATGGACCGTAACATTAGGAGGAGGGTTCAGGTTGTCATCCGAGCACGTGGTGGTTACATTCGCTACTGACGTCAGACACTGTTATTGTGTTCAGGAGATCACAAGTTACATTTTTGGTCAGTAATTAACAGCATTGTTTCATTATACATGTAAACCGTTCCAGCACCACACTTGTCGAGAGAACATTTTTCCATCAAAAACATTAGTTACAGATATGTGTAATATCGCCATCAACACACCGAATATTTTCATCATTGTGTTGTCTTTCATTTGTCAATAGACCCTTCTTTCCACAAACAATCACTTTTGGCCATCTGAAATATAGCATGAAAGTAATGACAGTTTCTATTAATACCACTGCGAAAAAAAGCAGGGAGTGCTTACTTAAGTTCCTGGTATATACAGTACGTGGAGGGTGTATTATCACTAAATCACCCGCAGAGTGGAGATTCTACCAAAGAAATAATTGCAAATTTGTTGCAAAGCATAACTAGCACAAGCAAAGTTTCAGCCAATGGACCTCCGGGCTAAACCCGGAGGTCCATTGGCTGAAACATTGCTTGTGTTTTTTGTCGATATGTACACAATTTAAAAGTTATAGCATGGCTGATAACCCCACACCGCAGGTGATTTAGTTACAATCCACTCTCCACGTAGTGTATATAATAATACAAACTCCACTATCATTTCCATTTATATAAAAGCCTAGGAGATACAATTTGCTAATTTGTTTCCTGGGAAGAATGAAAACTTGAAAATTACTGTAAAATCACATTCGCTAAACAGATAGCCAAAATGGACAGTTACTTAGTAACTTCTAATTAGCTTGTCATAAAAAAAGTTTTTTTGTAACTCTTAAAAACGAGTACAACAGAAAGCTCAGAGACTTGCTGTCTATTGTTTTCGTGTATTTAAAGTAACAAAAGGAAACGTCGTAATATTTTCAGTTCTATGAATTTCCAGGGTATCTTGACTGATATTCAGAAACGACAACCGGCAAATTCCTGGTATCGTGACAGGCTTTCAAAAACGAAATCCAGAAAATTTCGGTTGCCGGTATTAAACCCTACAAACTAGTCAATAAGAGAAAAAATGTGATAATTAGAACTCAACAAAGATGAGATAAACTTTATTAATTTTTTACCCTAATTTATGTTTTTTCGGACTTAATAGACTTAGCAAGTGATCCCCTAGAACCACTACGAATGATTTATTTATTAGGGTTTAACGACACTCTAACAACCAGGGTCATATCATGTCGTTGAGAGTTTTACGCATGGAGGAAGCCGGAGTACCCCGTTAGAACCACCGAGCAACGACGAGCAGCTGTCAGCTCTCCAACATCGTAACTTTGAACTCTGCACCGTGGCACGGGCAGGGATAGATTGGCTGAAGACATGCGCACCATCGACATGCAGTACGCCTTAGTACAAAGCGTCATCGTGTCCCCATATAAGCAATCGGAGTTAAGTGCCTTGCCCAAGGAAACAACGCGGAGGCGCGAATCAGTCAGCGAATCAGTCGCGCGACGTTGCTTACCTTCGGTGATCTGACGAGAACCGGTTACCGCGACGCCACCGAGCCCCCTACTACGAATAATCAAAGGGAAATTAGGCAACACCCAATGGAGATACTTACAGACATGGCTTTCTGTGGTGCGTGTTGTCGTAAAAACCATTGTGATTTTTTTTTTGTAAGTTCAGGAGCCTGAAGTGATATTTATCATACGTTCTTAACATAGAAAAACCGAACTGAACCCCAGATTTATTTTTCGGGAACCGAACCGAAACCGAATCTGAAAATTCAAATCATTCCAGCCCTTACGTCAACCGACTTAAACACAGAAAATGACTGATGATTTGGTGTGAAATTAATGAACTGAGTGTTCACTAAAAATCGATCTGATACTCGAAAACCTCGACACATATGTGTCGAGGTTTTCGAATATTAGATCGATTTTAGTGAACGAGGTTCGGAAATTTCATATCAAATCGTAAAGAATTTGATATTTTTATCGCATATTTTTTTATTTGTCACTTAACCTAATGTAACTGCCCCAACCTACCAGCGCTAATCAAAAAACTCGCAAAACAAATTTTGTATTTTTTTGTACTTTTTTCCCCGAAAACATAGCTAATGACCTCTCTTGGAAAGATCTCCTCGAACGAACTCGTCTCAGTGAATGGTCTTAAGCTACGTTGTTTGTTTTTTTTTTAAACAAAAGAAATTAGTTATTCAGAAAATGTGGAAAAAGAGTAGTGAAACATAAGAGAAGGGTAATTGCGTTTTACTTCCGAACTCACCCACAATATTACAACGTCGGCGTCGATTTCTAACGTCACGTGTTGGTGTTTCTTCGACGTGTTGCGAACGATACTTTCGTGATTGAGTCGCACCGTGTGGAACCGTAGCAGGCATGGCGCCCTTACTTGGAAAATGCTATGGTCTTCATAGGAATGAGCTGAACCTTTTTTGCGGACCAGGAGACCTGTTGCGCCAGATAGGAAACTGTTGTGGCCTAGCAGTCGTGTTTTCTTTTGTTTGGAACCATAGCATGCATGTTGTCCTACTTCGAAAAAAACTATTATCTTAAAAAGAAAAACAACTAAGCCTTTTGGCAGCGACCGGGAGACTTGTTGCTTTTGGTAACCTATGTTTGAGAGACAAAAAATGAAAAAATAATGAAAATTAATTGGCGATTTTTGAGAATACACTCAGTCAAGTAACTCACTAATGGAAACACTACTAGACCCAACATGACGGATCCCGGTAGCCTCGCGATATGTAAAAAAAATACACCCAGTCACGTAAATCACTAATGAGTACACTACAAGACCCAACATGGCGGATCCTGCTCGCCGCGCGATATGTAAAAAAATAGAGCCAGTCACGTAACTCACTAATGAGTACACTACTAGACCCAACATGACGGATCCTGCTAGCCGCGCGATATGGAAAAAAACACACACCCAGTCACGTAACTCACTAATGAGTACACTACTAGACCCAACATGACGGATCCTGCTAGCCGCGCGATATGTAAAAAAACACACACCCAGTCACGTAACTCACTAATGAGTACACTACTAGACGCAATATGACGGATCCCTGTAGCCTCGCGATATGCAAAAAACACACCCAGTCACGTTACTCACTAATGAGTACACTACTAGACCCAACATGACGGATCCCGGTAGCCTCGCGATATGTAAAAAACACACCCAGTCACGTAACTCACTAATGAGTACACTACTAGACCCAACATGACGGATCCCGGTAGCCTCGCGATATGTAAAGAAACACACCCAGTCACGTAACTCACTAATGAGTACACTACTAGACCCAACATGACGGATCCCGGTAGCCTCGCGATATGTAAAGAAACACACCCAGTCACATAACTCACTAATGAGTACACTACTAGACTCAACATGACGGATCCCTGTAGCCTCGCGATATGCAAAAAAAACCCCCAAAAACACCCAGCCACGTAACTCACTAATAAGTACACTACTAGACCCAACATGACGGATCCCGGTAGCCTCGCGATATGTTAAAAATACACCCAGTCACATAACTCACTAATGAGTACACTACTAGACCACCATGACGGATCCTGCTTGCCGCGCGATATGTAAAAAACACACACCCAGTCACGTAACTCACTAATGAGTACACTACTAGACGCAACATGACGGATCCCTGTAGCCGCGCGATATGTAAAAAACACACCCAGTCACGTAACTCACTAATGAGTACACTACTAGACCCAATATGACGGATGCCGGTAGCCACGCGATATGTAAAAAACACACCCAGTCACGTAACTCACTAATGAGTACACTACTAGACCCATTACGACGGATCCCTGTAGCCTCGCGATAAGTAAAAAACAAAACACACCCAGTGACGTAACTCACTAATGACTACACTACTAGACCCATCACGACGTATCCCGGTAGCCCCGCGATATGTAAAAAACACACCCAGACACGTAACTCATTAATGAGTACGCTACTAGACCCAACATGACGGATCCCGGTAGCCTCGCGATATGTAAAAAACACACTCAGTCACGTAACTCATTAATGACTACACTACTAGACCCATCACGACGGATCCCGGTAGCTCCGCGATATGTAAAAAACACACCCAGTCACGTAACTCATTAATGAGTACACTACTAGACCCAACATGGCGGATCCCGGTAGCCTCGCGATATGTAAAAAACACACCCAGTCACGTAACTCATTAATGAGTACACAACTAGACCAAACATGACGGATCCCGGTAGCCTCGCGATATGTAAAAAACACACCCAGTCACGTAACTCACTAATGAGTACACTACTAGACCCAACATGACGGATCCCTGTAGCCTCGCGATATGTGAAAAAAAACACACATTGTCATGACGCCTTCACGTTCGAAATCCGGCAATTAGGATTTACAGTACGATCGCCGTGGACGGAACACTTTCCAAGGAAGGGCAATATGTTCACGGACACAATAATATTAGATTCCAAACACTAATAGGAATAATCATCAAAAATATAATTAATGAAGCGCCGGGTACTTCTTCCCCTGCATACCGGGATGATTTTTATTACCTGGCAAACGCATGCTTGGACATAATTACCCATGCGTTGATTACGACCAGTCCTCATCGACAGTTCTGTAGTTGTTTGATTAGTATATTTACTAATGTAATGTAGTACACGAGGTGGCTGTAGACTGTGATACAGCAAAAACGCCACAAAAATGAATAGGCCAACTCGGAAACCCACATTGTGGGAATAACCAATGTGTGATACAACGCTCACTAAAAGGTGACCAATCCGTCATTTAAACTAGTAACTATTTTATTGTGCTCAAATCATTTCAGTGAATTAGTTGAATACTGCTCCCCCTCCCCCCTCCTATCCGTACTCTACCCATGGTGTGTTCTGTATTTATAACACCATTAAACTTGGATGAAATGAATGAAGCTGATATTTGTGAAGAACAATATCACATTCAGCGGTATGATAACTTTCTTGTTTGACATTGTTTTGTGTCGAAGGATTTAAATCATGTCATAACGTCCAACCAGCTACGTTCTTACACGTACTCCAGATTCCACGTTTGGTGTATCTAAGGCATTTTTCAATGTCTCTTTTGTATTGGGTAACGTTGAATGCACCGAGTAGTCGTCGCATCAAGGCCTGACATTATATACAGGGGCGGCGGAACCTGGGGACTGGGTGGGGGGGGGGGGGGGGGGGCTTTAGTCCCCCCACTTTTTATGCCTGCCATGTTGTTTTTGTATGCATATATTTTAACACAACCAATGACTGTGAAACAAGGGGTGGATCCAGAGCCTCACCCGTATTTTCGCCACCTATGTTTCTCTCGTACTGGTAAGTGGCAGCAAACGCTACAATGTATACAGTCTGTTAAAAAATCGGTTAACTGAAATAGATTGTAATCTTCCAGACATACAAGTACCAAATCCACCCCCAGACAAGATAATCCACAGGCAGTATAATTGCTGTAAACGTCTGGTAAGGAATTCAGGTAAGGTCTATTTATCAGCTTTGGTCGTTACGACCAAAGCTGTTAAATAGACCTCACCTGTATGCTTTACCGCCGTTTTATAACGCCTCTCAAAGTGTGAAATTTTTCAAATACATCTCCTGAAAAATCTGAAAATATCCGCTCAATGCATGGAAATGGGGGTTTTGGGACTCTAGAATTTAAAATTTTCGTACCACGGGCCACACCATAGTCACCCCGTCATGCCGACGACCATCCATCCCCCGATCCACCCCCCCCCCCCCCCACTCCCATACACTTCCAAAATCGTTCTGCCGCCCCTGATATAGAACAGAAGAAATCTGTTGAGAGCAGCAGGAATTGTACTATCCCTGTATCACATGTGTGAATCCAGGAAGGGGGGAGAGACACGATGATATCTTTATCATATGGTTTCTCCGTCTTTTCCGCTTATTTTCAATAAATATTAATTAGTGCAACATAACACCTTCAGTTGATTTGATTGGTCAAAAGAACGCTTTCTGATTGGTTAGCACCGAAAAGATATGTGTAAAATTAATACAGTTATGACGTATCACTACATGCAGCTGAGACGCGTCACAGTCAAATGCATGACGTTCGAGATGAAATTCTATTCTCATTCTTTAACCCTTCTTTTCTGTCTAAAAGCTGTTGTTTTGGTAACTGTGGTGTCAGATGATAAACAGAATATGAAATTCGTGTTTTGGTCCCACCATATTTATGTTACTTGTCTACGAATATTTCGAAAAACTACTCGTTCCATAAATATTGTGTGACCAAAACACTCATTCCATGTCCTCTATATGTGAGCCGAGGTCTAATCTCAAGCGTCCCGTGTTCTCATCCGGACACTATTAGAGGAGGTCTGTTTTATGGACTCATTTTGCAGTGTATGTGCAGGGGCATGACCGTATTATTCACCAGGCTGACTAGGCTGAAGACTAGGGGCCCGAAGGGACAGTGGGCCCGCCATTTGTTTTTTTCTGAGGCACTGTTACTAGCCACGTAGCGATACATGTGCATATGTATTTATCCATTTATATACTCTCATAAATATACTATATACATATTTATATACAGTACATTATCTTAATGCATGTCAAGTTGTGAGTAGAATTCTTCGGGTGACCCGCAAAAAGGGTATGGGGCTATGTACTGCGGCATAGTGCCTACCGTACCAGGGTCAGGCTGTCAGCTGTAGTGGGATGAAAGATTGAAGTGCCGGAGGGGGCCCCGTCCCGAAATACCTAAAAGCCTAGGGGCCCGTTCATGGGTTAATACTTTACTGTGCAGGGGAAGATATTCCTCATAGCGTCCAACTCCTCATACTAATACTTCTCTCGTCTCGTCTGACGACTACGGGGAGGAAGTACTTCCCCTGCGTGGAACATAAAGAGTTACTTATATACAATGAATATCAAATATTTTACATTTGCTCTTTTCATCTTCAATTTCACAGATAAAAGTTACTTTGGTCTTAGACTTTACATTTCGGTATTTAGCACACACACATTGTTAGTCCATAATAGGTTTCAGTCCACGAAACTTGGCAGAATAAAGTTAAACATATCTTCGTACTGTCTACAAAACGATCGAAATACTCACATCTTATTTACACAGGCGATTATCTTGTTCAGATATTGCACAAGTTTACTCATCTTTTCGAACAACAATTCGTGTAGTGACCCCAGAACAATCGTTTCCACACAATAGAAAGTCGCAAAACACTCTATTTTGAATAATAAAGCAATTCAATACATAATGTGCTTCTTCCATCCGTTCACAACACAAGTACGACAATGACCCCCCACAGCTAAAGTCTACATTCACAAACAACCCATGGAGTAGCAAGAACAAATTAATGTTCGTACTATAACAGCCAGTTGTTCCATCTACAATAATCTTCTCCACGTACGGTAGTTCTTCAGCGTTCCAAACTAGGACATACATTCAGCCTTTACATAACAAATCGGCCGCATCCACATGCCTAAGTTACGAATTGAACAGCAGCTTAAAAAAATCAAACACATTTCAACAAAACCATATTATGTGACCTCTCATTGGAACGAGCTCGTTCCAATGAGGGGTCACATGAAATTGTTTTGTTGAAATCTTTTGAAAAATTTGGAAAAATATTTAAAATAGTGTTGATATCCTGTGCGTTGGATAAAGGGTTAATTACTTTTGTCCGATGTGGATGCTCTATGCAACTTTTCCTGCTAAATTTATTCACATGAACGTTGTATTTTGTGATACCGTTTCAAAATAACCTGACCATGATGAACACTTTCTCTTCCAGCGACATCACACCGACCTGTGGCGACGTGCGTGGTCAACAACTGGGATACAGAGGCCTGTGGGACATAATCCGGAATAGACTTGAAGTCTTTTGGGCCACCACAGGAGCCCATGACTGTAGGTTCGTGAGAGAACGGGCCTGGAGCATGCAGTTATTGTGAGCTTTCAGTTCAGCGTAGATAATGACGAAGCCACCGATCCAAAGCACAGTGTGTGGTAGTGGTTCCTGTTTATGTTGTTTCATTTGGAGCTTCCGACTGTTGTGGTCCCTCTTTTGCCTGTTTTTGCTATGAGTAACCGGGAGAACCTGCCGTTCTTTGGATGCCATTCGATAGGAGAATAAAATGGCACCATGAAAAAAATTACAAGGAGTTGGAAAAAATGTGTTTTTGAGCCGTTTGAGCACCCCCACCCCCACCCTAGCATCGTGTACTGCAAAGTTCTACACACCCCCACCCCTCCCTGGTGAAAATAAAACTTTTATTTGGAATTCGGATTGAGGTTATCTGATCACCAGTAACAACGGCTGATGATACGTCGTCATTATCTTTAGATCCATCTTTATAGATCCTAGTATATGTACTAAATTTGAACTTAATTTCTGCATATTTCTGCTTAAACTGCAGAGAATTTGTTTCGGACTTTTTTGTAGAGGCTGTATATTTTATTTATCCATAACTAATTTTCCAATTAGTTTTTTTTAGTAAAAGCTCGACCGACGAATATTCCAAAACTCTAAAATCACTTTGATTAAAAAATTAACCCAAATTAACTGGGTTGAGTGAATATGAACCCAAAACTGATTTTTTTTGAGTGAACTACGTCATCGAAGCGTGGCTTGGTGATATATACTATTCAGAAAGTGGGAGATATTTGATAAAAGTGAGATATATGAAGAAATATTTCATCGATAGTTGGTTGTCTGACAAGCACACATTCCAGTCCGAGAATTTACCACATTCTGTCCAAGACCTCAGTACCCTGTAAAACTTCCTCGGTTCGCGAGACAAGCGCGGATCCGACATGGCATACTGCTCCCCAAACGTCCAATATCAGCTTGACTGATGTTATTCCATTCTTCCTGCAGTGCAGCGTCGAGTTTCTGGACATTGGTAGGGGGCTGTTGGTGTTGTCGTAGGCGCCTGCCAAGCATATCCCAGAAGTGTTCGATTGGTGAAAGGTCTGGACTTAGTGCTGGCCAAGGCAGTGTAGTGATTGTAGTGATGTTCTGCTCGTCGAGGAACTCTGCAGCGACACGGCTCTTGCCTTGTCATCTTGGAAAATGAATAGACGGCCATGACGTCGAGCAAATGGTTCCGCATGAGCTGCTAACATGAGGTAGTACTGCCCTGTGACACGCCCTTTGATGACATGTAATGCGGTTCTGTTTGTCATAGGTATGTCTCCTCACACCATAACCGATCCACCGCCAAAACGATCGTGCCACCTAACGGTTACGTCATGGTATCGTTCGTTCCGCCGCCGCCGCCCCGCCACACACTCTGTTTCGCTTGTCGTGGAAGTCGAGAGTGAATCTCGATTCATCGGAAAACATGACGTTCTTCCACTGACGATTTTCTCAGCGCTGTCTTGCTCCACACCAATTACGCCTTGCTGCGACGTGACGTTAAGTCAAACGTGGAATTATTCGAGGTCTTCGAGCCTACAAAGTCCAGCTCTGTAGGCGATGACTCGCACATCTGTCGCTCGGTGCAGCTGCTGTCCCATTTCTGAAGCACTTTGATGGCGGTGGTTCGAATGGAACGATCCTGGTTAGCAGTTGTCATCCTTGGACGGGCTGACCGACGTCTGTCATCAACAGCCTGTCTGACGGTAGCGTGACCAGAACCTGTTAATCACAGATTGAGTAACGTTGAGAATTTGGGCCACTTCTGTCTGTGTGTTGCCAGCTTCCAACATGCTAACAGCACAGGTTCGTCACATGTCAGTCTTCGCATACCTGAAAAGTTACATTTCGACCAGAAACTATTGATGAACGAGTTTATACCAAGAACAGAACGATGAGACCTCCGAAAAAACCCATCTAGTACAAATGAAAATTTCAAAACGTACCCCCACAGATATTAACGCGGCGCTCGTGCGAAAAACCTGTACGAAGTTTTTGCGGGCCGGTGTTATTCATGATCCACACTAAACTCGATAAAATATTGATGTGTCCAATCACGTGTATCCAATACCATTTTCCGAAAATATCACCTTCAGTTTGGATATCCCCTACTTTGTTTGAATAGTGCAATTAATTTGGACTGGGAACATTATTATAAACTGATGTTTCAGTGAACTACGTCATCGAGGCGTGGTTTGGTGATATAATTAGAACATTCCATTACTCAAAAGCTGAGTCATTGTGGTCAGGGTAAATCAGGTTTACCACTCCTGCTTGTATTCAGCCTTTTAGCCCTGCGTTCTTGGATATTAAAAGTTATCTCCGCCAACATGTATGGAAATGGAGATTTAATACCTGGATGTCGGTTTTTAAACACCGAGCCGCAGGTGAGGTGTTTAAATGAGATATCCAGGTATTAAATCTCCATATACCATACCTATAAACGGAGATATAGTTAAAACTAGAAGTCCTGTCACGAATAGTGCATTTATCTAGTCTTAATTGCGCGTTGAAATTGCGCGCAATTGCCATATCGAATGAGATGCAAAGCACGGCAGGTTCTCCTGGTAACTCATAGCAAACACATGCAATGTTTCTGCCAATGGACCTCCGGGTTACCCGGAGGTCCATTGGCTGAAACATTGCTTGTGCACAGGCCATATGTACAGAATTTGATAGCTTTACTTGGGCCATAACGCGCACATTAACGCGCATATCAACGTACTATTTGTACGCATTTCATGACAGGACTTCTAGTCTTAACTGTAAGGTTTTTGTCCCTTTGAAAACACAATATATACATAGTGGAAACAAATTTGTGGACGCGTTTCTCACGCTCTGTAATTAGTGGGACCAAATTCGTGAATAACTGTTTTGTTTTTACAAACGCAGAAGACAACAGATATGCTATCGCTGAACTGAATAGTTGAATTAGAGTTACCCGCTTTGAAACGCTGCAGAAATGATGTAATCTCTAAAAATAAACATCTTTGGGAAAATATATTGTTTAAATAACGTTTGAAACATTCTATTGACATCTTGCATTATTGTTGAATGTTCCTGATAAAAAGGAGGGTGATTTGGTGACTTTTTAACCTAAAAAATACAATTTACTTTTTGTGTGTTTTTGTTGAAAATTCTCTGAAAAATATGTGCACGTGACTGGTACTTCCCTTCGTGCCAATTTTCTCTCTTATTTGTTGCATGATACCCTGTTTTCAGGGCAGAAATGTTGTCTGAAGGGCTATACTTGGCAAAGATATCTGAATGTCAAAATTAAAGGGATGCGATCATATTTTTTTCGCCTGAACGTTATAATGGTGGCCTATGGGAAAATATTTAGTTCTATGATACTTATAAGAAATATGTTTTTGGCTTCCAAACCAGATTCAATTATTATTATGGGGGATTATGTCGCATTGAAATGTTTATTGGGGGACCGCACACCTTTCAAAACTGTTTTACTGTGTTGAAAAGTTACATTTTTGTCACAGTCAGCAATAAAGGCTGTATATTGCCAAAACTAAGAGTGTTAATGCAAGCAAATTCACATTTTGAGCAAGTGTTTTTCCCAGGAACACATTATAACATATGTCAGCTGCTAACAAACAGCCTATCTTATCCTGTTAGCACATTTATTTAAACCATGGTTGCCACTTATTGTACTAGGGGAAGGGAGGATTCCAATCTTCCAAACCATTCCCAAGTCACCATTCAAACACAGTCAGAAAACCTATATTGCACTTCTATTCACTGGTATTTAGAAGTTTTTCGCTTCTATATTATGTTCTTAAATTGCTGGAAAACAATTCCTTCATTGAAAGAGTATTTGGAACACAAATTTGGGAAGGGGAGGGGGCTACAGTGGAAAAAATACATAATAAAATGACAAATAAAGCTTTTGTGCATGCATGTAGCTACCAATATAGCAGTCTCTTACTTACGCTGCCATGGTTCCCATGATAAGCACAAATTTACAGTAACAGTTGTGAAATATTGCTTTCTCCTTGAACCAAGTGCCCCTCCCACACATACTTAACCCTTCTGCCGATGATAAATATGTGGAACGACTTACATCATGTTTTTAGAGGCTGAAGTTAATATCATACCCTGTCATACTTCTTATGATTTACTTTGAGCCTGCAGCAGTCATGGTCCAGTGAGTTATTTTTCTATTTGACAACCTTGTCCTGACTCTTCCACTATATTTTTCATTGTATGTCATTCAGTACTCTCATGTAGACTTCCTAAATGGGTGTCTGTCTGCCTGTCTGTCTGTCTGTCAGACAAGGTGCTTCTTTGTTTTTCATTTTCATTTGCCGGGATCAACATTTTCAATAATTGACAGATGACTATCACCCCCCCCCCCCCCCCCCCCCCCCCACCACTCCACATCCACACACATATATTAATTCAACATCAAAGACCACTATATTCTTGAAGCAAATGTCCGATTCATCCTCTTTGGAAACATATTTTCTAAAATTTCACTCTGTTTGTCAGAATGGGTGTCTGTGAGGATTAAAGCAAAAGTTGTGAAAGTGCTAGTATGGGTCCTTGCAGCACATGCATTGCACTATAGAATCAATATTTGGTGGTTTTAGGCATTTTAACAGTGCTAAGAGATACCACAGTAGCAGGACTGGTCATTCTTTCGAAAAAAGCACTGTTTTATGTTTTGTCAGTGCCATACCAATGACTCTAGGTGCCTTAACTGAGAAAACTGAGACTTTTTCTTCACAAAAATGGCAAAATATTTATCAAACACACCGTGAAATTTCTTCAGAAGCCAGAATGTGATTTAAAAACTATCACAGATGGGAAATGTAATATCACAGTAGGTTTGTTTGGGGGCAATATCAATTAATGTCTGAATTATATCATAGACTTTGATGAAAAGAGGCATACCGAGGGGGGTCTTATTCAGGGTTATATTTTACCACATCAGTAGGTGGAAGGAAATTTGACATCAGTTGTTTGTATAAAATGGCTGAGTCATTTTGTATTGGTGAAATATATAGCTGCATTCCCAGTTTTTGAAATCAAATTGACATTCATATTGTTCCGTGGGGGTTGGGACACTGTTTTGCTTGCAGTATGGTTAAATGAGGCAGATTTTTTTCAAAAATATTGTGTACGGATGCAGATTTTAGGTTTATTTTGGGATCGGTGCTGTTTTTAAACAAAGCTGTAAATTCTCATCCCTCTCAGCTAATTTATTAGGTAACACGCTAGAAAAATCTTTTGGAGGCAATACCATTTTTTAATCCCATTTGACAAAGTTTGGAACTTTTCCTTAAAATAGCAACTTTCCCATGTTTTTGAATCAGAAGAAGCCAAAAGTTGGATTCTAAAGCAGAAATGACTATTTTATCCCATGGAAGGGATAAAATGTCTGGTAGGGTTTGGGGATAATTATAGGTATCGCTGAACTAAATATTCGAATTAGAGTCACCCGCCTTGAAATATTCCACTCAGAAATGATACAGCTTTGGGAAAATATATTGTTTCAATAAACGTTTGAAACAGTCTTAGTAGTAGGAGAGCGATGGATCGGGCCTTATTGGCAGGACCCCGGAAGTGACGCCATGTCTGGTTGTCATGGTAACCCGTGTGACGTCATCCCCATAGTGATACGTGGTCCTAGTGCGCAGCGCGTCGTGTTAGGGTGATACGTGTTTCCGTCGTCCATTTTTATACTGGAGGCCGCCATCTTGGTTTCTATGGTAGCACGTGGTTGCTATGTTACCCAAGGCTTATAACAGAACAGGGGTATGTCGGAGGGTGTGTTCCTTTGTACAAGAGTAATATCACGATTCGTAGATTCGTGCCACAAACAACTCGACAATCTCCCCAAATAACCAAAATCCATCCAAAACTACTGAAACTGACGTGTATTCCCCATTTTATTGGTTTAGCACATAGTGCTATAGTACGGAGGGGGCCCCGGGTAAGTTCTGTTGAATAAGAGTAAATCTAATTACCACAAACAACCCGACAATCCCTCAAATCCACCAAAATCCACTTTATTTGATATGGATTCTTCAAGAATCCTTTTTAGGACTACCATACCATGAATTTTAACAGTAGCACGTAATGCTATAGTACCGAGTCTATCGAGTAGTTACTGATATGTCATTGCTCGAACGACTCGAATGTTACATGCAAAAAAAGATACACCGGCTTTTGAGGATACCTGGATGCATCTTTGAAGACGGGGGGGGGGGGGGGGGGTGTCATTGTTGTTCAAAGTAAAATCAACGTGGCTGGTGTTGAGGAGGAAATCGGAAAGGGTGAGTAAAGGGGGCGCCAAATGTGATGCTTTGGAGTAACGGAGAAGGAACATTTCATTTTAGAATGCACCAAATAATTGCCTAGAAGAATAATACTTGTTATAGGCTTCTATTATGATATCAAAATTGATATGTTTGTGGTTAGTAATTATAAGCAATTAATATTTTCTTAAATTATTCTGATTTAAAAAAGGCAAATCTTTGGTTGGGTTGATTAGCTAATTTTCACTAAGTTACCTTTGAATGTACCTATCAACATGTTTACAGATACTATTACAAAAATTTATTTTAGCTCACTGATTATTTATTTGGGTTACACATGTTTACTTGAAATTAGACAGAATCATCTAGAAACCTAATGAGCTGATTTAATTCAATCAATCTGCAAATTTGTAGAATAAAAGAGCAATGGAGAAATTTCTCTTCTGGAATCTTCTATTTGAAGCCGATATAATAAATAACCTCTGTCAACAGACTTCTGACACTTGCATTCATCTAACACGGCATTGAGAAGTGACTTGTTTACTTATTCAGCATTGGAGGTTATTATTACAGGACAGTGCATTATTCTCGATATCACTGAGTTTAATATATATTGTGCGGAATATTATTGTGTGATCCGAGCATCTTTTCTATTGGAAACGTGTTTCCAAAGTATGAAGAGAACTTATTCTGTGCAATCGCCACAACCCAGGATGCACAGGATAATTTTCAAACTACCCGAGGAGCAAATATTTGTTGTATATTAATTTCATTTTAATTTCGCTGAGTGCTTTATTGGGATTTACTGGAGACTGTTTCATTTTTGAGCGAACATTTTATTACCATTTATTGTGCACTGTTTCTCCAGAGACATTCGTGGAAACTACAATACCAGCTGGAACGTTTCTTCGCCAATGGATCACTGGATTCTGTTGAACTTTATTTTGGACCAACTGATAAGTATTTCTGTTTTTAGTTTTCTGTAAACCAAGTAGTGTAAGACATTTTGTATCATTTTCATTTCAAATAATTTTTGCTATTAAATTTTAGAATTGTGAAATTCGAGTAATTGTTGTTGCTTCTCAGATTTCTTTCTGTTACCAGTATTGGTATTATACAGTGTGACAATACTCATCGAGAACTAATGGAAGAGTGGGATGAAAATATTAGACATGTAGATGGGAGATGACATGAAGGAAATTTATTTATTTATTGAGGTGTTAACGACACTTTCGACAGCCAGGGTCACCTCGTGCCGGACAGTTTTACGGGAGGGGAAAGCCGGAGTACCAGGAGTACCACCGACCAGCGGCGAGTAACTGTCAGACCCCTAACGTACCAACTCCACACAAGAAGGGTTAGCATTGGTTGAAGATAAGTGCACCATCGGCATGCAGTACGCCTTAGTACACAGTGCCACCGTACCCCGAAATGAGGTAAATAGTCAGTATTATATTTGGAGCGATTGAGAAAGCGCCTGTTGAGGGAATTATGAAACGGTTTGTATTTGAATGATGTGAGATTAGGACAAGGAGTGGGAAAGGGAGTACCCAGAGGAAATGGGATTGGTGTTGGTCTCTTCGTGAGAGGAGGACCGCAGCAAATCAGTGGAAGGCTGAAGTATTATTATTATATTTATCTGTTGTGACAAAAATAAAATAGGCTCGTCCATTGTCTGGACTCAAGAAGTTCGTACAATGATACCATTCAGACATCGGGGTTGAAGGGTTAATTATTAACCTCCGAGTATTTTTAAAAATATTTTTCATTAAATCTAGAAATGGCTGCTATGAAAAAGTCATCTAAAATAATTCAAGAAATTTTTTGTCAAAAATTCAATTCAATTTAACCCTTTACCCAACGTAACGGCCAAAAACGGCCAGCGCTATTCTCAAAAATCGCGATTTAATTTTCATTATTTTTTCATTTTTTGTCTCTAAAACATAGGTTATGACCCCTCATTGGAACGAGCTCATAACCTATTCTCAAAAATCGCCAATTAATTTTCATTATTTTTTCATTTTTTGTCTCAAAAACATAGATTATGACCCCTCATTGGAACGAGCTCGTCGAACTCGTTCCAACGAGGGGTCATAACCTATGTTTTTGAGACAATTTATTTATTTATTTATTGGTGCTTTACGCCACATCAGCAACAAAGGCCATATCGTGGCGAGAAAGTCATGAAAATGAATTAAAAATAAACTGTCAGAACTGCGTTAAAAAAGAGGTAGATGAACGATAAAAAGAAACACAATGAAAAAGGACAATAAATATAATGAAAATCAACCTGCTGATACCGAATCATGATTAAAGGAAATAAAAACAATATTAAAACTTGTTAAAAAGGTTGATTTCTTTCAGAAAAGACACAATCTTATGCGGACAAGTAGAATAAAATAGATCTCTAAGAAACCCCACTGTGAAGTACTGCCGCCTAATATTATTAAAATCTATACAATCTAAAAGAATGTGTTCCACTGTTAGCCCCTGCTGACAGGGAGCACATTCAGGTCGCAAAGTTCCCTCTAATAAGAAACCATGAGTGAATCTGGTATGACCAATATGACATCGTGTGATGATGACACTATTTTTTCGACATAGATGTGAAAGAGGATAATAATTAGATATAGTTGGTAGAAATCGGTGGAGCTTGTTATTATTAGCCCCATCCCACTCCGACTGCCACAAGGATCTGATATATTTAGAAATAAGAGGCCTGTGATCACTGTAAGGAATATGAAAAACAGTAATTGGCTTACTGAGAGCCTGCTTTGCAGCACTGTCGGCGTTGGTGTTACCAACAATGCCAATGTGTCCAGGAAACCAGCAAAACACGATATCATATTGGTCAGACTTCATTACAGCAAGACGTTCACGAAGTGACAAAATTAGAGGGTTCTTCAACCTGGGGTTGAGAAGAGCCTGTAAGCAAGAAAGAGAATATGAGAAGATAATGGACTTCCATTCTTCTGCAGCCTCAATCTCGTCGAGCGCTAGGTCAATAGCTTTCACTTCAGCAGTAAAAATGGAACTCTTATCGGGTAACCTGATTGAGGTGGTTTGATCGCCACTAACAACCGCAGACGATACCCTATCTGCATCCTTAGAGCCATCTGTATAGAACTTTGTGTATTCAGTATAGTGAGACTTAATTTCAGCATACTTTTGCTTGAACTGCAAAGAGTTAGTTTCTGTCTTTTTAGTAGAGGCCAAATCAAAAATTACTTTGCGTTTTGATACTTGCCAAGGGGGTATATCTGGTTTACGATTTTCTGCCACAGAATCAGGAGCAACACCATTAGCCTCCATGTGGGTTTTGATTCTGAGTCCCAGTGGAGGAATCTGTTTTGGATTTTTATAAAAAAAAACACCTTATTTAGAGGTTTAAAAACATAGCAGTAAGCAGGATTTGAAGGATTTCCAGATAATTTTGAGACATATTGCAAAGAGAGTTTAATTCGACGCTTCTCAAGAGAAGGCTCACCTGCTTCGATAAGAAGACAATCTATAGGTGACGTACGAAACGCACCAAGGCTAATTCTGATACCACTATGCTGGTTGGCATCAAGAGGTTTCAGATAGGATTTCCTTGCCGAACCGTAAACCACACAACCATAATCCAACTTTGACCGTACAAGAGCTCTATACAGATGGAGCAGAGTTTTTTGGTCGGCACCCCAACCAGTGCTGCCAACAACTTTTAGCAAATTAAGTGCTTTCTTGCATTTAATTTTTAGTTGTTTGATGTGAGACCTAAAACTTAGTTTCTCATCAAACAACAAGCCAAGGAATTTCACTTCCTTTACAACTTTAAGTGGAGTGAATAACTCCGGATCCAAGTGGTGATTCCGGAGTTTACAGAAATGAACACAATTTGTTTTACTTTTTGAAAACGTGAAACCATTTTCAGTAGCCCAGCGCTGAACCTTGTTTTAGGATAGCTGAAGTTTGCGCTCAATAGCAGGCATTTTCTTGCCACTGTAGCAGATGAGGAAATCATCTACATACAATGAAGAATCAACATTTGTTTCAATAGCTGTAACAATGCTGTTGATTTTTATTGAAAAAAGAGTAACAGATAGAATACTACCCTGAGGTACTCCCAATTCCTGGTCGTGAGGGTCAGACAATGTTGACCCAAGACGAACCTGGAAATTGCGGTCCTTTAAAAAATTTTCAATAAAAAGTGGCATTCTGCCTCTCAACCCCATGTTGAAGAGGTCTTTTAAAATCCCATACGTCCACGTAGTGTCATATGCCTTCTCCAGATCAAAGAACACGGCGACCACGTGTTCCTTTCTGGCAAAGGCATTTCTAATAAACGTTTCAAGGCGGACTAGATGATCAACCGTGCTTCTCTGGTTTCTGAAGCCACATTGAACATCTGCCAGCAGATTGTCCGATTCCAGAAACCAAACAAGCCGATCATTGATCATCCTCTCCATGGTTTTACAAAGGCAACTAGTGAGTGCTATTGGTCTATAGTTGCTTGGATTGCTGTGGTCCTTATCAGGCTTGGGAATAGGAATGATTGTTGCTTTGCGCCAGGAAGATGGAAACTGGCCAGTCACCCATATATCATTAAAAATAGAAAGTAAAAGCTTGAGCGATGAATTTGGCAAATGTTTTAAAATCTGATAATGTATTTCATCAGGACCAGTTGCTGTATCGTTTGCTTTACTCAATGACGCTAGTAGCTCATCAATAGAAAATGGTTCATTATAATTTTCATCATTATCAGATTGGAATTTTAGTTTTTGTTTCTCCTGTTGCTTTTTAACAGGGATAAATTGCGGAGTGCAATTTTCAGAAGAGGAATTTTTGGAAAAGGTAGAAGCTAGGGTGTTCGAAATATCTTTTTTAGATGTTATTTTATTATTATTATGTTTGAGGTGCTGTACTGTAGATTTTGATTCTTTACCTTGAATTTTCTTGATCATTTTCCAGACCTTTTTGATGGGGGTATTTTGATTCAATCTTGAAACATAATTTTGCCAGGACGTTTTCTTCTTTTGTTTGATGAGCCGTCGGGCTTGTGCTCGACCAATACGTAATTTATCTAAATTATTCGTCGTTGGTGACTTATTAAAATCCCGTTCAGCCTTTTTTGCGTTGATGAATAGCCTGTTTGCAATCCGTGTCGAACCATGGTTTATGGAAACGTTTTGGATTTGCCGAGGTTTTCGGGATGACCTTGTTTGCAATGTCAAGTAATGTGTTAGTGAATTCTTCCACACGGTCAGTAATGGCGTCAAACGTATCCAGAGTGAGTCGCTCACAACAAAGCAATGAGAAAGTGTCCCAGTTTGCTTTTTTGAAGTTCCACTGGGGCACCCTCTCATCCTCAGCAGGAATGACACTCTCTAAAACAATTGGGAAGTGGTCACTTCCGCACAAGTCATCTTCCACTTTCCAAGAAAAATCCAGGAAAAGTGAAGGGCTTGTAAGTGTGAGATCAATTGAAGTGTACGATCCTGATGCAGGATGCAAGTAGGTATGTGACCCATCATTAAACAAACATAAGTCATGTTTAGTAATGAACTCTTCAACTGTTTTACCCTTTACATCCTCCTTGCTGCAGGAATCACCCCAAAGAGGATTATGAGCATTAAAATCATCCATCAAAATATAGGGTGTGGGAAGCTGATTAATGAGTCGTTCCAGGTCGTGTAATAGTAGAGGTTTGTGTGGAGATATGTAAATTGAGCACACAGTGATTGTCTTGTCTAAAGTTAGGCGTACCGCAACAGCCTGTAAGTTGGTATGTAAAGTCACATGACTGTGGATAATATTGTTTCTAACTAAGACAGACCTTCCACGAACATGAAGATCAGCTTCATCTGCCCATGAGTTATACGCTGTATAACCCTTAAAACACAGTAGTCTTGATTACTTGATCTGTGTAAAAGCGTTTCCTGCAGACAGAAAACAGCAGGTTGATATTGTTGACTTAACAGTCCGAGTTCATTAAAGTTTGCCCGAAACCCTCGGCAATTCCACTGTATTAGTTTGTGTGTAATTTTATTATCCATTTCTGGTTGGAGATTTTGACGGTGGACGTATGGGAGAAAATGATTTTTTTGTTGAAGATCTACGCCTCGGTGATGTAGGCAGTAGATGACTGAATGTTTGGTCTATGCAGTCTATTGCCATAGCTTCTTCTAGACCCTCAAACCTACTAATTGTAACAGAGTCTTGAAGAGCTTTAGGAGTCCTATTACTGTTTTGATTCTGTCTAGTTTCTTTTCTTCTCTGATTCTGACTAATATTCTGCTGTGATGTTTGCTTCTTTGGTTCAGATTTCTTAACTTCTTTACTTTTCTTAGTGTTTTCCTCTGTTTTTTTCTCAACTGATTTTTTATTGTTCTGTTTTACTGGTTCCTGAGTAGATGGTATAGTCTGAGTAGATTTTGGTTCAGTGGCATCAGCATGATCAATGGTGAAAGGTCGCATTGATTTAGGAATGGATCCTTTCAACCAAGAGTATTCAGTCTGACATTCTACTGATTTAGATGGTACTATTTGTTTTAAGGCTGACGAATATGACATAGAGGAGCTCATACCTGGCATAGAGTTAACTAATTCCCTGGCTTCTTTAAAACTAATTTGGTTTTCACACTTTGCTTTTTGTATGGCCTTCTCCCGTTGCCAAACTGGGCAATCCTTCGAAGATGTTACATGATTGCCCTGACAATGATAACATTTAATGGAGTTGTTACAGGGCTCCTGATGTTGTTGGCCGCACCTGAAACATACTGCCTGTCCTCTGCATGTATTTTGGCCGTGTTCATATTTTTGACATTTGAAACATCGAAGTGGATTTGGGATATACAAATCCACTCCGATGTTCATATAACCAACTTTGATCGACTTGGGTGGTTTAGGTGAGCTAAAAGTAAAAAAATATGTGTTAGTTTCTCGGATGGTATCATCTCTTTTGATTGTTAGTCTCCTAACATCAGTCACACCTTGAAATTTCAATTCATTTTTAATTTCAATCTCATCTATGCCAGATAGTTCTCTAGTTCTTACTACTCCTTTACTGATATTTAGTGTTTTGTGCGGAGTAGCTTTCACTTTCATGTCTAGTATTTTTTCAAGTTTTAATAAATTAATGGCCTGGAATTCAGATCTGCACTCCACCAGTAAAGCTCCTGATCTTAATTTTTTACAGTCCTTCACTGAACCAGCAATTCCTTTTATCGTTTTTTCAACAGCAAAAGGGTTGATACTGGATGGACGTTTACCCTCTTCAACAGCAGTAATAAGAATAAATTTCGGCCAGTTGCTATTAATATTGATGTCTTTTTCTATGTCTGTGTCAGAATCTTCTGAAGATAAATTATTAAACCGACCACGTTTTTGATTTTTTTTTTGGTTTTCCATGTTTTTGTTTTTTTTGTCAATTCACTATCCGTGGCTGACACCCTTACTTTGAGTCCAACACGGGGGTGCACATTGTCGTCGGATTTCCAGACGACGGCACCGCCAGTACACGAGTAGTATACTCGGCCAACGTTGATGCCGAAGCATAGCCGCTAACCGATTGACCCGTTAAGCTACGCTTTCCAATAGCGGTCGATCAACCAGCCAAACATGGCTAGTTCAGCGACCACTAAATGCCCCACGTAACGTAATTGGGCTCCCGATTGATCAAACCGAGCCGGGAAGACCAACATTCCCCGCCATAAAGTATTGGCCGAACTGGTGTATTGGACTATACCGTCACCATTTGCACAGAGGTCGAATGACCTCTGTGAAAATACCAAGAGTTGCACAAACCGGGGCTCTGAGTCCTCAACCAGCAGATCCCGTCCCATATGGCGTCATGTACGCACCTCACGGGAGAACAAGGTGCCTCTTTTACCGGACTTTTACCGGAAGCAGAGGTACTGCGGGCTATTCTGATCCGGACACCGCACGGGCTATAAACCGCCAGACAATAGAATGTTTTTAAATGGACCTAAATTTAAGGAATAGAAGAATTAAATTGAAATAAAAACTGAAAGAGCCAAAGAACTTAAATTAATATGAATCAATGTTGGCTACTGGACAAGTAATGTCTACCCGTTGGCCATCTACCAATGTAGATGTTCACCCTCGCACCACGATGAGGTCGATAGACTGGCGGGGTTTTTTGAGACAAAAAATGAAAAAAAATTAGTTATTCAAGAATTTTGTTTGCAAGTGTCGCCCGCTTTTCATGTTAGGTAAAGGGTTAAAAGGGGTGTGGGAGAATTTGGTTAAATGTGCCCAAATTATACTTATAATGGAAGAGACATTTCCTGCCCTGAGCAGCATTCAAGATGTTAAACAAATATTGATGGCGTTGCCCAGAATAAATAGATCATTCGTTAATGTACTTTTCCGCGAGTGGGCAATTGCACGCAGCCAATTTAGATCAAATTCAGAGTTGCAGCTAGCAGAGTGTTCTGTTTATAAGACTTTCAGTTCTCTGCACTTCCCATGTGTGTGTGTGTGGGGGGGGGGGGGGGTGTACGGACCTACCGATCGGGCACACACACCTGACATTGTACCTACTAACCGGGCTCGGCCCAACAAATGAGGTGAGCCCGGTTGTAATAACACCACAACAGGCATAACCAGGCCGAATTATCAAAGAAAAATCGAAGTTTGAGGGGAGCCCTGTTGAACGTTTTCTGGAAAAGTGTATGTGTGTATCTGTGTCTCTGTGTGTGAATTTGTAGACACCTACGATCTGGCACACACACCAGACATTCAACCCATCAAGTGCACTCGTCAGTGTGAGCCCGGTTGTTAAACAACTGGTATCTGAACCCGTTCGTAACACAGTGTGTGTGTGAGAGAGAGGGTGTGTGTGGGGGTGCGGGGGTGTGGGTGGATGGGTGGTTGGATGGATGGATGGGTGGGTGGGTGGGCTCGGTTGGGTGAGTGGTTGTGGTTGAGAGAGAGAGGGAGAGAGAGAGAGAGAGAGAGAGAGAGAGAGAGAGTGAGAGAGAGAGTATGCGCTATTGGGCTGTAATCCTGACTAACCCGTTATATATAGACGATATTGGCCGGGTGCGATCTGTATTGAAATGATCTTGGTTTAAAATTGTGTATGCACATGCCACGTAAATAAAGAAATACTTACTTACTTACTTGTACCGTGGTATCACACCTACTATTAGGCCAAACAAAATTAAAAAATAGAATCTCAGGATTTTTTTTTAAACGAATGAGGGACGGCGGTTTTTGTTTTTATTTTTTTTATTGCTGATGGAATGGTCGCCGATGCCTAAAATCCAGTTGTGAGAGCCTAAAATTAAATACTAGAGCTTTCATGTTGATTTCAATGATAGTCTTTATTGTTGTAACAGTGATCATACAACACTATATATATACATTATATATATACAGAACAACAACTAAAATGGATATCAAAAATAATAAGGAGTTTTTTTTAACTGGTTGGGTGCTAGATTATATATATTTATTTATTGGTGTTTAAAGTCACATACTTATGCACAATGGCTAATCATGACCGTGACAGTTTTACCGGAAAGAACCACCGAGCATCAACGAGCAAATGTCAGCTCCTCAACCTTCTAACTCTGTTCAAGCTCCACTCAAGCAGGGTTACTGTGGTTGAAGACATGTTTACCATCGACTTGCAGTACGCCTTAGATCACGGCGTCATCATGCCCCCATGTAGACAACCGGGGTTGAGTGCTAGAAGACACAATCAGGGCTTTCAAAAAAAGAGGGTACCAGTGCAAAAGCCAACATTTTCCTTACCCATGTTTTGTATTCAGTTAAATGTAAATAATATTTTGTTTATACAAATTTGTTCCATTACAAATTATTGGAGAGTGCCTCCTGGCACTCTCCAATAATTTGTAATAAGACAATTTTTGATGAACAAATTCAGGCCACCAACACTAATCGTGCCCTCAACCAGTTAATTATTATGTACATACATATGAGAATCGTGTCGCATTTCGCCAAGAGAATAACAATACTCTATCAATGTATACGACATACTGCATCGCAAATCGCGAAGTGATACCGCTAAAATCACACCCTATGGTAATTGTACACAATTTGAATTTTGCCTCCGAAATAAATATGACGAACGCGGGCCGAAAAAAAGAATGCGCCGTTGCCTGAGAATCAAAAGATTAATTTTCTTTAGCCTTATGAATAATTATTTAATTCAGTTTTGATATATTTGCTTCGCACAACGTACTCATATATATATCATGTTCGTGAATAAAAGATTAGGTTTGAGACAAGCTTGTAGACAATCAAGGATATATTTACATACATTAGTGTTGTTTCCAAAGGAACAATCATACGGGGCTCTCTATTGGACATGTCTACAAAATCTTTAGGTCAGCTTGGCCTCAGATCAGTTAAAATAGAAAGGTAAATTTTACATTTCATAAATCAAATTGACTTCAGTCATACAGTCTCCGGGTTGAAAGTGAAACGAACAAATATTTGTTATTAACACATACGACTGTCATCTCGAAATGGCGTTTCTGCCAACTTCTCGAGTTATCCTTTCGTTTTTCGACATCTTGTTCAGTAACCTGGTTATCGCACCACTGACTGTATTTTTCTGGAAAGGAACCTGGGAGCTCTTCGACTTGTATTTTTTCCCAGAGAACCAGGTTTTGTCAGCATGGATTAATTTTACATTCGGTGTTGGAATATCAATGTTGTTTTACCTATTTCAACTACCTCTGTTAAATTTGGATCTTTCTAATAAAGTTACATTTTTTCTGCTAACCCGTGCATATGTCTACGTAAGCTCGGTTTCGTCAGTAGGACATTGGAGATCAGTTTGGCTGCTGATTGACCTTTACACGGATAATGTATGGTTAAGCTGCGTGCTGTGTGTGGTTTTGGGATGTTTCATTCTCGGCATATTGCGCGGACTCAGGGTGGCCATAGCTCCTCCATTCATTGTAATTACAGACATAGGTAAAAGAAACTTCTTCAAGATCTCTACTTTCTTTGACGCACAGGTAAGTTTGTCTATCATTTATTGGGGCTGTACCTTTATTTATTTATATTTATTTATTGGTGCTTAACTCCACATCAGCAGTTAGGGCTATATCGTGGCGAGAAAACAGAGGTATATAAAAAGTTATTATGCAGAATGAAGTAAATATTGAATGAAATAAAAATAACCACGAAAGACATTTCAAAGACAAAAATGATTAGAAAAGCAATGAGTAATGAGATAAGAAAATACATTATAAATCAACCTGAGGAACTGAGACTTGATGATTCGAGATTAAAAGAATAAAAACAATTTTAAAATTTTGTAAAAAGGTTGATTACTTTTAGAAATGACACAATTTTGTGTGGGCTCGTATTATAAAATAGATCTCTAAGGGATCCAGCTGTGAAGTACTGCCCTCTAACAAGATTAAAACCAGTGCAATGTAAAAGAATGTGTTCCACTGACAACACCTGCTGACATGGAACACACTCTGGTCGCAAATTACCCTCTAACAGAAAGGAATGTGTTAGTCTTGTACGACCAATATGACATCGTGTCAGAATAACATGATCTTTTCTACAAAGGTTACTAGATGGGTAGTGATCAGAGACAGTTGGACGGAAGCGATGAAGCTTGTTATTAGTTGCCCCATCCCATTCCGCCTGCCACATAGATTTGATGTAGCTATTTATTTATTTATTTATTGGTGCTTAACGCCACATCGAGTGTAGCTACTAATATGTGGTTTGAAATCACTGAAAGGGATGTTGAAATCTGTGAGAGGCTTTGTTAAAGCCTGTTTTGCTGCACTGTCTGCCCTGGTGTTACCAGCGATACCGACATGTCCGGGTAACCAGCAAAACACGATATCATATTGGTCAGACATGAGAGTTGTTAACTTCTCATGAAGTTCCAAAACTAGAGGGTCCTTCAACTTGGGGTTGAGTAAAGCAAGTAAAGAGGAAAGAGAGTCGGAAAAAATAATCGACTTCTTTTCCTGAGCATTGTCGATATGTTCAAGAGCGGGTTGTAAAGCTTTAACTTCAGCTGTGAAAATAGAACTCTGATTCGGTATTCTGATTGAGGTGACATGATCACCAGTAACAGCAGCTGATGATACTTTGTCACCATCCTTAGATCCATCTGTATAGATCCTTGTATATGCACTATACTTGGACTTTATTTCGGCATATTTTTGTTTGAACTGCAAGGAATTGGTATCAAATTTTTTGGTAGAAGCAAGGTCCAAAATAATTGTAGGTTTTTTAAGATGCCAAGGAAGAATATGTGTTTTACGATTTTCTTTTATTGTATGTGGTTCAATTTTGGTGGATTCCATGTGAGGTTTAATTCTAATTCCCAATGGAGGAATATGTTTCTGGTGGCGGTTAAAGAAATCAACATTTTGAGGGTCTGTAACACAATTATAAGCAGGATTTGAAGGGTGGGCCATAAGTTTAGACACATACTGGAGAGACAATTTAATTCTGCGTTTCTCAAGAGAAGGTTCATCTGCTTCAACAAGCATCGAGTCTATAGGGGATGTTCGAAAAGCCCCTAGACTAATTCTAATACCACTATTATGAATTGCATCAAGTGGTTTGAGATATGATTTCCTTGCAGATCCGTAAACTACACAACCGTAAACTAATTCAGACCGAACAAGTGATCTATACAGATGGAGCAAAGTTTTTTGGTCAGCACCCCAATCGGCGCTACCAACAACTTTCAGCAGGTTCAGAGCTTTCTTACATTTAACTTTTAGTTGTTTTATGTGGGAAGTGAAATTCAGTTTGTTGTCAAACAACAAACCTAAGAATTTCACTTCCTTAACAACTTTAATAGGACTCCCATCAATTTTTAACTCCGGATCGAGGTGATGTCTCCGAAGTTTACAAAAATGAACACAATTCGTTTTTGACTTGGAAAATTTAAAACCATTTTCTGTGGCCCATTTCTGAATCCTATTCAAACACAGCTGAAGTTTGCGCTCGATAGCATTCATATTTTTACTGCTATAACAGATTAAAAAATCATCGACATACAATGAAGAATCTACCATATTCTCAATTGCATCGATGATACTATTAATTTTAACAGAAAACAGGGTAACGGATAAAATACTACCCTGAGGAACCCCCAATTCCTGCTCGTGAGGATCAGATAACGTTGATCCAACACGAACCTGAAAACGGCGGTCCTTTAAAAAGTTTTCAATAAAAAGAGGCATACGCCCTCTCAACCCCATGTCAAAAAGATCTTTTAAAATCCCATACGTCCACTTGTATCATATGACTTCTCTAGATCAAAGAAGATGGCGATCACATGTTCTTTTCTAGCAAAGGCATTTCTTATAAACGTTTCAAGTCTGACCAAATGATCCACAGTACTTCTCTGGTTTCTGAAACCACACTGAACATCCGCAAGCAGATTGTTCGATTCCAGAAACCAGACAAGTCGATCATTGATCATCCTCTCCATGGTTTTGCACAGACAACTTGTTAAGGCAATAGGCCTATAATTACTAGGGTTGCTGTGATCCTTATCAGGCTTAGGATTGGGAATTACTATTGCTTTGCGCCAAGACTGTGGAAACTGGTCAGTCACCCAAATATCATTAAAAATAGATAGTAAAAGTTCAAGAGATGATTGCGGCAGATGTTTTAAAATTTGATAATGCATTTCATCGGGTCCAGGGGCAGTATCCTTTGCTCTATGTAAAGAGTTATTTAACTCTTCCATAGAGAAAGGTTCATTGTAATCCTCTAAATTATTGGAGGCAAATTTGAGCTTTTGTTTTTCTTTTTTTTTAATTTTGAGAAATTCAGGATTACAATTTTCAGACGACGAATGTTTCGAAAATGTGGAGGCCAATTTATTTGAAACTTCTTTTTTTTGAGTGTGCTGTTATCTTTCAGATGTTGAACTGTTGATTTTGTGTCTTTTCCTTTAATTTTTCTTATCATTTTCCAAATTGTATTGATGGGGGTGTTTTGATTAAGTTTAGAAACATATGTTTCCCAAGAACTTTTCTTTTTTTTTGTTTTATCAGTCGTCTTGTTTTTGCCCGATTTATACGAAGTTTGTCCAAGTTACGTGTGGTTGGTGACTTATTAAATTCCCTCTCAAATTTCTTGCGATCTTTTATAACCTGTTTGCATTCAGTATCAAACCATGGTTTAGTGAAACGTTTAGGATTTGTCGAGGTTTTAGGAATGACTTGGCTTGCAATGTCAAATAACTCTGTTGTAAAATGTTCAATCTGGTGGACACTTTCACTAAATTTCTCCAGTGTGAGGCGTTCAGAACAGAGCAAGATGAAGATGAAGGTCTCTCAGTCAGCCTTTTTAAAGCTCTACTGGGGCACCTTCCCATCGTCTGCCGGAACCACACTCTCCAACACAACCGGAAAGTGGTCACTCCCACATAAGTCACCTTCTACCTTCCATGAAAAATCAAGGAAGACAGAAGGGCATGCAATTGAAAGATCAATTGAAGTGTACGAACCAGATGCGGGATGCAGATAAGTGTCTGACCCATCATTGAACAAGCACAAGTCATATTTTGTCATGAACTCTTCCACAGTTTTCCCTTTTACATCTTCTTGACTGCGGGAATTACCCCAAAGGGGGTTATGAACGTTAAAATCATCCAACAATATGTATGGGGTTGGGAGCTGTTGGACCAGCAGCTCAAGATCATTCAGTTGTAGGGTTTTACTTGGTGAAACGTAAATAGAACATAATGTAATTGTCTTGTCTAAAGTTAGGCGTACCGCTACAGCCTGTAAATTTGATTGCAAAGATACAGGACTGTGAATAATGTCGTTTCTAACTAAGACGGACGTTCCTCGAATATGAAGATCAGTTTCATCTGCCCAGGCATTATACGAAGTATAATGCTTAAAAGCTGAATGATCTTGAGCCTCGGGTTTCTTTAAAAGAGTTTCCTGCAGGCAAAAAGCTGCAGGTTTATATTTTTGACTTAAAAGACCCAGTTCATTAAAATTTGCCTTAAAACCTCGACAATTCCACTGTATTATATTATTTGTGGTTGTATTAACCATACTTGCTTGGCGATTGAGATGGCGGACGTATGGGCGAAATAGCCCCAGTAGCTTTAACAGGTGATTTTGCCTTCGGGGACTTATTCTGAGTGGAGTTCGGGCGCAAGTGCCAGAACGTATCGTTTATGCTCTCGCCGACTTCCATGTCTTCCAAACCCTCGAACCTGTTACGCATAACAGGGTCCTGTAAAATTTTGGGAGTTCTGTCGGATAAATTTTTTGATTTTTCTTTTTCTAAAAGTTTCTTTTTTTCTTTTTCCAATTTTCGTCTCTGACTCTGACTCAAAGTTTGTTGCTGTGATCCTTGCGTTTGTTTGGGTTGATCGTTTTTCCTGTCTGTTGTAGATTTTTGGTCAATGTTCTGTTGTGATTTTGGTGTATCTTTTCTCTGGATGTGGACTATTTTTTTCTCTGGCGTTTTAGCAGTATTCTCTTGTGTTTGAGTTGACTTCGGTTGATTTGTGTGGTTTGATCGATGGTAAAAGCTTGTACAAAAGATGGAATTGTACTGTTGGTAAGCCATGTGCATGGTGTCTGACATTGAACTTATTTCGTTTGTATTTTTTGTTTTAAGGCTGTTGCATAGGTGGGTGATGTTAAATTCATTCCAGGCATTGACATTACAATGTCTCTGGCCTCCTTAAAACTAACTTGCTTCTCACATTTTACTTTTTGTATTTCTTTCTCTCGTTTACAAACAGGGCAATCTTTGGATGAAGCTGTATGATTGCCCTGACAGTTACAACATTTTACTTCATTATTACAGGGTGCTTGATGTTGTTTGCCGCATTTAAAACAGGTTTCCTGTCCCCTACAATTATTCTGACCATGACCATATTTCTGGCATCGGAAGCACCGAAGTGGATTTGGGATATACAAGTCCACTCCGATGTTCAAATAACCCACTTTAATTGATTTGGGTGGTCTGGAAGAGCCGAAAGTTAAAATATAAGTATTGGTTTTGATTACGTTAACATCTTTTTTAATTTCAATTCGTTTAACGTCTGTAATGTTCTGTGACTTAAGTTCTTCTTTTATCTCCAACACATCCATGTCATAAAGTTCTCGAGTTCTCATTACACCTTTGCTGGTATTTAGGGTTTTGTGAGGAAATGCAACAACTTTGATATCTAAAATTTTATCTATTTTTAATAAATTTCTTGCCTGGAATTCTGACCTACATTCTATTAAAATTCCCCCTGATCGTAATTTTTTTATCCCCTTCACTGAGCCAGCAATACCTTTAATTGTTTTCTCCACAGCAAATGGGTTGACAGACGGTACTCTTTTTCCTTCTTCTTCAGCATAAATGATGACAAATTTAGGCCAATTCTTCTCAATACTTGAGGTTTCACCATCTGAGTCAGAGTCAGATATTGTCAATTTCGTATCACAAACACGTTTTTGTTTTTTTTTGTGGTATTTTTTCCATGTTTTGTTTTTTGTTGTTCATTGCTCCGGCTCCCACCCACCACGGAGTCCAACAAGGGGTAGGGTTACTGCTACGCAGTGAACCCACCGGGTTGCCGGTATTCCCACATACCTGGTATGGAGCAGTATACTCAGCCAGTGTTGATACCGAAGTATGCCACTGGCTGATTGGCCCGTGTGTGGAAGTTCCATGTCTTCAGATGGCGATCATCCAACCAATCACTTTATAAAAAACACTGCAATTAAGGCTGCCACGTGAAACTGAAACAAACAGTGCAGCAAAACTAGGTATTTGGTTAAAATATGTGTTTAAAAACAGTACACAATCGCAATTGTGATAAATGATTAAAAGAAATGACTGATTGAATGACCACCAAATGCCCCCCGACGTGACACCCAGTACTTTTTGGGGTGGGGGCTCCCGATTGGCCAGAACGGACCATCCGACCATCCTTCTACTCCCGAAGTTGGGGCCAAAACAGTGTATTGAAACAGGTAATCTCCACGATGAAGACCAGGGCCAAAGCAGTGTTCACGACCTGATCTCCATCCTGGAGACCTGTCCTAACCGGGACCCAGTCTGTTCTCAACTGTCAGGATTCCTTCCTCCGAGGCCTTCAGATCGCACCTCACGGGAGAACAAGGTGCCTGCAAGATGGCATAAGCAGGATTGACCATTTTGGTCCGGGGCTGCGTATTCATATATTCCGCAGCAAACCAGCTCAATTGAGCAAACCTGCTAATTACAAAACCAGCAAACCTGCCCAATTGAGCAGGCCGTCCTCTATCCGTCACCTGAGGACCCGCCTAGTAGGGGACGATCAAACCCCCCTAGGATTAATTCTAAAATCCATCACCATTTTCCACAAAGTAATTAAACACCAGTCAATGAAATATGAAGTATGAGGAATAAACCTAATCAGTGAACACTGTAAGGAGAAAATTAGATCAAGAGTTCAAAAAGTGCTGCATAAATCAACCCAAGAAATAGATATGAATGGATGAGAATTTGAAATAATAAAAACAAACTATTTTAAATTTATTAAAAAAGTCGATTTCCTTCAGGAACGACAGAACCTTATAAGGATTTGTACTGTAAAATAGGTCTCGAAGAGACACAACATTAAAATATTTCGTCCCCTGAGTTCCAGTGTGTACTGTGTGCCTACTGGCACATAGAGCACATTGGAACTCAGGGGACGATTTGTCGAACGCAATCGGGAAAATTTGCATTACCAGGCATTAATTAATGAAGAAGGCTGAGTTTCTGTCTATGATGAATGCGTCATAATGGGGAAGGTTGAGGCTGTGTTTTTGTTTAGGATAAATGCTTTATAATGGAAAAGGTTGAGGATGAGTTTTTGTATAGGATAAATGCTTTATAATGGAGAAGGTTGAGGCTGAGTTTTTTGTATAGGATAAATGCTTTATAATGGAGAAGGTTGAGGCTGAGTTTTTGTATAGGATAAATGCTTTTTGTATAGGATAAATGCTTTATAATGGAGAAGGTTGAGGCTGTGTTTTTTATAGGATAAATGCTTTATAACGGAGAAGGTTAAGGCAGTGTTTTTGCATAGGATTGAAGCGTCATAATGGAGAAAGTTGAGGCTGAGTTTTTGTATAGGATAAATGCTTTATAATGGAGAAGGTTGAGGCTGGGTTTTTGTATAGGATAAATGCTTTATAATGGAGACGGTTGAGGTTGAGTTTGTGTACAGGATAAACGCTTTATAATGGAGAAGGTTGAGGCAGAGTTTTTGTATAGGATAAATGCTTTATAATGGAGAAGGTTGAGGCTGAGTTTTTGTATAGGATAAATGCTTGATAATGGAGAAGGTTGAGGCTGTGTTTTTGTATATGACGAATGCTTCAACATGGAGAAGATTAAGGCTGAGTTTTTGTATAGGATTAAATCTTCATAATGGAGAAGGTTGGGGCTGCGTTTTTCTATAGGATGAATACGTCATAATGGAAAAGGTTGAGACTGGGTTTTTGTACAGGGTGAATTTGTCATAATGGAGAAGGTCGAGGTTGAGTTTTTGTATAGGATGAATGTGTCACAATGGAAAATGTTGAGGCTGAGTTTTTGTATAGGATGAATGTGTCACAATGGAGAAGCATGAGGCTGAGTTTTTGTATAGGATGAATGTGTCACAATGGAGAAGGTCGAGGCTGAGTTTTTGTATAGGATGAATGTGTCACAATGGAGAAGGTCGAGGTTGAGTTTTTGTATAGGATGAATGTGTCACAATGGAGAAGCTTGAGGTTGAGTTTTTGTATAGGATGAACTGATGATGGTAATAAATAAGTATAAGTTGGATGAGGAGAAGAAAGAATAGAGCTATTCAGAAAATTTAATACAAACTAAGATATAGTGTCGCAAGCGAAGATTCTTCGAAGTTTAAGAAGAGATGGTTCAGCTATCCGAACGTCCCGGCTTCCCTGGAAGGAAAACTCAGACGTCCGTATAGCTGAACTAGGAGGGGAGGAAACTTTGGACTTTGTGAAAAGAATGAGAAACGATAACACTGTCAAAAAACTGTAACAGATCTGAGAATATTTTAGAATTATTTGTGTTAGTTTAACCCTTTACCCAACATAACGGCCAAAACCGATAGGCGCTATTCACAAAATCCTCCATTCAATTGTTATTACCTTTTCATTTTTTGTCACAAAACGAGTTCAGACACTTGAGTGTTATTACTGAAGGAAGTTACTTGGATAACTTAGTATTTTTAACCCTTTACCTAACGTAACGGCCAAAACCGGCCAGCGCTCTTCTCAAAAATCGCCAATTAATTTTTCATTACTTTTTTCATTTTTTGTCTCAAAAACATAGGTTATGACCCCTCGTTGGAACGAGCTCGTCGCGCTCGTTCCAACGAGGGGTCATAACCTATGTTTTTGAGACAAAAATAAAAAAAATTAGTGCTTCAAGAATTTTATTTGCAAGTGTCGTCTGCTTTTCGTGTTAGATAAAGGGTTAATAGATACAGATATTATTATTATTATTTGGTTGGTGACATATCGACTGACATATCAGGACACGGCAACTTCACCTTCGTCTCAAGCTTATATGAAGTTACGTCTGGCTGATATGAAACGAATCAACAAATAACATCTAATTATATAGCTCTAATCGCAAGGCACTTCACCTCGATTCTCCACACGGGGCACGATGACACCGTGTACTAAGGCGTACTGCACGTCGATGGTCCGCATGTCTTCAACAAATCTAACCCTGCCTGTGCTGCAGTGCGGAGTTACGATGTTGGGGAGCCGGCAGCTGCTCGTCGTTGCTCGGTGGTTCTCTCTGGGTACTCCGCCTTCCTCCACCCGTAAAACTGTCACCGACATTATATGACCTTGGCTATTAATGTGTCGTCAAACCCTATTTATTTATTTATTTTTTGGTGATTAAGGTCACATATTTCTGCACAATGGCTAACCATGATCGTGACAGTTTTACGGGTGGAGGAAGCCGGAGTACCCGGAGAGAACCACCGAGCAACGACGAGCAACTGTCAGCTCCCCAACATACCAACTCCACACAAGCAGGGTCGGCATTGGTTGAAGACAGGTGAACCATCGACGTGCAGTACGCCTTAGTACACAACGTCACCGTGCCCCCACGTGGGCAATGAGGGTGAAGTGTCTTGCCCAAGGACACAACGCGGTCGCCGCAGGTGGGATTCGAACCGAGGACCTCTCGGCTTGCAGCCTCGTCAAACCCTAATAAATAAATAAATTTTGCTCTAATCTTAGTTATGTATCTTCGCAATCGATGGTTGAATCAGAATCGACACAATCTATTTTCTGAAATAAATATTACTTGTAAAAATATTATAAATACTGTACCCTAGTAATATATGGGGATTAGTTTGACAGTGTAGATCAGTTTGGCTCTTCATTGATCTGAGCACGGACAATGTATCGTTACGTTGCGGGCTGTGTATGGTTTTGAGATGTTTCATAAATATATTAAATATTACGGAAAAATAGCACATGCGTCACTATGTCTCATAAGTTAGGTTATTCCTATAATATTTGTGGAGAGAAAGAGAGCGAGAGAGAGAGAGAGAGAGAGAGAGAGAGAGAGAGAGAGAGAGAGAGAGTATAATGAATTGGTCGAGTCGTCGGGTGTATTACTTCTGTGGGACTCGATTGAGAGGCAGACCTGGGATTATAGCAAACTAGAGAGTGTCCGGAGTGTCTCGAGACTTGATGCATTTATTTATGTATTGGTTTTAAGATCACATACTTACGCACAATGGCTAATCGTGACCGTTACAGTTTTATGGGTGGAGGAAGCCGGGGTACCCGGAGAGAACCACCGAGCATCTACGAGCAACTGTCAGCTCCTCAACATTCTAACTCTTTTCAAGCTGCGCTCAAGCGGGGTTACAGCGGTTGAAGTGCCTTGCCCAAGGACACAACGCGGGTCGTCCCGGACGGGGATCGAACTCGGTACCTCCAGCATTGAATAGAATTGGCCTTAGTTAGCAATACCCCCGTCAATGCCGCTCGGTGAGTTGACTTTGGTAAGCAATACCGCTCGGTGGGTTGGCCTCAGTTAGCTATACCCCCGGCCTCCACAGCTAACATTTTGCTGATAATATACTGTACTAACAGAATAGAACTTTTTTTCTTCTAGAATTGTCTTCGCTCTTGTGGGGATATAGACACCATAAGTAAGTGCTTTCTTTCCAATGGTAGGCACCAAGTACCATACGCTGAATTTTTTTTATTTTAATTTTTTGTGAAATTAACGAAAAACTGATTGGATTCCTATGTAAAATGAGGGGAATCCTAGGTATTATTCCTAACCCTTTGAACCCTAGTGGTATCCCCCATATCAGTTCAATGGCAGCAACGAGAAGAGTCCATATTCCTTATTTGGGGGTAGACTTTCAACGTGCAGCCGTCTACACCACACGTTCACTCAAAAGTCAACCTACTTAATGAAATCATGAAGTATCATGAAGTATCATGTTACTGGGCCGGAAAAAAACGGCCTCTGAGGTTCAAAGGGTTATAGATCAGAGGGACATTATACGGGTACCTGGAACGTATATACCAAAATTGTCCTTCCCACATTGTATCCGCAGCTCGGAGTCATCCATCATCAAAAAGATTCCAGTGCACTGAATAAAGCCAAAGGGAATAATAATAAATAAACAGAGACCTTCATGGCTGGATTATTATTTATTTATTTATTTATTTATTTATTTATTTATTTATTTATTTATTTATTTATTTATTTTTTTATTTATTTATTTTTTGGGGG
The DNA here is from genome assembly GCA_031216915.1 of Pictodentalium vernedei. Classification (NCBI taxonomy): domain Eukaryota; kingdom Metazoa; phylum Mollusca; class Scaphopoda; order Dentaliida; family Dentaliidae; genus Pictodentalium; species Pictodentalium vernedei. The sequence continues at coordinate 876,914,806 of CM062297.1, read as the reverse complement.
GTTAACGACTCTTTTGACAGCCAGGGTCACCTCGTGTCATTCTGGAAAATACAGTTGTGGAAGTTTTATAGGATTGGCCCGAGGGGCTAATACCATAAAACTTTTACAAATGTATTCTCAAGAACTGTATTTTCCAGTTGTGACTTTAAATGGGTTGACATGAACCGTTAGCATTTCAAAGATTTTACGGGTGGAGGAAGCCGGAGTACTCGGAGAGAACCACCGAACAGCAGCGAGCAACTGTCAGCCTCCCCAAGACACTAACTCCGCACAAGCAGGGTTAACACTTGTTGAAAACATGTGCACCATCGACGTGCAGTACGCATCAGTAGACAGTGTCACCATGCCCCAACGTGGGCAGTAGGGTTTGAATGCCTTAGCCAGTGACCCAATGTAGTTACTACTGGCGGGATCGAACCGTCGACCATTCTGTTAGAAGTCCAATAATAAAACGACTGAAGCAACGCGAACCCAGTTTTCCTTTTAATTAACCCTTTACCCAATGCAGACGATATCAAAATTTATTATTATTTTTATTATTATTTTTTAAAATTAAAAAAAAATAAATTCAACTAAACCATATCATGTGACCCTCATTGGAACGAGCTCAATAAGCTCGTTCCAATGAGGGGTCACATGATATGGTTTTGTTGAAATATTTTGAAAAATGTCTTTCTTTCAACTGCTGAATTTGTAAATTACGCGGGCGGATGCGGGCAATTCGTTAGGCAAAGGGTTAACATATGACTCATCATGAAACCTGGATAAACCTCACACGGATAAGCGGAAACTTGAATGGAAACTAGCCATGGCTATTTTGGAATTCTTCGCTCATTCATAGAATTTACGGGTTTCCCTTTCATACCACAGGATACTGCACATCAGAATACCTATGTTTATTTCTTCGTTATTATTGCCCTCCTCTTGATTCCGCACATGCGCGGGGACTATTCTAGTATTACGTTACAAGATACAGCCTGACGGGCAGGGTTGGCGCAGGACTGGCAATCCTTTTTTACATTTCCCTTTTTTGGAATTTTTTTTTTTGCAAAATCCCTGCAACATTTCCTAACACCTTCATGGGTATTTGAATTAATTTAATTTTATAGTAAATTTCCTTTCTTATTATATCTACCACAATTGTTTACCACATACATGCACTAAAGTGGAAGTCCCTAACTCAGAAGTATACTCTCTATTTTTTATCTTTTGCAAGCGAATTGGGAGAGGAAGAAAAAATAAACCAAGACTGGGCCGAGTGCGACCGGTGCGCTCCCAGTAGGGGACGCTCCTCTCTGTTCCAATACCACGGCCAGGGCGCAGACGTATAACCAACGTGATATTCTATTTGAATCCGCCAATATTGTAGTTATGTGTCTAGCGGGGAGGAAGGGTTCGTACCTGAATAAGAAAACGGGGGTGGGGGGGAGGGGGTGGGGGCAATTGTGATAGATATAATAAGAAAGGGAATTTACTATAAAACTTATATTTCTTATCAGCCTACTCACAATTGTTTACAACAAGCTGAACAGACAATAGGAGGCGGGAATCACATAATAATAATCCGACTGGAACCGTGAACAGGAGAAGAGTTCCCAAGCGGAAACATCGAGATAGAACAATGTGAGATGAGGCGAATGGCCGCGTGTAATACACAGACAGAATGGACACTAACAATACACAAATATAGAACTGGTCCTGAAAGAATTCGAAAAGAGACCAATAACATGCAATCGAATTCTACGAAAAGAGCAGGAAGGAGAAGGACCGAAAATGTAACAACTGACAGAAAAGCGAGGGTGGATGACCGCCTGGGTAGAGGAAAGGGGTCCCAGAGAAGAAAGGTCCTCAGACTGCTTCTGCAACTGACGCAGATAAAAGTGGAGAAAGTAGAAGCGTTTCATCAGTAGGATGCCTGCACAACGTCCAACACCGCGACGGAGTTAGCATGAGCCCAGAAAGTAGACAGGGTACGCACCTCGTGGCAAGAAATGCGATTGGTAATAAAATTGTCTCTCGTCAAACGAGCGTAAAACGCTCTAATAGCAAGACAAATCCATCTAAAGATGGATTGAGGAGCCATCTTCTGTCGACTAGGAATCAGGGACAGAAAGAATCGCTTCCTGCTCTTTCAGAAAAAAATCGTGCCCGGTTAACCTTTTGAGACGTTAATTATCCTGACGTTCAAACGTCACTGGGAATTCAGTTTCTTCAACGTTTTTTTCAAAATGCGACGTCAAACGTCGGAAAGTACAAATAACAAGATATTTTTCACATTAGTGATTATCTGGTGGAGGGCAAGATTATTTTTGGTGGTCTGAATTTGCTATTCAAAACCTGTTTTATTACAAATTATTGGAGAGTGCCCAGAGACACTCTCCAATAATTTGTAATAAAACAAATTTATATAAACAAAATATTTTTTTTGTGTTTGACTGATTATGAAATATAAGCAAGGAAAGTGTTGGTTTTTGCTCTGGTATCCTCATTTTCTGAAAGCACTGATAGTGGCGTCTAGCACTCAACCAGTTAAGAAGTCTTGACAGCAGGATTATATTAGAATTTTAAGCTCCGATAACATTTGGCTCAATGGTTGTCAACGAGCACTATTCGGGAGAAAAAAGGAATTGAGGTTAAAACTTTAAAAAATCGAAAAAATAATAACAAAACAAATGACCACAAAGTATCAAGGTGCTGTTTGATTTCGTACGTCATAAGATGTACACAAGTATCAACGCGCTGTTTGATTTCGTACGTCATAAGACGTACACAAGTATCAAAGGGTTAAGATAAACGCGGATGGCACGAACCGGACAAAGCAAAGGGCAACAACCATCAACCGAAGGAAGAGATATTTCTGGTATTTGTTTCTTGGCTAAAAAGATGCAATCAGTGGAAAAAGTAACACTGTTGGAGGAACTCCCCAAAAAACGTATCAACTGAGAGAGCGTGAAGCTCGCTAACTCTCCTGTGTGAGGCAAAGCCATCAGAAAGGCCGTCTTGTATATGAGAAAACGCATATCCACCTGGGATAAAGGTTCGAGTGCCTCCCCCCCCCCCCCCAGCAAAGCAGCACACAAGAAAGATTCAATTCAATCTTGGGGTGAGGCGCAAAACGCGAGGCCATTTCAAAGAAAAGTGCCGAACGAGCTTGGAGAGGTTCGGATTAGTGCCGATAGGAAGTTTTCCCACATACGAAAAGGTCTCCTGCACACCGTGACCGTAACAGGTTGGAGAGACCCCGAGAATTAAAAGGAGAGACCTGAAACTACGCAATCTGTGCTATGGAAGGACTGGCAAAATCAGACCAGTGATCAGCACGCCAACGACAGAAAACCTTCTACTAAGCCACATAGGCTAATCCAGTGGAGTCTCGTCTTGCAGAAAAAATGCACTCCACTGCCCGTCTCCAAAAACCTATACGGAGGAGACAGGACCTAACAAGATATTCGCAAAGACACAATGAAATCGAGTCGAAGTGAGACCTCCTCGTACGACCTTGACAGAGAAGGTCGCGATGTAGAGGGAGACCGGAACCGCCGCCAACACAAGGAAGAGCTCAGGCAGAATCGGAACCGTAGGGAAGTGTCCACCTAATCGTTACAACAGGTCGCAAACAAATGGATGTGGGGACGACCCCATAGACTGCAAAGTGACCGGAGCACTGCTCTGTGAAACATACACGTGATGGGAATGGCCCTGCCGGGATAGGAAGACAGCTAGGACGTTCAGACGATAGGAAATGTGAATAACCACTAAAACCTGAGTCGACGTCCAGAGCAAGCAGTAAAAGAACCCGAGCCAGTTCGTATATTGGAACCAGCTGTGTGCCGCCCTGGTTCCAAATGTAAGCTACCCCAGTAGAATTGTCGGACAACAGAAGGACCTGACTATTCAAGAGGTGGGGAATCCACTGCCGGAAACTCAGAAGAGCAAAAAGGTCCCTCAGATTGATGTGAAGAGCTGCCGATCCCGGACCCAAACACCGTCAATATAAAGACCTAGAGAATACAACGTCGCATCCCATCCGAGATCGCTGGTATCCGCCAGCAGAACACGATAGGGGTGGGCAAATCCATTGGAACTCCTTGAGTAATCAACTGAACGTTCGTCCAGGGAAGAAGGTGACGACTGAGAGATGCTGGTAACGGCTGCACCAGATCCAAAGGATGTGCATGCGGTCACCAACTACCTAGTAGGAAGTTTGGAGAGGTCTGACATGCAGCTGACCTAAAGGAATGAGATCCGTCGCCGAACTGCAGAGACTGAGCAGCCGAAGAATACTCCGAGCTGTCACGGGCGTGGAATGGAACAGCAGAGTCGGGGCGAAAGCAGAGATAATCAAAGCTCTCGTTCGGAGTACTGCCATCGTATTCAGATGAGTACGGAGGTCCAGCCCTAGATGACGAAACGGCTGAGAAGGAACCATGTCCTACTTCTCCTCGGTGACTCTGAACCCTAGCAACGAGAGCAGGTTCAACAGTTTGTTGACATCGGACCCCAGGAGAGCAGCAATGGAGTGTCTCTGGAGGATGTCGTCCATATAAGCCGAAGAGGTCACCACGGACTGTGTGCGATGTAAAGCCGGCACATGCGACATCAGCAGGGTGAAGGACCGGAAAGTCTCTATGCTGAACTCAAAGCAATGATAAACTTGTTCAGGATACTCGGATTGATAACTGGTCTGAGCCTGCCGTCCCACTTCGGGACCAAGAACAGGTCGGAATAAAACTACCTCGATCGCCCCGTTGATAGGAGATTGCCAATCTCCGTGCTCAAAAATTCACGACTTGAAACGCCGGAAGAAACTGGGGATGGAAGCGGCACCCGTGACAGAGAAGGGTATCTCTGAAAGAATATCCCCAGGCCGGGCGGAACAACGTCTAACACACACGGGTGGGATGTGATCGCGGCCTAACGGTTTGCAAATGCGGATATCCTTCCTCCAACCTGGGGCGAATCGAGATGAGGACCTTCATTTCGAGCTCAGGCGAGAGGAGAAACCATGTCCTCTGCTTGCAGAAGAGTCCGGAGATCTCTCTTTGTTCCACCTACGCTTACCCTTACCACGCGAGTAAGAGGAAGCACCACCCGGTTTCGCAGTGGACGAAACAGAAGGGCATTTGTTAGGTTTGGAGCGGCCACGACCTCAAACACAAGGCGTAGCAACAGCTGATCCTTAGAATAACGCAGAACGTCATCTAGGACCGCCCTCACGGAATCGTAGAACAGAGTGGACTCACCAAAAAGTTGAGGACGAAAGCACAACTGAGTCCATAATAGCCCTATCATGAACATCAGGATTCATAGCAAGGTCCGACGGCCGTAAGACCGAAACAGAAGGGAAGGCCGGCAACCCCTCGCCGAGTTGAAGTCAGGGAAGGTTGAGGCCGATACCCTATGTCCAAAGGAGCGATTAGCCGACGCCAGCTTAAACGGAGCCTGAAGATGTCACCGACTGAGACGCAGCTGAAGTGGATACATCGGTAGCTGTTGACAATGGCGGAAAAACGGAGGGAGCAACCGAGCCCGTCTGGAGGGGGACCTCAGTCCAGGCACAACGCATCTCTTCGCCCAGAACGTCAACAGTTACTGTGGTATCCACCGCTAGAGAAGGCTGCGTATCCCCCATGGAGGGGGTAGAATTTTCTACAGACAGGGTCGGTTCGGGAGTCCCCGAACGACAGCCTCCCCCTTTCCTGCGGGTGCGGGAGAAACGCCTGAATACACGTACCACACGATTGACAGACGCCCAAATGGTAGAAGTCCAAGAACCACACAACCCACAGAATCTTCCAACAAGCACCCATAGCAAATGGAACATATATGGGAATCGTTCACGTGCTTCAGCAACACAATTGCCCACAAGGCACAATTGCGAGGCATATCTGGCGAGAGCAATGTAGGTGGGAAGGTGAGCCCATAGAAAAACATATACAGAAGGACACCCCCAGCTATCAGAGGAAGGTGGCGGGAAGCTGTGGACCGACTGAAATACAAGAGCCTCCAACTGGCAAAAGGGTAAAACCTTCAGAAATTCGACCCACAACATACGGGAGAAATGCTGTCACAACAGTCTCCCACTGACACCTAACTCCAACAAATGAACCCAAAGAGTTAACATTTAATTAAGACCGAACAGCAAGGTACGCAAAGAACGCGCGCGAAATCGGTACAGAGAATTATTACAACGAAAATACAGAAAGAGAATATACCAAAAAACACAGCCCTATATAACTGGATATGAAGCAGCAGCTTTCGAGTCCACAATACAGACAATCATCGTCAATGATGAGTCAAAGGTATCACCGATAAGAGCAATCACAAAATGCATCTTGCCAAAGTGGCGGAAGAAAAAATAATGACACGTTGGTTATACGTCTTCGCACTGGCCGTGCTATTGAAACAGACATCTGCGTCCCCTACTCGGTGTACGCTGGTCGCACTCGGCCCAGGCTTGACGTATTGTTTTCATATTGCTTTTGCGTCATTTTTTCTCTCCCAATTCGCTCAGGAAAGAACAAAAATAGATAGTATACTTCCGAGTTGGGGACTTCCACTGTAATGCAAGCCTGTTGTAAACAATTGTGAGTACACTGATAAGAAATGGGCGTTCAATGCTGCAAAACGTTTCATCATTAAAAAATCACCTTTTTCCTAAATTGCCAGCGTAGATTTCATAATCTTAATAAAGAACAAAATATAGAACTTTATTGTTCACAATAAGGCATGGTAAAATAATCAGTGTCAGATTAATGACCGAAGACACAAGCCATACTACTGGACAAAGGTTATTAACTGTAATATTTGTACCGCCGGTCACAACTTTGAGGTCGATGAAAAGGGTTTCTCTTTCTTCTTTTTTGGGCAAACAAAATTGCAGAAAGGAATTTTTATTTGCAAAACGAAATTTTTGATTGCATTTTTGCAAATTTTGCAAATCGCAGCGTGAACCCTGGTGACAGGACAGTTCTCTCATAGTTACATTTTTCCAGCGCAGTATCGAGCACTCTAATGTAAGAAAGGTAAGGTCTTAACTCGAAACATTTCATCATTAATGTATTGGGCACTCCAACGTAAGAGAGGGATCTAATGTCTACATTTCACCAGCAATGCCATGGAACAATCATAACCATGTACAATACGTGGGGAGTGGATTGTAACTAAATCACCCACGGAGTGGAGTTATCACCCAAGCTATAACTTTCAAATTTTGTACATATCGACAAAAACACAAGGAAAGTTTCAGCCAATGGACCTCCGGGCTTAACCCGGAGGTCCATTGGCTGAAACTTTGCTTGTACTGGTTATGCTTTCATCAAATTTGCAATTATTGCTTGGGTGGAATCTCCACTCTGTGGGTGATTTAGTGATAATACACTCTCCACATACTGTATGTAGACAGAAAGTGGTAATAAGATAGGTGAATACACCCTGAAATCAATTGAATTCAATTTATTTATTTATTGGTGTTTAAGGTCACATATTTCTGTACAATGGCTAATCAAGACCATAAATCAATTGAATTAAAAATCAAACCATATCAACTGGGTTGAGTGAACATGAACCCAATTAGGTTCATTTTCACTCAACGCAGTTGACATGGGTTGGTTTTTAACGCAACTGATTTCATAGTGTACAAATTTGTACTGCTGCGTGTGAATGAACGTCCCTTATAAATAATAAATAAATAAATAAATAAATAAATAAATACTTTGTTAACGTTCCCGTTTGAGAGTCCAGATTGGTTAAGGTGATGAGTAAGTTGTGACAGGCCGCGTAAAAATGAAATGCTGGACGTAGATATGCCGTATACATGTTATAAAACCCTGCGAACAAGCAGGTTTGTAAAATAGGTCAATCGTCTCTGTACTGATGTGCACTCTTTGGAATAAATGTTATCAGTTTGTGTTACATTCGCGTTTGTCATAATCGTGTCAATGTTGAGATACACCTGTTTACTTGTTGACTAATGCAGTGTTCAACTGACATCAGCTTTACACTAGCTTGAGGAAAAAAACTCTAAAACAGTGCATCAAAGTAGTTAAAAATCTACATTCAATGCCAAAATCAAATACGCTTTTGTCGTGCAACTCAAAAATCCATTACATTGTTCTCTGGAAATGGCTTGCCTGTTATCTGGAGTTTATATTTCGTTTTTTGACATTGTTTTCAGTAACCTGGTTATCGCACCACTGACTGTATTTTTCTGGAAAGGAACTTGGGAGCTCTACGATATTTGTATTTGTTTCCAGAGAATCAGGTGTTGTCGGCGTGGATTAATTTTGCATTCAGTGTTGGAATATCAATGCTATTGTGCCTGTTTCAACAACCTCTCTTGAATTTGGATCTTTCTAATAAAGTTTTGTTTTTTCTCTCAACTAGAGCGTACGTCTACATAAGCTCGCTATCGTCGGTAGGACATTGGAGGTCAGTTTGGCTCTTGATTGACACGAGCACAGACAATGTATGGCTAAGCTGTGTGTTGTGTGTGGCTTTGGGATGTTTCATTCTCGGTATACTGCGTGGACTCAGGACAGCAATAGCTCCTCCATTCATTGTAATAACAGACATTACTCAAGAGAACTTCTTCAAGATCTCTACTTTCTTTGACGCTAAGGTAAGCTTTTCAACATTCATTTCATTGAACAGAACGGATCACGTCGAAGGACGGAGAGAGCCAACGTACGCGAAGAACCACCGAGCAATGCCCAATATCTGTCAAATATTTCATCTTGCAAACTGATCTTATTTGAAGCTGGATGTTGACTTGCAGAGTTCTAAGCATAAGTAGCATCCTTTCTATATGCCCCAGCAAGCACGATCAAGAGGCTGAGTTTTGTTGTCTACCCAGTAATGTTGATTAAAATAATATCTTACGCGAATTTTATCTCCCTTGAGATTACTGAACTTTGCGAGACGAAATCCAATTAAGAAGGCACTGAATGTGGGTAGTGAGGTGTGAAATTTCTGAGGCTTGATGTGCGTGGATGAATGATAATGAGGTGTGAAATAGCGACACCAATTAAAGCAATTACTATGTAATTTCTCACCCATCTCTGTGTTATTGTGCAGTCCGAGAATGTGTTTTCATAGCAATTTGGAAGTTTTAATTCATCAGAGGAAAAAAAATGGAAACCACATCTGACAGACTTTTAGATTATTAAAAAGAACAATGTCTGTATTTTATGCAACGATGCGCACACTGTTGATACAATGAAGGTAAAAAAGTTATAGATCACCAAAAGGGTCTGAAAAGGCAGTTTTCTATTTTTTTTAAATGGGTTTCTGCTGGAAACAATAGTCCAATGTTCAAATTGATTGGGAAAAAAGGTGTAACAAGATAGCTTTTATTTATTTTATATCGCCACAGGAAAAAAACTGTTGTTTGTGAAATGATGCGCACATCGATGATAAAATACACGAATATTAAAAAAAAAAAGTTTTTATATGAAGTTCCTTTCTCTCTCAGGGTTAAATGCCTGAACAGCTTTACCAAATTAAGGGAGGTAATGTTATAGAGAATCGCATCAAGGGATACATTTTCTTGGCCATGGCTGGTCAAGAATGAACTATTCCTACACTCTAAAATTAGTTGGGTTCAACATTAATCAAATCGATTTATTTATTGGTGTTTGAAGCCACCTCTGAAGCTAAGGTTATATCGTGGCGAGAAAACAGTAGAAATTACGTATGTCAAATATAAAGGAAAAAGAATTGAATAAAAAATGTAATAACTACAACAAAAATATCAAAGTGGTCTGGACAGTACTGAGTGATGATACAAGAAAAGTGAATAATTAGAGATCAATCTGATGATTTGTAGACTTCAAGAGGCTAGTTTAACCCTTTACCCAGGGCAGACGATATCAAAATTTATTATTTTAAATATCCTTTTTTAAAATTTTTCAAAAATTTTCCACAAAACCATATCATGTGACCCCTCGTTGGAACGAGCTCGTCGAGCTGGTTCCAACGAGGGGTCACATGATATGGTTCTGTTGAAATCTTTTGAAAAATAATATTTTTGCAACTGCTAAATTTGCATAATACGCGGGCGTTTGCGGGCGATTCGTTAGGTAAAGGGTTAATCTGATGATATTTAGACTTCAAGAGGCTAGTTTAACCCTTTACCCAACCCAGACGATATCAAAATTTATTATTTTAAATATCATTTTTTTAAATTTTTCAAAAATTTTCCACAAAACCATATCATGTGACCCCTCGTTTGGAACGAGCTCGACGAGCTCGTTCCAACGAGGGGTCACATGGTATGGTTTTGTTGAAATCTTTTGAGAAATAATATTTTTGCAACTGCTAAATTTGCATAATACTCGGGCGGATGCGGGCGATTCGTTTGGTAAAAGGTTAAAAGAATAAAACAATTTTAAAATGTACTAAACAGGTTGACTGCGTTTAGAAAAGAAAGAATTTGGTGCGGACTCGATTGATAAAGAAGATCTCTTATATCCTACAGTGAAATACTGCCCTTAATTATTTATTTATTAGTGCTTAATGCCACGTCAGCAGTTAAGGCTATATCATGGCGAGAGAATAGTGTAAAATAAAACAGGTCATTGTCATGTACTAAATAAAAAGATTGAATAAAAATAGAAAATAATGGCGGTAGACATGTCAAAGACCAGAGTGATTTGAACAATGAGTAATGAAATAAGAGAAGTGAATAACTTCTAAATCAACCTGATGAATTGAAACTTGAAGAGTCTAGATTAAATGCATAAAAACAATTTTAAAATTTATTAAAAAGATTGATTACTTTAAGAAATGATAGAATTTTGTGCGGGCTCGTACGATAAAACAAATCTCTTAGAGATCCGACTGTGAAATATTGCCATCTAACATGATTAAAATCAGTACAATGTAAAAGAAGGTGCTCCACTGACAAGACCTGCTGGCAAGGAGCACAAAGTTCCAAAATGAGAGGGTTCTTCTTAGGGTTACGTAAAGCAAGTAAAGAGAAAAGAGAGTCTGAAAAAATAATCGACTTCTTTTCCTGTGCATTCTCGATGTGTTCAAGCGCTAGATGTAATGCTTTAACTTCAACTGTGAAAATAGAACTATGATTGGAAATTCTGATTGAGATCACCGGATCACCAGTAACAGCAGCTGATGATAAGCACAGTTCTTTAAAATGTGTCACCAAGTAACTCCCCATATTGTTGATAACAAAGTACCTCCTCTTATCTTCTCGACTAATCAACGTCACAACCTCTCATCTTGCCACAACCAGTTCCGTTGGTTTTGTCGGACCATCTTTTACCAGTGTTCATTCATTCCCAACATTACCAACCAGTGGGATAGTCTTTGTCTATCAGAGGTGATTCTTCTTTAAGTAATTTCAAAAATCTCCTCTACAACTGCAACCTTCGCTCGCCGCTATTTTATTTCGGCAACAGATCTCGAGTAGTCCATATACACCTTATAGGCCGCGATTTCGTTGCAATAGCCTAAATTCCCACCTATACGATGAGCATTTATTTACTTTCTCCCTTGTGCCAATGTGGATTGGTCGAAAAACATGAACATTTCCTCTTACACTTTCCAGTCCATGCAAATTTCCACAATCAATGTTCTGCCTTTCAATCTAGATATCTCAACGTTACTGTATTGTTCAGAATTTTTTAACAATATCGAGAATCATCTTCTTTTGAAGTTGTACAACTTTCATTATGTTAACTGGACGCTTCGAATGATGCAACGCTCTCGGAACCTATTCTTGATTCAATCCACAACAACCAACACACTCTCAAATATATACTTATACCTTAGTAAGCTGATCATGTTCTCCTCGTATCATGCACACACTGGCTACTGTCCGGCCCAATGCCATGATAAAATTGTATTCAGTCTTTGAGTTGGCTTATTATTCCCCCGCCTTCGTTTCCTTTCCGCTTACTGTTCCACTTTTACCCCTTCGTCTATTCTCTCCCGGGACGTAGGACAACCTAAAAGTTATGTGTACATATCTACATACTCATGGAGTAGCATACAGTTAAAACGAGAAGTCCTGTCACGACATGTGCGCTTATCTAGGCTTAATTGCGCGTAGGAATTGCGCGCAATTGCCACATCGAAGGGCATCCAAACCATGGCAGGTTCTCCTGGTTACTCATAGAAAACACAGGCAATGTTTTTGCCAATGGACCTCCCGGGTTACCCGGAGGTCCATTGGCTGAAACTTTGCTTGTGCACAGTGGCATATGTACAGAATTTGATAGCCTTACTATGGTCATAACGCGTACATTAACGCGCAGATCAACGTGCTATTTGTGCGCATTTCATGACAGGACTTCTAGTGTTAACTGTAGTAATCTTACAAGAAACTCGATGCGAGCTTTTATCATTCGGGGCTTGCTTCAGAACCTCTGCTTGGGATAAGGAGAGTCTATATAAAAAAAAGACGGCTTACCTATCATCTTGGGGGTAAGTAACCCAACCTCGTGTATCTACCTTATTAAGCATGGATTGCATCTTCCGTCCCACACCGTCTTGACCTTCCTATAATGTAGTTAAGCGACTCAGGTCTCCAATTAATTAACTTGCGTACAGCTATTATCTTACTAGGGAGGCGACTCACAGAAGCTCTAAGCATACTATCGAATCCCTTACTTACAAGTTGTTCTCGTTGATATTCTATATGCTGTTATCTTAGATTTCTCTTTGTTTCATCTATCTTTTTGAACATAATGTGTACATATAACTCGATTTTTTCACAAATAAAAAATATTGTTTCAACTAAAATAGAGACTGCCCTAATTGGGGCAATGTTTGTCCTCAACTGCCAGGATTCTTCCCTCCGGGGCCTTCGGAACGCACCTCACAGGAGAACAAGGTGCCTGTGTAACAGGAAAACACCATTTTGGTCCGGGGCTGCATGTTTGGATATTCCTCAGCAAACCTGCACATTTGAGCAGACCGTCCACTATCCGCCACCTGAGGATCCGCCAAGGAGGGGATGATCAACCCCTAGGAAATGTATGAGGTTGGCCTGGCAATATTTTCAACATGCAGCCTAATATTGGTCTACCCCCACATCGTGAATATGATATCTTCCAATTGCTGCCACTGAACTTACATGGGAGATTCACCAGAGTTCAATTTAAGTTCAAAATATTAATTGATCTACTGCCACCCCCCCCCCCCTCCCAAATCATCAATATGAAATCTTCCAAATGCTACCATTGAACAGAGGTGGGGTATACCTCCAGGATTTAATTTAAATTTATCGGAAATTTATTTTGTTATTATGCTGGGTAGATTGTAAATATATGTGTACGGTTTCAATATCTTTGTACGGTTTTGGAGTTCAAATCAACATATTCAATATAGCATGACAGGCGTGTACAGTTTGACTTACAGTATGCACAGTATGTGGAGAGTGTATCACTAAATCACCCGTAGAGTGGAGATCCCATCCAAGAAATAATTACAAATTTCTTGTGAAAGAATAAAAACCACAAAGTTCCAGCCATTCGCTGAAATATTAGTAGTGCTTTTGTCCATTTGTACAGAATTCGAAAGTGATATAACTCAACTTCACGGGTGATTTAGCTACAATCTAATCTAGTCGTACTGCACGTGGGTTGTTTGGAAGAAAATGCAGTGTACATATTGAATCAAGTTCGTGACATACATCATATTTATTACACGCCTGTTCTATGAAATCCCCATTTATAGCAACACTAAACCATGCAGGAAATAGAAATCCGTTCCGCACATATGTGCGGAACAAAATCGTTGACGGACTATTTTCATAAAAAAGCGAAATTTCACGGGAATTTTCTACAAATCGTGTACCGCAATTACAAATTGAATCGCTAGCGATAGCTAAAAATCGTGATTTGAGTTTCAATCTGTTCTATGTGCCGCTACGCACATAGAACACATTAGAACTCATGGGACGAAACAGTAACACGGGTTCCCCTCGAAAAACTGGTTTGGGATAAAATGTGTTCTTTTCATTGATAGTTGTCAAATGAATTGCCGAGTGCCCTTGTACTAATTGTTATATATAGACGTGACGGCGCGTAATAAACACAGAAGGACACACGCACGTGAATGGATTTATCGATATGGCACTTGTGCAATCGCAGAAACATAAAACTCGAGGCCTGTGGCCTCTAATTCTATCCTTCCGCGCTGGCACTCGTGCCATATCGATTGACCCATCCACACGCGCGTGTCGTTCTGTGTATATATAGGTATTACAAAGATATCGAAGGAGGTTGGGGTTGTGGCATCAGTTGAAATACCACGGCTGTTTTAATATGAAAAACATGTTATACTAGACAAGATCGATCGACACAAAAAGCTTATAAATTAACCCTTTAGACACTGGGGGTTTCTTTCATATTAGTTCAATGACAGCTATTGGAAAAGTCCATATTCATTATTGTGGAGTAGACCAATTAATATTTTCAACGTGCAGCGTTGGGGCTGCACGTTGAAATAATAATTGGTCTCCCTCGCAAATACACTTTGCAGCCACGCTTCTACTTAATGTAACTATAACATATCATGTTCTTGGGTCTATCTCCTATAAGGGGTTAACACTGTTGTCCTTGATTCTGTACTAGTGTACACATTAAGCCTGTAATAGCGTAGTTAGCGTTTATAGCTAAACCACAAAATGGTTGAAGGTGGTTTATTTATATGTCGTTAATCTCCCATTATTATTATTTATTGGTGCTTTACGCCACATCAGCAACTAAGGCTATATCGTGGCGATGAAAGTATGAAATGTTAAAAATGATCATTATTTTCAACGGAGATGTTAAAAAAGAGATGACGACACAAGATTAAAATCTGTACAGTGCAAAAGAATGTGCTCCACTGTCAACACCTGCTGGCAGGGTACACACTCTGGTCGCAAATTACCCTCCAACAAAAAGGAATGTGTAAGTCGTGTATGACCAACATGACATCGCGTCAAAACTGCAAGATCCTTTCTACAAAGGTTACTGGACGGGTAGTGATCTGAAATAGTTGGTCGGAAGCGATGAAGCTTGTTATTTGTCGCTCCATCCCATTCCGCCTGCCACATAGATTTGATGTAGTTACTTATTTATTTATTTATTGGTGCTTTACGCCACATCAGCAGCTTAGGCTATATCGTGGCGATGAAAGTGTAAATTTCAAAAATACCATCAATTATTTATTTATTTATTTATTTATTGGTGCTTTACGCCACATCAGCAGCTTAGGCTATATCGTGGCGATGAAAGAGTATATTTCAAAAAGACCATTGATTAAAATATGAAACAAATGGAATAAGAGGGTTAAGAATGTTGAGTGTGAAACATAATGAGAAAGTGAGACCAGTAGTACTAAAAAAACTGTGTAAATCAACCTGTGAAATAAACATGGATAGATGAAATTTAAAAAGGTAAAAACAGTTTACAATTTATTAAAAAGGTTGATTACTTTTAAGAATGAGATGACTTTTTGCGGGCTTGTAAGATAAAATAAATCTCTCAAAGATCTGACTGCAAAATACTGCCCTCTTACATGATTAAAATCAGTACAATTCAAAAGAATGTGTTCCACTGACAGCGCCTGCTGGCAGGGAACACATTCTGGTCGCAAATTACCCTCTAACAAAAAGGAATGTGTAAGTCGTGTATGACCAATATGACACCGCGTCAAAACTGCAAGATTCTTTCTACAAAGGTTACTAGACGGGTAGTGATCTGATATAGTTGGTCGGAAGCGATGGAGCTTGTTATTTGTCGCTCCATCCCATTCCGCCTGCCACATAGATTTGATGTAACTACTAATATGAGGCTTAAAATCACTGAAAGGGATCTTAAAATCAGTGAGAGGCTTAGTTAAAGCCTGTTTTGCTGCACTGTCTGCTTTGGTGTTACCAGCGATACCTACATGTCCGGGTAACCAGCAGAACACGATATCATATTGGTCAGACATGAGAGTTGTTAACTTCTCACGAAGTTCCAAAATGAGAGGGTTCTTCAACCTGGGGTTGAGTAAAGCAAGTAAAGAGGAAAGAGAGTCGGAGAAGATGATCGACTTTCTTTCCTGTACATTCTCGATGTGCTCAAGTGCGAGTTGAATAGCTTTGACTTCAGCTGTGAAAATAGAACTTTGATTCGGTATTCTGATTGAAGTGATATGATCACCAGTAACAGCAGCTGATGATACCTTGTCATCCTCTTTAGATCCATCCGTATAGATCCTTGTATATGCACTATACCGTGACTTTATTTCGGCATATTTTTGTTTAAACTGCAAGGAATTGGTATCAGATTTTTTGGAGGAAGCAAGGTCCAAAATAACTGTAGGTTTTCTAAGATGCCAAGGAGGAATATGTGATTTACAGTTTTCTTTTATACAATTAGAATCAATTTTGGCAGACTCCATGTGGGGTTTAATTCTAATTCCCAATGGAGGAATATGTTTCTGGTGGCGGTTAAAAAACTCAACATTTTGAGGTTCTGAAACACAATTATAAGCAGGATTTGATTTATTAGCCAAAAGTTTAGTTGCATATTGAAGCGACAGTTTAATTCGACGCTTCTCAAGAGAAGGCTGCTCAGCTTCAACAAGCATTGAATCTATTGGTGATGTTCGAAATGCACATAGACTAATTCTAATGCCACTATTATGAATCGCATCAAGTGGCCTGAGATACGACTTCCTTGCAGATCCGTACACTACAGAACCATAATCTAATTTAAATCGAACAAGTGATCTATACTGATGAAGTAAAGTTTTTTGATCAGCACCCCAATCAGTGCTACCAACTACCTTCAAGAGGTTCAGTGCCCTTTTACATTTTACCTTTAGTTGTTTTATGTGGGAAGTGAAATTCAGTTTGCTGTCAAACAACAAACCTAAGAATTTCACTTCCTTAACAACTCTAATAGGACTACCATCGATTTTCAACTCCGGATCGAGGTGATGTTTCCGAAGTTTGCAAAAATGAACACAATTCGTTTTTGTCTTTGAAAATTTAAAACCATTTTTGATAGCCCATTTTTGAATCCTATTTAAACACAGCTGAAGTTTGCGCTCTATTGCATTCATCTTTTTGCTGCTATAGCGGATCAAAAAGTCATCGACATACAATGACGAATCAACCATATTCTCAATTGCGTCGATGATGCTATTAATCTCAATTGAAAAGAGGGTAACGGATAAAATACTACCCTGAGCAACCCCCAATTCCTGCCCGTGAGGATCAGATAACGTTGACCCAACACGAACCTGAAATTGGCGGTCCTTTAAAAAATTTTCAATAAAGAGGGGCATACGCCCTCTCAACCCCATGTTGAAAAGATCTTTTAAAATCCCATACGTCCACGTTGTGTCATATGCCTTTTCCAGGTCAAAGAAGATGGCGACCACATGTTCTTTTCTGGCGAAGGCATTTCTTATAAACGTTTCAAGTCTAACCAAATGATCCACTGTACTTCTCTGGTTTCTGAAACAACACTGAACATTCGCAAGTAGATTGTTCGATTCCAGAAACCAGACAAGTCGATCATTGATCATCCTTTCCATGGTTTTACACAGACAACTTGTTAAAGCGATAGGCCTATAATTACTTGGGTTGCTGTGATCTTTATCAGGCTTTGGAATGGGAATTACTGTAGCTTTATGCCAAGAAGGTGGAAATTGGCCAGTCACCCATATGCCATTGAAAACTGATAGTAAAAGATCAAGTGATGATTGAGGCAGATGCTTTAAAATTTTGTAATGTATCTCATCGGGTCCGGTGGCAGTATCCTTTGCTCTATGCAAAGAGTTAGTTAACTCTTCCATAGAGAAAGGTTCGTTATGATCTTCTAAATTGTTGGAGGTAAATTTGAGCTTTTGTTTTTCTTGCTGTTTTTTAATTTTGAGAAATTCTGGATTACAGTTTTCAGACGACGAATGTTTCGAAAATGCGGAGGCCAATTTGTTTGAAATTTCTTTTTTTGACGTGATAAGCGTGTTGTTGTCTTTCAGATGTTGTACAGTTGAGTTGGTTTCTTTGCCTTTAATTTTTTTAATCATTTTCCAAATTTTGTTGATGGGAGTGTTTTGGTTAAGCTTTGAAACATAAGTTTCCCAAGAACTTTTCTTTTTTTGTTTAATTAGTCGTCTTGTTTTTGCCCGATTTATACGTAATTTATCTAAATTAAAAGTGGACGGTGATTTGTTGAATTCCCGTTCAATTTTCTTGCGATCCTTTATAGCCTGTTTACATTCATTATCAAACCATGGTTTGGTGAAACGTTTTGGATTTGTCGAGGTTTTAGGAATGACTTGGCTTGCAATATCAAGTAACTCTGTTGTAAAATGTTCAATCTGGTCAGCACTTTCACTAAATTTCTCCAGTGTTAGGTGTTCCAAACAAAGCAAGATGAAGGCCCCCCAGTCAGCCTTTTTAAAGCTCCACTGGGGCACCCTCCCATCGTCTGCCGGAACCACACTCTCCAACACAACCGGAAAGTGGTCACTCCCGCACAAGTCGCCTTCCACCTTCCAAGAATAATCGAGAAAGAGGGAAGGGCTTGCAATTGAAAGATCAATTGAAGTATAAGAACCAGATGCGGGGTGCAGATAAGTGTCTGACCCATCATTGAACAAGCACAAGTCATATTTTGTAATAAACTCTTCCACAGTTTTCCCTTTTGCATCCTCTTGACTGCAGGAATTACCCCAAAGGGGGTTATGAGCGTTAAAATCACCCAACAAAATGTATGGAGTTGGGAGCTGTTGGACCAGTAGCTCAAGATCATTCAGTTGTAGAGCTTTACTTGGTGAAACGTAAATAGAACAAAGTGTAACCGTTTTGTCTAAAGTTAGGCGTACCGCCACAGCCTGTAAGTTTGTATTCAAAGGTACAGATCTGTGAATGATATCGTCTCTAATTAAAACAGATGTTCCACGAATATGAAGATCATTATCATCTGCCCAGGCATTATACGAAGTATAATGCCTAAAAGCTGAATGATCTTGAGCCTCGGGCTTCTTTAAAAGAGTTTCCTGCAGGCAAAAAGCAGCAGGTTCATATTTTTGGCTAAGAAGGCCCAGTTCATTAAAATTCGCCCTAAAACCTCGACAATTCCACTGTACAATATTTTGTTTTGGTATATTATCCATGTTTAAGTGGTGATTTGGATGGTGGACGTATGGGCGAAATTGCCCCAGTGTTTTTTCTCGGTGATGTTTTACGTGGGGACTTTCCATGAGAGGACTTCAGTTGCAGTTTAGTTGAAAAGGTGTCATCGATGCATTCATCGACTGACATATCTTCAATTCCGTCAAACATGTTGTTTGTAACAACATTCTGAAGTCGTTTTGGCATTCTGTCTGACGCTAATTTTTGTTGCTCTTTCTCTTTTTTCTTCTGCTCTCTTTCTAGTTTTTTCCTCTGACTCTGACTCAGATTTTTATGCTGGGGTGTTTGCTGCTGATGTGGTTTCGGTTTGCTCAATTCATTTATCTGTGCAGGTTTAGATTGTTCTTTATTCTGTTCTGATTTTGATGGACCATTTGCATGTTCTTGTTTTTGTTTAATGCTTGACAATTTCTCCGTTAAAACTTGATCGTTTGTTTGAGTTGATTCTGGCTTTGTTTGATCGGTATTTTCAATTGAAAAGGCTTGTAATAAAGATGGTAAAGTGCTGTTATTAATCCAGGTATATGCTGTCTGGCATTCCACAGACTTAGTTGGTATTTTGTGCTTCAACATTGTGGCGTACGTTGGCGTTGATGTATTCATGCCTGGCATAGCTAAAACAATTTCTCTGGCCTCTTTGAAACTTACTTGTCTTTCACATTTGATTTTCTGTATTGTCTTCTCTTTTTTCCATACAGGGCAATCTTTGGAAGATGACACATGATTGCCCTGACAGTTTACACATTTTATGGGGTTGTTACATTGGTCCTGGTGTTGTTGTCCACATTTATAACAGATGGCCTGACCCCTACAATTATTTTGCCCATGACCATATTTTTGGCATCGGAAACAGCGAAGTGGATTTGGGATGTACAAATCCACTCCGATGTTCATATAACCAACCTTAATTGACTTAGGTGGTTGTGCAGAGTCAAACGTTAGGATATAAGTGTTGGTTTTAATTATTGTACCGTCCTTTTTAATTTCAATTCTTCTGACGTCCGTGACTCCCTGTGGTTCAAGTTCTTTCTTAATTTTAAGTACATCTATTCCAGACAGTTCCCTGGTTCTTAATACCCCTTTACTTCTGTTGAGTGACTCATGTGGAAAAGCATTAACCTGCATGTCTAAAATTTTCTCGATCTTTAATAAATTTGTAGCCTGGACTTCAGTTCTACACTCAACTAAAAAACCCCCCGATCTTAGTTTTTTCACACCTTCTACTGTTCCAGCAATTCCTTTGATAGTTTTTTCTACAGCAAACGGATTAACATCCGATGCTTTTTTTCCTTCATCTGCCGCGTAAATGATAATGAATTTTGGCCATCTTTTATCAATTTGTGTAAGTCCTGTTTCTTTTTCTGAGTCTGAGTCAGCTGAAATATAATCCCAACCTCGTTTTTGTTTTTTTATGGGTTTAGTATCCATAGTATAGTAATTTTAATTTCTTCATTCCATGACTCCCACCCTTACTCTGAGCCCAACTTAGGGGGTTACGTTGCGGATAACCAGCAAACAGCACCAAGAGTACATGGAAAGCATACTCCCCCAGCGTTGATGCTAGTGCATACCGCTGGAGGATTGACCCGTCGAATGTTTATGGGAAGTGCCAGGTCGTGGCAGCCATTCAACCAACCATTTCATTAAAAACGAGTACATCAAGAACTACTACTGATTGATGATCAACGCAGACAGCGCAACAAAACGAAAGCTGTTAAACAAGTATTAAGATCATTAAAAATCGGTACAGGGTAGTAGGGATAAAATCTAAATAAAAGAAATGACTGGCTGAATGACCACCCAATGCCCCCCGACGTGACACCCGATATTTTTGGGGTTGGGGGCTCCCGATTGGTCAGATCGGGCCATCCGACCATCTGTCTACTCCCGAAATTGGGGCCAAAGCAGTGTGTTGGACATTATCTCCGAAATGGAGACCAGGGCTCCATCCCGGAGACTGCCCTAACCGGGGCCCGAGTCCTCAACTACCAGGATTCCTTCTTCCGGGGCCTTCAGAACGCACCTCACGGGAGAACAAGGTGCCTGCCAGATGGTATTAGCAGGGTTGATCATTTTGGTCCGGGGCTGCGTATTCGTATATTCCGCAGCAAACCAGCTCAATTGAGCAAACCCGCCAATTAGAAATTAGCAAACCTGCCCAATTGAGCAGGCCGACCTCTATCCGCCACCTGAGGACCCGCCTAGTAGGGGATGATCAAACCCCCCTAGGACATCTTCTTGACTGCAGGAATTACCCCAAAGGTGGTTATGAGTGTTAAAACCACCCAACAAAATGTATGTATGGGGTTGGGAGCTGTTGAACCAACAGCTCACGATCATTCAGTTCTAGAGTTTTATGTGGTGAGCGTAAATAGAACATAATGTAACTGTCTTGTTAAAGTGAGGCATACTGCAACAGCCTGTAAATTTGATTGCAAAGATACAGGACTGTGAATAATGTCGTTTCTAATTAAGACGGACGTTCCCCGAATAAGATCGGTTTCATCTGCCTAGGCATTATACGAAGTATAATGCCTAAAGGCTGAATGATCCTGAGTCTCGGGTTTCTTTAAAAGAGTTTCCTGCAAGCAAAAAGCAGCAGGTTTATATTTTCGGCTGAGAAGACCCTGTTCATTAAAATTGGCTCTAAAACCTCGACAATTCCATTGTATTATATTGTTTTTAAATGTACTATCCTTGTTTGGCTGGTGATTTAGATGGTGGATGTATAGGAGATATAGCCTCCGTATTTCGTTTTGGTGACGATTTGCGTGGGTACTTACCCTGAGAAGAATTCAGGGGTGGTTGACTGGAGAACGTGTCATCGATGCACTCATCGACTGACATCTCTTCTATCCCGTCAAACATGTTCTTCGTCGTGACAACATTTTTCAAAAACTTTAGTGTTCGATTCGAGATGAATTTTTGTTGTTCTTTGTCTTTTTTCTTCTTTTCTTTTTCTTGACTTCGTCTCTGACTCTGACTTAGGTTTTTTTGTTGTGGTCTGTGGTTCTGATCTGGTTTTGGTTTGTTAGATTCGTTTCTCTGTTCTGGCTTAGTTTGTTGGTCTTTAGTTGGCTCTGGTTTAGGTGTTTGATCTGTTTGCTTTTGTTGTGCTATTTTTTATCAGTAATAATTGTGGAGGTTGATGTAGTTTTTGTTGATTTCGGGTCGACGTTATTGGAGTGTTCTATAGTAAACGCTTGCAATAACGATGGAATAGTGCTGTCCAGCCAAGTCCAGGATGTCTGACATTCTACAGATTTAGTTGGTAATTTTTGCGATAATTTGGTGGCATATGATGGCGTTGATGAATTCATCCCAGGCATTGACGATACAATTTCTCGGGCCTCTTTAAAACTTAGTTGTCATTCACACTTATTTTTTGTATTTGTTTCTCTTTCCTCCAAACAGAGCAAGCCTTCGATGCTGCTACATGGTGTGCCCTGACAATTACAACATTTAACGGCATTAGTACATGTGTCCTGATGTTCCAGACCACATCTGAAACAAATAGCCTTTTCTCTGCAATTATTTAGTCCATGTCCAAATTTCTGACTTTTGAAGCATCGGAGTGGATTTGGTATGTACAAATCCACTTTGATGTTCGAGAATCCAATCTTGAGTGACTTTGGTGGTTGAGTTGATTCAAATGTGAAGATGTAAGTATTTGTTTTTATTGTATTTCCATCTTTTTTAATTTCAATCCTTTTGACAACTGAAACACCTTGAGGTTCTAATTCTTCTCTAATTTCCATTTCGTCAATGCCCACAAGTTCCCTGGTTCTCACTACACCCTTGCTGCTTTTAGGTTTTGGTGAGGAAAGACATTTACCTTCATATCTACCAAATGATCAGTTTTTAATAAATTCCTAGTTTGGGCTGCATTTTTGCATTTTTCCAACAGCATACCTGATCTTAATTTCTTTACATTACCAACTTTGCCTGCAATTCCCTTTGTCGATTTTTCCAAGGCGAACGGACTGATATTTGTTGCTACTTTGCCTTCTTCATTTGAGCAGATGAGAACAAATTCTTGCCATGGTACAGTTAAAACTAGAAGTCCTGTCACGAAATGTGCGCTTGTCTAGGCTTAATTGCGCGTAGGAATCGCGCGCAATTGCCATATCGAATGTCATCCAAACCACGGCAGGTTCTCCTGGTTACTCATAGCAAACACAGGCAATGTTTCTGCCTATGGACCTCCGGGTTACCCGGAGGTCCATTGGCTGAAACATTGCTTGTGCACAGGCCATATTTGCAGGATTTGATAGCCTTACTATGGTTATAACGCGTAGATTAACGCGCAGATCAACGTGCTATTTGCGCGCATTTCATGACAGGACTTCTAGTTTTAACTGTACAACTGGAGGTGCTGGATGTCCTAAGTCAGAGTCAAGAGTCTTCTTCACTAAAATTGTAACAAGGTTTGGTAGTTTTTGGTGGTATTTTATCCATATTAAATGATTTCAAAATTTTTCTGTTCATGGCTCTCACCCTTACTTCGAGCCCAAACTTAGGGTTACGTCGCGGAATTCCAGCGAACAACACCAAGAGTGCATGAACAGCATACTCCCCCAGCGTTGATGCTATAGCATACCACTGGAGGATTGACCTGTCAAATGTTTATGGGAAGTGCCAGGTCGTGGTGGTCACTCAACCAAGCATCTCGTAAAACTAGTGCAAAAACATTTACCACTGATGACTGAGGTAGACAGTGCAATAAAACCATATAAGTTTGAAAAGATGGACTTTCTTTAGAAAAATAAAATTGAATTAAAAGAAACAACTGATTGAACGACCACCAAATGCCCCCCGACGTGACACCCGATATTTTTGGGGTTCGGGGCTCCCGATTGGCCAGAACGGGCCATCCGACCATCTGTCTACTCCCGAAATTGGGGCCAAAGCAGTGTGTTGGACATTGTCTGAAAAATGGAGACCAGGGCCAAACAGGGTTTACGACCTGATCTCCATCTTTGAGACTGCCCTAACCGGGGCCACGAGTCCTCAACTGCCAGAATTCCTTCTTCCGGGGCCTTCGGAACGCACCTCATGGGAGAACAAGGTGCCTGCCAGATGGTATTAGCAGGATTAATCATTTTTGTCCGGGGCTGCGTATTTGTGTATTTCGCAGCAAACCAGCTCAATTGAGCAAACCTGCCAATTAGAAATTAGCAAACCCGTCCAACTGAGCAGGCCGCCCTCTACTCGCCACCTGAGGACTCGCCTAGTAGGGGATGACCAAACCCCCCTAGGTACAGCTTCAGTCAAAACGAACTCTTCAACTTTGGGTTTAATTATCGGAATTAAAATTTGTTTATTTAATTGAATTTTAATGCATGGGTTGGGTAATAAACTACGGCTCTCGGGAAATATGACTACGCCATTCCAACTCGTTATGTAAAACACTCACCGATTCAAACACACATCGCGTACTGTCTATGTATAGATCCTTGTATTTGAACTGTGAGTGGCTTGCATAAAGCCGGTTTTGCTGCACTGTCTGCTCTGGTGTTACCAGCAATACATACATGTCCGGGTAACCAGCAAAGCACGATATCATATTGGTCTGACATGAGAGTTGTTAACTTCTCACAAAACTCCAAAATGAGAGGGTTCTTCAACTTGGGGTTGAGTAAAGCAAGTAAAGAGGAAAGAGAGTCAGAAAAAATAATCGACTTCTTTGCCTGTACATTTTTGATGTGTTCAAGCGCGAGTTGTAATGGCTTAACTACAGCTGTGAACATAGAACATTGATTCGGTATTCTGATTGAGGTGATATGATCACCAGTAACAGCAGCTGACGATAGTTTGTCACCATCTTTTGCTCCATCCGTATAGATCCTTGTATATGCACTGTACTTTGACTTAATTTCAACATAGTTATGTTTAAATTTAAGATTTACAGATTGGAATTCCGATTTATTTATTTATTGGTGCTTTACGCCACATCAGCAGCTTAGGCTATATCGTGGCGATGAAAGTGTTTATTTAAAAAAGCCCATGCATTAAAATATGAAAGAAATTGAATAAGAGGTTTAAAAAAGATGAGTGTGAAACATAATGAGTAAGTGAGACCAGTAGTATAAAAAATGCAAATTAACCTGAACCTGTGAAATAAATATAGATAGATGAAAATTAAAATGGTAAAAACAATTTAAAATTTATTAAAAAGCTTGATTACTTTCAAGAATGAGATGACTTTTTGCGGGCTCGTATGATAAAATAAATCTCTCAAAGATCCGACTGTAAAATACTGCCCTCTAACATGATTAAAATCAGTACAATTCAAAAGAATGTGTTCCACTGACAACACCTGCTGGCAGGGAACACATTCTGGTCGCAAATTACCCTCCAACAAAAAGGAATGTGTTAGCCTTGTATGACCAATATGACACCGCGTCAAAACTGCAAGATCCTTTCTACAAAGGTTACTAGACGGGTAGTGATCTGATATAGTTGGTCGGAAGCGATGAAGCTTGTTATTTGTCGCTCCATCCCATTCCGCCTGCCACATAGATTTGATGTAAATACTGATATGAGGCTTAAAATCACTGAACGGAATCGTAAAATCAGTGAGAGGCTTTGTTAAAGCCTGTTTTGCGGCACTGTCTGCTTTGGTGTTACCAGTGATACCTACATGTCCGGGTAACCAGCAAAACACGATATCACATTGGTCAGACATGAGAGTTGTTAACTTCTCACGAAGTTCCAAAATGAGAGGGTTCTTCAATTTGGGGTTGAGTAAGGCAAGTAAAGAGGAAAGAGAGTCAGAAAAAGTAATCGACTTCTTTTCCTGTACATTTTCGATATGTTCAAGTGCAAGTTGTATAGCTTTAACTTCAGCTGTGAAAATAGAACTCTGATTCGGTATTCTGATTGAGGTGACATGATCACCAGTAACAGCAGCTGATGATACTTTGTCACCATCTTTAGATCCATCTGTATAGATCCTTGTATATGTATTATACTTGGACTTTATTTCGGCATATTTTTGTTTGAACTGCAAGGAATTGGTATCAGATTTTTTGGTAGAAGCAAGGTCCAAAATAACTGTAGGTTTTTTAAGATGCCAAGGAGGAATGTGTGATTTACGATTTTCTTTTATAGATTCAGAATCAATTTTTGCAGACACCATGTGGGGTTTAACTCTATTTCCCAATGGAGGAATATGCTTCGGATGTCGGTTAAAAAAGTCAACATTTTGAGGTTCTGAAATACAATTAAAAGCAGGATTTGAAGGATTGGCCAAAAGTTTAGACACATATTGGAGAGACAATTTAATTCTGCGCTTCTCGAGAGAGGGCTCCTCTGCTTCAACAAGCATCGAGTCTATTAGGGATGTTCGAAAAGCCCCTAGACTAATTCTAATACCACTATTGTGAATAGCATCAAGTGGTTTTAGGTATGACTTCCTTGCAGAACCGTAAACTATAGAACCGTAATCTAATTTTGATCGAACAAGTGACCTATCCAGATGGAGCAAAGTTTTTTGGTCAGCACCCCAATCAGTGCTACCAACGACCTTCAGTAGGTTCAGAGCTCTCTTACGTTTAACTTTTAGTTGTTTTATGTGGGAAGTGAAATTCAGTTTGCTGTCAAACAACAAACCTAAGAATTTCACTTCCTTAACAGCTTTAATAGGACTCCCATCAAGTTTTAACTCCGGATCAAGGTGATCTTTCCGAAGCTTACAAAAATGAACACAAATTGTTTTCATCTTTGAAAATTTGAAACCGTTTTCTGTGGCCCATTTTTGAATTTTGTTTAGGCACTGCTGAAGTTTGCGCTCTATAGCATTCATTTTCTTGCTGCTGTAGCAGATTAAAAAATCATCTACATACAACGAAGAATCTACCATATTCCCAATTGTCTCGATGATGCTATTAATTTTCACCGAAAAAAGGGTAACAGATAAGATACTACCCTGAGGAACCCCCAATTCCTGCTCGTGAGGATCAGATAACGTTGACCCAACACGAACCTGAAATTGGCGGTCCTTTAAAAAGTTTTCAATAAAAAGAGGCATACGCCCTCTCAACCCCATGTTAAAAAGATCTTTTAAAATCCCATATGTCCACGTTGTATCATATGCCTTCTCTAGATCAAAGAAGATGGCGACCACATGTTCTTTTCTAGCAAAGGCATTTCTAATAAACGTTTCAAGTCTGACCAAATGATCCACAGTACTTCTCTGGTTTCTGAAACCACACTGACCATCTGGAAGCAGATTGTTCGATTCCAGAAACCAGACAAGTCGGTCATTGATCATCCTCTCCATGGTTTTGCACAGACAACTGGTTAAGGCAATAGGCCTGTAATTGCTTGGGTTGCTGTGATCTTTATCAGGCTTAGGAATAGGAATTATAGTTGCTTTACAACAAGATGATGGACACTGGCCAATCACCCAAATGCCATTAAAAACCGATAAGAAAAGCTCTAGTGATGTTTGTGGGAGATGCTTTAAAAGATTGTAATGTATGTTATCGGGACCAGTGGCAGTATCCTTTGCTCTATGCAAAGAGTTACGTAACTCTTCCATAGAGAAAGGTTCATTGTAATCCTCTAGGTTGTTGGAGTTAAATTTGATCTTTTGTTTTTCTTGCTGTTTTTTAATTTTAATAAATTCTGGATTACAATTTTTAGACGACGAATGTTTCGAAAATGTGGAGGCCAAAGTGTTTGAAATTTCTATTTTGGATGTAATTAGGGTGTTGTTTTCCATCAGGTGTTGTACAGTTGAGTTTGTTTCTTTTCCTTTAATCTTTTTAATCATTCTCCAACTTTTAATGATAGGGGTGTTTTGGTTAATCTTGGAAATGTAAGATTCCCAAGAACTTTTCTTTTTTTGTTTTATATGTCGTCTTGTTTTTGCCCGATTTATACGAAGTTTGTCTAAATTATATGTAGTTGGTGACTTGTTAAATTCCCTTTCAGCTTTCTTATGTTCCTTTATAGCCTTTTTGCATTCATCATCAAACCATGGTTTGTTGAAACGTTTTGGATTTGTCGAGGTTTTGGGGATGACTGTGTGTGCAATGTCAAGCAGCTCGTTTGTAAAATGTTCGATTTGGTCAGCACTATCCTGAAATTTCTCCCGTGTGAGTCGTTCAGAACAAAGCGATGAAAAAGTGTCCCAGTCAGCTTTTTTAAAGTTCCACTGGGGCACTCTCTCATCATCCGCCGGAACTACACTCTCCAACATAATTGAAAAGTGATCACTCCCGCACACGTCATCTTCTACCTTCCACGAAAAGTCGAGGAAGATAGAAGGGCATGCAATTGAAAGATCAATCGATGTATAGGAACCAGATGCAGGGTGCAGATAAGTGTCTGAACCATCATTAAACAAACACAGATCATATTTAGTAACGAACTCTTCTACAGTTTTGCCTTTTACATCTTCTTGACTGCAGGAATCACCCCAAAGAGGGCTATGTGCATTAAAATCACCCAACAAAATGTATGGTGTTGGGAGCTGTTGGACCAGCAGCTCAAGATCATTCAGTTGTAGGACTTTACTTGGTGAAACGTAAATTGAACAAAGTGTAACTGTTTTGTCTAAAGTAAGGCGTACCGCCACAGCCTGTAAATTTGTCTGTAATGGCACAGAACTGTGAATGATATCGTTCCTAACTAAGACAGTCGTTCCACGAACATGAAGATCATTATTGTCAGTATAATGCTTAAAAGCTGAATGGTCTTGAACTTCAGGTTTCTTTAAAAGAGTTTCCTGCAGGCAAAAAGCTACAGGATTGTATTTTTGGCTTAGAAGACCAAGTTCATTAAAATTAGCTCTAAAATCTCGACAGTTCCACTGTATAATGTTTTGTTTGGGTTTATTACCCATGTTTAGTAGGTGATTTTGAAGGTAGACGGATGGGAGATATTGCCCCCTTGTTTTTCTTAGGTGACGTTCTGTGGGGCGACCTACCCTGTGAAGAATTCAGGCGTAGTTTAGTAGAGAACGTGTCGTCGATACACTCATCGACTGACATTTTGTCAATTCCATCAAACATGTTGCTTGTCACAACATTTTGAAGTCTCTTAGGTAAGCGATCTGATTCTAGTTTCTGTTTTTCTTTTTTAATTTTTTTCTGCTCTCTCTCGTGCTGCCGTCTTTGATTCTGACTTGGATTTTGTTGTTGTGCTTTGTGTTTTTGATCTGGTTTTGGTTTGTTTGATTCGTTTTTGTGTTCTGATTTAGAGTTTTGTTCTTTGTTATGATTTTTTTGTTCTGGTTGTTGTCTGTTCTTGGGTATTTCCTCTGTTGTTATTTGAGCTGTTGGATGTGTTTGGGTTGATTTTGGTTCAGTCGGTTCTATAATAAAGGCCTTCACTAAAGAAGGAATTGTTCCACTGAGCCAAGTGTATTGGGTCTGGCATTCCACTGACTGGGTGGGTGCTTTTTGTGACAGTTTTGTTGCATATGATTGTGATATTGTGTTCATACCAGGCAATGATGACACTATGGCCTCTTTAAAACTAATTTGCCTTTCAACCTTGACTTTTTGAATTTCCTTTTCCTTTTTCCAAACAGGGCAATCCTTAGATGAAGCTACATGATTGCCCTGACAATTACAACATTTGATGGCATTCGTGCAGGGGTCCTGATGTTCATCACCACATTTAAAACATATGTTTCTTTGCCCTCTACAATTATTTTGGCCGTGACCATATTTTTGACATTTGAAACATCGAAGTGGATTTGGGATGTACAAATCCACTTTGATGTTCATGTAACCAACTTTTATAGACCTTGGTGGCTGAGCTGTATCGAAAGTTAAAATATAAGTACTAGTTGGTATCGATTTGCCATCTCTTTTGATTTCAATTCTTTTGACATGATTCACTCCCTGCAGTTGTAATTCATTCTGGATTTCCGTCTCAGGAATGCCGGCCAGCTCTCTTGTTCGTACAACGCCTTTGCTTGTGTTGAGTGTTTTGTGAGCAAAGGCGTTAACTTCCAGATTAACCAGTTTGTCCATTTTTAATAAATTGAGTGCTTGCATTTCTCTTCGACATTCAATTAAAATTCCACCAGATCTTAACTTTTTTACATCCTTCACATCCCCAGCTATTCCCTTAATAGCTTTTTCCAAGGCAAACGGGTTTATATCCGTTGCCTTTTTACCCTCTTCAGCAGCGTAAATTATAATGAATTTTGGCCAATGATTTAAACTTTGCGAGGTTCCATAATCCGAGTCAGAATCAGAAGTATTCAATTCAAGTTCCCTTTTTTGTTTTTTTGTGGTATTTTAGCCATGTTTATTTTGTCTAAAGTTCATTGCCCCGGCTCCCACCCACCGCGGAGTCCAACAAGGGGTAGGGTTACTGCTTTGCAGTGAACCCACCGGGTTGCCGGTATTCCCACAAACCTGGTATGGGGCAGTATACTCAGTCAGTGTTGATGCCAAGGCATACCACTGACTGATTGGCCCGTGTGTGGAAGTGCCAGGTCTTCAGATGGCGATCATCCAATCAATCACTACACGAAACACTATAATTACAGTTGCCATGTATAAATTAAACAGACAGCGCAGCAAAACTAAGTATTTCATAAACTAGAACGTTTAAAACAGTACACATTGGCAATTATGATGTGTGAGAAAAAGAAATGACTGATTGAATGACCACCAAATGCCCCCCCCCCCGACGTGACACCCAGTACTTTTTGGGGTGGGGGCTCCCGATTGGCCAGAACGGACCATCCGACCACCCTTCTACTCCCGAAATTGGGGCCAAAGCAGTGTGTTGAACATTATCTCCGAAATGGAGACCAGGGCTCCATCCCGGAGATTGCCCTAAACGGGGCCCGAGTCCTCAACTGCCAGGATTCCTTCTTCCGGGGCCTTCGGAACGCACCTCACAGGAGAACAAGATGCCTGCCAGATGGAATTAGCAGGGTTGATCATTTTGGTCCGGGGCTGCGTATTCGTGTATTTCGCAGCGAACCAGCTCAATTGAGCAAACCTGCGAATTAAAAATTAGCAAACCTGCCCAATTGAGCAGGCCGTCCTCTATCCGCCACCTGAGGACCCGCCTAGTAGGGGATGATCAAACTCCCCTAGGAATAGCCTGTTTGCAATCAGCATGAAACCATGGTTTGGTGAAACGTTTAGGATTTGCCGAGGTTCTAGGAATGGCCTTGCTTGCAATGTCAAGCAACTCGGTGGTGAAATGTTCTACCTGGTCAGCATTTTCGCCAAATTTCTCCCGTGTTAGGCGTTCAGAGCAGAGCGACGAGGAAGTCTCCCAGTCAGCCTTTTTCAAGTTCCACTGGGGTACCCTCCCATCATCCGCCGGAACCACACCCTCCAACGCAATTGGCAAGTGGTCACTCCAGCACAAGCCACCCTCTACCTTCCAAGAAAAATCAAGGAAGATAGAAGGGCATGCAATTGAAAGATCAATTGATGTATACGAACCAGATGCGGGGTGCAAATAAGTGTCTGAACCATCATTAAACAAACACAGGTCATATTTAGTAATGAACTCTTCTACAGTTTTACCTTTTACATCTTCTTGACTGCATGAATTACCCCAAAGGGGTTTATGAGCGTTAAAATCGCCCAACAAAATGTATGGAGTTGGGAGCTGTTGGACCAGTAACTCAAGATCATTCAGCTCCACTTGGTGAAACGTAAATTGAACAAAGTGTAACTGTTTTGTCTAATGTTAGGCGTACCGCCACAGCCTGTAGATTTGTCTGTAATGGAACAGAACTGTGAATGATGTCGTTCCTAACTAAGGCAGTCGTTCCACGAATATGAAGATCATTATCATCCGCCCAGGCATTATACGAAGTATAATGCTTAAAAGCTGAATGATCCTGAGCCTCAGGTTTCTTTAAGACACTTTCCTGCAGGCAAAAAGCAGCAGGTTTATATTTTTGGCTTAGAAGACCGAGTTCATTAAAATTCGCTTTAAAACCTCGACAATTCCACTGTTTGATATTTTGTTTGGGTGTATTAATCATGTTTGTTTGGCGATTTGGAAGGTGGACGTATGGGCGAAATTGCCCCAGTGTTTCTTTTCGGTGATGTTTTACGTGGGGACTTTCCCTGAGAAGAACTCAGGCATTTGGTTGAGAAGGTGTCATCGATACACTCATCGACTGACATCTTCTCAATGCCTTCAAACATGTTGCTTGTAACAACATTTTGAAGGCGTTTTGGTAACCTATCCGATTCTTGCTTCTGTTTTTCTTTGTCTATTTTCTTGTTAAGACGTTCCTGTTGGCGTCTTTGATTCTGACTCAGATTTTGTTGGGGTCTGTGTTGTGGATTTGGTTTCGGTTTGTTTTGTTGATTCGTCTTTTCTGATTTAGTGTTTTGTTCCTTTTGGCGTTGTGGTTTTGGTACTTCTGTTGCTTGCTCTTGTGCTTGTGCTGTATTTGGCATTTTCTCAATTGTTTGGGCTGCTGAATTTGTTTGTGTAATCTTGAATTCTGTTTCTTGTATTGTAAATGCTGTTACTAAAGATGGAATTGGTCCTTTCAGCCATATAAACTGAGTCTGGCATTCTACTGATTTAGATGATACTTTTTGTGATAGTTTTGCAGCATATGAAGGTGATGAAATATTCATACCAGGCATTGATGTTACGATATCTCTGGCCTCTTCAAAACTTACTTGCTTTTCGCATTTTATTCTTTGTATAGTTTTTTTCTTTTTTCCATACAGGTCAATCTTTGGATGATGACATGTGATTGCCCTGGCAGTTGACGCATTTAATGGCATTGATACATGGCTCTTCTTGGTGTTGTTGGCCGCATTTAAAGCATACTGATTGACCCCTGCAGTTGTTTTGCCCATGGCTATATTTTTGGCATCTGAAGCATCGAAGTGGATTCGGTATATACAAATCCACTTTGATGCTCATGTAACCAACTTTGATCGATTTTGGTGGTTGGGCTGAATCAAATGATAAAATATAAGTATTTGTTTTGAAGACTGATCCATTTTTTTTAATTTCTATATTTTTCACAGCTGTTACGCCCTGTGGTTCAAGTTCTTTCTGAATTTCAAGTGTATCAATTCCTTCTAATTCCCTAGTTCTAATTACACCCCTGCTGGTATTAAGTGTTTTATGCGGACACGCATTCACCTCCATATCTGCTAATTTTCCTGTATTGAGTATATTAATTGCTTGGGCCTCCCTTTTACATTCTATTAGAATTCCACCAGTTCTCAGCTTTTTAACATTGTTAACAGTGCCAGCAATTCCTTTAATAGCTTTTTCTAAGGCAAAAGGGTTTATATCAGTTGCCTTTTTACTTGAGTCACCAGCATATATTATGACAAATTTTGCCCATTTATTTTGAATAGAAGTCTTTTGATCTGAGCCAGAATCAGAACCATCTGAAAATAAATCTCTTCCACGTTTAAGTGTTTTGGAGTTTGAGGTACCCATGATTGTTTTGATTAATGATTCATTGCCCCGGCTCCCACCCACCACGGAGTCCAACAAGGGGTAGGGTTACTGCTATGCAGTGAACCTACCGGGTTGCCGGTATTCCCACATACCTGGTATGGGGCAATATACTCAGCCAGTGTTGATGCCGAAGCATACCACTGACTGATTGACCCGTGTGTGGAAGTGCCAGGTCTTCAGATGACAATCATTCAACCAATCACTATACAAAACACTGTAATTAAATTTGCCATGTAAAACTGAAGCAGACAGTGCAGCAAAATTGAGTATTCATTAAAAATACAACGTTAAAAAAACAGTACACAATGACAATGAATGATCACCAAATGCCCCCCCGACGTGACACCCAGTTCTTTTGGGGTGGGGGCTCCCGATTGGCCAGAACGGGCCATCCGACCATCCTTCTACTCCCGAAATTGGGGCCAAAGCAGTGTGTTGGACATTATCTGAAAAAATGGAGACCAGGGCCAAACAGGGTTTACGACCTGATCTCCATCTTGGGAGACTGCCCTAAACGGGGCCACGAGTCCTCAACTGCCAGGATTCCTTCTTCCGGGGCCTTCGGAACGCACCTCACGGGAGAACAAGGTGCCTGCCAGATGGTATTAGCAGGGTTGATCATTTTGGTCCGGGGCTGCGTATTCGTGTATTTCGCAGCGAACCGGCTCAATTGAGCAAACCTGCCAATCAAAAATTAGCAAACCTGCCCAATTGAGCAGGCCGTCCTCTATCCGCCACCTGAGGTCCCGCCTAGTAGGGGACGATCAATTTATTTATTGGTGCTTAACGCCACATCAGCAGATAAGGCTATATCGTGGCGAGAAAACGATAAAAGGGAAACATGACACTAATGAAATACAAAGATGAGTAAAAACAACTATAATAAAAATGATAAAGACAATGTAGTATGAACAGTGATGCGTGAAGAAACAAGAAATATGAATAGCTCACAAATCAGCCAGGTAAATGTAAGTCTTAAAGACTCTAGTATAAGATAATAAAAACAATTTTAAAATTTATTAAAAAGGTTGATTGATTTCAGAAATGCGAGAATCCTATTCGGGCTCGTACGATAAAAAAGATCTCTCAGAGATCCTACAGAAAAATACTGCCCTCTGACATGATTAAAATCAGTACAATATAAAAGAATGTGTTCCATTGACAACACCTGCTGGCAGGGAACACACCCTGGTCGCACAATACCCTCCAACAAAAAGGAATGTGTTAGTCTTGTATGACCAATATGACACCGCGTCAATACTGCAAGATCCTTTCTACAAAGGTTACTAGACGGGTAGTGATCACAAATATCTGGTCGGAAGCGATGGAGCTTATTATTTGTCGCCCCATCCCATTTATTTATTTTATTTATTTTTTGGTGCTTTACGCCACATCAGCAACAATGGCTATATCGTGGCGATGAAAGTATGAAATGTTAAAAAAGATCATTATTTTCAACGCAGAAGTTAAAAAAGAGATGACAACACATGAAAAACGTGAAGTACACCTGACAAGCGAACAATGGAATTAAAAAATGAGTGCAGTTCATCAAAACAGCTGTGAAAATCAACCCGTGAAACAGATATAAATGATAGATGGGAATTTAAAATAATAAAACCAGTCTATTTAAAATTTACTAAAAAGGTTGATTTCCTTCAGGAACGATAAAACTTTATGAGAGTTTGTCTTGTAAAACAGGTCTCTGAGAGACGCAACATTAAAATACTGTCGTCTAACAAGATTAAAATCTGTACAGTGCAAAAGAATGTGCTCCACAGTCAACACCTGCTGGCAGGGAACACACTCTGGTCGCATATTACCCTCTAACAAAAAGGAATGTGTAAGTCGTGTATGACCAACACGACACCGTGTCAGAATAACATGATCCTTTCTACAAAGGTTACTGGGTGGGTAGTGATCAGAAATAGTGGGTCGGAAGCGATGGAGCTTGTTATTTGTCGCTTCATCCCATTCCGCCTGCCACAGAGATTTGATGTAGTTACTAATATGTGGTTTAAAATCACTGAAAGGGGTGTTAAAATCAGTGAGAGGCTTGGTTAAAGCCTGTTTTGCTGCACTGTCTGCTTTGGTGTTACCAGGGATACCGACATGTCCGGGTAACCAGCAAAACACGACATCATATTGGTCAGACATGAGAGTTGTTAACTTCTCACGAAGTTCCAGAATGAGAGGGTTCTTCAACTTGGGGTTGAGTAAAGCAAGTAAAGAGGAAAGAGAGTCGGAGATGATCGACTTTCTTTCCTGTGCATTCTCGATGTGCTCAAGTGCGAGTTGAATAGCTTTAACTTCAGCTGTGAAAATAGAACTCTGATTCGGTATTCTGATTGAGGCGACATGATCACCAGCAACAGCAGCTGATGATACCCTGTCACCATCTTTAGATCCATCTGTATAGATCCTTGTGTATGCACTATACCTGGACTTTATTTCAGCATATTTTTGTTTGAACTGCAAGGAATTGGTATCAGATTTTTTGGAAGAATTTATTTACTTATTTATTGGTGCTTAACGCCACATCAGCAGCTAGGGCTATATCGTGGCGAGAAAACAGAGGTATATAAAAAGTTATTATCAAGAATGAAGTAAAAATTGAATGAAATGAAAATAACCAAAAAAATCATTTCAGAGACAAAAATGATTAGAAAAGCAAAGAGTAATGAGATGAGAAAAAACATTATAAATCAACCTATAGAACTGAGACTTGATGATTCGAGATTAAAAGAATAAAAACAATTTTAAAATTTTGTAAAAAGGTTGATTACTTTTAGAAATGACACAATTTTGTGTGGGCTCGTATTAGAAAATAGATCTCTAAGGGATCCAGCTGTGAAGTACTGCCCTCTAACAAGATTAAAATCAGTGCAATGCAAAAGAATGTGTTCCACTGACAACACCTGCTGACATGGAACACACTCTGGTCGCAAATTACCCTCGAACAGAAAGGAATGTGTTAGTCTTGTATGACCAATATGACATCGTGTCAGAATAACATGATCTTTCCTACAAAGGTTACTAGATGGGTAGTGATCAAAAACAGTTGGTCGGAAGCGATGAAGCTTGTTATTAGTTGCCCCATTCCATTCCGCCTGCCACATAGATTTGATGTAGCTACTAATATGTGGTTTGAAATCACTGAAAGGGATGTTAAAATCAGTAAGAGGCTTTGTTAAAGCCTGTTTTGCTGCACTGTCTGCCCTGGTGTTACCAGCGATACCTACATGTCCGGGTAACCAGCAAAACACGATATCACATTGGTCAGACATGAGAGTTGTTAACTTCTCACGAAGTTCCAAAACTAGAGGGTTCTTCAACTTAGGGTTGAGTAAAGCAAGTAAAGAGGAAAGAGAGTCGGAAAAAATAATCGACTTCTTTTCCTGAAAATTCTCGATATGTTCAAGAGCGAGTTGTAAAGCTTTAACTTCAGCTGTGAAAATAGAACCCTGATTCGGTATTCCGATTGAGGTGACATGACCACCAGTAACAGCAGCTGATGATACTTTATCACCATCCTTAGATCCATCCGTATAGATCCTTGTATACGTACTATACTTGGACTTTATTTCGGCATATTTTTGTTTGAACTGTAAGGAATTGGTATCAGATTTTTTGGAAGAAGCAAGGTCCAAAATAATTGTAGGTTTTTTAAGATGCCAAGGAGGAATATGTGATTTACGGTTTTCTTTTATAGAATCAGAATCAATTTTGGCAGACGCCATATGGGGTTTGATTCTTATTCCCAATGGAGGAATGTGTTTCTGGTGGCGGTTATACAATTCAGCATTTTGAGGGTCTGAAACACAATTATAAGCAGGATTTGAAGGATTGGCCCAAAGTTTAGATACATACTGGAGAGATAATTTAATTCTACGCTTCTCAAGAGAAGGCTCCTCTGCTTCAAGAAGCATCGAGTCTATTGGGGATGTTCGAAAAGCCCCTAGACTAATTCTAATACCACTATTATGAATTGCATCCAGTGGTTTGAGATATGATTTCCTTGCAGAACCGTAAACTATACAACTATAATCTAATTTTGATCGAACAAGTGATCTATACAGATGGAGCAAAGTTTTTTGGTCAGCACCCCAATCAGTGCTACCAACGACCTTCAGTAGGTTCAGAGCTCTCTTACATTTAACTTTTAGTTGTTTTATGTGGGAAGTGAAATTCAGTTTGCTGTCAAACAACAAACCTAAGAATTTCACTTCCTTAACAACTTTAATAGGACTCCCATCAATTTTTAACTCCGGATCGAGGTGATGTTTCCGAAGCTTACAAAAATGAACACATTTTGTTTTCATCTTTTAAAATTTGAAACCGTTTTCTATGGCCCATTTTTGAATTTTGTTTAAGCACAGCTGAAGTTTGCGCTCTATAGCATTCATTTTCTTGCTGCTGTAGCAGATTAAAAAATCATCAACATACAACGAAGAATCTACCATATTCTCAATTGTCTCGATGATGCTATTAATTTTCACCGAAAAAAGGGTAATAGATAAGATACTACCCTGAGGAACCCCCAATTCCTGCTCGGGAGGATCTGATAACGTTGACCCAACAAGTACCTGAAATTGGCGGTCCTTTAAAAAGTTTTCAATAAAAAAGGGGCATACGCCCTCTCAACCCCATGTTAAAAAGATCTTTTAAAATCCCATACGTCCACGTTGTATCATATGCTTTCTCTAGATCAAAGAAGATGGCGACCACATGTTCTTTTCTAGCAAAGGCATTTCTAATAAACGTTTCAAGTCTGATCAAATGATCCACAGTACTTCTCTGGCTTCTGAAACCACACTGAACATGTGCAAGCAGATTGTTCGATTCCAGAAACCAGACAAGTCGATCATTGATCATCCTCTCCATGGTTTTACACAGACAACTTGTTAAGGCAATAGGCCTATAATTACTAGGGTTGCTGTGATCCTTATCAGGCTTCGGAATGGGAATTACTATTGCTTTGCGCCAAGAAGGTGGAAACTGGCCAGTCACCCAAATGTCATTAAAAATAGAGAGTAAAAGTTCAAGAGATGATTGCGGCAGATGTTTTAAAATTTGATAATGTATTTCATCGGGTCCAGTGGCGGTATCCTTCGCTCTATGTAAAGATTTATTTAACTCTTCCATAGAGAAAGGTTCATTGTAATCCTCTAAATTATTGGAGGCAAATTTGAGCTTTTGTTTTTCTTGTTGTTTTTTAATTTTGAGAAATTCAGGATTACAATTTTCAGACGACGAATGTTTCGAAAATGTGGAGGCCAATTTATTTGAAATTTCTTTTTTTGATGTGATTAGTGTGTTGTTATCTTTCAGATGTTGAACCGTTGATTTTGTGTCTTTTCCATTAATTTTCCTTATCATTTTCCAAATTTTATTGATGGGGGTGTTTTGATTAAGTTTAGACACATATGTTTTCCAAGAACTTTTCTTTTTTTGTTGAATCAGTCGTCTTGTTCTGGCCCGATTTATACGAAGTTTGTCCAAGTTACGTGTGGTTGGTGACTTATTAAATTCGCATTCAGTCTTTTTGCGATCTTTAATAGCCTGTTTGCAATCAGCATCAAACCATGGTTTGGTGAAACGTTTAGGATTTGCCGAGGTTTTAGGAATGACCTTGCTTGCAATGTCATGCAACTCCGTGGTGAAATGTTTTATTTGGTCAGCACTTTCGCCAAATTTCTCCCGTGTTAGGCGTTCAGAACACAGCGATGAGAAAGTCTCCCAGTCAGCCTTTTTCAAGTCCCACTGGGGTACCTTCTCATCATCCGCCGGAACCACACTCTCCAGCAGAATTGGAAAGTGGTCACTCCCACACAAGTCATCTTCTACCTTCCAAGAAAAATCAAGGAAGATAGAAGGGCATGCAATTGAAAGATCAATTGATGTATACGAACCAGATGCGGGGTGCAAATAAGTGTCTGAACCATCATTAATATTTATATTTATTTATTGGTGCTTAACGCCACATCAGCAGCTAGGGCTATATTGTGGCGAGAAAACAGTGGTATATAAAAAGTCGTTATCAATAATGAAGTAAAATTTGAATAAAAAGAAAAATAACCACAAAAGACATGTCAAAGACAAAAATGTTTAAAATAACAATGAGTAATGAAATACGTGAATACATTATAAATCAACCTGAGGAATTGGGACTTGATGAGTCGAGATTAAAAGAATAAAAACAATTTTAAAATTTTGTAAAAAGGTTGATTACTTTCAGAAATGACACAATTTTGTGTGGGCTCGTATTATAAAAGAGATCTATAAGAGATCCAGCTGTAAAGTACTGCCCTCTAACAAGATTAAAATCAGTGCAATGTAAAAGAATGTGTTCCACTGACAACACCTGCTGACATGGAACACAGTCTGGTCGCAAATTACCCTCCAACAGAAAGGAATGTGTAAGTCTTGTATGACCAATATGACATCGTGTCACAATAACATGATCTTTTCTACAATGGTTACTGGTTGGGTAGTGATCAGTAATAGTTGGTCGGAAGCGATGGAGCTTGTTATTTGTCGCCCCATCCCATTCCGCCTGCCACAGAGATTTGATGTAGTTACTAATATGTGGTTTAAAATCACTGAAAGGGATGTTAAAATCAGTGAGAGGCTTGGATAAAGCCTGTTTTGCTGCACTGTCTGCTTTGGTGTTACCAGCGATACCTACATGTCCGGGTAACCAGCAAAACACGACATCATATTGGTCAGACATGAGAGTTGTTAACTTCTTACGAAGTTCCAGAATGAGAGGGTTCTTCAACTTGGGGTTGAGCAAAGCAAGTAAAGAGGAAAGAGAGTCAGAAAAAATAATCGATTTCTTCTCCTGTACATTTTCGATATGTTTGAGCGCGAGTTGTAAAGCTTTAACTTCAGCTGTGAAAATAGAACTTTGATTCGGTATTCTGATTGAAGTGACATGATCATCAGTGACAACAGCTGATGCTACTTTGTCACCATCTTTTGATCCGTCTGTATAGATCCTTGTATATGTACTGTACTTGGACTTAATTGCAGCATATTTCTGCTTAAACTGCAGAGAATTTGTTTCAGACTTTTTAGTAGATGCTAGGTCCAAAATAACTTTTGGCGTTTTAAGATGCCAAGGAGGAGTTTGTGGTTCACGGTTCTCTTTTATTGTAACTGGTTCAATTTTGGCAGACTCCATATGAGGTTTAATTCTAATTCCCAATGAAGGGATATGTTTCTGATGACGGTTAAAAAATTCAGTATTTTGAGGTTCTGAGACACAATTGTATGCAGGGTTGGACGGATTAGAAAAAAGTTTTGAAACATATTCGAGTGAAAGTTTAATTCTGCGCTTCTCAAGAGAAGACTCCTCTGCCTCAACAAGCATCGAATCTACCGGTGATGTTCTAAAAGCACCAAGGCTGATTCTTATGCCACTATTATGAATGGCATCAAGAGGTTTGAGATATGACTTTCTTGCAGAACCGTAAACCACACAGCCGTAATCTAATTTTGATCTGACAAGTGATCTATACAGATGGAGTATTTTTTTTTGGTCAGCACCCCAATCAGTGCTACCAACTACCTTCAAAAGATTCAGTGCCCTTTTACATTTTACCTTTAGTTGTTTTATATGAGAAGTGAAATTCAGTTTGCTGTCAAACAACAAACCCAAGAATTTCACTTCCTTAACAACATTAATACGACTCCCGTCTATTTTCAATTCCGGATCAAGATGGTGCTTCCGGAGTTTACAGAAATGAACACAATTAGTTTTCGTTTTTGAGAATCTGAAGCCGTTTTCTGTAGCCCATTTCTGGATTCTGTTCAAACACAGCTGTAGTTTGCGGTCTATAGCATTCATTTTTTTGCTGCTATAGCAGATTAAAAAGTCATCTACGTACAACGACGAATCAACCATATTCTCAATTGCTTCAATAGTACTATTGATTTTCACTGAGAAAAGGGTAACAGATAAAATACTTCCCTGAGGAACCCCCAATTCCTGCCCGTGAGGATCAGATAACGTTGACCCAACACGAACCTGAAACTGGCGGTCCCTCAAAAAGTTTTCAATAAAAAGAGGCATACGCCCCCTCAACCCCAAGTTAAAAAGATCTTTTAAAATCCCATACGTCCACGTTGTGTCATATGCCTTTTCCAGGTCAAAGAAGATGGCGACCACATGTTCTTTTCTGGCAAAGGCATTTCTTATAAACGTTTCTAATCTAACCAAATGATCCACAGTACTTCTCTGGTTTCTGAAACCACACTGAACATCTGCAAGCAGCTTGTTCGATTCCAGAAACCAGACAAGTCGATCATTGATCATCCTCTCCATGGTTTTGCACAGACAACTTGTTAAGGCAATAGGCCTATAATTACTAGGGTTGCTGTGATCTTTATCAGGCTTAGGAATAGGAATTATAGTAGCTTTTCGCCAGGAAGGTGGAAACTGGCCAGTCACCCAAATGTCATTAAAAATAGATAATAAAAGTACAAGTGAAGTTTGAGGCAGATGTTTTAAAAGTAGATAGTGAATGTCATCAGGTCCAGTGGCAGAATCCTTTGCTCTATGCAAAGAGTTACTTAACTCTTCCATAGAGAAAGGTTCGTTGTAGTCCTCTAAGTTATTCGATGTAAATTGAATCTTGTGTTTTTCTTCTTGTTTTTTTAGTTTGAGAAACTCTGGGTTACTATTTTCAGACGACGAATGTTTAGAAAATGTGGAGGCCAACTTGTTTGAAATTTCTTGTTTTGATGTTATGAGTGTGTTGTTATCTTTTAGGTGTTGTACAGCTGATTTTGTTTCTTTTCCTTTAATTTTTTTAATCATTTTCCAAATTTTAGTGATAGGAGTGTTTTGATTAAGTTTCGAAACGTAAGTTTCCCATGAACTTTTCTTTTTATGTTTTAAAAGTCGTCTTGTTTTTGCCCGATTTATTCGTAATCTATCCAAATTTTGTGTAGTTGGTGACTTATTAAATTCCCTCTCAAATTTCTTGCGATCTTTTATAGCCTGTTTGCACTCAGTATCAAACCATGGTTTAGTGAAACGTTTTGGATTTGCCGAGGTTTTAGGAATGACTTGGCTTGCAATGTCAATCAACTCTGTGGTGAGGTGTTCAATCTGGTCAGTACTGTCCTGAAATTTCTCCCGTGTGAGGCGTTCAGAACAAAGCGATGAGAAAGTGTCCCAGTCAGCCTTTTTAAAGTTCCACTGGGGCACCCTCTCATCATCCGCCGGAACTACACTCTCCAGCACAATCGGAAAGTGGTTACTCCCGCACAAGTCACCTTCTGCCTTCCATGAAAAATCCAGGAAGACAGAAGGGCATGCAATTGTTAAATCAATTGAAGTGTAAGAACCAGATGCAGGGTGCAGGTAAGTATCTGACCCATCATTGAACAAGCACAAGTCATATTTTGTAATGAACTCTTCTATAGTTTTACCTTTTGCATCTTCTTGACTGCAGGAATTACCACAAAGGGGGCTATGTGCGTTAAAATCACCCAACAAAATGTATGGGGTTGGGAGTTGTCGGACCAGAAGCTCAAGGTCATTCAGTTGTAAGGCTTGTACTTGGTGAAACGTAAATCGAACAAAGTGTTACTGTTTTTTTTAATGTTAGGCGTACCGCCACAGCCTGTAAATTTGTCTGCAATGGAACAGAACTGTGAATGATGTCGTTCCTAACTAAGATAGTCGTTCCACGAATATGAAGATCATTATCATCTGCTCAGGCATTATACGAAGTTTTATGCTTAAAAGCTGAATGATCGTGAGCCTCTGGTTTCTTTAAAAGGGTTTCCTGCAGGCAAAAAGCTGCAGGTGTATATTTTTGGCTTAAAAGGCCTAGTTCATTAAAGTTGGCTCTAAAACCTCGACAATTCCATTGTATTATGTTGTGTTTGGTTGTATTATCCACATTTATTTGGAGATTTAGAGTGTGGACGTATGGGCGATATTGCCCCGTTAGGTTTTTTTTTGGTGATTTTTTATTTGGTGACCCACTCTGAGTAGAACTTAGGGGCACTTTACTTGAAAACGTGACGTTGATGCAGTCCTCAACATCCATTTTCTCCAAACCATCAAATATGTTGTTTGTAACAACATTTTTGAGAAATTTAGGAGTTCTATTGGAAGAGAGTTTCTGTTGCTCTTTTTCTTTATTCTTCTTTTCTCTTTCGTTTCTTTTTCTCTGACTCGGACTGACATTTGGAAGTTCTGGTTTAGGTTTCGATTTAGTTTGATCATTTTTCAGTTCTAATTTACCGTCTTTCACATTTTTGTCTTGATCTTTTCTAGAATTTGATCTTGGTTTTTCTTCAGCTGATGTTTGTGAAAGCGATTGTGTTTGTGTTGATTTCTGTTCTACTTGGTCGAGGTGCTCTATTGTGAAAGCTTGCAGCAATGATGGGATTGTGCCGTGGAGCCATGTCCATGGTGTCTGACATTCAACTGATTTTGATGGTATTTTCTTTTTTAATTGTGTAGCATACGATGGCACAGATACATTCATTCCCGGCATCGATGTAACAATCTCCCTGGCCTCTTTGAAACTTATGTGTTTTTCACTTTTCGAATCATTTTTTCTCTCTTCCATACGGGGCAATCCTTTGATGATGATACGTGATTGCCC
This sequence comes from Pictodentalium vernedei, assembly GCA_031216915.1. Classification (NCBI taxonomy): domain Eukaryota; kingdom Metazoa; phylum Mollusca; class Scaphopoda; order Dentaliida; family Dentaliidae; genus Pictodentalium; species Pictodentalium vernedei. The sequence goes on along the minus strand of CM062297.1, from coordinate 876,870,592 downwards.
TGGCAATTAACACATTTGACAGGATTGGTACATGGCTCATCATGTTGTTGACCACACCTGAAACAGACTGTTTCACATCTGCAATTGTTCTGCCCATGACCATACCTTTGGCATTTGAAGCATCTAAGTGGATTTGGAATGTACAAATCCACTTTGATGTTCATGAATCCAACCTTAATAGATTTTGGTGGTAGTGATGTGCTAAATTTCATTATGTAAGTATTGGTTTTAATTACTGTACCATCTTTTTTAATTTCTATTCTCTTAACATCTGTCACTCCTTGAGTTTTTAATTCATCTCTTATGTCCATTTCTTCCATACCCTGTAAATCTCTTGTTCGAACAACACCCTTACTGTTATTGAGGGTTTTATGAACAAAAACGTTCACTTCCATATCTATTAGTTTGGTAGTTTTTAATAAATTTCTTGATTGTATCTCCTTATTACATTCAACTAATAGAGCACCCGATCTTAACCTTTTAACATCTTTAACAACTCCCGCTATACCTTTAATTGATTTCTCTAGAGCAAAGGGGTTGATGTGTGTTGCTTGTTTTTCTTTGTCTGTTGCACACATCATTAAAAATCTTGGCCAATATTTTTCAATTATCTCATGTTCAGAGTCAGAATCAGAGAAGGAATTGTCAAAATCATAACGTCGTTTTGTTTTTTTGTGGTATGTTTGCCATGTTAATAGAATAAAACATTCACTGCCCCGGCTCCCACCCACCATGTAGTCCAACAAGGGGTAGGGTTACTGCCATGCAGTGAACCCACCGGGTTGCAGGTATTCCCACCTACCTGGTATGGGGCAGTATACTCAGCCAGTGTTGATACCGAAGTATGCCACTGGCTGATTGGCCCGTGTGTGGAAGTGCCAGGTCTTCAGATGGCGACCATCCAACCAATCACTTTATAAAACACTGTAATTACGGTTGCCACGTGAAACTGAAACAAACAGTGCAGCAAAACTAAGTATTTGGTTAAAAAATGAGTTTAAAAACAGCACACAATGGCAATTATGATAAATGATTAAAAGAAATGACTGATTGAATGGCCACCAAATGCCCCCCGACGTGACACCCAGTACTTTTTGGGGTGGGGGCTCCCGATTGGCAAGAACGGACCATCCGACCATCCTTCTACTCTCGAAATTAGGGCCAAAGCAGTGTGTTGAGCATTATCTCCGAAATGGAGACCAGGGCTCCATCCCGGAGATTGCCCTAACCGGGGCCTGAGTCCTCAACTACCAGGATTCCTTCTTCCGGGGCCTTCGGAACGCACCTCACGGGAGAACAAGGTGCCTACCAGATGGTATAAGCAGGATTGACCATTTTGGTCCGGGACTGCGTATTCGTATATTCCGCAGCAAACCAGCCCAATTGAGCAAACCTGCCAATTAGAAATTAGCAAACCTGCTCAATTGAGCAGGCCGTCCTCTATCCGCCACCTGAGGACCCGCCTAGTAGGGGACGATCAAACCCCCCTGGGTTCCATGGTTTTACACAGACAACTTGTTAAAGCGATAGGCCTATAATTACTTGGGTTGCTGTGATCTTTATCAGGCTTTGGAATGGGAATTACTGTAGCATTATGCCAAGAAGGTGGAAACTGGCCAGTCACCCATGTCTCATTGAAAACTGACAGTAAAAGATCAAGTGATGATCGTGGCAGATGCTTTAAAATTTTGTAATGTATTTCATCGGGTCCGGTGGCAGTATCCTTTGCTCTATGCAAAGAGTTATTTAACTCTTCCACAGAGAAAGGTTCATTATAATCTTCTAAATTGTTGGAGGTAAATTTGAGCTTTTGTTTTTCTTGCTGTTTTTTAATTTTGATAAATTCTGGATTACAGTTTTTAGACGACGAATGTTTCGAAAATGTGGAGGCCAATTTGTTTGAAATTTCTTTTTTTGATGTGATAAGCGTGTTGTTGTCTTTTAGATGTTGTACAGTTGATTTGGTTTCTTTGCCTTTAATTTTTTTTAATCATTTTCCAAATTTTGTTGATGAGGGTGTTTTGATTCAGCTTTGAAACATAATTTTCCCAGGAAGATTACGTTTTTTGTTTAATTAGTCGTCTTGTTTTTGCCCGATTTATACGTAATTTGTCTAAATTAATTGTGGATGGTGATTTGTTGAATTCCCGTTCAGTTTTCTTGCGATCCTTTATAGCCTGTTTACATTCGTTATCAAACCATGGTGTGGTGAAACGTTTAGGATTTGCCGAGGTTTTAGGAATGACCTTGCTTCCAGCAAGCAACTCGGTGGTGAAATGTTCTACCTGGTCAGCACTTTCGCCAAATTTCTCCCGTGTTAGTGGTGAAGTGTTCAATCTGGTCAGTACTGTCCCGAAATTTCTCCCGTGTGAGGCGTTCAGAACATAGAGACGAGAAAGCCTCCCAGTCAGCCTTTTCCAAGTTTCACTGGGGTACCCTCCCATCATCCGCCGGAACCACACCCTCCAACACAATTGGAAAGTGGTCACTCCAGCACAAGCACAAGCCACCCTCTACCTTCCAAGAAAAATCAAGGAAGATAGAAGGGCATGCAATTGAAAGATCAATTGATGTATACGAACCAGATGCGGGGTGCAAATAAGTATGTGAACCATCATTAAACAAACACAGGTCATATTTAGTAATGAACTCTTCTACAGTTTTACCTTTTACATCTGCTTGACTGCATGAATTACCCCAAAGGGGGTTATGAGCGTTAAAATCGCCCAACAAAATTCAATTATCCACGAATATGAAGATCATTATCATCTGCCCAGGCATTATACGATGCATAATGCTTAAAAGATGAATGATCTTGAGCCTCGGGTTTCTTTAAAAGAGTTTGCTGCAGGCAAAAAGCAGCAGGTTGATATTTTTGGCTGAGAAGATTCAGTTCATTAAAATTTGCTTTAAAACCTCGACAATTCCACTGTATTATATTATTGTTGTTTGTATTAGCCATATTTCGCTGAAGAATTTGAAGGTGGACGTATGGGCGATATAGCCCCAGAGGTTTTCTTCGGTGAATTTTTCCTCGGGGATCTATTCTGTGAGGAAGACGGACGTAAGTGTTCGAAGGTGTCCTCGATACAATCACTGACCTCCATTTCCTCAAGGCCGTCAAATCTGTTACGAACAACAGGGTTTTGAAGTACCTTGGGTAACCTGTCCGATAATTGTTTTTGTTACATTTTTTCTTTCCTTTTTTCTTCTTTTCTCATTTGATTCTGACTCAGATTGTGCGGTTGTGATTTTTGTTCCTACTGTGCTTCAGGATTTGTTTTGTTTTGTTCATTTTTTGTGTTCTGAATTAGTGATATGTTCTTTATTTTGTATAGCTTTAGTCGTAATGTTTTCTAGTTTTCGTTCTGGTTTGTCCCCTGTTTTTGAAACTGTAGGTTCTGGTTTGAGATTTTGTTCTTTTTTCTGTTCAAATTTATCTTTTAATTTCTCTGTTGTTTGCGTTGTGGAATTTGTTTGAGTTGACTGTGTGTCGGGTTGGTCTATTGTGAAGTCCTGTACTAAAGATGGAATTGTTCCTGTAGGCCATGTGTATTGAGTTTGGCATTCCACTGACGTTGTTGGTAATTTTTGAGTCAATTTTTTTGCGTATGTAGGTGATGATAAATTCATGCCAGGCATTGATGATACTATGACTCTGGCCTCTTTGAAACTGATCTGTCGTTCACATCTAACTTTTTGGATTTCTTTTTCTTTTCTCCAGACAGGGCAATCCTTTGATGCAGCAACATGGTTGCCCTGGCAGTTACAACATTTGATGGTATTTGTGCCCTGATCTAGATGTGCTTCGCCACATTTGAAACAAATTTGCCTTCCTCTACAGTTATTCTGGCCATGGCCATACTTCTGACATTTAAAACATCGAAGTGGATTTGGTATATATAAATCCACTCCGACGTTCATACATCCTATTTTTAATGATTTTGGTGGCTGAGAGGAGTTGAATGTTAAAATATACGTATTCGTTTGAATAGTTTTACCTTCTTTCTTTAGTTCTATCCTGTTAACATTAGTGACACCCTGTGATTGTAATTCTTTTTGTATTTCCAGTACATCAATGCCTGACAGTTCCCTAGTACGTAAAACGCCTTGCAGCTATTTAGAGTTTTATGTGCAAAGGCGTTGGCCTCCATATCGACGAGTTTATCTATCTTCAGTAAATTTAATGCCTGCATTTCTCGTCTACATTCAATTAGTATGGCACCTGATCGTAATTTTCGGACGTTTTTCACGTCACCAGCTATGCCCTTGATGGCTTTAGCCAAAGCAAAGGGGTTAATACTTGATGCCTTTTGATCTTCATTGTTTGCATATATTATCACAAATTTACTGTTTACGATAATATTATCTTTTTCGTGATCAGAGTCAGAGTCAGAATCAGAATCAGTAAATTGTAATGCATATTCTCGTTTTTGTTTTTTATTGGTTGTAGCCATGTTGATAAATTAAGTTGTTCATTGCCCCGGCTCCCACCCACCACGGAGTCCAACAAGGGGTAGAGTTACTGCCATGCAGTGAACCCTCCGGGTTACCAGTATTCCCACATACTTATACTAGGGCAGTATACTCAGCCAGTATTGATGCCGAAGCATGCCACTGACTGATTGGCCGGTGTGTGGAAGTACCAGATCTTCAGATGGCGGCCATCCAATCAATCATTGTATAAAACACCGTATTAAAAGGTTGCCATGCATAACCGAAACAGGCAGTGCAGCAAAACTAAGTGGATATTAAAATATAAAGTGTTTAAAAACAGTACACAATGGCTATTATGTTATGTGAATAAAAGAAATGATTGATTGAATGGCCATCAAATGCCCCCCGACGTGACACCCAGTACTTTTTGGGGTGGGGCTCCCGATTGGCAAGAACGGACCATCCGACCATCCTTCTACTCCCGAAATTGGGGACAAAGCAGTGTGTTGAACATTATCTCCGAAATGGAGACCAGGGCTCCATCCCGGAGATTGCCCAAACCGGGGCCCGAGTCCTCAACTGCCAGGATTCCTTCTTCCGGGGCCTTCGGAACGCACCTCACGGGAGAACAAGGTGCCTGCCAGATGGTATTAGCAGGATTGATAATTTTGGTCCGGGCTGCGTATTCGTGTACTTCGCAGCGAACCAGCTCAATTGAGCAAACCCTCCAATTAGAAATTAGCAAACCTGCCCAATTGAGCAGGCCGTCCTCTATCCGCCACCCGAGGACCCGCCTAGTAGGGGACGATCAAAACCCCCTAGGGTCTCCATGCTGAACTTGGGAGGACTGATAGACTGGTTCAGGATTATTATTTTTATTTATTTATTGGTGCTTTACGCCACATCAGCAGCTTAGGCTATATCGTGGCGATGAAAGTGTAAATTTCAAAAAGACCATAAATTAAAAAATGAAACAAATTGAATAAGAGGTTTAAAAATGATGAGTGTGAAACATAATGAGAAGGTGAGATCAGTAGTGCAAAAATACGGTGTAAATCAACCTGTGAAATAAATACAGATAGATGAAAATTAAAATGGTAAAAACAATTTAAAATTTATTAAAAAGGTTGATTACTTTCAAGAATGAGATGACCCTTTGCGGCCTCGTATGATAAAATAAATCTCTCAAAGATCCAACTGTAAAATACTGCCCTCTAACATGATTAAAATCAGCACAATTCAAAAGAATGTGTTCCACTGACAACACCTGCTGGCAGGGAACACATTCTGGTCGCAAATTACCATCCAACAAAAAGGAATGTGTAAGTCGTGTATAACCAATATGACACCGCGTCAAAATTGCAAGATCCTTTCTACAAAGGTTACTAGACGGGTAGTGATCTGAAATAGCTGGTCGGAAGTGATGAAGCTTGTTATTTGTCACTCCATCCCATTCCGCCTGCCACATAGATTTGATGTAACTACTGATATGAGGCTTAAAATCACTGAAAGGGATCTTAAAATGAGTGAGAGGCTTTGTTAAAGCCTGTTTTGCTGCACTGTCTGCTTTGGTGTTACCAGCGATACCTACATGTCCGGGTAACCAGCAAAACACGATATCATATTCGTCAGACATGAGAGTTGTTAACTTCTCACGAAGTTCCAAAACTAGAGGGTTCTTCAACTTGGGGTTGAGTAAAGCAAGTTAAGAGGAAAGAGAGTCGGAAAAAATAATCGACTTTTTTTCCTGATCATTCTCGATATGTTCAAGAGCGAGTTGTAAAGCTTTAACTTCAGCTGTGAAAATAGAACTCTGATTCGGTATTCTGATTGAGGTGACATGATCACCAGTAACAGCAGCTGATGATACTTTGTCGCCATCCTTAGATCCATCCGTATAGATCGTTGTATATGTACTATACTTGGACTTTATTTCGGCATATTTTTGTTTGAACTGCAAGGAATTGGTATCAGATTGTTTGGTAGAAGCAAGGTCCAAAATAACAGTAGGTTTCTTAAGATGCCAAGGAGGAATGTGTGATTTACGGTTTTCTTTTATAGATTCAGAATTAATTTTTGAAGATTCCATGTGGGGTTTAATTCTAATTCCCAATGGAGGAATATGTTTCTGATGTCGGTTAAAAAAGTCAACATTTTGAGGTTCTGAAATACAATTAAAAGCAGGATTTGAAGGATTGGCCAAAAGTTTAGACACATATTGTAGAGACAATTTAATTCTGCGCTTCTCAAGAGAAGACGCCTCTCCTTCAACAAGCATTGAATCTATTGGGGATGTTCGAAAAGCCACTAGACTAATTCTAATGCCACTATTGTGAATTGCATCAAGTGGTTTTAGGTATGACTTCCTAGCAGAATCGTAAACTATAGAACCGTAATCTAATTTTGATCGTACAAGTGATCTATACAGATTGAGCAAAGTTTTTTGGTCAGCACCCCAATCAGTGCTACCAACAACCTTCAGTAGGTTCAGTGCTCTTTTACATTTAACTTTTAGTTGTTTTATGTGGGAAGTGAAATTCAGTTTGCTGTCAAACAACAAACCTAAGAATTTCACTTCCTTTACAACTTTAATGGTGTTTCCATCCATTTTCAACTCTGGATCAAGATGGTGATTCCGGAGCTTACAAAAATGAAAACAATTAGTTTTGGTCTTTGAAAACTTGAAACCGTTTTCTGTAGCCCATTTCTGGATTCTGTTTAAACACAGCTGAAGTTTCCGCTCTATAGCATTCATTTTTTTGCTGCTATAGCAGATCGAAAAATCATCAACGTACAATGAAGAATCTACCATATTCTCAATTGCATCGATGATACTATTGATCTTTATCGAGAACAGGGTAACAGACAGAATACTACCCAGAGGAACCCCCAATTCCTGTTCGTGAGGATCAGATAACGTTGACCCAACACGAACCTGAAACTGGCGGTCCTTTAAAAGGTTTAAAATAAAAAGAGGCATACGCCCTCTCAACCCCATGTTAAAAAGATCTTTTAAAATCCCATACGTCCACGTTGTATCATATGCCTTCTCTAGATCAAAGAAGATGGCGACCACATGTTCTTTTCTAGCAAAGGCACTTCGAATAAACGTTTCAAGTCTGACCAAATGATCCACGGTACTTCTCTGGTTTCTGAAACCACGCTGAACATCCGCAAGCAGATTGTTCCATTCCAGAAACCAGACAAGTCGGTCATTGATCATCCTCTCCATGGTTTTGCACAGACAACTAGTTAAGGCAATAGGCCTGTAATTGTGTGGGTTGCTGTGATCTTTATCAGGCTTAGGAATAGGAATTATAGTTGCTTGACGCCAGGATGGTGGAAACTGGCCAGTCACTCAAATGCCATTAAAAATTGATAATAAAAGTTCTAGTGATGTTTGTGGCAGGTGCTTTAAAAGTTTGTAATGTATGTCATCGGGACCAGTGGCAGTATCCTTTGCTCTATGCAAAGAGTTACGTAACTCTTCTATAGAGAAAGGTTCATTGTAATCCTCTAAATTGTTGGAGGCAAATTTGATCTTTTGTTTTTCTTGTTGTTTTTTAATTTTTAGAAATTCAGGATTACAATTTTCACACGACGAATGTTTCGAAAATGTGGAGGCCAAAGTGTTTGAAATTTCTGTTTTAGATGTAATTAAGGTGTTGTTTTCCTTCAGGTGTTGTACAGTTGATTTTGTTTCTTTTCCTTTAATCTTTTTAATCATTTTCCAAATTTTAGTGATTGGAGTGTTTTGGTTAATCTTAGAAACGTAAGATTCCCAAGAACTTTTCTTTTTTTGTTTTAAAAGTCGTCTTGTTTTTGCCCGATTAATACGCAGTTTATCCAAATTATGTGTTGTAGGTGACTTGTTAAATTCCCTTTCAATTTTTTTTCGATCTTTTATAGCCTGTTTACACTCACTATCAAACCATGGTTTGGTGAAACGTTTTGGATTTGCCGAGGTTTTAGGGATGACTGTGTTTGCAATGTCAAGCAGCTCGTTTGTAAAATGTTCTATTTGTTCAGCACTATCTTGAAATTTCTCCCGTGAGAGGCGCTCAGAACAAAGCGATGAGAAAGTGTCCCAGTCAGCCTTTTTAAAGCTCCACTGGGGCACCCTCTCATCGTCCGCTGGAACTACACTCTCCAGCACAACCGGAAAGTGGTCACTCCCGCACAAGTCCTCTTCTACCTTCCAAGAATAATCGAGGAAGACAGAAGGGCATGCAATTGTAAGATCAATTGATGTATACGAACCAGATGCGGGGTGCAGATAAGTGTCTGAACCATCACTAAACAAACACAGATCATGTTTTGTAATGAACTCGTCTACAGTTTTACCTTTTGCATCTTCTTGACTGCAGGAATTACCCCAAAGGGGGTTATGAGCGTTAAAATCGCCCAACAAAATGTATGGAGTAGGGAGCTGTTGGACCAGTAACTCAAGATCATTCAGCTGTAAAGCTTTACTTGGTGAAACGTAAATTGAACAAAGTGTAACTGTTTTGTCTAATGTTAGGCGTACCGCCACAGCCTGTAGATTTGTCTGTAATGGAACAGAACTGTGAATGATGTCGTTCCTAACTAATACAGTCGTTCCACGAATATGAAGATCATTATCATCTGCCCAGGCATTATACGAAGTATAATGCTTAAAAGCTGAATGATCTTGAGCCTCAGGTTTCTTTAAGAGAGTTTCCTGCAGGCAAAAAGCAGCAGGTTTATATTTTTGGCTTAGAAGACCGAGTTCATCAAAATTCGCTTTAAAACCTCGACAGTTCCACTGTATGATGTTTTGTTTGGGTGTATTAATCATGTTTGTTTGGCGATTTGGAAGGTGGACGTATGGGCGAAATTGCCCCAGTGTTTCTTTTCGGTGATGTTTTACGTGGGGACTTTCCCTGAGAAGAACTCAGGCATTTGGTTGAGAAGGTGTCATCGATACACTCATCGACTGACATCTTCTCAATGCCTTCAAACATGTTGCTTGTAACAACATTTTGAAGGCGTTTTGGTAACCTATCCGATTCTTGCTTCTGTTTTCCTTTGTCTGTTTTCTTGATAAGACGTTCCTGTTGGTGTCTTTGATTCTGACTCAGATTTTGTTGGGGTCTGTGTTGTGGATTTGGTTTCGGTTTGTTTTGTTGATTCGTCTTTTCTGCTTTAGTGTTTTGTTCCTTTTGGCGTTGTGGTTTAGGTACTTCTGTTGCTTGTTCTTGTGTTTGTGCTGTATTTGGTATTTTCTCAATTGTTTGGGCTGCTGAATTTGTTTGTGTAATCTGGAATTCTGTTTCTTGTATTGTAAATGCTGTTACTAAAGATGGAATTGTTCCTTTCAGCCATGTAAACTGAGTCTGGCATTCTACTGATTTAGTTGATACTTTTGTGATAGTTTTGCAGCATATGAAGGTGATGAAATATTCATACCAGGCATCGATGTTACAATATCTCTGGCCTCTTTAAAACTTACTTGCTTTTCGCATTTTATTCTTTGTATAGTTTTTTCTTTTTTCCATACAGGGCAATCTTTGGATGAAGACATGTGATTGCCCTGGTAGTTGACACATTTAATGGCATTGATACATGGCTCTTCTTGGTGTTATTGGCCGCACTTAAAGCATACTGATTGACCCCTGCAGTTGTTTTGCCCATGGCCATATTTTTGGCATCTGAAGCATAGAAGTGGATTCGGTATATATAAATCCACTTTGATGCTCATGTAATCAACTTTGATCGATTTTGGTGGTTGGGCTGAATCAAATGATAAAATATAAGTATTTGTTTTGATGACTGATCCAATTTTTTTTAATTTCTATATTTTTCACAGCTGTTACGCCCTGTGATTCAAGTTCTTTCTGAATTTCAAGTGTGTCAATTCCTTCTAATTCCCTCGTTCTAATTACACCCCTGCTGGAATTAAGTGTTTTATGCGGAAACGCATTCACCTCCATATCTGCTAATTTTCCTGTATTGAGTATATTAATTGCTTGGGCCTCCCTTTTACATTCTATGAGAATTCCACCAGTTCTGAGCTTTTTAACATAGTCAACAGTGCCAGCAATTCCTTTAATAGCTTTTTCTAAGGCAAAAGGGTTTATATCAGTTGCCTTTTTACTTGAGTCAGCAGCATATATTATGACAAATTTTGGCCATTTAGTTTGAATAGAAGTCTTTTGATCTGAGCCAGAATCAGAACCATCTGAAAATAAATCTCTTCCACGTTTAAGTTTTTTTGAGTTTGAGGTATCCATGATTGTTTTGATTAATGATTCATTGCTCCGGCTCCCACCCACCACGGAGTCCAACAAGGGGTAGGGTTACTGCTATGCAGTGAACCCACCGGGTTGCCGGTATTCCCACATACCTGGTATGGGGCAGTATACTCAGCCAGTGTTGATACCGAAGTATGCCACTGGCTGATTGGCCCGTGTGTGGAAGTGCCAGGTCTTCAGATGGTGATCATCCAACCAATCACTTTATAAAACACTGTAATTACGGTTGCCACGTGAAACTGAAACAAACAGTGCAGCAGAAATAAGTATTTGGTTAAAAAATCAGTTTAAAAACATCACACAATGGCAATTATGATAAATGATTAAAAGAAATGGCTGATTGAATGGCCACCAAATGCCCCCGACGTGACACCCAGTACTTTTTGGGGTGGGGGCTCCCGATTGGCCAGAACGGACCATCCGACCATCCTTCTACTCCCGAAATTGGGGCCAAAGCAGTGTGTTGAACAACATTATCTCCGAAATGGAGACCAGGGCTCCATCCCGGAGACTGCCCTAACCGGGGCCACGAGTCCTCAACTGCCAGGATTCCTTCTTCCGGGGCCTTCGGAACGTACCTCACGGGAGAACAAGGTGCCTGCCAGATGGTATTAGCAGGATTGATCATTTTGGTCCGGGGCTGCGTATTTATGTATTTCGCAGCGAACCATCTCAATTGAGCAAACCTGCCTATTAGAAATTAGCAAACCTGCCCAATTGAGCAGGCCGTCCTCTATCCGCCACCTGAGGACCCTCCTAGTAGGGGATGATCAAACCCCCCTAGGGACTGGTTCAGGATACTCAGGTCGATAACCGGTTGGAGTCGGCCGTCCTTCTTCGGCACCAACAACAGGAGGGAATAAAACCCCGCCGACTGAATGTTCTTGGCGACCTCGAACGCCCCCTTGGCCAGGAGATTGTCTATCTCCATGGACAAAAGCTCCCGACGTAGAACGTCTGAAGGAACTGTGGTTGGGAGAGGCACTCTAGACAGAGTGGGGTGCCTTCGGAAGGAAATTCGCAGCCCGGACCGAACAACATCTAACACCCAAGGATCGGATGTGATGGTGGCCCAACGGTCTGCGAACTCTGCTATCCTTCCTCCAACCTGGGACGAATCAAGGTTCAGTTCGAGCCACGACGAGGCCCACGAGAGGGGAAACCACCTCCTCTACTGAATGAAGAATCTTGAGACTTCCCTCTAGCCTGCCGAGGCTTACCCTTACCCCGTGAGTAAGAAGATGAAGCGGTGGCAGAAGGATCAGCCCTTTGCTTCGCAGAGCTAGCAGAAGAGTACTTGTTAGGCTTTGAACGGTCCCTGCCTCCCCTAGAAGGCTGATCAAGCTGACGAAGCAGCAGCTGATCTTTGGAATGACGTAGGACGTCATCCCGGACCATCGACACGGAACCTATGGAACAGTAGCGGACCTGCCAAAGAAGCAGATCGAAGGGCAGCGCGCTGCCCCTAGGAAGGGAAGTAGTTCCAAGGTAGCCGTGTCACAGGCATGCGTGTGAGTAAGATGCATGGGCGCCTTGGACAGCACACGCAAAGGACCCTGTAGATCGTCAAACCTATCTGGAGGCAGATAGGCAGCTGAGGCAGAGTCGACGTGATCGGAGAGAGAAAACATACCCAGCATTCCTCTCGATAAGCCCAACATGAACTCCAGAGTCGCCATAGGAATGACGACAGACTTGGGCTTGGAAAGCCCGAGGGAACTGGAGTCCTGATCCAAAACCGTCAAAGTCTGGCAGACTGACGGATTGGCGAAATCGTAGTAACGATAACGCACCGGAGGCAAAAAAGGCGTCAGGTGAAGAACGGAGCCTTCATAGCCTTGGAACTCAGCCTAGAGCCCAAGGCTGAAAATGCTTCAACCACCTGTACTGACTGGCACGGTCGAAGACGCCCAGAAGCAGGTTGCTCCACAGGCTGTAGGCGCGCGACCGATGATCGCGGCCTGGCTGACACTGTAGGCTGGTTTGATGGTTTGAGATCCGGAAGGAACCCAGAGACAAAGTCAAGAGCTGCCCCAAGTCAGAAGACTGTAGGCTCTCGACACCAAGCATGTCTGACTCCTCCCTGGAGGCGGAAGATACATAGCCCATCGTGGGCAAACCAGCTGACGCCTCCCATGGTATAGGCACCAGGGGGGATCAGAAAGCGTCCTGTTTCCATTCCCGGGGGGCGGCGCCATAGGGGGCGCCTGAAAACCACTCGCTGCCTCGCTGGATGCAACGGGAAGCCTCTTGGACAGAACCTGAGTGAGTAAGGAGAGGGCCTCCCTAAGCTCACTGCCCGTACCAGCCGGTTCGACATGGGGACGAAGCAGCCCTGACCCTCTTAACCAGCGAAGGGTCACGATCCTCCAGTACACCCGAAGCGGGGCGACGGGCGGCAGCCGAAACATCTGAGGGCAGAAGTGTATAGGGGAACGACACACCCCAAGGATCAACATAGCGGGAACTTAGGAGAGTTGCCGCGGACCTCTGCGGGGCAGAAGGTCCAGGTTGCACAGAAGGCGTTGGTCCCGCAAAACTGGCCGTGTGACCAGAATGAGTGGACGGAAAACGACAATGACAAAACTGTGGTACTCGACGACGCAGAGATCACAGTAGAGGGTTCGGCCGGCAGCCACTTCCAACTTCGCCGAGTTGAAGTCAGGGAAGGCTGAGGCCGATACCCCCACGTCTACACTACCAGACACCGCTGCAGAACACTGCAGGTATAAAATTGCAGTGCTCAACGGCTGAGAGGACACAACAGGGGGTTCAGTCGGCAGCCACTTCCAACTTCTCCGAGTTGAAGTCTGGGAAGGCTGAGGCCGATACCCCACAACCACACTATTTATTTATTTATTGGTGCTTTACGCCACATCAGCAGCTTAGGCTATATCGTGGCGATGAAAGTGCATGTTTCAAAAAGACCATTAAATAAAATATGAAACAAATTGAATAAGAGGTTTAAAAATGATGAGTGTGAAACATAATGAGAAGGTGATATCAGTAGTGCAAAAATACTGTGTAAATCAACCTGTGAAATAAATACAGAGAGATGAAAATTAAAATGGTAAAAACAATTTAAAATTTATTAAAAAGGTTGATTACTTTCAAGAATGAGATGACTTTTTGCTCGTATGATAAAATAAATCTCTCAAAGATCCAACTGTAAAATACTGCCCTCTAACATGATTAAAACCAGTACAATTCAAAAGAATGTGTTCCACTGACAACACCTGCTGGCAGGAAACACATTCTGGTCGCAAATTACCCTCCAACAAAAAGGAATGTGTAAGTCGTGTATGACCAATATGACATCGTGTCAGAATAACATGATCTTTTCTACAAAGGTTACTGGAAGGATAGTGATCAGAAATAGTTGGTCGGAAGCGATGGAGCTTGTTATTTGTCGCCCCATCCCATTATTTATTTATTTATTTATTGGTGCTTTACGCCACATCAGCAGCTTAGGCTATATCGTGGCGATGAAAGTGTAAATTTCAAAAAGACCATAAATTAAAAAATGAAACAAATTGAATAAGAGGTTTAAAAATGATGAGTGTGAAACATAATGAGAAGGTGAGATCAGTAGTGCAAAAATACTGTGTAAATCAACCTGTGAAATAAATACAGATAGATAAAAATTAAAATGGTAAAAACAATTTAAAATTTATTAAAAAGGTTGATTACTTTCAAGAATGAGATGACCCTTTGCGGGCTCGTATGATAAAATAAATCTCTCAAAGATCCAACTGTAAAATATTGCCCTCTAACATGATTAAAATCAGAACAATTCAAAAGAATGTGTTCCACTGACAACACCTGCTGGCAGGGAACACATTCTGGTCGCAAATTACCCTCCAACAAAAAGGAATGTGTAAGTCGTGTGTGACCAATACGACACCGCGTCAAAATTGCAAGATCCTTTCTACAAAGGTTACTAGACGGGTAGTGATCTGAAATAGTTGGTCGAAAGCGATGAAGCTTGTTATTTGTCGCTCCATCCCATTCCGCCTGCCACATAGATCTGATGTAACTACTAATATGAGGCTTAAAATCACTGAAAGGGACCTTAAAATCAGTGAGAGGCTTTGTTAAAGCCTGTTTTGCTGCACTGTCTGCTTTGATGTTACCAGCGATACCTACATGTCCGGGTAACCAGCAAAACACGATATCATATTGGTCAGACATGAGAGTTGTTAACTTCTCACGAAGTTCCAAAACTAGAGGGTTCTTCAACTTGGGGTTGAGTAAAGCAAGTAAAGAGGAAAGAGAGTCGGAAAAAATAATCGACTTTCTTTCCTGAGCATTCTCGATATGTTCAAGAGCGAGTTGTAAAGCTTTAACTTCAGCCGTGAAAATAGAACTCTGATTCGGTATTCTGATTGAGGTGACATGATCACCAGTAACAGCAGCTGATGATACTTTGTCGCCATCCTTAGATCCATCCGTATAGATCCTTGTATATGTACTATACTTGGACTTTATTTCGGCATATTTTTGTTTGAACTGCAAGGAATTGGTATCAGATTTTTTGGTAGAAGCAAGGTCCAAAATAACAGTAGGTTTCTTAAGATGCCAAGGAGGAATGTGTGATTTACGGTTTTCTTTTATAGATTCAGAATTAATTTTTGAAGATTCCATGTGGGGTTTAATTCTAATTCCCAATGAAGGAATATGTTTCTGATGTCGGTTAAAAAATTCAACATCTTGAGGTTCTGAAATACAATTAAAAGCAGGATTTGAAGGATTGGCCAAAAGTTTAGACACATATTGTAGAGACAATTTAATTCTGCGCTTCTCAAGAGAAGCCTCCTCTGCTTCAACAAGCACTGAATCTATTGGGGATGTTCGAAAAGCCCCTAGACTAATTCTAATACCACAATTGTGAATTGCATCAAGTGGTTTTAGGTATGACTTCCTTGCAGAACCGTAAACTATAGAACCGCAATCTAATTTTGATCGTACAAGTGATCTATACAGATTGAGCAAAGTTTTTTGGTCAGCACCCCAATCAGTGCTACCAACAACCTTCAGTAGGTTCAGTGCTCTTTTACATTTAACTTTTAGTTGTTTTATGTGGGAAGTGAAATTCAGTTTGCTGTCAAACAACAAACCTAAGAATTTCACTTCCTTTACAACTTTAATGGTGTTTCCATCCATTTTCAACTCTGGATCAAGATGGTGCTTCCGGAGCTTACAAAAATGAACACAATTAGTTTTGGTGTTTGAAAACTTGAAACCATTTTCTGTAGCCCATTTCTGGATTCTGTTTAAACACAGCTGAAGTTTCCGCTCTATAGCATTCATTTTTTTGCTGCTATAGCAGATCGAAAAATCATCAACGTACAATGAAGAATCTACCATATTCTCAATTGCGTCGATGATACTATTGATCTTTATCGAGAACAGGGTAACAGACAGAATAATACCCTGAGAAACCCCCAATTCCTGTTCGTGAGGATCAGATAACGTTGACCCAACAGGAACCTGAAACTGGCGGTCCTTTAAAATTTATTTATTTATTGGTGCTTTACGCCGCATCAGCAACAGAGGCCATATCGTGGCGAGACAGTCATGTATATGAAACTAAAAAAAAACATTGTAAAGTCTGTATTTAAAAAAGGTAGATGAACGATGAACTATGAAAATGAAATGATGAAAACAACAATAGTTTAACAATACATACAATAAGAATCAACCTGTTGATGTTAAATCATGATTAAAAGTATAAAAACTAGATTTAAAAACTGTTAAAAAGGTTGATTTCTTTCAGAAAAGATACAATTTTGTGCGGACAAGTTGAATAAAAGAGGTCTCTAAGAGACCCAACGGTGAAATACTGCCGCCTAACATTATTAAAATCTATGCAATTTAAAAGAATGTGTTCCAATGTCAGTACCTGCTGGCAGGGAACACATTCAGGTCGCAACGTTCCCTCTAATAAAAAGCTGTGGGTGAATCTGGTATGACCAATATGACATCGTGTGAGAATAACATGATCTTTTCGACAAAGACGAAAAAGGGGATAGTAATCGGACACAATTGGTCTGAAACGGTGGAGCTTGTTGTTAGTGACCCCATCCCATTCCGACTGCCACAAAGATCTAATATATTTAGAAATGAGAGGTTTGTGATCACTGTGTGGAGTAGAAAAAACAGTGATTGGCTTATTAAGAGCTTGCTTTGCTGCACTGTCGGCATTAGTGTTACCAACAATACCAACATGCCCAGGTAACCAGCAAAACACGATATCATATTGGTCATATTGGTCAGACTTCAGTCTTGTAAGACGTTCACGGAGTGACAGAATTAGAGGATTCTTCAACCTGGGGTTGAGAAGAGCCTGCAAACAAGAAAGAGAATCTGAGAAGATAATGGACTTACGTTCTTCTCCATCTGCAATCTTGTCAAGTGCTAGGGCAATAGCTTTCACTTCAGCTGTAAAGATGGAACTATTATCAGGTATCCTGATTGAGGTGGTCTGATTTCCACTAACTACTGCAGACGATACCTTATCACTATCCTTGGAGCCATCTGTATAGAACTTTGTATATGCTGTAAAGTGAGATTTAATTTCAGCATAGCGTTGTTTAAAATGCAAAGAGTTAGTTTCTGCCTTTTTAGTAGAGGCTAAATCCAAAATTACCTTGGGTTTTGACAGTTCCCAAGGGGGTATATTTGGTTTACGGTTCTCTGCCACAGAATCAGAAGCAACACCAGCAGCCTCCATGTGGGGTTTGATTTTGAGTCCCAAAGGAGGAATCTGTTTCGGATTTTTATCAAAAAAAACTTTATTTTGAGGTTGAAAAACACAAGAATGAGCAGGATTTGAAGGATTAGAAGATAATTTTGAAACATATTGCAAAGATAATTTGATGCGACGCTTCTCAAGAGAAGGCTCGCCAGCTTCAACAAGCAGAGAATCTATGGGTGATGTACGAAATGCACCAAGGCTAATTCTGATTCCACTATGATGAATGGCATCAAGATGTTTCAGATAGGATTTCCTAGCTGAACCGTAAACCACACAACCATAATCTAACTTTGAACGTACAAGAGCTCTATACAGATGGAGTAGAGTTCTTTGGTCACCACCCCAAACAGTGCTGCCGACAACTTTAAGTAGATTAAGTGCCTTTTTACATTTAATTCTTAGCTGTTTGATGTGAGACCTAAAAGTTAGTTTCTCATCAAACAGTAAGCCAAGGAAGTTTACTTTTTTTACAACTTTAATTCGAGTTCCATCCAAGAGTAACTCCGGATCTAGATGGTGTTTCCGGAGTTTGCAGAGATGAACACAATTTGTCTTACTTTTAGAAAACTTAAAACCGTTTTCAGTAGCCCATCGTTGAACCTTATTCAAAGACAGCTGAAGTTTCCGCTCTATAGCAGGCATTTTCTTGCCACTGTAACAGATTAAAAAATCATCCACATATAATGAAGAGGCAACATTTTGCTCAATAGCTGTAACAATGCTATTGATTTTTATTGAAAAAAGGGTAACAGATAGAATACTACCCTGAGGAACCCCCAATTCCTGGTCGTGAGGGCCAGATAATGTTGACCCAAGACGAACCTGGAAATTGCGGTCCGTTAAGAAATTTTCAATAAAAAGTGGCATTCTTCCTCTCAACCCCATGTTGAAAAGGTCTTTTAAAATCCCATACGTCCACGTAGTGTCATATGCCTTCTCCAGGTCAAAGAACACTGCGACCACGTGTTCTTTTCTGGCAAAGGCATTTCTAATAAACGTTTCCAGACGAACCAAATGATCAACCGTACTTCTTTGGTTTCTGAAACCACACTGAACATCTGCCAGCAGATTGTTCGATTCCAGAAACCAAACAAGCCGATCATTGATCATCCTTTCCATGGTTTTACAGAGGCAACTAGTGAGTGTTATTGGTCTGTAGTTGCTTGGATTGCTGTGGACCTTATCAGGCTTGGGAATGGGAATGACTGTTGCTTTACGCCAGGAAGAGGGGAACTGGCCAGTCACCCATATATTATTAAAAATGGAAAGCAAAAGCTGGAGCGATGAATTTGGCAAATGTTTTAAAATTTGGTAATGTATTTCATCAGGACCAGTTGCTGTATCTTTTGCTTTACTCAACGACGCTAATAGCTCATCAATGGAAAATGGCTTGTTATAATTTTCATTATTGTCAGAGCGGAATTTTAGTTTTTGTTTCTCCTGTTGTTTTTTAACAGAGAGAAACTGCGGAGTACAATTTTCTGAAGAAGAATTTTTAGAGAAGGTAGAAGCTAGAGTGTTAGAAATGTCTTTTTTACATGTTATTTTGTTATTATTTTGTTCCAGGTGCTGTACTGTAGATTTTGATTCTTTGCCTTTAATTTTTTTAACCATTTTCCAAACTTTTTTAATGGGGGTATTTTGATTCAATTTAGATACATAATTGTGCCAAGATGTTTTCTTCTTTTGTTTGATGAGCCGTCGGGCTTGTGCTCGCCCAATACGTAATTGATCTAAATTGTTGGTCGTTGGTGATTTATTAAAATCCCGTTCAGCCTTTTTACGTTTATGTATAGCCTGTTTGCAATCCGTATCGAACCATGGCTTGTGGAAACGTTTAGGATTTGCCGAAGTTTTAGGGATGACCTTGTTTGCAATATTAAGTAATGTGGAAGTAAAATCTTCCACCGGGTCACAATCAGCGGTAAATGAATCTGGAGTAAGTCGTTCACAACAAAGCGATGAGAAAGTGTCCCAGTCCGCTTTTTTGAAGTTCCATTGAGGCACCCTCTCATCCTCAGCGGGTACAACGCTTTCCAAAACTATTGGAAAGTGGTCACTTCCACACAAGTCATCTTCCACCTCCCAAGAAAAATCAAGGAGAAGTGAAGGGCTTGTGATTGTGAGATCAATTGAAGTGTACGATCCCGATGCAGGGTGTAAATATGTGTGTGACCCATCATTAAACAAACATAAGTCATGTTTTGTAATGAACTCTTCGACTGTTTTGCCCCTTGTATCTTCCTTGTTGCAGGAATCGCCCCAAAGAGGATTATGGGCATTAAAATCACCCATCAAAACATAGGGTGTGGGAAGCTGATTTATGAGTTGCTCTAGGTCGTGTAATAATAGAGGCTTATTAGGGGATATATAAATTGAACACACAGTAATTGTCTTGTCTAAAGTTAGGCGTACTGCTACAGCCTGTAAATTGGAATTTAAATTTACATGACTGTGGATAATATCGTTTCTAACTAAGACAGACGTCCCACGAACATGAAGATCAGCTTCATCTGCCCACGAGTTATACCCTGTATAACCCTTGAACGCACAGTCATCTTGGTTACTCGATCTTTGTAAAAGTGTTTCCTGCAAACAGAAAACAGCAGGTTGATGTTGCTGACTTAACAGGCCAAGTTCATTAAAATTAGCCCTAAAACCTCGGCAATTCCATTGTATTAATTTTGTATTATTTGTATTATCCATGTTTAGTTGGAGATTTGGACGGTGGACGTATGGGCGAAATTACCCCAGGAGGTTTCCTAGGAGATTTTCTGTTTGGAGACCCTCCCTGAGACGAAATCGGGTTCATTTTGCTTGAGAAGGTGGTGTTGATGCATTCATCAACATCCATATCTCGCAAGCCTTCAAAAATGTTCGAAGCAACATTTTTTTGATATTTTGGAGTTCTGTTTGAAGTTAACTTTTGCTGTTCCTTATCTTTGCACTTTTGCTCTCTGTTATATTTCCTTCTCTGACTCTGACTAAGATTTTGTAGTTCTGGTTGTGGTTTGGTTTGATCTTTTTTCTGGTCTGGTTTTGTTTCTTTTCCTTTAATCTCAATTGTTTTAGTTTTATTTTGATCTTTCTTCGTATTGATATTTGATTTTTCTGCTGTTATTGGTGTAGTGGTCGGAGTTTGAGTTGATTTCGGTTCGGTTTCTTGAGATTGTGAAATTGTATAAGGGTCTATCAAAGTTGGCAGAACACTGTCGTTCAACCAAGTATGTTGTGTCTGGCACGCAACAGATTTAGTGGGAACTTTTTGAGCGACTTTGGTTGCATATGTTGTTGACGAACTCATACCAGGCATTGCTGTAACTATTTCTCTGTCTTCTTTAAAACTTATCTGTTTCTCGCATTTAACTTTTTGTATATATTTTTCTTTTTTCCATACAGGGCAATCTTTGGAAGATGCAGTATGGTTGCCCTGGCAGTTACAGCAATTGACGGTGTTACTACATGGGTCCTGATGTTGTTGACCACATTTATAACATGTTTCTTTTCCTCTGCAGCTATTTTGTCCATGGCCATATTTTTGACATTTGAAGCATCGAAGTGGATTTGGAATATACAAATCCACCTTGATGTTCATGAAACCAACCTTGATAGATTTCGGTGGTTGTACAGTTTCAAATGTAAATATATATGTGTTAGTTTTTACTGTGATTCCATCTTTTCGTATCTCTATTCTTTTTACATCACTAACACCTTGTGATTTTAATTCTGTTTTGATTTCTAATTCATCTATCCCAGAGAGTTCTTTAGTTCTTACCACACCTTTGCTGCTATTTAATGTCCTATGGGGGGAAACTTTGACCTTTAAATCTAATAGCTTGGTTGTCTGCAATAAATTTTTTGCCTGGTTTTCTCTGTTGCATTCTATCAACAGCCCTCCTGATCGCAATTTCTTCACATTGTTGACAGTGCCTGCAATTCCTTTGATAGCCTTCTCCAGACCAAATGGATTTAAGTTGGTTGCCGATTTCCCTTCTTCATCAGAATATATAATAACAAATTTTGGCCAAGAATTACATTGATTGATTACTTGTTCAGTGTCAGAGTCAGAATCAGAATATCCCCGTTTTTGTATTTTGTGAGTTTGATTTTCCATGTTGTAGTGTATTAAAATTCTTCTGTTCATGGCTCTCACCCTTACTCTGAGCCCAACTTTGGGGGTTACGTCGCGGAATTCCAGCGAACAACACCAAGAGTACATGAACAGCATACTCCCCCAGCGTTGATGCTATTGCATACCGCTGGAGGATTGACCCGTCGAATGTTTATGGGAAGTGTCAGGTCGTGGCAGCCATTCAACCAACAATTTCCCTAAAACGTGCAACAAAAACGACCACTGACAACGAACGCAGACAGAGCAACAAAACAGATGTTCGGAAAGTATTAAAATAACCAAAAGTCAGGACAGGGTAGTAATGGTAAAATCAAAGTAAAAGAAATAATTGATTGAATGACCACCCAATGCCCCCCGACGTGACACCCGATATTTTTGGGGTTGGGGGCTCCCGATTGGTCAAACCGGGCCATCCGACCATCTGTCTACTCCCGAAATTGGGGCCAAAGCAGTGTGTTGGACATTATCTCCGAAATGGAGACCAGGCTCCATCCCGGAGACTGCCCTAACCGGGGCCCGAGTCCTCAACTACCAGGATTCCTTCTTCCGGGGCCTTCAGAACGCACCTCATGGGAGAACAAGGTGCCTGCCAGATGGTATTAGCAGGGTTGATCATTTTGGTCCGGGGCTGCGTATTCGTGTATTTCGCAGCGAACCGGCTCAATTGAGCAAACCTGCCAATCAAAAATTAGCAAACCTGCCCAGTTGAGCAGGCCGTCCTCTATCCGCCACCCGAGGACCCGCCTAGTAGGGGACGATCAAACCCCCCTAGGCGGTGGTCCTTTAAAAAGTTTTCAATAAAAAAAGGCATACGCCCTCTCAGCCCCATGTTAAAAAGATCTTTTAAAATCCCATACGTCCACGTTGTATCATATGCCTTCTCTAGATCAAAGAAGATGGCGACCACGTGTTCTTTTCTAGCAAAGGCATTTCGAATAAACGTTTCAAGTCTGACCAAATGATCCACAGTACTTCTCTGGTTTCTGAAACCACACTGAACATTCGCAAGTAGATTGTTCGATTCCAGAAACCAGACACGTCGATCATTGATCATCCTCTCCATGGTTTTGCACAGACAACTGGTTAAGGCAATAGGCCTGTAATTGCTTGGGTTGCTGTGATCTTTATCAGGCTTAGGAATTGGAATGATAGTTGCTTTACGCCAGGATGGTGGAAACTGGCCAGTCACCCAAATGCCATTAAAAATTGATAATAAAAGTTCTAGTGATGTTTGTGGCAGGTGCTTTAAAAGTTTATAATGTATGTCATCGGGACCAGTGGCAGTATCCTTCGCTCTATGCAAAGAGTTACGTATCTCTTCCATAGAGAAAGGTTCATTGTAATCCTCTAAATTGTTGGAGGCAAATTTGATCTTTTGTTTTTCTTGTTGTTTTTTAATTTATTATTTATTTATTTATTGGTGCTTAACGCCACATCAGCAGCTAGGGCTATATCGTGGCGAGAAAATAGAGGTATATAAAAAGTCATTATCCAGAATGAAGTAAAAATTGAATGAAATGAAAATAACCAAAAGACATTTCAGAGACAAAAATGATTAGAAAAGCAATGAGTAATGAGATAAGAAAATACATTATAAATCAACCTATAGAACTGCGACTTGATGATTCGAGATTAAAAGAATAAAAACAATTTTAAAATTTTGTAAAAAGGTTGATTACTTTTAGAAATGACACAATTTTGTGTGGGCTCGTATTATAAAATAGATCTCTAAGGGATCCAGCTGTGAAGTACTGCCCTCTAACAAGATTAAAATCAGTGCAATGTAAAAGAATGTGTTCCACTGACAACACCTGCTGACATGGAACACACTCTGGTCGCAAATTACCCACTAACAGAAAGGAATGTGTTAGTCTTGTGTGACCAATATGACATCGTGTCAGAATAACATGATCTTTCCTACAAAGGTTACTAGATGGGTAGTGATCAAATATTTATTTATTGTTGCTTTACGCCACATCAGCAGCTAAGGCTATATCGTGGCGATGAAAGGTATGCATTTTAAAATAGATCACCATTTGCCATGAGGTAGTTAAAAACCAATCAACGAAATATGAAGTATGAGGAATAAAATTAATCAAAGAACACAGTAAGGTGAAAGTGAAATCAAGTGTTCAGAAAATGCTGCGTAAATCAGCCCTGAATGAATGAGAATGTGAAATAATAAAAACAAACAATTTAAAATTTATTAAAAAGGTTGATTTCCTTCAGGAACAGCAAAACTTTATGTGAATTTGTATGATAAAATAGGTCTCGAAGAGACACAACATTAAAATACTGTCGTCTAACAAGATCAAAATCAGTACAATGTAAAAGAATGTGCTCCACTGACAACACCTGCTGGCAGGGAACACACTCTGGTCGCATATTACCCTCTAACAAAAAGGAATGTGTAAGTCGTGTGTGACCAATATGACATCGAGTCAGAATAACATGGTCTTTTCTACAAAGGTTACTGGATGGGTAGTGATCAAATATGTTTGGTCGGAAGCGATGGAGCTTGTTATTTGTCGCTCCATCCCATCCCGTCTGCCACAGAGATTTGATGTAGTTATTAATATGTGGTTTGAAATCACTAGAAGGGATGTTAAAATCAGTGAGAGGCTTGGTTAAAGCCTGTTTTGCTGCACTGTCCGCTTTGGTGTTACCAGTGATACCTACATGTCCGGGTAACCAGCAAAACACGATATCACATTGGCCAGACATCAGAGTGGTCAACTTCTCACGAAGATCCAAAATGAGAGGGTTCTTCAACCTGGGGTTGAGTAAAGCTAGTAAAGAGGAAAGAGAGTCGGAAAAAACAATCGACTTCCTTTCCTGATCATTTTCAATATGTTCAAGAGCGAGTTGTAAAGCTTTAACTTCAGCTGTGAAAATAGAACTTTGATTCGGTATTCTGATTGAGGTGATATGATCACCAGTAACAGCAGCTGATGATACTTTGTCACCATCTGTTGATCCATCTGTATAGATCCTTGTATATGCACTATACTTTGACTTAATTTCAGCATACTTCTGCTTAAATTGCAGAGAATTTGTTTCAGACTTTTTGGTAGAAGCAAGATCTAAAATAACCGTCGGTTTTTTAAGATGCCAGGGAGGATTCTGTGATATACGGTTTTCTTTAATGGCATCTGGTTCAATTTTGGCAGATTCCATATGGGGCTTAATTCTAATTCCCAATGGAGGAATATGTTTCTGGTGGCGGTTAAAAAATTCGATATTTCGAGGTTCTGCAACACAGGTATAAGCAGGATTTGATGGATTAGAATGAAGTTTAGAGACATATTGAAGGGAGAGTTTAATTCTGCGCTTCTCAAGAGAAGGCTCCTCCGCCTCAACAAGCATTGATTCTATTGGTGAAGTTCTAAATGCACCCAAGCTAATTCGAATACCACTATTATGAATTGCATCAAGTGGTTTCAGATATGATTTTCTTGCAGAACCATAAATCACGCAGCCATAATCTAATTTAGATCTGACAAGTGATCTATACAGATGGATCAATGTTTTTTGGTCAGCACCCCAATCAGTGCTACCAACTACCTTCAAGAGGTTCAGTGCCCTTTTACATTTTATCTTTAGTTGTTTTATGTGAGAAGTGAACTTCAGTTTGTTGTCAAACAACAAACCTAAGAATTTCACTTCCTTAACAACATTAATACGACTCCCGTCTATTTTCAATTCCGGATCAAGGTGGTGCTTACGGAGCTTACAGAAATGTACACAATTAGTTTTCGTCTTAGAGAATTTGAAGCCGTTTTCTGTAGCTCATTTCTGGATTCTATTCAAACACAGCTGAAGTTTGCGCTCTATAGCATTCATTTTTTTGCTGCTATAGTAGATTAAAAAGTCATCTACATACAATGACGAGTCAACCATATTCTCAATTGCATCAATAATACTATTGATTTTCACTGAGAAGAGGGTAACAGATAAAATACTACCCCGAGGAACCCCCAATTCCTGCTCGTGGGGATCTGATAACGTTGACCCCACACGAACCTGAAATTGGCGGTCCTTTAAAAAGTTTTCAATAAAAAGAGGCATACGCCCTCTCAACCCCATGTTAAAAAGATCTTTTAAAATCCCATACGTCCACGTTGTATCATATGCCTTTTCCAAATCAAAGAAGATGGCGACCACATGTTCTTTTCTGGCAAAGGCATTTCTAATAAACGTTTCCAGTCTGACCAAATGATCTACAGTACTTCTCTGCTTTCTGAAACCACATTGAACATCCGCAAGCAGATTGTTCGATTCCAGAAACCAGACAAGTCGGTCATTGATCATCCTCTCCATGGTTTTACACAGACAACTGGTTAAGGCAATAGGCCTGTAATTGCTTGGGTTGCTGTGATCTTTATCAGGCTTAGGAATAGGAATTATTGTTGCTTTACGCCAGGATGGTGGAAACTGACCAGTCACCCAAATGCCATTAAAAATTGATAATAAAAGTTGTAGTGATGTTTGTGGTAGATGCTTTAAAAGTTTGTAGTGAATTTCATCGGGACCAGTAGCAGTATCCCTTGCTCTATGCAAAGAGTTACGTAACTCTTCCATAGAGAAAGGTTCATTGTAATCCTCAAGATTGTTGGAGGTAAATTTGATCTTTTGTTTTTCTTGCTGTATTTTAATTTTGATAAATTCTGGATTACAATTTACAGACGACGAATGTTTCGAAAATGTGGAAGCCAATTTGTTTGAAATTTCTTTTTTAGATGTAAGTAATGAGTTGTTATCTTCCAGGTGTTGTACAGTTGATTTTGTTTCGTTTCCTTTAATTTTTCTTATCATTTTCCAAATTTTGTTGATAGGAGTGTTTTGGTTAAGTTTGGAAACATAAGTTTCCCAAGAAGTTTTCTTTTTTTGTTTTATAAGTCGTCTTGTTTTTGCCCGATTGATACGTAGTTTATCTAAATTATGTGTGGTTGGTGACTTGTTAAATTCCCGTTCAGTTTTCTTGCGCACCTTTATAGCCTGTTTACATTCATTATCAAACCATGGTTTAGTGAAACGTTTTGTATTTGCCGAGGTCTTAGGGATGACTGTGTTTGCAATGTCAAGTAACTCATTTGTAAAATGTTCTATTTGATCAGCACTATCCTGAAATTTCTCCCGTGTGAGTCGTTCAGAACACAGCGATGAGAAAGTGTCCCAATCAGCCTTTTTAAAGTTCCACCGGGGCACCCTCTCATCGTCTGCCGGAACTACACTCTCCAACACAATTGGAAAGTGGTCACTCCCGCACAAGTCATCTTCTACCTTCCAAGAAAAATCGAGCAAGATAGAAGGGCAAGCAATTGTAAGATCAATTGATGTATACGAACCAGATGCGGGGTGTAGGTAAGTGTCTGAACCATCATTAAACAAACACAAGTCGTATTTTAAAATAAATTCTTCCACAGTTTTACCTTTTACGTCTTCCTGACTGCAGGAATTACCCCAAGTGGGACTATGTGCATTAAAATCACCCAACAAAATGTATGGAGTTGGGAGTTGATGGACCAGCATCTCGAGATCATTCAGTTGTAGGGTCTTACTTGGTGAAACATAAATCGAACATAGTGTAATTGTTTTGTCTAATGTTAGGCGTACCGCCACAGTCTGTAAATTTGTATTCAAAGGTACAGATCTGTGAATGATATCGTCTCTAACTAAAACAGATGTTCCACGGACGTGAAGGTCATTATCATCTGCCCAGGCATTATACGAAGTATAATGCTTAAAAGCTGAATGATCCTGCGAGTCAGGTTTCTTTAAAAGTGTTTCCTGCAGACAAAAAGCGGCAGGTTTATACTTTTGGCTCAGAAGACCCAGTTCATTAAAATTGACTCGAAAACCTCGGCAATTCCACTGTATTATATTATTGTTGTGTGTTTTATCCATATTTGGTTGGAGATTTATCTGGTGGACGAATGGGTGAAATTGTCCCAATAGCTTTCTTAGGCGATTTGTGTCTTGGGGACATATTCAGAGAGGTGTTCGGGCGTAAGGGCCCGAACGTTTCATCGATGCACTCAACGACTTCCATCGATTCAAGGCCCTCAAACCTATTACGTGTAACAGGGTCTTTAAGGGCCTTGGGGATTCTTTCTGACTGTTTCTGCGTTTCTGTATTCTTTTTGGCTTGATTCCTTCTCTGATTCTGACTCAGATTTTGAATTTGATTTTGTGGCTTCGGTTTTGTTTGGGCTTTTTTTTGTTCTGATCTTGCTTCCTTTATTTTTGTTTCATCTGCTTTTAGTTGTTCCTTTTCTTTTTTCGGATTTGGCGTTGATTTGTTTTCGATTGTTCTGTGAGTAGTTGATGGTGTTTGTGTGGATTTTGGTTCTGTTTCGTTTGACTGTTCCATTGTAAAAGCTTCCACTAAAGATGGTAATGTGCCCTTGATCCAGGTATATTGAGTTTGGCAGCCTACTGCCACTGAAGGTAATTTTAGTGATAATTTTGCAGCATATGAAGGTGATGATGTACTCATACCAGGCATTGATGATACAATATCTCTGGCCTCCTTAAAACTGATTTGCTTTTCGCATTTTATTTTCTGTATAGCCTTTTCTTTTTTCCAGACAGGGCAATCTTTGGATGATGACATATGATTGACCTGACAGTTTACACATTTAATGGAATTGGTGCATGGCTCTTGGTGTTGTTGGCCGCATTTGTAACATGTCGTTTGACCCCTGCAGTTGTTTTGCCCGTGGCCATATTTCTGGCATCTGAAACATCGAAGTGGATTTGGAATGTACAAATCCACTTTGATGTTCATATAGCCAACTTTGATTGATTTTGGTGGCTGAGAAGAATTAAAAGATAAAATATATGTATTTGTTTTTATTACTGAACCCCCTTTCTTAATTTCTATATTTTTAACTGCAGTTACACCTTGTGATTCCAGCTCTTTCTGTATTTCGAGTACATCAATTCCTGCCAATTCTCTTGTTCTAATTACTCCTCTGCTGCTGTTTAATGAGGTATGTGGAAACACATTCACCTCCATATCTGCTAATTTATCAATTTTCATTAAGTTTTTTGCCTGGACTTCCTTACTACACTCTATTAATATTGCTCCACTTCTTAGTTTTTTAACATGCTTAACACTGCCAGCAATTCCCTTAACAGCTTTTTCTAAGGCAAAGGGGTTAATGTCACTTGCCTTCTTACCTTCTACTGCTGCATATATAATTATAAATTTTGGCCAATTAGGCAATGTAGGTGAATCATTTGTATCTGAATCAGAATCAAAGATATCAGAAAGTGAGTCTCGCCCTCGTTTAAATTTTTTGGTGTTTGAATCCATGGTTTATTGTTTAGTTTTTCATTTGCCCCGGCTCCCACCCACCGCGGAGTCCAACAAGGGGTTGAGTTACTGCCAAGCAGTGAACCCATCAGGCTGCCAGTATTCCCACATACTTATACTAGGGCAATATACTCAGCCGGTGTTGATGCCGAGGCATACCACCGACTGATTGGCCCGTGTGTGGAAGTGCCAGGTCTTCAGATGGCGACCACCCAACCAGTCACTCTATAAAACACGGTAATTACGGTTGCCACATGAAACTGAAACAAACAGTGCAGCAAAACTAAGTATTTGGTTAAAAAATGTGTTTAAAAACAGCACACAATGGCAATTATGATAAATGATTAAACGAAATGACTGATTGTATGGCCACCAAATGCCCCCCGACGTGACACCCAGTACTTTTGGGGTGGGGGCTCCCGATTGGCCAGAACGGACCATCCGACCATCCTTCTACTCCCGAAATTGGGGCCAAAGCAGTGTGTTGGACATTATCTCCGAAATGGAGACTAGGGCTCCATCCCGGAGATTGCCCTAAACGGGGCCCGAGTCCTCAACTGCCAGGATTCCTTCTTCCGGGGCCTTCGGAATGCACCTCACGGGAGAACAAGGTGCCTGCAAGATGGCATTAGCAGGGTTAACCATTTTGGTCCGGGGCTGCGTATTCGTATATTCCGCAGCGAACCAGCCCAATTGAGCAAACCTGCTAATTATTAACTAACCAGCAAACCTGCCCAATTGAGCAGGCCGTCCTCTATCCGCCACCTGAGGACCCGCCTAGTAGGGGATGGTCAAACCCCCCTAGGGGTAGTGATCAAAAACAGTTGGTCGGAAGCAATGAAGCTTGTTATTAGTTGCCCCATTCCATTCCGCCTGCCACATAGATTTGATGTAGCTACTAATATGTGGTTTGAAATCACTGAAAGGGATGTTAAAATCAGTAAGAGGCTTTGTTAAAGCCTGTTTTGCTGCACTGTCTGCCCTGGTGTTACCAGCGATACCTACATGTCCGGGTAACCAGCAAAACACGATATCACATTGGTCAGACATGAGAGTTGTTAACTTCTCACGAAGTTCCAAAACTAGAGGGTTCTTCAACCTAGGGTTGAGTAAAGCAAGTAAAGAGGAAAGAGAGTCGGAAAAAATAATCGACTTCTTTTCCTGAAAATTCTCGATATGTTCAAGAGCGAGTTGTAAAGATTTAACTTCAGCTGTGAAAATAGAACTCTGATTCGGTATTCTGATTGAGGTGACATGACCACCAGTAACAGCAGCTGATGATACTTTATCACCATCCTTAGATCCATCCGTATAGATCCTTGTATATGTACTATACTTGGACTTTATTTCGGCATATTTTTGTTTGAACTGTAAAGAATTGGTATCAGATTTTTTGGTAGAATTTATTTATTTATTTATTGGTGCTTAACGCCACATCAGCAGCTAAGGCTATATCGTGGCGAGAAAACGATAAAAGGGAAACATAACACTAATGAAATACAAAGATGAGTAAAAACAACTATAATAAAAATGATAAAGACAATGTAGTATAAACAGTGATGCGTGAAGAAACAAGAAATATGAATAACTCACAAATCAACCAGGTGAATGTAAGTCTTAAAGACTCTAGTTTAAGATAATAAAAACAATTTTAAAATTTATTAAAAAGGTTGATTGATTTCAAAAATGCGAGAATCATATTCGGGCTCGTACTATAAAAAAGATCTCTCAGAGATCCTACAGAAAAATCCTGCCCTCTGACATGATTAAAATCAGTACAATGTAAAAGAATGTGTTCCACTGACAACACCTGCTGGCAGGGAACACACTCTGGTCGCACAGTACCCTCCAACAAAAAGGAATGTGTTAGTCTTGTATATATGGCACCGCGTCAACACTGCAAGATCCTTTCTACAAAGGTTACTAGACGGGTAGTGATCACAAATATCTGGTCGGAATCGATGGAGCTTATTATTTGTCGCCCCATCCCATTCCGCCTGCCACAGAGATTTGATGTAGTTACTAATATGTGGTTTAAAATCACTGAAAGGAATGTTAAAATCAGTGAGAGGCTTGGTTAAAGCCTGTTTTGCTGCACTGTCTGCTTTGGTGTTACCAGCGATACCAACATGTCCGGGTAACCAGTAAAACACGATATCATATTGGTCAGACATGAGAGTTGATAACTTCTCACGAAGTTCCAGAATGAGAGGGTTCTTCAACTTGGGGTTGAGTAAAGCAAGTAAAGAGGAAAGAGAGTCGGAGAAGATGATCGACTTTCTTTCCTGTGCATTCTCGATGTGCTCAAGCGCGAGTTGAATAGCTTTAACTGCAGCTGTGAAAATAGAACTCTGATTCGGTATTCTGATTGAGGCGACATGATCACCACCAACAGCAGCTGATGATACCCTGTCACCATCTTTAGATCCATCTGTATAGATCCTTTTGTATGCACTATACCTGGACTTTATTTCAGCATATTTTTGTTT
The DNA here is from genome assembly GCA_031216915.1 of Pictodentalium vernedei. Taxonomy (NCBI): domain Eukaryota; kingdom Metazoa; phylum Mollusca; class Scaphopoda; order Dentaliida; family Dentaliidae; genus Pictodentalium; species Pictodentalium vernedei. The sequence continues at coordinate 876,839,181 of CM062297.1, read as the reverse complement.
GAACTGCAAGGAATTAGTATCAGATTTTTTGGAAGAAGCAAGGTCCAAAATAATTGTAGGTTTTTTAAGATGCCAAGGAGGAATGTGTGATTTACGGTTTTCTTTTATAGAATCAGAATCAATTTTGGCAGACTCCATATGGGGTTTGATTCTTTTTCCCAATGGAGGAATGTGTTTCTGGTGGCGGTTATAAAATTCAGCATTTTGAGGGTCTGAAACACATTTATAAGCAGGATTTGAAGGACTGGCCAAAAGTTTAGACACATACTGGAGAGATAATTTAATTCTACGCTTCTCGAGAGAAGGCTCCTCTGCTTCAACAAGCATCGAGTCTATTGGGGATGTTCGAAAGGCCCCTAGACTAATTCTAATGCCACTATTATGAATTGCATCAAGTGGTTTGAGATATGATTTCCTTGCAGAACCATAAACTATACAACCGTAATCTAATTTTGATCGAACAAGTGATCTATACAGATGGAGCAAAGTTTTTTGGTCAGCACCCCAATCAGTGCTACCAACGACCTTCAGTAGGTTCAGAGCTCTCTTACATTTAACTTTTAGTTGCTTTATGTGGGAAGTGAAATTCAGTTTACTGTCAAACAGCAAACCTAAGAATTTCACTTCCTTTACAACTTTAATGATGTTTCCATCCATTTTCAACTCTGGATCAAGATGATGCTTCCGGAGCTTACAAAAATGAACACAATTAGTTTTGGTCTTTGAAAACTTAAAACCGTTTTCTGTAGCCCATTTCTGGATTCTGTTTAAACACAGCTGAAGTTTGCGCTCTATGGCATTCATTTTTTTGCTGCTATAGCAGATTAAAAAGTCATCAACATACAATGAGGAATCTACCATATTCTCAATTGCATCGATGATACTATTAATTTTTATAGAAAACAGGGTAACGGATAAAATACTACCCTGAGGAACCCCCAATTCCTGCTCGTGAGGATCAGATAACGTTGACCCAACACGAACCTGAAATTGGCGGTCCTTTAAAAAGTTTTCAATAAAAAGGGGCATACGCCCTCTCAACCCCATGTTAAAAAGATCTTTTAAAATCCCATACGTCCACGTTGTATCATATGCCTTCTCTAGATCAAAGAAGATGGCGACCACATGTTCTTTTCTAGCAAAGGCATTTCTTATAAACGTTTCAAGTCTGACCAAATGATCCACAGTACTTCTCTGGTTTCTGAAACCACACTGAACATCCGCAAGCAGATTGTTCGATTCCAGAAACCAGACAAGTCGGTCATTGATCATCCTCTCCATGGTTTTACAGAGACAACAAGTTAGTGCAATTGGTCTGTAATTACTTGGATTACTGTGATCCTTATCAGGCTTTGGAATAGGAATAATTGTTGCCTTTCGCCAGGAAGGTGGAAACTGGCCCGTCACCCAAATGTGATTAAAAACTGACAATAAAAAGTTCTAGTGAAGTTTGAGGCAGATGTTTTAAAAGTTGATAGTGTATTTCATCGGGTCCAGTGGCAGAATCCTTTGCTCTATGCAAAGAGTTACATAACTCTTCCATAGAGAAAGGCTCGTTGTAGTCCTCTGAGTTATTGGATGTAAATTTAATCTTTTGTTTTTCTTGTTGTTTTTTTTGTTTGAGGAATTCTGGGTTACTATTTTCAGACGACGAGTGTTTAGAAAATGTAGAAGCCAACTTGTTTGAAATTTCTTGTTTTGATGTTATGAGTGTGTTGTTGTCTTTTAGGTGTTGTACGGCTGATTTTGTTTCTTTTCCTTTAATTTTTTTAATCATTTTCCAAATTTTAGTGATGGGGGTATTTTGATTTAGTTTCGAAACGTAAGTTTCCCATGAACTTTTCTTTTTATGTTTTAAAAGTCGTCTTGTTTTTGCCCGATTTATACGCAATCTATCCAAATTTTCTGTAGTTGGTGACTTATTAAATTCCCTCTCAAATTTCTTGCGATCTTTTATAGCCTGTTTGCACTCAGTATCAAACCATGGTTTAGTGAAACGTTTTGGATTTGACGAGGTTTTAGGAATGACTTGGCTTGCAATGTCAATCAACTCTGTGGTGAAGTGTTCAATCTGGTCAGTACTGTCCTGAAATTTCTCCCGTGTGAGGCGTTCAGAACAAAGCGACGAGAAAGTGTCCCAGTCGGCCTTTTTAAAATTCCACTGGGGCACCCTCTCATCATCCGCCGGAACTACACTCTCCAACACAATCGGAAAATGGTCACTCCCGCACAAGTCATCTTCTGCCTTCCATGAAAAATCAAGGAAGACAGAAGGGCATGCAATTGTTAAATCAATTGACGTGTAAGAACCAGATGCGGGGTGCAGGTAAGTATCTGACCCATCATTGAACAAGCACAAGTCATATTTTGTAATGAACTCTTCTACAGTTTTACCTTTTGCATCTTCATGACTGCAGGAATTACCCCAAAGGGGGCTATGTGCGTTAAAATCACCCAACAAAATGTATGGAGTTGGGAGTTGTCGAACCAGCAGCTCAAGGTCATTCAATTGTAAGGCTTTACTTGGTGAAACGTAAATAGAACAAAGTGTAACTGTTTTGTCTAAAGTTAGGCGTACCGCCACAGCCTGTAAATTTGTCTGTAATGGTACAGTACTGTGAATGATGTCGTTCCTAACCAAGACAGTCGTTCCACGAACATGAAGATCATTATCATCTGCCCAGGCATTATACGATGTATAATGCTTAAAAGCTGATTGATCTTGAGCCTCGGGTTTCTTTAAAAGAGTTTCCTGCAGGCAAAAAGCAGCAGGTTTATACTTTTGGCTGAGAAGACCAAGTTCATTAAAATTAGCTCTAAAACCTCGACAATTCCACTGTATTATATTTTGTTTTGGTGTACTATGCATGTTTGGAAGGTGATTTTGAAGGTGGTCGTATGGGTGAAATTGCCCCCGTAGTTCTTTTTGGTGAAGATTTGCGTGGGGACCTTCCCTGCAATGACGGAAGCGGATTATTTGAAAATGTTTCCGTGAGACATTCGTCCACAGACATTTCCTCGAAGGCCTCAAATCTATTTCTAGTGACAATATCCCTAGAAAATTTGGGAATTCGATCTGAAAGAGTTTTCTTTTTTTCTTTTCTGCTTTTTTGACTTTGATTCTGACTCTGACGTTCACTAGATTGTGGATGATCATTTGACGTTTCATTAACCTTTTTTCCTTTGTTTTTACTATCTGTTGTTTTAGTTTGAGTGGAAGAACTGTTCGTATTTGTTGTTTGTGTTATACTGAATGGGTTTAAAGGTTTTGGTTGTATATTATCAAGCCATGTAAGATCTGTTTGACATTGTACTGATTTTGTAATTGGTGCAGAATGCTTAATAGCATTTGCATAAGATGACGGTGGTAAATTCATCCCTGGCATTGACATTATGATTTCTCTTGCTTCTTTAAAACTAATATGCTTTTCGCATTTCACTTTTTGTATGAGTTTTTCCTTTTTCCATACAGGGCAATCCTTAGATGATGACATGTGATTGCCCTGACAGTTAACACATTTATAGTCTGTAGTGTTACAAGGATCTTCATGGTTGAGACCACATTTAAAGCATATTTTCTTGCCACGACAAGAATCCTGACCATGTCCAAACTTTTGGCACTTGAAACATCGCAGTGGACTTGGGATGTACAAATCCACTCTGACGTTCAAGTAACCAATCTTAATTGACTTGGGGGGCTTTGTACCATCAAAGGTGCAGATGTAGGTATTAGTTTTAATTTTGTTTCCTTGTTTATTAATTTCAATACGTTTTACAGAGGTGATTCCTTGAGGTTTCAATTCACATGTAATTTCATTTTCTTCCATGTCGGCTAGTTCAGGAGTTCTAATAACTCCCTTGCTAGTGTTCAAAGTTTTGTGGTAATTAGCTTTAATATTGATATCCAATAATTTTGTAGTATGTAAAAGATTGAAAGTTTGAACTTGTCTGGAACACTGGATTAATAAATCTCCAGAGCGTAATTTTTTAATATCTTTTACAGTTCCTGCTATACCTTTGATGGCCTTATCTAGAGCAAAGGGGTTTAAATTACTTAATTTTTTATTGTCATCAGTTGAATGTAAGAGAATAAATTTTGGAAGGTTGTCTTCGGGTGGAATCAGTGATTTCATAAGTTCTTCATCAGAGTCAGAATCTCGTAGTCCAGTGTCTATAAACGGTCGTTTGATTTTTGGTTGTGAGGTAGCCATGTTAATATTTTAAACGTTCACTGCCCCGGCTCCCACCCACCACGGAGTCCAACAAGGGGTAGGGTTACTGCCATGCAGTGAACCCACCGGGTTGCCGGTATTCCCACATACCTGGTATGGGGCAGTATACTCAGCCAGTGTTGATACCGAAGTATGCCACTGACTGATTGGCCCGTGTGTGGAAGTGCCAGGTCTTCAGATGGCGGCCATCCAATCAATCACTGTATATAACACCGTAATAAAAGGTTGCCATGCATAACCGAAACAGACAGTGCAGCAAAACTAAGAGGCTATTAAAATATAAAGTGTTTAAAAACAGTACACAATGGCAATTATGTAATGTGAATAAAAGAAATGATTGACTGAATGGCCACCAAATGCCCCCCGACGTGACACCCAGTACTTTTTGGGGTGGGGGCTCCCGATTGGCCAGAACGGACCATCCGACCATCCTTCTACTCCCGAAATTGGGGCCAAAGCAGTGTGTTGGACATTATCTCCGAAATGGAGACCAGGGCTCCATCCCGGAGATTGCCCTAACCGGGGCCCGAGTCCTCAACTGCCAGGATTCCTTCTTCCGGGGCCTTCGGAACGCACCTCACGGGAGAACAAGGTGCCTGCCAGATGGTATTAGCAGGATTGATCATTTTGGTCCGGGGCTGCGTATTTATGTATTTCGCAGCGAACCAACTCAATTGAGCAAACTTGCCAATTAGAAATTAGCAAACCTGCCCAATTGAGCAGGCCGTCCTCTATCCGCCACCTGAGGACCCGCCTAGTAGGGGATGATCAAACCCCCCTAGGTTTTTGGTAGAAGCAAGGTCCAAAATGACTGTAGGTTTTTTAAGATGCCAAGGAGGAATATGTGTGTTACAGTTTTCTTTTATTGTGTGTGGTTCAATTTTGGTGGACTCCATGTGGGGTTTAATTCTAATTCCCAATGGAGGAATATGTTTCTGGTGGCGGTTAAAGAAATCAACATTTTGAGGGTCTGTAACACAATTATAAGCAGGATTTGAAGGATTGGCCAAAAGTTTGGACACATATTGGAGAGACAATTTAATTCTGCGCTTCTCAAGAGAAGGTTCCTCTGCTTCAACGAGCATCGAGTCTATAGGGGATGTTCGAAAAGCCCCTAGACTAATTCTAATACCACTATTATGAATTGCATCAAGTGGTTTGAGATATGATTTCCTTGCAGAACCGTAAACTACACAACCGTAATCTAATTTTGACCGAACAAGTGATCTATACAGATGGAGCAAAGTTTTTTGGTCAGCACCCCAATCGGCGCTACCAACAACTTTCAGCAGGTTTAGAGCTTTCTTACATTTAACTTTTAGTTGTTTTATGTGGGAAGTGAAATTCAGTTTGTTGTCAAACAACAAACCTAAGAATTTCACTTCCTTAACAACTTTAATAGGACTCCCGTCAATTTTTAACTCCGGATCGAGGTGATGTCTCCGAAGTTTACAAAAATGAACACAATTCGTTTTTGACTTGGAAAATTTAAAACCATTTTCTGTGGCCCATTTTTGAAGCCTATTCAAACACAGCTGACGTTTGCGCTCGATAGCATTCATATTTTTACTGCTATAACAGATTAAAAAATCATCGACATACAATGAAGAATCTACCATATTGTCAATTGCATCGATAATACTATTAATTTTAACCGAAAACAGGGTAACAGATAAAATACTACCCTGAGGAACCCCCAATTCCTGCTCGTGAGGATCAGATAACGTTGACCCAACACGAACCTGAAATTGGCGGTCCTTTAAAAAGTTTTCAATAAAAAGAGGCATACGCCCTCTCAACCCCACGTTAAAAAGATCTTTTAAAATCCCATACGTCCACGTTGTATCATATGCCTTCTCTAGATCAAAGAAGATGGCGACCACATGTTCTTTTCTAGCAAAGGCATTTCGAATAAACGTTTCAAGTCTGACCAAATGATCGACAGTTCTTCTCTGGTTTCTGAAACCACACTGAACATCCGCAAGCAGATTGTTCGATTCCAGAAACCAGACAAGTCGGTCATTGATCTATTTATTTATTTATTTATTGGTGCGTAACGCCACATCAGCAACAAAGGCCATATCATGGCGAGAAAGTCATGAAAATGAGTTAAAAGGTAATGGTCAGGACTGGTTTTAAAAAGAAAAAAAATTGTGATAGATGAATATACATAATGAAAGAAGAACAACAAATATAATACAAATCAACCTATTGATACCAAATCATGATGGGAAGATTAAAAGTCAAAGCTCTAAAACTTGCTAAAAAGGTTGATTTCTTTTAGAAAAGACAAAAGCTTGCGCGGACTGGTAGTGTAAAAAAGGTCTCTAAGAGACTCCACAGTGAAAAACTGCCGCCTAACGTGATCGAAATCTGTACAATCTAAAAGAATGTGTTCCACTGTCAGCCCCTGCTGACAAGGAACACATTCAGGTCGCAGAGTGCCCTCTAATAAGAAACTATGAGTGAGTCTGGTATGACCAATATGACATCGTGTAAGGATAACGAGATCTTTTCGACAAAGATGAGAAAGAGGATAATAATCAGACACAGATGGTCGGAATCGGTGGAGCTTGTTATTGGTTGCTCCATCCCATTCCGACTGCCACAAAGACCGGATGTATTTAGAAATAAGTGGCTTGTAATCACTGTAAGGAACTGGAAAATCAGTGATTGGCTTACTCAGAGCCTGTTTCGCTGCACTGTCTGCCCTGGCGTTACCAGCAATACCGACGTGTCCAGGTAACCAGCAAAACACAACATCATATTGGTCAGACTTCATTACAGTAAGTCGTTCACGAAGTGACAAGATTAGAGGGTTCTTCAACCTGGGGTTGAGAAGAGCCTGTAAACAAGAAAGAGAATCGGAGAAGATAATGGACTTCCATTCCTCTTCAGCCTCAATCTCATCGAGCGCAAGGTCAATAGCTTTTACCTCAGCTGTATAAATGGAACTCGTATCAGGTATCCTGGTTGAGGTGGTCTGATCACCACTAACAACAGCAGATGACACTCTATCATTATCCTTGGATCCATCTGTATAGAACATAGTGTATGCTCTATAGTGAGACTTAATCTCGGCATACGCTTGCTTAAAGTGCAAAGAATTTGTGTTTGCCTTTTTAGAAGAGGCCAGATCTAAAATAACCTTGGGTTTTGACAGACGCCAATGGGGTATATCTGGTTTACAGTTCTCTGCCACAGAATCAGGAGCAATACCAGCGATCCTCATATGGGGTTGGATTCTGAGTCCCAATGGAGGAATCTGGTTTGGATTTTTGTCAAAAAGCAGTTTATTTTGCGGTTTAAAAACACAAAGGTAAGCAGGATTTGAAGGATTCGCAGATAATTTAGAAACATACTGTAAAGAGAGTTTGACACGACGCTTTTCTAGAGAAGGCTCACCTGCCTCGACAAGAAGAGAGTCTATAGGTGACGTACGAAATGCACTAAGACTAATCCTGATACCACTATTATGGATGGTATCAAGAGGTTTCAGATAGGATTTCCTAGCCGAACCATAAACCATACAACCATAATCCAACTTTGACCGTACAAAAGCTCTATGCAGATGGAGCAAAGTATTTTGGTCAGCACCCCAGTCAGTGCTGCCAACAACCTTCAGAAGATTAAGTGCTTTCTTGCATTTAATTTTTAGTTGTTTGATGTGAGACCTAAAACTTAGTTTCTCATCAAACAACAAGCCAAGGAATTTCACTTCCTTTACAACTTTAAGTGGAGTTCCATCTAAAAATAACTCCGGATCCAGGTGGTGTTTCCGGAGTTTACAGAAATGAACACAATTTGTTTTGCTTTTTGAAAACTTGAAACCATTTTCAGTAGCCCAGCGCTGAACCTTGTTTAAGGATAGCTGAAGTTTGCGCTCAATAGCAGGCATTTTCTTGCCACTGTAGCAGATGAGGAAATCATCTACATACAATGAAAAATCAACATTTGTTTCAATAGCTGTAACAATGCTGTTGATTTTTATTGAAAAAAGAGTAACAGATAGAATACTACCCTGAGGTACTCCCAATTCCTGGTCGTGAGGGTCAGATAATGTTGACCCAAGACGAACCTGGAAATTGCGGTCCTTTAAAAAATTTTCAATAAAAAGTGGCATTCTGCCTCTCAACCCCATGCTGAAGAGGTCTTTTAAAATCCCATACGTCCACGTAGTGTCATATGCCTTCTCCAGATCAAAGAACACGGCGACCACGTGTTCCTTTCTGGCAAAGGCATTTCTAATAAACGTTTCAAGGCGGACTAGATGACCAACCGTGCTTCTCTGGTTTCTGAAGCCACATTGAACATCTGCCAGCAGATTGTTCGATTCCAGAAACCAAACAAGCCGATCGTTGATCATTCTTTCCATGGTTTTACAAAGGCAACTAGTGAGTGCTATTGGTCTATAGTTGCTTGGATTGCTGTGGTCCTTATCAGGCTTGGGAATAGGAATGATTGTTGCTTTGCGCCAGTCAGATGGAAACTGGCCAGTCACCCATATATCATTAAAAATAGAAAGTAAAAGCTTGAGCGATGAATTTGGCAAATGTTTTAAAATCTGATAATGTATTTCATCAGGACCAGTTGCTGTATCTTTTGCTTTACTCAATGACGCTAGTAGCTCATCAATAGAAAATGGTTCATTATAATTTTCATCATTATCAGATTGGAATTTTAGTTTTTGTTTCTCCTGCTGCTTTTTAACAGGGATAAATTGCGGAGTGCAATTTTCAGAAGAGGAATTTTTGGAAAAGGTAGAAGCTAGGGTGTTCGAAATATCTTTTTTAGACGTTATTTTATTATTATTATGTTCGAGGTGCTGTACTGTAGATTTTGATTCTTTACCTTTAATTTTCTTGATCATTTTCCAGACCTTTTTGATGGGGGTATTTTAATTCAATCTTGAAACATAATTTTGCCAGGACGTTTTCTTCGTTTGTTTGATGAGCCGTCGGGCTTGTGCTCGACCAATACGTAATTTATCTAAATTATTCGTCGTTGGTGACTTATTAAAATCCCGTTCAGCCTTTTTGCGTTGATGAATAGCCTGTTTGCAATCCGTGTCGAACCATGGTTTATGGAAACGTTTTGGATTTGCCGAGGTTTTAGGAATGACTTGGCTTGCAATGTCAATCAACTCTGTGGTGAAGTGTTCAATCTGGTCAGTACTGTCCTGAAATTTCTCCCGTGTGAGGCGTTCAGAACAAAGCGATGAGAAAGTGTCCCAGTCAGCCTTTTTAAAGTTCCACTGGGGCACCCTCTCATCATCCGCCGGAACTACACTCTCCAACACAATCGGAAAGTGGTCACTCCCGCACAAGTCATCTTCTGCCTTCCATGAAAAATCAAGGAAGACAGAAGGGCATGCAATTGTTAAATCAATTGAAGTGTAAGAAACAGATGCGGGGTGCAGGTAAGTATCTGACCCATCATTGAACAAGCACAAGTCATATTTTGTAATGAACTCTTCTACAGTTTTACCTTTTGCATCTTCTTGACTGCAGGAATTACCCCCAAAGGGGGCTATGCGCGTTAAAATCACCCAACAAAATGTACGGAGTTGGGAGTTTTTGGACCAGTAACTCAAGATCATTCAGCTGTAGCGTTTTACTCGGTGAAACGTAAATAGAACATAAGGTGATTGTCTTGTCTAAGGTTAGGCGTACCGCTACAGCCTGTAAATTTGATTGCAAAGATACAGGACTGTGAATAATGTCGTTTCTAACCAAGACGGACGTACCACGAATATGAAGATCAGTTTCATCTGCCCAGGCATTATACGATGTATAATGCTTAAAGGCTGAATGATCCTGAGCCTCGGGTTTCTTTAAAAGAGTTTCCTGCAGGCAAAAAGCAGCAGGTTTATATTTTTGGCTTAGAAGACCAAGTTCATTGAAATTAGCTCTAAAACCTCGACAATTCCACTGTATGATATTATTTCTCTGTGTATTATCCATATTTGGTTGAAGTTTGGGATGGTGGACGTATGGGCGATATTGCCCCAGTGTGTTTCTTTGGTGATTTTGTTTTGGGGGACTTATTCTGAGATGTTGAGCGCAGTTGCTCGAACATTTCGTCAATGCCGTCACCGACATCCATCTTCTCAAAACCTTCAAACCTGTTACGTGTAACAGGGTCTTGAAGGGCCTTTTGTGTTCTGTCTGATAAATGTTTTTGTTTTTCTTTCTCTATTTTCTTTTTTTCCAAATTTTCCTCTTTTCTTCTCTGACTCTGACTCAGATTTTGCTGCTGCGATTTCTGTATATGATCTGTTTTTGGATTTGTGTTGTCTTTTCTAGTTGGCTGATCTGATTTATTGTTGTCCTGTCTTGCTTCCGCTGGTGTAGATTTTTGTTGTGGATGTTCCTTTATGTGTTGTGTCTTAATCGTTTCTTGAGCACTGCTGTTTGTTTGTGTAGATCTTCCTTGAGTTAAATTATTTTCTATTGTAAAAGATTGTAATGTGGTTGGAATTGAACCCCTGAGCCAGGTATATTCAGTTTGGCATGAAACTGATTCGGTTGATTTCTTTTGTTTCAAAGTTGAGGCATAAGTTGGTATTGATATATTCATGCCAGGCATAGATGTTACGATGTCTCAGGCATCTTTAAAACTAATCTGTTTTTCACATTTAATCTTTTGTATCAACTTTTCCTTCCTCCAGACAGGGCAATCCTTTGACGATGACATGTGATTGCCCTGACAGTTGATACATTTATATGTGGATGTTTCACAAGATCCATCATGGCTTAAACTACATTTAAAACATGTTTGTTTGCCTCGACAGGAATTCTGTCCATGTCCAAACTTTTGGCACCTGAAACATCGGAGTGGATTCGGGACGTATAAATCCACTCCAATGCTCAAGTAACCAATTTTGATAGACTTTGGGGGCCTGGTGCCATCAAAGGTACATATGTATGTATTGGTCTTAATTTGTTGTCCATCTTTTTTTATTTCCACCCGTTTGACAGCTGTTATACCTTGGGGTTTAAGTTCCAGTGCAATTTCGCTTTCTTCCATTTCTGCCAGTTCTCAAGTTCTTATGACACCTTTGCTTGTATTTAGAGTTCTATGGTAATCGGCCTTAATATTAAAATCAATAATTTTTGTAGTGTGCATAAGATTATGTACTTGAATTTGTTTAATACATTGAATGAGTATATCACCTGATCTTAATTTTTTTATATCTTTTACAGTCCCCGCAATACCTTTGATGGCCTTTTCAAGGGCAAAAGGATTGATGGTGCTGAGTTTCTTGTTTTCATCTGTTGAGTGCAGCAAAATGAATTTTGGTATATTATCTTCCGGTGGTATCAGAGAAGCTATCAAATCGTCGTCAGAATCAGAGTTTACTAGGTCAGTAGCCGAAAAAAGTCTTTTTGATTTGTTAGGTTTGGATGCCATGTTTGTAAGTTAAATCGTTCATTGCCCCGGCTCCCACCCACCACGGAGTCCAACAAGGGGTAGGGTTACTGCCACGCAGTGAACCCACCGGGTTGCCGGTATTCCCACATACCTGGTATGGGGCAGTATACTCAGCCAGTGTTGATACCGAAGTATGCCACTGGCTGATTGGCCCGTGTGTGGAAGTGCCAGGTCTTCAGATGGCGACCATCCAACCAATCACTTTATAAAACACTGTAATTACGGTTGCCACGTGAAACTGAAACAAACAGTGCAGCAAAACTAAGTATTTGGTTAAAAAATGAGTTTAAAAACAGCACACAATGGCAAATATGATAAATGATTAAAAGAAATGACTGATTGAACGGCCACCAAATGCCCCCCGACGTGACACCCAGTACTTTTTGGGGGTGGGGGCTCCCGATTGGCCAGAACGGACCATCCGACCATCCTTCTACTCCCGAAATTGGGGCCAAAGCAGTGTGTTGAACAAGATTATCTCCGAAATGGAGACCAGGGCTCCATCCCGGAGACTGCCCTAACCGGGGCCACGAGTCCTCAACTGCCAGGATTCCTTCTTCCGGGGCCTTCGGAACGCACCTCACGGGAGAACAAGGTGCCTGCCAGATGGTATTCGCAGGATTGATCATTTTGGTCCGGGGCTGCGTATTTATGTATTTCGCAGCGAACCAACTCAATTGAGCAAACCTGCCAATTAGAAATTAGCAAACCTGCCCAATTGAGCAGGCCGTCCTCTATCCGCCACCTGAGGACCCGCCTAGTAGAGGACGATCAAACCCCCCTAGGCGGTCATTGATCATCCTCTCCATGGTTTTGCACAGACAACTGGTTAAGGCAATAGGCCTGTAATTGCTTGGGTTGCTGTGATCTTTATCAGGCTTAGGAATAGGAATTATAGTTGCTTTACGCCAGGATGGTGGAAACTGGCCAGTCACCCAAATGCCATTAAAAATTGATAATAAAAGTTCTAGTGATGTTTGTGGCAGGTGCTTTAAAAGTTTATAATGTATGTCATCGGGACCAGTGGCAGTATCCTTTGCTCTATGCAAAGAGTTACGTAATTCTTCTATAGAGAAAGGTTCATTGTAATCCTCTAAATTGTTGGAGGCAAATTTGATCTTTTGTTTTTCTTGTTGTTTTTTAATTTTTAGAAATTCAGGATTACAATTTTCAGACGACGAATGTTTCGAAAATGTGGAGGCCAAAGTGTTTGAAATTTCTGTTTTAGATGTAATTAAGGTGTTGTTTTCTTTCAGGTGGTGTACAGTTGATTTTGTTTCTTTTCCTTTAATCTTTTTAATCATTTTCCAAATTTTAGTGATGGGAGTGTTTTGGTTAATCTTAGAAACGTAAGATTCCCAAGAACTTTTCTTTTTTTGTTTTAAAAGTCGTCTTGTTTTTGCCCGATTTATACGAAGTTTGTCTAAATTATTTGTGGTTGGTGACTTGTTAAATTCCCTTTCAGCTTTCTTACGATCCTTTATAACCTTTTTACATTCATTATCAAACCATGGTTTGGTGAAAAGTTTTGGATTTGCCGAGGTTTTAGGGATGACTGTGTTTGCAATGTCAAGCAAGCAGCTCGTTAGTAAAATGTTCTATTTGGTCAGCACTTTCTTGAAATTTCTCCCGTGTGAGGCGTCCAGAACAAAGCGACGAAAAAGTGTCCCAGTCAGCCCTTTTAAAGTTCCACTGGGGCACTCTCTCATCGTCCGCCGGAACTACACTCTCCAACACAATTGGAAAGTGATCACTCCCGCACAAGTCATCTTCTACCTTCCAAGAAAAATCGAGAAAGATAGAAGGGCATGTAATTGAAAGATCAATTGATGTATACGAACCAGATGCGGGTGCAGATAAGTGTCTGAACCATCACTAAACAAACACAGATCATATTTTGTAATGAACTCTTCTACAGGTTTACCTTTTACATCTTTTTGACTGCAGGAAGCTCCCCAAAGAGGGCTATGTGCATTAAAATCACCCAACAAAATATATGGAGTAGGGAGCTGTTGGACGAGTAGCTCAAGATCATTCAGCTGTAGGGCTTTACTTGGTGAAACGTAAATTGAACAAAGTGTAACTGTTTTGTCTAAAGTTAGGCGTACCGCCACAGCCTGTAAATTTGTATTCAAAGGTACAGAACTGTGAATGATATCGTCTCTAACCAAAACAGAGGTTCCACGAATATGAAGGTCATTATCATCCGCCCAGGCATTATACGAAGTATAATGCTTAAAAGCTGAATGATCTTGAGCCTCGGATTTCCTTAAAAGAGTCTCCTGCAGGCAAAAAGCAACAGGTTTATATTTTTGGCTGAGAAGACCCAGTTCATTAAAATTGGCTCTAAAACCTCGACAATTCCCCTGTATTATGTTATGTTTGTTTGTGTCAGCCATATTTCAATGGAGATTTAGAGGGTGGACGTATGGGCGAAATGGCCCCTGTAGTTTTCTTCGGTGAGTTTTTCCTCGGGGATCTATTCTGTGAAGAAATCGGACGTAATTGTTCGAATGTTTCATCGATACAATCACCTACCTCCATATCATCAAGACCTTCAAACCTGTTGCGAACAACAGGGTTTTGAAGAACCTTGGGTATTCTGTCCGATAATTGTTTTTGTCTTAATTTTTCCTTTTTCTTTTCTTCTTTTTCTAATTTTTTCATTTGATTCTGACTCAGTGTCTGTTGTTGTGATCTTTGTTCCTGCTGTGGCTTAGGCTTTGTTTTGTTTTGTTCATTCTTTTGCTCTGATTTAGTGATATTTTCCTTATTGTGGCCAGGTTTAGGCGTATCCTTTCCGTGTTTACGTTCTAATTGATCCTCAGTTGTTTTTGAGACAATTGATTCTGTTTGGGTTGATTGTGGCGTTGTTTTATTTGATTGGTCAATTGTAAAAGCTTGTAGTGGGACTGGTATTGTGCCGATGTGTTGTCTGACATTCTACTGATCTTGTTTTAACGTTGTTGCATATGATGGGGTCGAACTGTTCATGCCAGGCATGGATGAAACAATGTCTCTGGCTTCCTTAAAGTTAATTTGTTTTTCACATTTCAATTTTGTATTAATTTTTCCTTTTTCCATACAGGGCAATCCTTTGAAGATGACATCTGATTGCCCTGGCAGTTTACGCATTTGATAGTATTGTTTGTACAGGGCTCTTGATGTTTTTCACTGCATCTGTAACAGGTAGTTTGTCCTCTGCACGAATCTTTACTATGACCGAATTTCTGGCATTGGAAACATCTCAGTGGATTTGGTATATACATGTCCACTTTAACATTCATATAGCCTATTGCGATGGACTTTGGGGATCGAGGAGTATTGAAGCCAAATATATATGTATTTGTCTTGATTTCACTTCCATTCTTCCTGCTTTTGATTCGTTTTATATTGATAACTCCTTGTGGTTTTAATTCTTCTAAAATGTCTAATTCGTCCATATCAGCAAGTTCTCGTGTTCGAACTACACCTCTGCTGGTATTGAGGGTTTTATGAGAACTTGCATGAACCTCCATGTCGAAAAGTTTTTCTGTTTTCAGAAGATTGAAGGCTTGTGTATAATTAGCACAGTCAATCAATAGTCCACCAGATCTTAATTTTTTGACCCCCTTAACCGTACCTGCTATGCCCTTGATTGCCTTTTCTAATGCAAAAGGATTAATATCAGTTGCTTTCCTGTTTTCTTCTGCAGAATAAATCACTATGAATTTTGGCCAGTGTTTAGAATCGTGTGTTATGTTGTCATGATCCGAGTCAGAATCAGAATTAGTTACATCTAAATGAATTCTTTTTGATGTGTTTTTGGTAGCCATGTTTGTATTGATAAATGGTTCATTGCCCCGGCTCCCACCCACCGCGGAGTCCAACAAGGGGTAGGGTTACTGCTTTGCAGTGAACCCACCGGGTTGCCGGTATTCCCACATACCTTGTATGGGGCAGTATACTCAGTCAGTGTTGATGCAAAGGCATACCACTGACTGATTGGCCCGTGTGTGGAAGTGCCAGGTCTTCAGATGGCGATCATCCAATCAATCACTACACGAAACACTATAATTACAGTTGCCATGTATAAATTAAACAGACAGCGCAGCAAAACTAAGTATTTCATAAACTAGAAAGTTTAAAACAGTACATATTGACAATTATGATGTGTGAGAAAAAGAAATGACTGATCGAATGACCACCAAATGCCCCCCGACGTGACACCCAGTACTTTTTGGGGTGGGGGCTCCCGATTGGCCAGAACGGACCATCCGACCATCCTTCTACTCCCGAAAATGGGGCCAAAGCAGTGTCTTCGACATTATCTGAAAAAATGGAGACCAGGGCCAAACAGATTTTACGACCTGATCCCCATCCTTGGAGACGGCCCTAACCGGGGCCCGAGTCCTCAACTGCCAGGATTCCTTCTTCCGGGGCCTTCAGAACGCACCTCACGGGAGAACAAGGTGCCTGCCAGATGGTATTAGCAGGGTTGATCATTTTGGTCCGGGGCTGCGTATTCGTGTATTTCGCAGCGAACCAGCTCAGTTGAGCAAACCTGCCAATTAGAAATTAGCAAACCCGCTCAATTGAGCAGGCCCTCCTCTATCCGCCACCTGAGGACCCGCCTAGTAGGGGATGATCAAACCCCCCTAGGCTCCCCATCCCATTCCGCCTGCCACATTGATTTGATGTAACTATTAATATAAGGCTTAAAATCACTGAAAGGGATCTTAAAATCAGTGAGAGGCTTTGTTAAAGCCTGTTTTGCTGCACTGTCTGCTTTGGAGTTACCAGCGATACCAACATGTCCGGGTAACCAGCAAAACACGATATCATATTGGTCAGACACGAGAGTTGTTAACTTCTCACGAAGTTCCAAAACTAGAGGGTTCTTGAACTTGGGGTTGAGTAAAGCAAGTAAGGAGGAAAGAGAGTCTGAAAAAATAATCGACTTCTTTTCCTGAGCATTCTCGATATGTTCAAGAGCGAGTTGTAAAGCTTTAACTTCAGCTGTGAAAATAGAACTCTGATTTGGTATTCTGATTGAGGTGACATGATCACCAGTAACAGCAGCTGATGATACTTTGTCACCATCCTTAGATCCATCCGTATCGATCCGTGTATATGTACTATATTTGGACTTTATTTCGGCATATTTTTGTTTGAACTGCAAGGAATTGGTATCAGATTTTTTGGTAGAAGCAAGGTCCAAAATAACTGTAGGTTTTTTAAGATGCCAAGGAGGAATATGTGTTTTACGATTTTCTTTTATTGTATGTGGTTCAATTTTGATGGATTCCATGTGGGGTTTAATTCTAATTCCCAATGGAGGAATATGTTTCTGGTGGCGATTAAAGAAATCAAATTTGAAGGATTGGCCAAAAGTTTAGACACATATTGGAGAGACAATTTAATTCTACGCTTCTCAAGAGAAGGTTCCTCTGCTTCAACAAGCATCGAGTCTATAGGGGATGTTCGAAAAGCCCCTAGACTAATTCTAATACCACTATTATGAATTGCATCAAGTGGTTTGAGATATGATTTCCTTGCAGAACCGTAAACTACACAATCGTAATCTAATTTTGACCGAACAAGTAATCTATACAGATGGAGCAAGGTTTTTTGGTCAGCACCCCAATCGGCGCTACCAACAACTTTCAGCAGGTTCAGAGCTTTCTTACATTTAACTTTTAGTTGTTTTATGTGGGAAGTGAAATTCAGTTTGTTGTCAAACAACAAACCTAAGAATTTCACTTCCTTAACAACTTTAATAGGACTCCCATCAATTTTTAACTCCGGATCGAGGTGATGTTTCCGAAGTTTGCAAAAATGAACACAATTCGTTTTTGTCTTTGAAAATTTAAAACCATTTTCGATAGCCCATTTTTGAATCCTATTTAAACACAGCTGAAGTTTGCGCTCTATAGCATTCATCTTTTTGCTGCTATAGCAGATCAAAAAGTCGTCGACATACAATGAAGAATCTACCATATTCTCAATTGCATCGATGATACTATTAATTTTAACCGAAAACAGGGTAACGGATAAAATACTACCCTGAGGAACCCCCAATTCCTGCTCGGCAGGATCAGATAACGTTGACCCAACACGAACCTGAAACTGGCGGTCCTTTAAAAAGTTTTCAATAAAAAGAGGCATACGCCATCTCAACCCCATGTTAAAAAGATCTTTTAAAATCCCATACGTCCACGTTGTATCATATGCCTTCTCCAGATCAAAGAAGATGGCGACCACATGTTCTTTTCTGGCGAAGGCATTTCGTATAAACGTTTCAAGTCTAACCAAATGATCCACAGTACTTCTCTGGTTTCTGAAACCACACTGAACATCCGCAAGCAGACTGTTCGATTCCAGAAACCAGACAAGTCGATCATTGATCATCCTCTCCATGGTTTTGCACAGACAACTTGTTAAGGCAATAGGCCTATAATTACTAGGGTTGCTGTGATCCTTATCAGGCTTAGGAATGGGAATTACTATTGCTTTGCGCCAAGACGGTGGAAACTGGCCAGTCACCCAAATGTCATTAAAAATAGATAGTAAAAGTTCTAGTGATGTTTGTGGCAGGTGCTTTAAAATTTGGTAGTGAATTTCATCGGGTCCAGTGGCAGTGTCCTTTGCTCTATGTAAAGAGGTATTTAACTCTTCCATAGAGAAAGGTTCATTGTAATCCTCTAAATTATTGGAGGTAAATTTGAGCTTTTGTTTTTCTTGTTGTTTTTTAATTTTCAGAAATTCAGGATTACAATTTTCAGAAGACGAATGTTTCGAAAATGTGGAGGCCAATTTATTTGAAATTTCTTTTTTTGATGTGATTAGTGTATTGTTATCTTTCAGATGTTGAACCGTTGATTTTGTGTCTTTTCCATTAATTTTCCTTATCATTTTCCAAATTTTATTGATGGGAGTGTTTTGATTGAGTTTAGACACATATGTTTTCCAAGAACTTTTCTTTTTTTGTTTAATCAGTCGTCTTGTTTTTGCCCGATTTAAACGAAGTTTGTCCAAGTTACGTGTGGTTGGTGACTTATTAAATTCCCGTTCAGTCTTTTTGCGATCTTCAATAGCCTGTTTGCAATCAGCATCAAACCATGGTTTGGTGAAACGTTTAGGATTTGCCGAGGTTTTAGGAATGACCTTGCTTGCAATGCCAAGCAACTCTGTGGTGAAATGTTCTATTTGGTCAGCACATTCGCCAAATTTCTCCCGTGTTAGGCGTTCAGAACAGAGCGACGAGAAAGTCTCCCAGTCAGCCTTTTTCAAGTTCCACTGGGGTACCCTCTCATCATCCGCCGGAACTACACTCTCCAAAACAATTGGAAAGTGGTCACTCCCGCACAAGTCATCTTCTACCTTTCAAGAAAAATCAAGGAAGATAGAAGGGCATGCAATTGAAAGATCAATTGATGTATACGAACCAGATGCGGGGTGCAAATAAGTGTCTGAACCATCATTAAACAAGCACAAGTCATATTTGGTAATGAACTCTTCTACAGTTTTACCTTTTACATCTTCTTGACTGCAGGAATTACCCCAAAGAGGGCTATGTGCGTTAAAATCACCCAACAAAATGTATGGAGTTGGGAGCTGTTTGACCAGTAACTCAAGATCATTCAGCTGTAGGGCTTTACTTGGTGAAACGTAAATCGAACAAAGTGTTACTGTTTTGTTTAATGTTAGGCGTATCGCCAAAGCCTGTAAATTTGTCTGTAATGGAACAGAACTGTGAATGATGTCGTTCCTAACTAAAACAGATGTTCCACGAATATGAAGATCATTATCATCTTCCCAGGCATTATACGATGTATAATGCTTGAAAGCTGAATGATCCTGAGCCTCGGGTTTCTTTAGAAGAGTTTCCTGCAGGCAAAAGGCAGCAGGTTTATATTTTTGGCTTAGAAGGCCCAGTTCATTAAAATTCGCTCTAAAACCTCGACAATTCCACTGTATTATATTGTGTTTAGGTGTGTTGGCCATGTTTGAGTGGCGATTTTGCAGGTGGACGTATGGGAGATATTGCCCCCGTATTCTTTTTTGGTGATGCTTTACGTGAAGATCTATTCTGAGAGGAAGTCGAGCGTAAGTGCTCGAAAGTTTCGTCGATGCACTCACCAACTTCCATGTCTTCAAGACCCTCAAACCTGTTGCGGGTAATTGGGTCTTGAAGAGCTTTAGGTAATCTGTCTGATGCTTGTTTTGTTTTCTCCAGCTTCTTTTTTAGTTTTTCTTGGGTTTTTCTTTGACTCTGACTCAGAGGTTGGGGTTCTGGTTTTGATTTACTTTGGTCAGTTTTCAGTTCAAATGTTGCTTCCCTCTCTTTTTTCTCTTCCGTTTTAGTTCCAATTTTATCCTTCTTCTGATTTGGTTTCGATTTCTTTTCGTCTGTTGATGTGCGAGTGGTTGGCGGAGTTTGAGTTGACTTTGGTTCAACTTGATCACTGTGATCTATAGTGAAGGCCCGAAGCAAAGATGGCACTATACCTTTGAGCCACGTGAATTCTGTTTGGCATTCCGAAGATTTTGTTGTTATTTTTTTTTGAACTACTGTAGCATATGATGGAATAGATGCATTCATGCCAGGCATTGATGCAACAATTGCTCTGGCCTCCTGGAAACTAATTTGTTTTTCACTTTTTATTTTCTGGATGGTTTTCTCTTTTTTCCAGACAGGGCAATCTTTTGAAGATGATACGTGATTGCCCTGACAATTTATACACTTGACTGGATTATTACATGACTCTTGGTGTTGTTGGCCGCATCTGAAACATATCGTTTGTCCTCTACAGTTATTTTGACTGTGACCAAATTTTTGGCACCTGAAACATCGGAGTGGATTTGGAACGTACAAATCCACCCTGACGTTCAGGTAACCAACTTTAATTGATTTTGGAGGCTTTGTGCTATCGAAGGTACAAATATATGTATTTGTTTTAATTGCTTTGCCATCTTTTTTAATTTCTACCCGTTTTACAGTTGTTACTCCTTGGGGTTTAAGTTCTGTTGTAATTTCATTTTCAGTCATATCGTATAGTTCACGAGTTCTGATAACACCTTTGCTAGAATTTAGGGTTTTATGATAGTTGGCCTTAACACTTATGTCAATCAGTTTTGTTATGTGCAGAAGGTTATGGACCTGAATTTGTTTTATGCACTGAATGAGTAGATCCCCAGATCGTAACTTTTTAACATCCTTAACAGTTCCTGCAATACCCTTGATAGCTTTTTCAAGGGCAAAGGGATTGATGTTACTAAGCTTTTTATTTTCTTCCACAGACGTTAATAAAATAAATTTTGGTATGTTGTCTTCTGGTGGAATCAAAGATGCAATCAATTCTTCTTCTGAGTCAGCGTCACCAAGTCCTGTTGCCAAAAAAGGTCGTTTTGTTTTGGGTTGTGATGCCATATTGAATAGTATAAATGATTCATTGCCCCGGCTCCCACCCACCGCGGAGTCCAACAAGGGGTAGAGTTACTGTCGTGCAGTGAACCCTCCGGGCTGCCAGTATTCCCACATACTTATACTAGGGCAGTATACTCAGCCAGTGTTGATACCGAAGTATGCCACTGACTGATTGGCCCGTGTGTGGAAGTGCCAGGTCTTCAGATGGCGACCATCCAACCAATCACTTTATAAAACACTGTAATTACGGTTGCCACGTGAAACTGAAACAAACAGTGCAGCAAAACTAAGTCTTTGGTTAAAAAAAAAGAGTTTAAAAACAGCACACAATGGCAGTTATGATAAATGATTAATAGAAATGACTGATTGAATGGCCACCAAATGCCCCCCGACGTGACACCCAGTACTTTTGGGGTGGGGGCTCCCGATTGGCCAGAACGGACCATCCGACCATCCTTCTACTCCCGAAATTGGGGCCAAAGCAGTGTGTTGAACATTATCTCCGAAATGGAGACCAGGGCTCCATCCCGGAGACTGCCCTAAACGGGGCCACGAGTCCTCAACTGCCAGGATTCCTTCTTCCGGGGCCTTCGGAATGCACCTCACGGGAGAACAAGGTGCCTGCCAGATGGTATTAGCAGGGTTGATCATTTTGGTCCGGGGCTGCGTATTCGTGTATTTCGCAGCGAACCGGCTCAATTGAGCAAACCTGCCAATTAAAAATTAGCAAACCTGCCCAATTGAGCAGGCCGTCCTCTATCCGCCACCTGAGGACCCGCCTAGTAGGGGACGATCAAAACCCCCCTAGGATACAACCGTAATCTAACTTTGATCGAACAAGAGATCTATACAGATGGAGCAAAGTTTTTTGGTCAGCACCCCAATCAGTGCTACCAACGACCTTCAGTAACTTCAGAGCTCTCTTACATTTAACTTTTAGTTGTTTTATGTGGGAAGTGAAATTCAGTTTGCTGTCAAACAACAAACCTAAGAATTTCACTTCCTTAACAACTTTAATAGGACTCCCATCAAGTTTTAACTCCGGATCGAGATGATGTTTCCGAAGCTTACAAAAATGAACACAATTTGTTTTCATCTTTGAAAATTTGAAACCGTTTTCTGTGGCCCATTTTTGAATTTTGTTTAGGCACAGCTGAAGTTTGCGCTCTGTAGCATTTATTTTCTTGCTGCTGTAGCAGATTAAAAAATCATCTACATACAACGAAGAATCTACCATATTCTCAATTGTCTCGATGATGCTATTAATTTTCACCGAAAAAAGGGTAACAGATAAGATACTACCCTGAGGAACCCCCAATTCCTGCTCGTGAGGATCAGATAACGTTGACCCAACACGAACCTGAAATTGGCGGTCCTTTAAAAAGTTTTCAATAAAAAGAGGCATACGCCCTCTCAACCCCATGTTAAAAAGATCTTTTAAAATCCCGTACGTCCACGTTGTATCATACGCCTTCTCTAAATCAAAGAAGATGGCGACCACATGTTCTTTTCTAGCAAAGGCATTTCTAATAAACGTTTCAAGTCTGACCAAATGATCCACAGTACTTCTCTGGTTTCTGAAACTACACTGAACATTCGCAAGTAGATTGTTCGATTCCAGAAACCAGACAAGTCGATCATTGATCATCCTTTCCATGGTTTTACACAGACAACTTGTTAAAGCGATAGGCCTATAATTACTTGGGTTGCTGTGATCTTTATCAGGCTTTGGAATGGGAATTACTGTAGCATTATGCCAAGAAGGCGGAAACTGGCCAGTCAGCCATATCTCATTGAAAACTGACAGTAAAAGTTCAAGTGATGATCGTGGCAGATGCTTTAAAATTCTGTAATGTATTTCATCGGGTCCGGTGGCAGTATCCTTTGCTCTATGCAAAGAATTATTTAACTCTTCCATAGAGAAAGGTTCATTATAATCTTCTAAATTGTTGGAGGTAAATTTGAGCTTTTGTTTTTCTTGCTGTTTTTTAATTTTGATAAATTCTGGATTACAGTTTTCAGACGACGAATGTTTCGAAAATGTGGAGGCCAATTTGTTTGAAATTTCTTTTTCTGATGTGATAAGCGTGTTGTTGTCTTTTAGATGTTGTACAGTTGATTTGATTTCTTTGCCTTTAATTTTTTTAATCATTTTCCAAATTTTGTTGATGGCGGCGTTTTGGTTCAGCTTTGAAACATAATTTTCGAAGGAAAATTTCTTTTTTTGTTTAATAAGTCGTCTTGTTTTTGCCCGATTTATACGTAGTTTATCTAAATTATTTGTGGATGGTGATTTGTTGAATTCCCGTTCAGTTTTCTTGCGATCCTTTATAGCCTGTTTACATTCGTTATCAAACCATGGTTTGGTGAAACGTTTTAGATTTGTCGAGGTTATAGGAATGACTTGGCTTGCAGTGTCAAGTAACTCTGTTGTAAAATGTTCAATCTGCTCAGCACTTTCACTAAATTTCTCCAATGTGAGGTGTTCCGAACAGAGCAAGATGAAGGTCTCCCAGTCAGCCTTTTTAAAGCTCCACTGGGGCACCCTCCCATCGTCTGCCGGAACCACACTCTCCAACACAACCGGAAAGTGGTCACTCCCGCACAAGTCGCCTTCCACCTTCCAAGAATAATCGAGAAAGACGGAAGGGCTTGCAATTGAAAGATCAATTGAAGTATAAGAACCAGATGCGGGGTGCAGATAAGTGTCTGACCCATTATTGAACAAGCACAAGTCATATTTTGTAATAAACTCTTCCGCAGTTTTCCCTTTTACATCCTCTTGACTGCAGGAATTACCCCAAAGGGGGTTATGAGCGTTAAAATCACCCAACAAAATGTATGGGGTTGGGAGCTGTTGGACCAGTAGCTCAAGATCATTCAGTTGCAGGGCTTTACTTGGTGAAACGTAAATAGAACAAAGTGTAACTGTTTTGTCTAAAGTTAGGCGTACCGCCACAGCCTGTAAATTTGTATTCAAAGGTACAGATCTGTGAATGATATCGTCTCTAACCAAAACAGATGTTCCACGAATGTGAAGGTCAGTATCATCTGCCCAGGCATTATACGAAGTATAATGCTTAAAAGCTGAATGATCGTGAGCCTCAGGTTTCTTTAAAAGAGTTTCCTGCAGGCAAAAAGCAACAGGTTTATATTGTTGGCTGAGAAGACCCAGTTCATTAAAATTGGCTCTAAAACCTCGACAATTCCACTGTATTATGTTATTTTTGTTTGTATTAGCCATATTTCAATGGAGATTTAGAGGGTGGACGTATGGGCGAAATGGCCCCTGCAGTTTTCTTCGGTGAATTTTTCCTCGGGGATCTATTGTGTGAAGAAATCGGACGTAATTGTTCGAATGTTTCATCGATACAATCACCCACATCCATATCCTCAAGACCTTCAAACCTGTTGCGAACAACAGGATTTTGAAGAACCTTAGATAATCTGTCCGATAATTGTTTTTGTTTCATTTTTTCTTTTCCTCTTTTTCTAATTTTTTAATTTGACTCTGACTCAGATTGAGCTGTTGTGATTTTTGTTCTAGTTTAGACTTTGTTTGGTTTTGTTCATTTTTCTTTTCTGAATAAGTGTTATGTTCCTTAGTTTGTACAGGTTTGGGCGTATCCTTTCCTACTTTTCGTTCTGTTTTATCATCTGTTGGTTTGGGATTTTGTTCTTTTTTCTGTTCTGATTTTGTTAAATCTTTGGTTCCCCCCTGTGTTTGTCCTGCTTTTAATTTTTCTGTTGTTTGTGTTGTGGAATTTGTTTGTGTTGACTGTATCTCTGTTTGTTCTATTGTGAAACCCTGTACTAAAGAGGGAATCGTCCCTTTAAGCCACGTGTATTGCGTTTGACATTCCACTGAAGTTGTTGGTAATTTTTGTGTTAATGTTTTTGCATAAGTTGGTGATAATAGGTTCATGCTAGGCATTGATGTCACTATTGTTCTCGCCTCCTTAAAACTGATTTGTCTTTCGCATTTAACTTTTTGAATTTCTTTTTCTCTTTTCCAAACAGGGCAATCCTTTGATGCAGCCACATGATTGCCCTGGCAGTTACAACACTTGATGGTATTTATGCAAGGGTCCGGATGTTCTTCGCCACATTTAAAACAGATATTTCTTCCTCTACAATTATTTTGTCCGTGACCATATTTCTGACATTTGAAACATCGAAGTGGATTTGGAATGAATAAATCCACTCCGATGTGCATGTATCCTACTTTTAATGATTTTGGTGGCTGAGAGGAGTTAAATGTCAGTATGTAAGTATTTGTTTGTATAGGCGTTCCTTCTTTTTTAATTTCAATCCTTTTAACGTTAGTAACCCCCTGTGATTCTAGCTCTTTTTGAATTTCCAATACATCAATGCCTGACAGTTCCTTAGTACGTACAACACCTTTGCAGCTGTTTAATGTTTTATGGGCAAAGGTATTGACCTCCATATCAACGAGTTTATCTGTGTTAAGTAAATTCAAAGCCTGCATTTCTCGTTTACATTCAATTAGAATTGCCCCTGATCTAAACTTTCTAACATTTTTAACATCACCAGCTATTCCTTTTATGGCTTTTTCTAAAGCAAATGGATTAATATCAGATGCTTTTTTATTCTCATCGTTAGCATATATAATGATAAATTTTGGCCAGCTTTTCAAAATGGTTTGTTCTTTGTCTTGATCTGAGTCGGAGTCATTGTCTGAAAATAGAAATTCGTACCCTCGTTTTTGTTTTTTTTGTGGTATTTTAGCCATGTTTTTTTTTTAAAAGTTCAGTGCCCCGGCTCCCACCCACCGCGGAGTCCAACAAGGGGTAGGGTTACTGCTTTGCAGTGAACCCACCGGATTGCCGGTATTCCCACATACCTGGTATGGGGCAGTAAACTCAGTCAGTGTTGATGCCAAGGCATACCACTGACTGATTGGCCCGTGTGTGGAAGTGTCAGGTCTTCAGATGGCGATCATCCAATCAATCACTACACGAAACACTATAATTACAGTTGCCATGTATAAATTAAACAGACAGCGCAGCAAAACTAAGTATTTCATAAACTAAAACGTTTAAAACAGTACACATTGGCAATTATGATGTGTGAGAAAAAGAAATGACTGATTGAATGACCACCAAATGCCCCCCGACGTGACACCCAGTACTTTTTGGGGTTGGGGCTCCCGATTGGCCAGAACGGACCATCCGACCATCCTTCTACTCCCGAAATTGGGGCCAAAGCAGTGTGTTGAACATTATCTCCGAAATGGAGACCAGGGCTCCATCCCGGAGATTGCCCTAAACGGGGCCCGAGTCCTCAACTGCCAGGATTCCTTCTTCCGGGGCCTTCGGAACGCACCTCACGGGAGAACAAGGTGCCTGCCAGATGGAATTAGCAGGGTTGATCATTTTGGTCCGGGGCTGCGTATTCGTGTATTTCGCAGCGAACCAGCTCAATTGAGCAAACCTGCCAATTATAAATTAGCGAACCTGCCCAATTGAGCAGGCCGTCCTCTATCCGCCACCTGAGGACCCGCCTAGTAGGGGATGATCAAACCCCTCTAGGGTTAAACACCAATAAATATATAAATAAATAAATAAATCCCGATCCACAATTCGTTCCGATGGATTGAAGAACTTTAATCTTGCTGCAGGGGCGGCGGAACGATTTTCAAAGTGAGGGGCTGGATCGGACGATGGATGGTCGGCGGTATGACAGGCCGATCATGGTTCGACGATCGTACGAAAATGTTAAATTCCAGAGTCCCAAAACTCCCATTTCCATGTATCTGAGCGGATATTTTGAGATTTTTCAGGAGATGTATTTGACAGATTTCACACTTTGAGGGCCGTTCAAAAAATGTCGGTAAAGCATACAGGTGAGCAGGGCTGGGAGCAGTTAACGTTTCAAACGTTAACGTGTTAAATCATTTTAAGAACGTTAAAACACTTTAACCTGGAAGATTATAATTGTATACTATGCAGCATTGCGTCGTTATCTTGTCTTTACCCAAACCAGATCGCGCGTGCCGATGATGTCGAATTTTGCGCCATTTGACGAAATTGAAGAACACGAATAATTTAGATGTCCGTCAATTATAGACGACCCATTGATTTGGTGGAGAGATCATGAAGCCCTCCTACCAATGTTGGCTAAGTTGGCCCGCCGATATTTGGCGGTACAGCAATATCAGCTTCATCCGAACGCCTATTTTCCATGTAAGGACTGGTATTCGAGCAACGGCGGATGTCTCTTTCTGTGGATACGGCCGCAGCGATTGTATTCCTAAATGAAAACATCGTTGAATATTAGAATTTACAAGAACCAGAGAGAACTATATTGAGTACTGTACGTAAGTTCAATCATATTCAAATCAATACAAATGGCCGAAGTTATTAAGATTTTGTTCATATTTACATTTAACGTCATTTAACACGTTAACGCAGAATGATTTAACACGTTAACGTGTTAAGGAAAATTTTAACTCCTCCCAGCCCTGCAGGTGAGGTCTATTTATCAGCTTTGGTCGTAACCACCAAAGCTGATAAATAGATCTCACCCGTATGCTTTACCAGACGTTAACAGCAAGTATACTGTCTGTGGATTATCTTGTATTGGGGTGGATTTTTGAGAGTACGATCAATTTCAGTTAACAGATTTTTTAACAGACTACATACATTTTAGCGTTTGCTGCCACTTACTGCAAAAAGTGATCCGAAGTACGAGGGAAACATAGCTGGGGAAAATATGAGGGAGGTCCTGGATCCGCCCCTTGTTTCACCAGTCATTGATTGTGTTAAAATATATGCATCCGAAAAAACATGGCCCGGCAAAAAACGTGTGTGTGTGGGGGGTGGGCGTCCTGTTCTGTATTTAAAAACATTTTTTCATTAATTTCAGGAAAAAGGTAAAGCGTGGTTTGCTTTTGATGTATCTTTAACAGTAGTTATAATACATTCCGGAGTGGCTGCAATATGGCGAGGAATTTGGATATATCAGGACGCCTACCTACTGCCAAACAACTTTACTTTTTCATCTTTCATTTCATTGTATGTAGGTTACTTGCTGTCATTTGTCATTTTCACAACGGAAAGATTGTTCGTGTATGCATCAATGAAAGCAAATGACAACATATGTCTTCGAGCATGCACAGAAAACATCTACACTCTATTCATAATATTTGCATCTGTATTTATATGGAGAGGAATATGGAACATGCAAAATCTGTACCTATTGAACAAAAAATACTTTAGTAACTGGATTTCACATTTAGCGGGTTATATTGGGCTAACTTTGATCCACGCAAGCCTATCACTTCCAGCTAGAGGATATGATAAAGACTTTTCTAAATATAATGGAGAAGGTGTTCCTTCATCTATATCATACTTCGAGATACTGGGTGCTTGGTGTAGAAAGAAACGGGCACAGGCTGTAACGCAGGAGAGTGGTGATTTGGGGGACGAAAGCACGGCCATTAGTGGTGACCCATGTGCCTAAGTGATATGATAGGAATAATACACAAAGCAATGTTTGGAACTCACGCATCTCCATGTTGAGGAAAACGCACATCAGTAACTCCATATTTAACAAACTCGGCCCGCTTGGAAAGATTTTTAAATATGGAGACAATAATGTGTAGTTTCTCCGACTTCAAGGTTGAAACGAGAAGTCCCGTCACAATTAACGCAGAAAATGCACGTTAGTTAACGCGATCTTTACCGCTAAAGAATGAAGTAGTATTTATTTATTTATTGGTGTTTAAGGTCACATGTTTATGCAAAATGGCTAATCATGACCGTGACAGTTTTACGGATGGAGGAAGCCGGAGTACCCGGAGAGAACCACCGAGCAACGACGAGCAGCTGCCAACTCCCCAACATCGTAACTCCGCACTGCAGCACAGGCAGGGTAAGATTGCTTAACGACATGCGCACCATCGACGTGCAGTGCGCCTTAGCACACAGCGTCACCGTGCCTTCATGCGGACAATCGGGGTTAAGTGCCTTGCAATGAAATAGTCAGAAATACACAAGAGCATTTGCAGTGTGCAATGCAAAATGTAATGAGCTATTAGCGAGGTCGGAAGTTAAATGACGAACTGATTTATTTATTGGTGCTTTACGCCACATCAGCAGCTAAAGCTATATCGTGTCGATAAAAACATATAAATTGTAAAAGAGATAACCATTATCCAGGAAGTAATTAAAAAAGAGTTGAAGAAACACGAAACGTGAGGAATAAAACTAAACATTGAACATAATATGGAGAAAATAAAATCAGATGTTCAAACAAATGCAACATAAATCAACCGGTGAAGTGTATATGAATAGGTGAAAATTTAAAATAATAAAAACAAACTATTTAAAATTTATTAGAAAGGTTGATTTCCTTCAGGAACGACAGACCTATTGTCTAGGCACATTAGACATAAAAATGAGAAAGTAAGGAAAAAAATCGGAGAAAGCTGATTTTTTTATATGTTTCCGGGACACACATTGCGGATAAAGTGTGAAAAGTCCCCGCGAATCCGAGTTGGGCTTTTTTAGTTATAGCGTTTTTTTGATGAAAAAAAAAAATTAAAAAAAAATTCGACCCAGCTCCATATTTCTCATTCTTATTCGCCTTAGTAGGGTGAGAATCATAAATATCGTGCTGAATTATATTGAGAATACATATCCCCAACAGAAAATGCCAACTTTGTACCAATCCTCACACTCAATGGTGAAATATTCACGAAAATGTACAAAATTACGAAAAAAAAATTATTGTTTTCATACACACAACGTCCATTAAATGAAATCTACGACTACTTTGGGAGTTAAATTATATATCAAAAATTGCAGAAAAGCAGTGGCTTTATAATGATATATAACAATAGTCATTTATTCCATAATGAACTGGTGAAACGTGTGAAATATTAACCATACCCCCTAAACTCAAATTCAAACGGCATCGACTTTTCTCATTCAAATACCGTATTATAGCATCATTGTTTCAATTTCCATGTTCGATTAAATCACATAATGTGAGAAACAGGGACTGAACGTTTGTCCAGTGACGTTTGACCAACGACTTTATATCAAAGCAGTGGAGATTGTGTCTTCGTCAGATAAGTTGACAAAAGTTTTCGTCAGACTCGGCGGCTTCCATATGATTATGTCATATTTAGGGGCAATTGGTTCGATCATGGCTGGTAGCGGCTTGGATGAACTTTGGGGGACTGTTTATGCTGGTGGGTCAATCCATCATTTGATCAGTGGTCATGCATATTCAAGAGCAGTTCGTGCCCATTTGCTAACACAAATTGCCATTACAAAACTTGTGTTTGAAGAAAGCCGAACACTAGATAACATAGACTGCACAGAAGTCAATGAAATATTCTGTGGACTTGCCAGAGGTGACTGTACAACAGCTGACGCTGTCAATCAAGAAAGTGTCAACCATCTACTGTCAAAATTACACGAACTGCTCCAGAATGCGTCCGTAGGACGCACAGGAAAGCTTTGGGTACAATACTACGAGCAAATAGGTCTTCTCCAGTTGTTCTTGAGAGCAGAGCGCACAGGCGACTTGGAACCCCACACATATTGTGTTCGCAATATGATTCCAGTATTTCACGCAGGTGGTCATTTTGCATACGCAAAAAGTTCTCATCTCTATTTGCAGCAGATGAATGGGCTAACAGAAATAATGCAACAGGATGATTTGAAGTTGTTCACTGAGAAAGGTTACTTTACCATAAGGCGCTCAGATAAATTCTGGGACGGGATATATTCTGATCAGACCATAGAGCAGTGTTTAATGAGAATGTTCAAGCTCCCTGGTGGTCTCACACATGGCAGGGGAATAACCGATAGCACTGTTGCGAAATGGGTACATGGACTACCTCTTTGCCTTCCGATATGTAATGCTCTCGAAAATTTTGTTCATGTTCACACTGGTCATGGCGAACAACATCGGGATCTCCGTCAAAGTTCACAATCGACTGACGCCAATGATATCACCAAATTATTGAACTGGCTCAGAGTGCATTTCCCCTTTCAGAATAGAGATCCACTACAATTAGTCTCTATAGCGACCGGGCTTGTGGCCGACGAAACTGTGAACTGTGACCAAGTTCGCAAAATTGGTGAACGTTGCGTATCGAATGTTGTAAGCAAAACGTTCAACAGCATCAAACTACGACGTGTTGACACTGTGAAGTCTTTCGCATCGATGGCAAATAGCATCAAAGTCCGTGGAAGTAAGGTAGTGATTGACCCCACAATTCTGTTCAACCGCACCACATGTGTTATTCAGTCACAAGCAGAGATGGAAGAGTATCTCAAATATGAACTCGCCCCGAAACCACCAGCATTGTTTGATTCTGCTGGAATGAGGAAGACACAGAAAAGCACGCTCGGTGAGATCCTCAAAACATACGGTTCCGAGCAAACTAAAATCCCAGAACATTCTCTGTTTTTTGTAGATGGTGGATTTTTATTGAGGGCAGTTGTATGGCCTAAACAGTCGTCATATAAGGACATATGTACATCATATTCCAACTATCTAGTGAGACATTTTGGGGCGAACGTCGTGGTTGTTTTTGATGGTTATGCTTGTACAATGTCGACAAAGAGCATGGAACAAGCATTCTATAAGTGGTTGTGACACTACTTCTGCACTATTTCGAGTTGGTAAGAAGAAAGTACTCAGTACAATTGTCTCCGATGTTACTAGCGACTAACAACAGTATGTCAACATAATTTTGGCGGATGACAGTACACCAAGTGCAGTAGCCGCTGCCGGGGAACAACTTCTCCTGATCTTATACGGGAGTAAAACTGTTTCCTCTCTCGACCAATATAGATATGTCACTTACAAGCGTTATGTGGCAAAATCTAAACTGAATAAACCCATCGACCTAGCCTCACTCCCACCAAGCAGCGATGCTGCACAACAACATGTCTACAGATGTTATCTCCAGGTCCAGCAATGGCTGGGCACTTCGTTTCCTCCGACGGATTGGGGGTGGTCGCTAGACAATGGACGTCTTGTACCGACTGCAGCCACAAAGCCATGTGCCCCCGATAACCTACTTAATCTGATCAGTTGTGGTTGCAAGAGTGCTTGTACAAAAAGGTGTGGGTGTAAGAAGGCAGGACTCTCTTGCTCAGGTTTGTGTAATTGCAGTTCGGATTCTTGTAACAACCACAGAAACACTGTCCTGTCGGAAATTTCTGAGTTCGATGAATAAAATGTATATAGGTCATGTCATTTCTGTACATAGCGTTGATAATAGTCAATGTAACTTAATCCATGTTGATTGATTTGTACATTCTGTAAATATTATTTATTGATTTTTGTACATTCTGTAAATATTATTTATTGATCTAATGCTGCCAGACACAGACGTGTCTGTTCGGTCCCAAGCCCGAAAATAGTTGAGTTCTCATGCTGACGAATTTTATGCCATAATGTCTATTTTGTAAGCAATGATAAAAGTCTTCAAATGGTGGTGGATTTTTTATAGTCTGTCCAACTAACATCCTGTTCTGTACTACGACCCTATAGGCAAATCCGTTAGGAAAATCGTCATTTTTTGCGTAAATCCGATACTTTTTTGTGAATTTTCAATAATTTTTCGCAGAAATTGTCACAGAATGCACATTTTCCTCTAGGTAAATTTATATTAGACATTATGTAGCTCGAAATACGCGTAAACAAAAAATACAGTTGGATCAATTCGAGGTTACAAAGTTCGTGCGATTTTTTTTGATTTTTTTCAAACGCGTTTTCGAAAAAAGGCTGTAGAAAAAAAAGCTCAACTGGGATTTTAGGGGACTTTTGTCTAATCGTTCAGCGACATGTACTCGACATTCCCTGAAAAAAATCAGCTTTCTCCGATTTTTTTCCCTAGTGAAACCTAATGTTCTTGGGCTACTATATAAGGGTTTGTCTTGTAAAACTAGTCTCGAAGAGGCGCAACATTAAAATACTGTCGTCTAACACGATTAAGTGCAAAGGAATGTGCTCCACTGTCAACACCTGCTGGCAGGTTATTATTATTATTATTTATTGGTGCTTAACGCCACATCAGCAGCTAAGGCTATATCGTGGCGAGAAATCAGAGAAAAGTAAAACGTCAATATTATGAAGTAAAAGATTGAATAAATATTTATTTATTTATTTATTGGTGCTTAACGCCACATCAGCAGCTAAGGCTATATCGTGGCGAGAAAACGATAAAAGGGAAACATGACACTAATGAAATACAAAGATGAGTGAAAACAACTATAATAAAAATGATAAAGACAATGTAGTATGAACAGTGATGCGTGAAGAAACAAGAAATATGAATAGCTCACAAATCAACCAGGTGAATGTAAGTCTTAAAGACTCTAGTTTAAGATAATAAAAAGAATTTTAAAATTTATTAAAAAGGTTGATTGATTTCAAAAATGCGAGAATCATATTCGGGCTCGTACGATAAAAAAGATCTCTCAGAGATCCTACAGAAAAATACTGCCCTCTGACATGATTAAAATCAGTACAATATAAAAGAATGTGTTCCACAGACAACACCTGCTGGCAGGGAACACACTCTGGTCGCACAGTAACCTCCAACAAAAAGGAATGTGTTAGTCTTGTATGACCAATATGACATCGCGTCAAAACTGCAAGATCTTTCTACAAAGGTTACTAGACGGGTAGGGATCTGAAATAGTTGGTCGGAAGCGATGAAGCTTGTTATTTGTCGCTCCATCCCATTCCGCCTGCCACATGGATTTGATGTAACTACTGATATGTGGTTTGAAGTCACTGAACGGAATCTTAAAATCAGTGAGAGGCTTTGTTGAAGCCTGTTTTGCTGCACTGTCTGCTTTGGTGTTACCAGCGATACCTACATGTCCGGGTAACCAGCAAAACACGATATCATAGTGGTCAGACATGAGAGTTGTTAACTTCTCACGAAGCTCCAAAATGAGAGGGTTCTTCAACTTGGGGCTGAGTAAGGCAAGTAAAGAGGAAAGAGAGTCGGAGAAGATGATCGACCTTCTTTCCTGCGCATTCTCGATGTGCTCAAGTGCGAGTTGAATAGCTTTAACTTCAGCCGTGAAAATAGAACTCTGATTTGGTATTCTGATTGAGGTGATATGATCACCAGTAACAGCAGCTGATGATACTTTGTCACCATCTTTAGATCCATCCGTATAGATCCTTGTATATGTACTATACTTGGACTTTATTTCGGCATATTTTTGTTTGAACTGCAAGGAATTGGTATCAGATTTTTTGGTAGAAGCAAGGTCCAAAATAACAGTAGGTTTCTTAAGATGCCAAGGAGGAATGTGTGATTT
Source organism: Pictodentalium vernedei (assembly GCA_031216915.1). NCBI lineage: Eukaryota > Metazoa > Mollusca > Scaphopoda > Dentaliida > Dentaliidae > Pictodentalium > Pictodentalium vernedei. The sequence continues at coordinate 876,804,778 of CM062297.1, read as the reverse complement.
ACGGTTTTCTTTTATAGATTCAGAATTAATTTTTGAAGACTCCATGTGGGGTTTAATTCTAATTCCCAATGGAGGAATATGTTTCTGATGTCGGTTAAAAAATTCATCACTTTGAGGTTCTGAAATACAATTAAAAGCAGGATTTGAAGGATTGGGAAAAAGTTTAGACACATATTGTAGAGACAATTTAATTCTGCGCTTCTCAAGAGAAGGCTCCTCTGCTTCAACAAGCATTGAATCTATTGGGGATGTTCGAAAAGCCCCTAGACAAATTCTAATACCATTATTGTGAATTGCATCAAGTGGTTTTAGGTATGACTTCCTTGCAGAACCGTAAACTATAGAACCGTAATCTAATTTTGATCGTACAAGTGATCTATATAGATGGAGCAAAGTTTTTTGATCAGCACCCCAGTCAGTGCTACCAACAACCTTCAGTAGGTTCAGTGCTCTTTTACATTTAACTTTTAGTTGTTTTATGTGGGAAGTGAAATTCAGTTTGCTGTCAAACAACAAACCTAAGAATTTCACTTCCTTTACAACTTTAATGGTGCTTCCATCCATTTTCAACTCTGGATCAAGATGGTGCTTCCGGAGCTTACAAAAATGAACACAATTAGTTTTGGTCTTTGAAAACTTGAAACCGTTTTCTGTAGCCCATTTCTGGATTCTGTTTAAACACAGCTGAAGTTTCCGCTCTATAGCATTCATTTTTTTGCTGCTATAGCAGATCAAAAAATCATCAACGTACAATGAAGAATCTACCATATTCTCAATTGCATCGATGATACTATTGATCTTTATCGAGAACAGGGTAACAGACAGAATACTACCCTGAGGAACCCCCAATTCCTGCTCGTGAGGATCAGATAACGTTGACCCAACACGAACCTGAAACTGGCGGTCCTTTAAAAAGTTTTCAATAAAAAGAGGCATACGCCCTCTCAACCCCATGTTAAAAAGATCTTTTAAAATCCCATACGTCCACGTTGTATCATATGCCTTCTCCAGATCAAAGAAGATGGCGACCACATGTTCTTTTTTAGCAAAGGCATTTCGAATAAACGTTTCAAGTCTGACCAAATGATCCACAGTACTTCTCTGGTTTCTGAAACCACACTGAACATCCGCAAGCAGATCGTTCGATTCCAGAAACCAGACAAGCCGATCACTGATCATCCTCTCCATAGTTTTGCACAGACAACTTGTTAAGGCAATAGGCCTATAATTACTAGGGTTGCTGTGATCCTTATCAGGCTTAGGAATGGGAATTATATTTGCCTTACGCCAGGATGGTGGAAACTGGCCAGTCACCCAAATGCCATTAAAAATTGATAATAAAAGTTCTAATGATGTTTGTGGCAGATTCTTTAAAAGATTGTAATGTATGTCATCGGGACCAGTGGCAGTATCCTTTGCTCTATGCAAAGAGTTACAAAACTCGTCCATAGAGAAAGGTTCATTGTAATCCTCTAAATTATTGGAGGTAAATTTGAGCTTTTGTTTTTCTTGTTGTTTTTTAATTTTGAGAAATTCAGGATTACAATTTTCAGACGACGAATGTTTCGAAAATGTGGAGGCCAATTTATTTGAAATTTCTTTTTTTGATGTGATTAGTGTGTTGGTATCTTTCAGATGTTGAACCGTTGATTTTGTGTCTTTTTCCGTTAATTTTCCTTATCATTTTCCAAATTTTATTGATGGGGTGTTTTGATTAATTTTAGACACATATGTTTTCCAAGAAGTTTTCTTTTTTTGTTTAATCAGTCGTCTTGTTTTTGCCCGATTTAAACGAAGTTTGTCCAAGTTATGTGTGGTTGGTGACTTATTAAAATCCCGTTCCGTCTTTTTGCGATCTTTAATAGCCTGTTTGCAATCAGTATCAAACCATGGTTTGGTGAAACGTTTCGGATTTGCCGAGGTTTTAGGAATGACCTTGCTTGCAATGTCAAGCAACTCTGTGGTGAAATGTTCTATTTGGTCAGCACTTTCGCCAAATTTCTCCCGTATTAGGCGTTCAGAACAGAGCGACGAGAAAGTCTCCCAGTCAGCCTTTTTCAAGTTCCACCGGGGCACCCTCTCATCATCTGCCGGAACTACACTCTCCAACACAATTGGAAAGTGGTCACTCCCTCCGCACAAGTCATCTTCTACCTTCCAAGAGAAATCAAGGAAGATAGAAGGACATGCAATTGAAAGATCAATCGATGTATACGAACCAGATGCGGGGTGCAAATAAGTGTCTGAACCATCATTAAACAAACACTGGTCATATTTAGTAATGAACTCTTCTACAGTTTTGCCTTTTACATCTTCTTGACTGCAGGAATTACCCCAAAGAGGGCTATGTGCGTTAAAATCACCCAACAAAATGTATGGAGTTGGGAGCTGTTGGACCAGTAACTCAAGATCATTCAGCTGTAGGGCTTTACTTGGTGAAACATAAATCGAACAACGTGTAACTGTTTTGTTTAATGTTAGGCGTACTGCCACAGCCTGTAAATGTGTCTGTAATGGAACAGAACTCTGAATGATGTCGTTCCTAACTAAAACAGATGTTCCACGAATATGAAGATCATTGTCATCTGCCCAGGCATTATACGATGTATAATGCTTGAAAGCTGAATGATCCTGAGCCTCGGGTTTCTTTAGAAGTGTTTCCTGCAGGCAAAAGGCAGCAGGTGTATATTTTTGGCTTAGAAGGCCCAGTTCATTAAAATTCGCTCTAAAACCTCGACAATTCCACTGTATTATATTGTGTTTAGGTGTGTTGGCCATGTTTGAGTGGCGATTTTGCTGGTGGACGTATGGGAGATATTGCCCCCGTTTTTCTGGTGAAGTCTTACGTGGGGACTTACCCTGTGATGAAGACAGGCGTGGCTTAGACGAGAACGTGTCATCAATGTCGACTGACATTGCCTCGATGCCGTCAAACATGTTGCTCGTCACAACATTTTGAAGGCGTTTTGTGATTCTGTCTGATTCTAATATTTGTTTTTCTTTATCTTTACGGGATTTTTCTTGTCTCCTCTGACTCTGGCTCAAATTTTGCTGCTGGCTGTCTCGTTGATTTTGTTTTGACTTGTCTGACCCATTGTTCTGTACGGGTTTCAAACCTTGATTTTTACTCTTCTGTGCCGAGATGTTTGCTTGTTGATGTGTATTTTTTGTTTTTGTTTCATTCGATGTGGAGGGAGCAGTTGAATTTGTTTGTGTTGACTTTGGTTCTGTGTGTTCAATTTGTTCTATCGTAAAGGCCTGTAAAGGGGTTGGTATACCGCCTTTAAGCCATGTATATAGTGTTTGACATTCTACTGATTTTGTTGGAATCTTTTGTTTCAGTGTTGTAGCATATGATGGTGTTGTCATATTCATGCCAGGCATGGATGCTACAATATCTCTGGCCTCTTTAAAGCTGACTTGTTTCTCGCATTTAATTTTTTGAATTGATTTTTCCTTCTTCCAGATAGGGCAATCTTTAGAAGATGACATGTGATTGCCCTGACAGTTTATGCATTTTATATGTTCACTAGTACATGGCTCGTCATGTTTTAAACCGCATCGATGGCAGATTGCTTGGCCTCGGCAGGCGTCTTTACTGTGGCCGAATTTCTGACACCTGAAACATCGAAGTGGATTTGGAATGAACAAATCCACTTTGACATTCATATATCCTATTTTCACTGATTTGGGTGGTTGGGTTGTATTGAAGGTAAAAATGTAGGTATTGGTTTTAATAATATTCCCATCTTTTTTAATTTCAATTCTTTTAACTCTCTTAACTCCATGAGATGCCATTTCGTTAACAATTTCAACTTCATCAATATCAGCCAGCTCACGAGTTCTAACTACACCTTTGCTATTATCAAGGGTCCTGTGAGGGCATGCATTTACATCTGTATCATGAATTTTTGTAACTTTTAATAAGGCCATTGACTGTTTCTCATGGACACATTCTATTAAAATACCTCCTGTTCTCATTTTTTTAACATCTTTCACCGAGCCTGCGATAATTTGTATTGATTTCTGTAAAATAAAAGGATTCATCTTATTGATAGGTTTACTGTCATCTGCTGAGAAAATGTTGATAAATTTTGCCCATGTATTTGTTTTAGGTTGTTTCCTGTCAGGATCCAAATCTGAGTCAGAATCTAATTCCGCTGATTCATACCGTCTTTTAAATTTTGGTGTATTTTTATCCATTGTGTTGTAAATAGTTGTTCTTCTGCCCATGACTTCCACCCTTACTCCGAGCCCAACCTAGGGAGTTAATGTCGCGGATGTCCAGCGAACAGCACCAGAAGTACACAAGCAGCATACTCCCCCAGCGTTGATGCTAATGCATACCGCTGGAGGATTGACCCGTCGAATATTAATGGGAAGTGCCAGGTCGTGGCGACCATTCAATCAACCATTTCATTAAAAACGAGTACATCAAGAACTACTACTGATGTTCAACGCAGACAGGCAACAAAAGGAAAGCTGTTAAACAAGAACTAAGATCATTAAAACTCTGTATAGGGTAGTAGTGATAAAATCCAAATAAAAGAAATGACTGGTAGAATGACCACCCAATGCCCCCCGACGTGACACCCGATATTTTTGGGGTTGGGGGCTCCCGATTGGTCAGAACGGGCCATCCGACCATCTGTCTACTCCCGAAATTGGGGCCAAAGCAGTGTGTTGGACATTATCTCCGAAATGGAGACCAGGGCTCCATCCCGGAGACTGCCCTAACCGGGGCCCGAGTCCACAACTACCAGGATTCCTTCTTCCGGGGCCTTCAGAACGCACCTCACGGGAGAACAAGGTGCCTGCCAGATGGTATTAGCAGGGTTGATCATTTTGGTCCGGGGCTGCGTATTCATGTATTTCGCAGCGAACCAGCTCAATTGAGCAAACCTGCCAATCAAAAATTAGCAAACCTGCCCAATTGAGCAGGCCGTCCTCTATCCGCCACCCGAGGACCCGCCTAGTAGGGGACGATCAAACCCCCCTAGGATTGAATAAAAATAAAGGATAATCACAAAGACACGACAGAGACAAGAATAATTTAAATAACAATGAGTAAGGAGATAAGTGAAAGATGTCTACTTCTAAATCAACCTGATGAACTGAGCTTGATGAGTCTAGATTAAAAGAATAAAAACAATTTTAAAATTTGTTAAAAAGGTTGATTACTTTCAAAAATGATACAATTTCGTGTGGGCTCGTATTGTAAAATAGATCTCTAAGGGATCCAACTGTGAAGTATTGCCCTTTAACAAGATTAAAATCAGTACAATTTAAGAGAATGTGCTCCACTGACAACACTGCTGACATGGAACACATTCTGGTCGCATATTACCCTCTAACAGAAAGGAATGTGTAAGTCGTTTGTGACCAATACGACATCGTGTCAGAATAACATGATCTTTTCTACAAAGGTTACTGGATTATTATTATTATTTATTGGTGCTTTACGCCACATCAGCAACAAAGGCTATATCGTGGCGAGACAGTCATGTATATGAAACTAAAAAAAAAACATTGTAAAGTCTGTATTTAATAAAGGTAGATGAACGATGAACTATGAAAATGAAATGATAAAAACAACAATAGTTTAACAATACATACAATAAAAATCAACCTGTCGATGTTAAATCATGATTAAAAGTATAAAAACTAGATTTAAAAACTGTTAAAAAGGTTGATTTCTTTCAGAAAAGATACAATTTTGTGCGGACAAGTTGAATAAAAGAGGTCTCTAAGAGACCCCACGGTGAAATACTGCCGCCTAACATTATTAAAATCTATGCAATTTAAAAGAATGTGTTCCACTGCCAGTACCTGCTGGCAGGGAACACATTCAGGTCGCAACGTTCCCTCTAATAAAAAGCTGTGGGTGAATCTGGTATGACCAATATGACATCGTGTGAGAATAACCTGATCTTTTCGACAAAGTCGAGAAAGGGGATAGTAATCGGACACAATTGGTCTGAAACGGCGGAGCTTGTTGTTAGTGGCCCCATCCCATTCCGACTGCCACAAAGATCTAATATATTTAGAAATGAGAGGTTTGTGATCACTGTGTGGAGTAGAAAAAACAGTGATTGGCTTATTAAGAGCTTGCTTTGCTGCACTGTCGGCATTAGTGTTACCAACAATACCAACATGCCCAGGTAACTAGCAAAACACGATATCATACTGCTCAGACTTCAGTCTTGTAAGACGTTCACGGAGTGACAGAATTAGAGGGTTCTTCAACCTGGGGTTGAGAAGAGCCTGCAAACAAGAAAGAGAATCCGAGAAGATAATGGACTTACGTTCTTCTCCATCTGCAATCTTGTCAAGTGCTAGGGCAATAGCTTTCACTTCAGCTGTAAAGATGGAACTATTATCAGGTATCCTGATTGAGGTGGTCTGATTTCCACTAACTACTGCAGACGATACCTTATCATTATCCTTGGAGCCATCTGTATAGAACTTTGTATATGCTGTAAAGTGGGATTTAATTTCAGCATAGCGTTGTTTAAAATGCAAAGAGTTTCTGCCTTTTTAGTAGAGGCTAAATCCAAAATTACCTTGGGTTTTGACAGTTCCCAAGGGGGTATATTTGGTTTACGGTTCTCTGCCACAGAATCAGAAGCAAGCAGCCTTCATGTGGGGTTTGATTTTGAGTCCCAAAGGAGGAAGCTGTTTCGGATTTTTATCAAAAAAAACTTTATTTTGAGGTTGAAAAACACAAGAATGAGCAGGATTTGAAGGATTAGCAGATAATTTTGAAACATATTGCAAAGATAATTTGATGCGACGCTTCTCAAGAGAAGGCTCGCCTGCTTCAACAAGCAGAGAATCTATGGGTGATGTACGAAATGCACCAAGGCTAATTCTGATTCCACTATGATGAATGGCATCAAGAGGTTTCAGATAGGATTTCCTAGCTGAACCGTAAACCACACAACCATAATCTAACTTTGAACGTACAAGAGCTCTATACAGATGGAGTAGAGTTCTTTGGTCACCACCCCAAACAGTGCTGCCGACAACTTTAAGTAGATTAAGTGCCTTTTTACATTTAATTCTTAGCTGTTTGATGTGAGATCTAAAAGTTAGTTTCTCATCAAACAGTAAGCCAAGGAATTTTACTTCTTTTACAACTTTAATTCGAGTTCCATCCAAGAGTAACTCCGGATCTAGATGGTGTTTCCGCCGTTTGCAGAAATGAACACAATTTGTCTTACTTCTAGAAAACTTAAGACCGTTTTCAGTAGCCCATCGTTGAACCTTATTCAAAGACAGCTGAAGTTTCCGCTCTATAGCAGGCATTTTCCTGCCACTGTAACAGATTAAAAAATCATCCACATATAATGAAGAGGCAACATTTTGCTCAATAGCTGTAACAATGCTATTGATTTGTATTGAAAAAAGGGTAACAGATAGAATACTACCCTGAGGAACCCCCAATTCCTGGTCGTGAGGGCCAAATAATGTTGACCCGAGACGAACCTGGAAATTGCGGTCCGTTAAGAAATTTTCAATAAAAAGTGGCATTCTTCCTCTCAACCCCATGTTGATATTTATTTATTTATTTATTGGTGCTTAACGCCACATCAGCAGCTAAGGCTATATCGTGGCGAGAAATCAGAAAAAAGTAAAACGTCAATATTATGAAGTAAAAGATTGAATAAAAATAAAGGATAATCACAAAGACATGTCAGAGACAAGAATAATTTAAATAACAATGAGTAATGAGATAAGTGAAAGATATCTACTTCTAAATCAACTTGATGAACTGAGCTTGATGAGTCTAGATTAAAAGAATAAAAATAATTTTAAAATTTGTTAAAAAGGTTGATTACTTTCAAAAATGATACAATTTTGTGTGGGCTCGTATTGTAAAATAGATCTCTAAGGGATCCAACTGTGAAGTATTGCCCTCTAACAAGATTAAAATCAGTACAGTTTAAGAGAATGTGCTCCACTGACAACACCTGCTGACATGGAACACATTCTGGTCGCATATTACTCTCTAACAGAAAGGAATGTGTAAGCCGTGTGTGACCAACATGACATCGTGTCAGAATAACATGATCTTTTCTGCAAAGGTTACTGGATGGATAGTGATCAAATATGTTTGGTCGGAAGCGATGGAGCTTGTTATTTGTCGCTCCATCCCATTCCGCCTGCCACATAGATTTGATGTAACTACTAATATGAGGCTTAAAATCACTGAAAGGGATCTTAAAATCAGTGAGAGGCTTTGTTAGAGCCTGTTTTGCTGCACTGTCTGCTCTGGTGTTACCAGCGATACCTACATGTCCGGGTAACCAGCAAAACACGATATCATATTGGTCAGACATGAGAGTTGTCAACTTCTCACGAAGTTTCAAAATGAGAGGGTTCTTCAACCTGGGGTTGAGCAAAGCAAGCAAAGAGGAAAGAGAGTCAGAAAAAATAATCGTCTTCTTTTCCTGTACATTATCGATATGTTCAAGTGCAAGTTGTATAGCTTTAACTTCAGCTGTGAAAATAGAACTCTGATTCGGTATTCCGATTGAGGTGATATGATCACCAGTAACAGCAGCTGATGCTACTTTATCACCATCTTTTGATCCGTCTGTATACATCCTTGTATATGTACTATACTTTGACTTAATTTCAGCATATTTCTGCTTAAACTGCAGAGAATTTGTTTCAGACTTTTTAGTAGATGCTAGTTCCAAAATAACTGTTGGCTTTTTAAGATGCCAAGGAGGAGTTTGTGGTACACGGTTCTCCTTTACTGCAACTGGTTCAATTTTGGCAGACTCCAAATGAGGTTTAATTCTAATTCCCAATGGAGGGATATTTTTCTGATGACGGTTAAAAAAAATCCAGTATTTTGAGGTTCTGAGACACAATTGTATGCGGGGTTAGACGGATTAGAAAAAAGTTTTGAAACATATTGGAGTGAAAGTTTAATTCTGCGCTTCTCAAGAGAAGGCTCCTCTGCCTCAACAAGCATCGAATCCACCGGTGATGTTCTAAAAGCACCAAGGCTGATTCTTATGCCACTATTATGAATGGCATTAAGAGGTTTGAGATATGACTTTCTAGCAGAACCGTAAACCACACAGCCGTAATCTAATTTTGATCTGACAAGTGATCTATACAGATGGAGTAATGTTTTTTGGTCAGCACCCCAATCAGTGCTACCAACTACCTTCAAAATGTTCAGTGCCCTTTTACATTTTATCTTTAGTTGTTTTATATGAGAAGTGAAATTAAGTTTGCTGTCAAACAACAAACCCAAGAATTTCACTTCCTTAACAAAATTAATACGACTCCCGTCTATTTTCAATTCCGGATCAAGGTGGTGCTTCCGAAGCTTACAGAAATGAACACAATTAGTTTTCGTTTTTGAGAATTTGAAGCCGTTTTCTGTAGCCCATTTCTGGATTCTGTTCAAACACAGCTGAAGTTTGCGCTCTATAGCATTCATTTTTTTGCTGCTATAGCAGATTAAAAAGTCATCTACGTACAATGATGAATCAACCATATTCTCAATTGCATCAATAATACTATTGATTTTCACTGAAAAAAGGGTAACAGATAAAATACTTCCTTGAGGCACCCCCAATTCCTGTCCGTGAGGATCAGATAACGTTGACCCAACACGAACTTGAAATCGGCGGTCCCTCAAAAAGTTTTCAATAAAAAGAGGCATACGCCCCCTCAACCCCATGTTAAAAAAGATCTTTTAAAATCCCATACGTCCACGTAGTGTCATATGCCTTTTCCAGGTCAAAGAAGATGGCGACCACATGTTCTTTCCCGGCAAAGGCATTTCTTATAAACGTTTCTAATCTAACCAAATGATCCACAGTACTTCTCTGGTTTCTGAAACCACACTGAACATCTGGTGCTTCCGGAGCTTACAAAAATGAACACAATTAGTTTTGGTCTTTGAAAACTTGAAACCGTTTTCTGTAGCCCATTTCTGGATTCTGTTTAAACACAGCTGAAGTTTCCGCTCTATAGCATTCATTTTTTTGCTGCTATAGCAGATCAAAAAATCATCAACGTACAATGAAGAATCTACCATATTCTCAATTGCATCGATGATACTATTGATCTTTATCGAGAACAGGGTAACAGACAGAATACTACCCTGAGGAACCCCCAATTCCTGCTCGTGAGGATCAGATAACGTTGACCCAACACGAACCTGAAACTGGCGGTCCTTTAAAAAGTTTTCAATAAAAAGAGGCATACGCCCTCTCAACCCCATGTTAAAAAGATCTTTTAAAATCCCATACGTCCACGTTGTATCATATGCCTTCTCCAGATCAAAGAAGATGGCGACCACATGTTCTTTTTTAGCAAAGGCATTTCGAATAAACGTTTCAAGTCTGACCAAATGATCCACAGTACTTCTCTGGTTTCTGAAACCACACTGAACATCTGCAAGCAGATTGTTCGATTCCAGAAACCAGACAGGTCGATCATTGATCATCCTCTCCATGGTTTTACACAGACAACTTGTTAAGGCAATAGGCCTGTAATTGCTTGGGTTGCTGTGATCTTTATCAGGCTTAGGAATAGGAATTATAATAGCGTTTCGCCAGGAAGGTGGAAACTGGCCAGTCACCCAAATGTCATTAAAAATAGATAATAAAAGTGCAAGTGAAGTTTGAGGCAGATGTTTTAAAAGTTGATAGTGTATTTCATCAGGTCCAGTGGCAGAATCCTTTGCTCTATGCAAAGAGTTACTTAACTCTTCCATAGAGAAAGGTTCGTTATAATCCTCTAAGTTATTGGATGTAAATTTAATCTTTTGTTTTTCTTGTTGTTTTTTAAGTTTGAGGAACTCTGGGTTACTATTTTCAGACGACGAATGTTTAGAAAATGTAGAGGCCAACTTATTTGAAATTTCCTGTTTTGATGTTATGAGTGTGTTGTTATCTTTTAGGTGTTGTACAGCTGATTGTTTCTTTTCCTTTAATTTTTTTAAGCATTTTCCAAATTTTAGTGATCGGGGTGTTTTGATTTAGTTTCGAAACGTAAGTTTCCCATGAACTTTTCTTTTTATGTTTTAAAAGTCGTCTTGTTTTTGCCCGATTTATACGTAATCTATCCAAATTTTGTGTAGTTGGTGACTTATTAAATTCCCTCTCAAATTTCTTGCGATCTTTTATAGCCTGTTTGCACTCAGTATCAAACCATGGTTTAGTGAAACGTTTTGGATTTGCCGAGGTTTTAGGAATGACTTGGCTTGCAATGTCAATCAACTCTGTGGTGAGGTGTTCAATCTGGTCGTTACTGTCCTGAAATTTCTCCCGTGTGAGGCGTTCAGAACAAAGCGATGAGAAAGTGTCCCAGTCAGCTTTTTTAAAGTTCCACTGGGGCACCCTCTCATCATCCGCCGGAACTACACTCTCCAACACAATCGGAAAGTGGTCACTCCCGCACAAGTCATCTTCACCCTTCCAAGAAAAATCAAGGAAGACGGAAGGGTGTGCAATTGTTAAATCAATTGAAGTGTAAGAACCAGATGCGGGGTGCAGGTAGATATCTGACCCATCATTGAACACGCACAAGTCATATTTTGTAATGAACTCTTCTATAGTTTTACCTTTTGCATCTTCTTGACTGCAGGAATTACCCCAAAGGGGGCTATGTGCATTAAAATCACCCAACAAAATGTACGGAGTTGGGAGCTGATGAATCAGATGTTCAAGATCCGTCAGCTTAAGTAGTTTACTTGGTGACACATAAATTGAACATAACGTGACTGTCTTGTCTAAGGTCAGGCGTATCGCTACGGCCTGTAAATTTGATTGTAATGGTACAGAACTGTGAATAATGTCATTTCTGACCAAGACAGACGTTCCACGGATATGAAGGTCATTTTCATCTGCCCAAGCGTTATATAAATTGTAACCCTTAAGGACGGGATGAATATTTGTGACAGGTTTCTTCAGAAGTGTTTCCTGCAAGCAAAAAGCAGCAGGTTTATATTTTTGACTTAGAAGGCTCAGTTCGTTAAAATTCGCCCTAAAACCTCGACAATTCCACTGTATTATACTGTGTTTATGTGTTTTATCCATGCTTGGATGGCGACTTGGATGGTGGACGTATGGGCGAAATTGCCCCCGTGTTTTTTCTAGGTGACGTTTTTCGAGGAGACCTACCCTGAGAGGAGTTCAGGCGTAGTTGACTGGAGAAAGTGTCATCGATGCATTCATCGACTGACATTTCTTCAATCCCATCAAACATGTTGCTAGTGTCAACATTTTTCAAAAATTTCGGTGTTCTTTCCGAATTAACTTTTTGTTGTTCTTTATCTTTTTTCTTCCTTTCTTTTTCTTGACTTCGTCTCTGATTCTGACTTAGGTTTTGTTGTTGTGGTCTATGGTTCTGATCTGGTTTTGATTTGTTCGGTATATTTCTCTGTTCTGGTTTAGTTTTGTTGTCCTTAGTTGAATCTGATTTTGGTGCCTCATTTATTTGTTTGCGCTGTGCTATTTTATCCGTTATTGTTGAAGTGTATGATGTGGTTTGGGTTGATTTTGGTTCGACCTTATTAGAGTGTTCTATAGTGAAGGCTTGCAATAAGGATGGAATGTTATTGTCAAGCCAAGTCCACGGTGTCTGACATTCTACAGATTTTGTTGGTAACTTTTGTGTTAATTTGGTAGCATATGATGGTGAAGATGCACTCATGCCAGGCATTGAAGCTACGATGTCTCTAGCCTGCCTCTTTGAAACTGACCTGCTTCTCACATTTGATTTTTAGAATTTGTTTCTCCCTTTTCCAAACAGGGCAATCTTTAGATGCAGCTACATGATTGCCCTGACAATTACAACATTTAATTGTGTTAGTGCAAGGGTCCTGATGTTCCTGACCACATTTAAAGCAAATTGTCTTCCCTCTACAACTGTTTTGACCATGACCAAATTTATGACAATTGAAGCAACGGAGTGGATTTGGTACGAACAAATCCACTCTGATGTTCATGTATCCGACCTTGATTGATTTTGGCGGTTGTGCAGATTCAAATGTAAATATATAAGTATTTGTTTTAATGAGATTTCCATCTTTTTTAATTTCAATTCTCTTTACATCTGTTACACCCTGTGGTTCTAACTCCTTTTTAATTTCCAAGATATCAATGCCTGACAATTCCCTCGTTCTGACAACGCCCTTGCTGGTATTAAGGCTTTTGTGAGGGAAGACATTTACCTGCATATTGAAAAGTTTATCAGTTTTCAACAAATTCTTTGCCTGAGCTTCATTTTTACATTCCACCAACAACATTCCAGATCTTAACTTTTTCACATTTATAACATTGCCTGCTATTCCCTTTATCGACTTTTCTAAAGCGAAAGGATTGATATCAGTTGCAAGCTTTCCTTCTTCAGCAGAGCTGATCATTACAAATTTTGGCCATGTATTAATTTGTGGTACGATGTGTCCCAAGTCAGAATCAGAATCATCATCACTAAAAACGTAACCCCGTTTTTTAATTTTGTGTGGTATATTAGCCATAGTTAGTGTTGTAAATTGTTCACTGCCCCGGCTCCCACCCACCGCGGAGTCCAACAAGGGGTAGGGTTACTGCCATGCAGTGAACCCACCGGGTTGCCGGTATTCCCACATACCTGGTATGGGGCAGTATACTCAGCCAGTGTTGATACCGAAGTATGCCACTGGCTGATTGGCCCGTGTGTGGAAGTGCCAGGTCTTCAGATGGCGGCCATCCAATCAGTCACTGTATAAAACACCGTAATAAAAGGTTGCCATGCATAACCGAAACAGACAGTGCAGCAAAACTAAGTGGCTATTAAAATATAAAGTGTTTAGAAACAGTACACAATGGCAATTATGTTATGTGAATAAAAGAAATGATTGAATGAATGGTCACCAAATGCCCCCCGACGTGACACCCAGTACTTTTTGGGGTGGGGGCTCCCGATTGGCCAGAACGGACCATCCGACCATCCTTCTACTCCCGAAATTGGGGCCAAAGCAGTGTGTTGAACATTATCTCCGAAATGGAGACCAGGGCTCCATCCCGGAGATTGCCCTAACCGGGGCCCAAGTCCTCAACTGCCAGGATTCCTTCTTCCGGGGCCTTCGGAACGCACCTCACGGGAGAACAAGGTGCCTGCCAGATGGTATAAGCAGGATTGATCATTTTGGTCCGGGGCTGCGTATTCGTATATTCCGCAGCGAACCAGCTCAATTGAGCAAACCTGCCAATTAGAAATTAGCAAACCTGCCCAATTGAGCAGGCCGTCCTCTATCCGCCACCTGAGGACCCGCCTAGTAGGGGATGATCAACCCCCCTAGGACCCCATGTTGAAAAGGTCTTTTAAAATCCCATACGTCCACGTAGTGTCATATGCCTTCTCCAGGTCAAAGAACACTGCGACCACGTGTTCCTTTCTGGCAAAGGCATTTCTAATAAACGTTTCCAGACGAACCAAATGATCAACCGTACTTCTTTGGTTTCTGAAACCACACTGAACATCTGCCAGCAGATCGTTCGATTCCAGAAACCAAACAAGCCGATCATTGATCATCCTTTCCATGGTTTTACAGAGGCAACTAGTGAGTGCTATTGGTCTGTAGTTGCTTGGATTGCTGTGGTCCTTATCAGGCTTGGGAATGGGAATGACTGTTGCTTTACGCCAGGAAGAGGGGAACTGGCCAGTCACCCATATATTATTAAAAATGGAAAGCAAAAGCTGGAGCGATGAATTTGGCAAATGTTTTAAAATTTGGTAATGTATTTCATCAGGACCAGTTGCTGTATCTTTTGCTTTACTCAACGACGCTAATAGCTCATCAATGGAAAATGGCTTGTTATAATTTTCATTATTGTCAGAGTGGAATTTTAGTTTTTGTTTCTCCTGTTGTTTTTTAACAGAGAGAAACTGCGGAGTACAATTTTCTGAAGAAGAATTTTTAGAGAAGGTAGAAGCTAGAGTGTTAGAAATGTCTTTTTTACATGTTATTTTGTTATTATTTTGTTCCAGGTGCTGTACTGTAGATTTTGATTCTTTGCCTTTAATTTTTTTAACCATTTTCCAAACTTTTTTAATGGGGGTATTTTGATTCAATTTAGATACATAATTGTGCCAAGATGTTTTCTTCTTTTGTTTGATGAGCCGTCGGGCTTGTGCTCGCCCAATACGTAATTGATCTAAATTGTTGGTCGTTGGTGATTTATTAAAATCCCGTTCAGCCTTTTTACGTTTATGTATAGCCTGTTTGCAATCCGTATCGAACCATGGCTTGTGGAAACGTTTAGGATTTGCCGAAGTTTTAGGGATGACCTTGTTTGCAATATTAAGTAATGTGGAAGTAAAATCTTCCACCGGGTCACAATGAGTGGTAAATTAATCTGGAGTAAGTCGTTCACAACAAAGCGATGAGAAAGTGTCCCAGTCCGCTTTTTTGAAGTTCCACTGAGGCACCCTCTCATCCTCAGCGGGAACAACGCTTTCCAAAACTATTGGAAAGTGGTCACTTCCACACAAGTCACCTTCCACCTCCCAAGAAAAATCAAGGAGAAGTGAAGGGCTTGTGATTGTGAGATCAATTGAAGTGTACGATCCCGATGCAGGGTGTAAATATGTGTGTGACCCATCATTAAACAAACATAAGTCATGTTTTGTAATGAACTCTTCGACTGTTTTGCCCCTTGTATCTTCCTTGTTGCAGGAATCGCCCCAAAGAGGATTATGGGCATTAAAATCACCCATCAAAACATAGGATGTGGGAAGCTGATTTATGAGTTGCTCTAGGTCGTGTAATAATAGAGGCTTATTAGGGGATATATAAATTGAACACACAGTAATCGTCTTGTCTAAAGTTAGGCGTACTGCTACAGCCTGTAAATTGGAATTTAAATTTACATGACTGTGGATAATATCGTTTCTAACTAAGACAGACGTCCAACGAACATGAAGATCAGCTTCATCTGCCCACGAGTTATACCCTGTATAACCCTTGAACGTACAGTCATCTTGGTTACTCGATCTTTGTAAAAGTGTTTCCTGCAAACAGAAAACAGCAGGTTGATGTTGCTGACTTAACCGTCCAAGTTCATTAAAATTAGCCCTAAAACCTCGGCAATTCCATTGTATTAATTTATGTTTGGATGTACTATCCATGTTTGGTTGGCGATTTTGATGGTGGACGTATAGGCGATATAGCTCCGGTCATTTTCCTTGGTGATTTTTGTCTCGGAGACCTACTCCGAGACTTGTGTTGGCTAACCGTTTGCCAGAACCCTTCATCTGTGCAGTCCATGCATTCAGCTTCTTCAGAAATGTTGCTGGCAACAGGATTCTGAAGAGCTTTGGGTATCCGGTCAGTAACTGGCTTTTTTTCTTATCTTTCTTCTGATTGAGATTCTTCATTTGCTGTGATGTTTGCTGTTTTTGTTCAGGCCTTTTATTTTCTTCTGTTTTTTTCTGATTTGAATTTTTATTTTTATGTGTTACTGGTTCTTGAGATGGTGTAGTTTGAGTAGATTTTGGTTCAGTTTCGTTAGCATAACCAATGGCGAAAGGTCGTATCAATTTAGGGATGGATCCTTTCAACCATGAGTATTCTGTTTGACATTCGATTGATTTAGTTGGCACTTTTTGTTTTAAAGCTGATGCATACGATGTACCGGAGCTCATGCCTGGCATAGAACTGACTAATTCCCTGGCTTCCTTGAAACTAATCTGGTTCTCGCATTTCACCTTTTGTATAGCCTTCTCCCGTTGCCAAACAGGGCAATCTTTCGAGGATGTTACATGATTGCCCTGACAATGGTAACACTTTGCAGGGTTGTTACAGGGCTCCTGGTGTTGTTGGCCGCACCTGAAACATACCGCTTGTCCTCGGCAAGTATTTTGGCCATGTCCATACCTTTGACATTTAAAACACCGGAGTGGATTTGGGATATATAAATCCACCCGGACGTTCATGTAACCAACCTTGATTGATTTAGGTGGTTTTGGTGACTCAAATGTCATAAAATTTGTATTTGTCTCGATGATGGTATCTTCTCTTTTAATCTTAAGCCGTCTAACATCGGTCACACCTTGAGATTTCAATTCTTTTTTGATATCCATTTCATCTATGCCAGACAGTTCTCTTGTTCTGACTACCCCTTTACTGGTGTTAAGTGTCTTATGAGGGGTAGCTTTTACTTTCATATCCAGTATCTTTTCAATTTTCAATAGGTTAATTGCCTGAAATTCTGAACTACACTCAACTAATAAAGCCCCTGATCTTAATTTTTTGCAGTCTTTTACTGAACCAGCTATTCCTTTGATGGTTTTTTCTACAGCAAAATGGTTTAAATTTGATGGGTGTTTACCCTCCTCAACAGCAGTAATTAAAATGAATTTCGGCCAGTTTCTATTTATGTTCATATCTTGTTCTTCTGTATCCGAATGGTTAGAATTTTCTAATCGACCACGTTTATTATTTTTTGGGGGGTTTTCCATGTTTTTTTTTTTTTTTTAATAGTTCACTACTCGGGCCTGGCACCCTGACTTCGAGCCCAACAAGGGGATGCACATCATCGCCGGATATCCACACGATCGGCACCACCAGTACCCAAGTAGTATACTCAGCCAACGTTGATGCCGAAGCATAGCCGCTAACTGATTGACCCGTTAAGCCACGCTATCCAATAGTGGTCGATCAACTAACCAAACGTGGCTAGTTCAGCGACCACTAAATGCCCCACGTAACGTCACTGGGCTCCCGATTGATCAATCCGGGCCGAAAGACCAACATTCAACGCCATAAAGTATTGGCCGAACTGATGTATAAGACTATACCGTCAATACTTGCACAGAGGTCGACTGACCTCAGTGAAAATACCAAGAGTTGCCCAACCGGGGCTCTAAGTCCGCAACCAGCAGATCCCGTCCCCTATGACGTCATGTACGCACCTCACGGGAGAACAAGGTGCCTCTTTTACCTGACTTTTACCGGAAGCAGAGGTACTGCGGGCAATTCTGATCCGGACACCGCACGGACTGTGACCTGTTAAGACATTAGAAGGTTGTAATTAAAGTAAGAGCTGTCAAGACATTATAAGGTTTTTTTAAAAAAAAAGATTGAAACGGAGAAAAAATTAATGGAAACTGAAGGAAGGATGGAAAAAAGAATATAATTTCTCTAAGCTGGCTACCTGGTCAAGTTGAAACCCACCATAGCTGTCCACGGCTGCTTATTTGTTATTCGCAGCAATCCTGCAAACAAACTGTTTGCAGGACTTTCCTCCATCCGCAACCCGGAGGACGCGCCTAGTAGGGCCATGGTGGCGAGCCCCCTAGGGTCGGACCAAATGATCCACAGTACTTCTCTGGTTTCTGAAACCACACTGAACATTCGCAAGTAGATTGTTCGATTCCAGAAACCAGACAAGTCGATCATTGATCGTCCTCTCCATGGTTTTGCACAGACAACTTGTTAAGGCAATAGGCCTATAATTACTAGGGTCGCTGTGATCCTTATCGGGCTTCGGAATGAGAATTACTATTGCTTTGCGCCAAGAAGGTGGAAACTGGCCAGTCACCCAAATGTCACTAAAAATAGATAGTAAAACTTCAAGAGATGATTGCGGCAGATGTTTTAAAATTAGATAATGTATTTCATCGGGTCCAGTGGCAGTATCCTTTGCTCTATGTAAAGAGTCGTTTAACTCTTCCATAGAGAAAGGTTCGTTGTAATCCTCTAAATTATTGGAGGTAAATGTGAGCTTTTGTTTTTCTTGTTGTTTTTTAATTTTGATTAATTCAGGATTACAATTTTCAGACGACGAATGTTTCGAAAATGTGGAGGCCAATTTATTTGAAATTTCTTTTTTTGATGTGATTAGTGTGTTGTTATCTTTCACCAGTCATATAATATGACAGCACAACATGTATGTGTTGGTGATTAAATATTATGCACATGTGTTCTTTTTCAAGTTGCCCCGCGACATGACCCATAAAATATCCGTATTTGCAGAGGGTAACTGTTCATATTGAAGTCAGACGTCGTTCGTTCATAATTTGAGTCTCCCCTCGGGGTGACTGATCGTAGATTTCTGGTATTCAAATTGGGACAAAATGGCATGTCAGCGTTAGGCCGTATTCTATAGAGGCACTGTTCTGTTAGGCATGGACAGGAAAGTTTACATATTTTCGTATTCAATGACAAGAAAAAATGTTCAGGCCGATGTAATAACGGGTAATATGGAGGTTGAAGGTTCATATGAGAAATAAGGATAAAATTGTGTTTTTTTTATTTTTAAAACGTAATTTTTTTTTATTGAATATAAAACACTGTTGAACATCATTATTTTCATCAATTCTTGAACGTTCATCATTCCTGAATATAATTTTCAATAAAACAACACCCGGCTGTGTTTTCGGTATGTAGCTTGGTTGGGTTTTCATGTTCTTCCCAGTCATATAATATGACAGCACAACAACAGCATATGCCGATATCGGGTTCATTTGTACAAAACACAGCCTGTGTATGGAATGGTAAATTTTACAAAAGCTTTATTTTGTAGTTCGCATATTCACAATTCACAGATCGCACAATGGGCTTTCAATATTTTAATCTGTGTTACAAACACATGGGTTTACAGCGTCCGTTTCGTTCATGTCCATTTTGACAGGCAATTGTCCGTCAATATAAATAAAAAAATCAGGTTTTCACTCTGGGTTAAGCTACTTGATTGTGTATGGCATGCCAATTAAAATATACACTCATATAATGATTGGCATACGGCATACAAAAACTTTAATATATTCCTTTTTAAATTTTGAAAAACTTTACAAGAAAATATATATAAAGTTTTTGTATGCCATATGTCGTATACCAATTATTAAAAGGGTGTGTATGTTACTTGGCATACAATATTGAATATGATAATCGCTCGACACATTCCTATGAAATTTGTACAAGAAAAAAGAAACTCCATCCGAACGGCAGTATGAAGTCTGTGGCAAAAAGCCTCACCATAACTGACATTCGTAAACGCACTGACGGTGAAATGAATTGCGGTAATAAAATGATATAGTAATAAAAGTCGGCGTGAGCAAACTGAGCACAGAGCAAAAAGAAACAGAACAGAAGCCCTGTGTCATAAACTCACTGAAGACTTTGTAAAGGCAACTGGCCTGGGTGTTATCATTTTTGACACTAAATCAACTGTATTCTAGATCTTGTGAATGACAATATATGCCTAAGATAGCAAAAATAAACAAAACAAAAACAATCTGTATATAATGTTATGTCCTCTCATTCTACGAATGAACCCAGTTATTTTTTATCCCATTAGAACAACGGACTGTGAGCTATACTACAGTGGACACCCCCCCCCCCCCCCCCCCCATCTCCCATTAAAACGAACGAACAACTGCTTCATATACATTTTCATAAGAAAATTAAATAACGTGTGTCTCTCAGCTTATTTATTTAATTATTGGTGCTTAACGCCACATCAGCAGCTAAGGCCATATCGTGGCGAGAAAACAGTGGAAAGTAAAAATTCATTTTTCAATTATGAAGTAAAAAGATTAAATAACAATAGAAAATAACTACAAGAGATCTGTCAAAGACCAAAGTGATTAAAACAACAGAGGGTAATGGAAGGAGAGAAGTTAATAACTTCTAAATCAACCTGATGAATTGAGACTTGAAGAGTCTTGATTAAAAGATTAAAAACAATTTTAAAATTTATTAAAAAGGTTGATTTCCTTCAAGAACGACAGACCTTTATGAGGATTTGTTCTGTAAAATAAGTCTCGAAGAGACGCTACATTAAAATACTGTCGTCTACTGAGATTAAAATCAGTAATATGTAAAAGAATGTGCTCCACTGACAACACCTGTTGGCAGGGAACCCACTCTTGTCGCATATTTATTTATTTATTGTTGCTTAACGCCACATCAGCAGCTAAGGTTATATTTATTTATTTATTGCTGCTTAACGCCACATCAGCAGCTAAGGCTATATCGTGGCGAGAAAACTACTTAAACAACAAGTGTCAAGTATGAATTAAAATTAATTGGATAAAATATGAAACAATCACAACAAAACCTAAAATCAGGTGCAGTTGAAACAGTAATAGCTAAGGTTATAAAAACCAGAATACTTATAAGATCAGACTTGTAGAGTCTACGATAAAAGAATAAAAACAAGTTTAAAATTTATTGAAAAGGTTGATTTCTTTCAAAAATGAGATTATTTTATGTGGGCACATGTGGTAAAATAAATCTCGTAGAGATTGAACTGTAAAATATTGCCCTCTAACAAGATTAAAATCAGTACAATTTAAGAGAATGTGCTCCACTGACAACACCTGCTGACATGGAACACATTCTGGTCGCATATTACCCTCTAACAGAAAGGAATGTGTAAGTCGTGTATGACCAATATGACACCGTGTCAAAATAACATGATCCTTTCTACAAAGGTTACTGGATGGGTAGTGATCAGAAATAGTTGGTCGGAAGCGATGGAGCTTGTTATTAGTTGCCCCATCCCATTCCGCCTGCCACATAGATTTGATGTAACAACTAATATGAGGCTTAAAATCACTGAAAGGGATCTTAAAATCAGTGAGAGGCTTGGATAAAGCCTGTTTTGCTGCACTGTCTGCCCTGGTGTTACCAGCGATACCTACATGTCCGGGTAACCAGCAAAACACGATATCATATTGGTCAGACATGAGAGTTGTTAACTTCTCACGAAGTTCCAGAATGAGAGGGTTCTTCAACTTGGGGTTGAGTAAAGCAAGTAAAGAGGAAAGAGAGTCGGAGAAGATGATCGACTTTCTTTCCTGTGCATTCTCGATGTGCTCAAGTGCGAGTTGAATAGCTTTAACTTCAGCTGTGAAAACAGAACTCTGATTCGGTATTCTGATTGAGTTGATATGACCACCAGTAACAGCAGCTGATGATACCCTGTCACCGTCCTTAGATCCATCTGTATAGATCCTTGTGTATGCACTATACCTGGACTTTATTTCGGCATATTTTTGTTTGAACTGCAAGGAATTGGTATCAGATTTTTTGGTAGAAGCAAGATCCAAAATAATTGTAGGTTTTTTAAGATGCCAAGGAGGAATATGTGATTTACGGTTTTCTTTTATAGAATCAGAATCAATTTTGGCAGACTCCATGTGGGGTTTGATTCTAATTCCCAATGGAGGAATGTGTTTCTGGTGGCGGTTATAAAATTCAACATTTTGAGGGTCTGAAACACAATTATAAGCAGGATTTGAAGGATTGGCCAAAAGTTTAGACACATACTGGAGAGATAATTTAATTCTGCGCTTCTCAAGAGAAGGCTCCTCTGCCTCAACAAGCATCGAGTCTATTGGGGATGTTCGAAAAGCCCCTAGACTAATTCTAATACCACTATTATGAATTGCATCAAGTGGTTTGAGATATGATTTCCTTGCAGAACCGTAAACTATACAACCGTAATCTAACTTTGATCGAACAAGAGATCTATACAAATGGAGCAAAGGTTTTTGGTCAGCACCCCAATCGGCGCTACCAACAACCTTCAGTAGGTTCAGACCTCTCTTACATTTAACTTTTAGTTGTTTTATGTGGGAAGTGAAATTCAGTTTGTTGTCAAACAACAAACCTAAGAATTTCACCTCCTTAACAACTTGGATAGGACTACCATCAATTTTCAACTCCGGATCGAGGTGAAGTTTCCGAAGCTTGCAAAAATGAACACAATTCGTTTTTGTCTTTGAAAATTTAAAACCATTTTCGATAGCCCATTTTTGAATCCTATTTAAACACAGCTGAAGTTTGCGCTCTATAGCATTCATCTTTTTGCTGCTATAGCAGATCAAAAAGTCATCAACATACAATGACGAATCTACCATATTCTCAATTGCGTCGATGATACTATTAATTTTAATTGAAAACAGGGTAACAGATAAAATACTACCCTGAGGAACCCCGAATTCCTGCTTGTGAGGATCAGATAACGTTGATTCAACACGAACCTGAAATTGGCGGTCCTTTAAAAAGTTTTCAATAAAAAGGGGCATACGCCCTCTAAACCCCATGTTAAAAAGATCTTTTAAAATCCCATACGTCCACGTTGTATCATATGCCTTCTCTAGATCAAAGAAGATGGCGACCACATGTTCTTTTCTAGCAAAGGCATTTCTTATAAACGTTTCAAGTCTGACCAAATGATCCACAGTACTTCTCTGGTTTCTGAAACCACACTGAACATCCGCAAGCAGATTGTTTGATTCCAGAAACCAGACAAGTCGGTCATTGATCATCCTCTCCATGGTTTTACAGAGACAACTAGTTAGTGCAATTGGTCTGTAATTACTTGGATTACTGTGATCCTTATCAGGCTTTGGAATAGGAATAATTGTTGCCTTTCGCCAGGAAGGTGGAAACTGGCCAGTCACCCAAATGTCAATAAAAACTGACAATAAAAGTTCTAGTGAAGTTTGAGGCAGATGTTTTAAAAGTTGATAGTGTATTTTATCGGGTCCAGTGGCAGAATCCTTTGCTCTATGCAAAGAGTTACATAACTCTTCCATAGAGAAAGGTTCGTTGTAGTCCTCTGAGTTATTGGATGTAAATTTAATCTTTTGTTTTTCTTGTTGTTTTTTTAGTTTGAGGAATTCTGGATTACTATTTTCAGACGACGAATGTTTAGAAAATGTAGAGGCCAATTTGTTTGAAATTTCCTGTTTTCATGTTATGAGTGTGTTGTTGTCTTTTAGGTGTTGTACTGCTGATTTTGATTCTTTTCCTTTAATTTTTTTTAATCATTTTCCAAATTTTAGTGATGGGAGTATTTTGATTTAGTTTCGAAACATAAGTTTCCCATGAACTTTTCTTTTTATGTTTTAAAAGTCGTCTTGTTTTTGCCCGATTTATACGCAATCTATCCAAATTTTCTGTAGTTGGTGACTTATTAAATTCCCTCTCAAATTTCTTGCGATCTTTTATAGCCTGTTTGCACTCAGTATCAAACCATGGTTTAGTGAAACGGTTTGGATTTGCCGAGGTTTTAGGAATGACTTGGCTTGCAATGTCAATCAACTCTGTGGTGAAGTGTTCAATCTGGTCAGTACTGTCCTGAAATTTCTCCCGTGTGAGGCGTTCAGAACAAAACGATGAGAAAGTGTCCCAGTCGGCCTTTTTAAAATTCCACTGGGGCACCCTCTCATCATCTGCCGGAACTACACTCTCCAACACAATCGGAAAGTGGTCACTCCCGCACAAGTCATCTTCTGCCTTCCATGAAAAATCAAGGAAGACAGAAGGGCATGCAATTGTTAAATCAATTGACGTGTAAGAACCAGATGCGGTGTGCAGGTAAGTATCTGACCCATCATTGAACAAGCACAAGTCATATTTTGTAATGAACTCTTCCACAGTTTTACCTTTTGCATCTTCTTGACTGCAGGAATTACCCCAAAGGGGGCTATGTGCGTTAAAATCACCCAACAAAATGTATGGAGTTGGGAGTTGTCGACCCAGCAGCTCAAGGTCATTCAATTGTAAGGCTTTACTTGGTGAAACGTAAATAGAACAGAGTGTAAATGTTTTGTCTAAAGTTAGGCGTACCGCCACAGCCTGTAAATTTGTCTGTAATGGTACAGTACTGTGAATGATGTCGTTTCTAACCAAGACAGTCGTTCCACGAATATGAAGATCATTATCATCTGCCCAGGCATTATACGATGTATAATGCTTAAAAGCTGAATGATCTTGAGCCTCGGGTTTCTTTAAAAGAGTTTCCTGCAGGCAAAAAGCAGCAGGTTTATACTTTTGGCTGAGAAGACCAAGTTCATTAAAATTAGCTCTAAAACCTCGACAATTCCACTGTATTATATTTTCTTTTGGTGTACTATGCATGTTTGGAAGGTGATTTTGAAGGTGGTCGTATGGGTGAAATTGCCCCCGTAGTTCTTTTTGGTGAAGATTTGCGTGGGGACCTTCCCTGCAATGACGGAAGCGGATTATTTGAAAATGTTTCCGTGAGACATTCGTCCACAGACATTTCCTCGAAGGCCTCAAATCTATTTCTAGTTACAATATCCCTAGAAAATTTGGGAATTCGATCTGAAAGAGTTTTCTTTTTTTCTTTTCTGCTTTTTTGACTTTGATTCTGACTCTGACGTTGACTAGATTGTGGATGATCATTTGACATTTCATTTATCTTTTTTCCTTTGATTTTACTGTCAGTTGTTTCAGTTTGAGTGGGAGAACTGTTCGTATTTGTTGTTTGTGTTATACGGAATGGGTTTAAAGGTTTTGGTTGTATATTATGTAGCCATGTAAGATCTGTTTGACATTGTACTGATTTTGTAATTGGTGTAGAATGCTTAATAGCATTTGCATAAGATGACGGTGGTAAATTCATCCCCGGCATTGACATAATGATTTCTCTTGCTTCTTTAAAACTAATCTGCTTTTCGCATTTCACTTTTTGTATGAGTTTTTCTTTTTTCCATACAGGGCAATCCTTAGATGATGACATGTGATTGCCCTGACAGTTGACACATTTATAATCTGTAGTAGTACAAGGATCTTCATGGTTGATACCACATTTAAAGCAGATTTTCTTGCCGCGACAAGAATCCTGGCCATGTCCAAACTTCTGGCACTTGAAACATCGCAGTGGATTTGGGATGTACAAATCCACTCTGACGTTCAAGTAACCAATCTTGATTGACTTTGGAGGTCTTGTACCATCAAAGGTACAGATGTAAGTGTTTGTTTTAATTTTGTTTCCTTGTTTGTTGATTTCATTTCGTCTTACAGAGGTGATTCCTTGAGGTTTTAATTCACATGTAATTTCATTTTCTTCCATGTCAGCTAGTTCAGGAGTTCTGATAACTCCCTTGCTACTGTTTAAAGTTTTATGATAACTTGCTTTAATACTAATGTCAATTAATTTTGTAGTATGTAAAAGATTAAATGTTTGAACTTGTCTGGAACACTGAATTAATACATCTCCAGAGCGTAGCTTCTTTATATCCTTTACAGTTCCTGCTATACCTTTGATGGCCTTATCAAGAGCAAATGGGTTTAGATTACTTAGTTTTTTATTTTCATCAGTTGAATGCAGTAGAATGAATTTTGGAAGGTTGTCTTCAGGTGGAATCAGTGATTTAATAAGTTCGTCATCAGAGTCAGAATCTCGTAGTCCAGTGTCTAAAAACGGTCGTTTGATTTTTGGTTGTGAGGTAGCCATGTTAATATTTTAAACGTTCACTGCCCCGGCTATCACCCAGCACGGAGTCCAACAAGGGGTAGGTTTACTGCCATGCAGTGAACCCACCGGGTTGCCGGTATTCCCACATACCTGGTATGGGGCAGTATACCCAGCCAGTGTTGATACCGAAGTATGCCACTGGCTGATTGGCCCGTGTGTGGAAGTGCCAGGTCTTCAGATGGCGACCATCCAACCAATCACTTTATAAAACACTGTAATTACGGTTGCCACGTGAAACTGAAACAAACAGTGCAGCAAAAATAAGTATTTGGTTAAAAGATAAGTTTAAAAACAGCACACAATGGCAATTATGATAAATGATGAAAAGAGATGACTGATTGAATGGCCACCAAATGCCCCCCGACGTGACACCCAGTACTTTTTGGGGTGGGGGCTCCCGATTGGCCAGAACGGACCATCCGACCATCCTTCTACTCCCGAAATTGGGGCCAAAGCAGTGTGTTGAACATTATCTCCGAAATGGAGACCAGGGCTCCATCCCGGAGACTGCCCTAACGGGGCCACTAGTCCTCAACTGCCAGGATTCCTTCTTCCGGGGCCTTCGGAATGCACCTCACGGGAGAACAAGGTGCCTGCAAGATGGTATTAGCAGGGTTGATCATTTTGGTCCGGGGCTGCGTATTCGTATATTCCGCAGCGAACCAGCTCAATTGAGCAAACCTGCCAATTAAAAATGAGCAAACCTGCCCAATTGAGCAGGCCGTCCTCTATCCGCCACCTGAGGACCCGCCTAGTAGGGGACGATCAAACCCCCCTAGGAGCTAAGGTTATATCGTGGCGAGAAAACTACAGAAACAACAAGTATCAAGTGGGAATTAAAATTAATTCAATAAAATAAAAAATAATCACAACAATACTTAAAACCAAGAGCAGTCGAAACAGTAATGACTAAACTTATAAAATCAACCTGGTGACATTTAGACTTGTGGAGTCTACGCTAAAAGAATAAAACACTTTTAAAATTTATTAAAAAGGCTGATTTCTTTCAAAAATGAGATTATTTTATGCGGGCTTGTATGGTAAAATAAATCTCTTAGAGATTGTACTGTAAAATACTGCCCTCTGACAAGATTAAAATCTGTACAATGTAAAAGAACGTTTTCCAGTGACAACACCTGCTGACAAGGAACACACTCTGGTGGCATATTACCCTCTAACAGAAAGGAATGTGTAAGTCGTGTGTGACCAACATGACACCGTGTCAGAATAACATGATCTTTTCTACAAAGGTTACTGGTTGGGTAGTGATCAGAAATAGTGGGTCGAAAGCGATGGAGCTTGTTATTTGTCGCTCCATCCCACTCCGCCTGCCATATGGATTTGATGTAACTACTGATATGTGGTTTGAAGTCACAATGGAATCTTAAAATCAGTGAGAGGCTTGGACAAAGACTGTTTTGCTGCACTGTCTGCCCTGGTGTTCCCAGCGATACCTACATGTCCGGGTAACCAGCAAAACACGATATCATATTGGTCAGACACAAGAGTTGATAACTTCTCACGAAGTTTCAAAATGAGAGAGTTCTTCAACCTGGGGTTGAGCAAAGCAAGCAAAGAGGAAAGAGAGTCAGACAAAATAATCGACTTCTTTTCCTGCACATTTTCAATATGTTCGAGGGCGAGTTGTAAAGCTTTAACTTCAGCTGTGAAAATAGAACTTTGATTCGGTATTCTGACTGAAGTGACATGATCATCAGTGACAACAGCTGATGCTACTTTGTCACCATCTTTTGATCCGTCTGTATAGATCCTTGTATATGTACTATACTTGGACTTAATTTCCGCATATTTCTGCTTAAAGTGCAGAGAATTTGTTTCAGACTGTTTAGTAGATGCTAGGTCCAAAATAACTGTTGGCTTTTCAAGATGCCAAGGAGGAGTTTGTGGTTCACGGTTCTCTTTTACTGCAACTGGTTCAATTTTGGCAGACTCCAAATGAGGTTTAATTCTAATTCCCAATGGAGGGATATGTTTCTCATGACGGTTAAAAAATTCAGTATTTTGAGGTTCTGAGACACAATTGTATGCGGGGTTAGACGGATTAGAAAGAAGTTTTGAAACATATTGAAGTGAAAGTTCAATTCTGCGCTTCTCAAGAGAAGGCTCCTCTGCCTCAACAAGCATCGAATCTACCGGTGATGTTCGAAAAGCACCAAGGCTGATTCTTATGCCACTATTATGAATGGCATCAAGAGGTTTGAGATATGACTTTCTTGCTGAACCGTAAACCACACAGCCGTAATCTAATTTTGATCTGACAAGTGATCTCTTCTATACAGATGGAGCAATGTTTTTTGGTCAGCACCCCAATCAGTGCTACCAACTACCTTCAAAAGGTTCAGTGCCCTTTTACACTTTACCTTTAGTTGTTTTATATGAGAAGTGAAATTCAGTTTGCTGTCGAACAACAAATCCAAGAATTTCACTTCCTTAACAACATTAATACGACTTCCGTCTAGTTTCAATTCCGGATCAAGGTGGTGCTTCCGGAGCTTACAGAAATGAACACAATTAGTTTTCGTCTTAGAAAATTTGAAGCCGTTTTCTGTAGCCCATTTCTGGATTCTATTCAAACAGGGCTGAAGTTTGCGCTCTATAGCATTCATTTCTTTGCTGCTATAGCAGATTAAAAAGTCATCTACATACAATGACGAATCAACCATATTCTCAATTGCATCAATAATACTATTGATTTTCACTGAGAAAAGGGTAACAGATAAAATACTTCCTTGAGGAACCCCCAATTCCTGCCCGTGAGGATCAGATAACGTTGACCCAACACAAACCTGAAACCGGCGGTCCCTCAAAAAGTTTTCAATAAAAAGAGGCATACGCCCCCTCAACCCCATGTTAAAAAGATCTTTTAAAATCCCATACGTCCACGTTGTATCATATGCCTTCTCCAGATCAAAGAAGATGGCGACCACATGTTCTTTTCTGGCAAAGGCATTTCTTATAAACGTTTCTAATCTAACCAAATGATCCACAGTACTTCTCTGGTTTCTGAAACCACACTGAACATCTGCAAGCAGATTGTTCGATTCCAGAAACCAGACAAGTCGATCATTGATCATCCTCTCCATGGTTTTGCACAGACAACTTGTTAAAGCAATAGGCCTATAATTACTACGGTTGCTGTGATCTTTATCAGGCTTGGGAACAGGAATTATTGTAGCTTTTCGCCAGGAAGGTGGAAACTGGCCAGTCACCCATATGTCATTAAAAATAAATAATAATAGTGCAAGTGAAGTTTGAGGCAGATGTTTTAAAAGTTGATAGTGTATCTGGTCAGGTCCAGTGGCAGAATCCTTTGCTCTATGCAAAGAGTTACTTAACTCTTCCATAGAGAAAGGTTCGTTGTAGTCCTCTAAGTTATTGGATGCAAATTTAATCTTTTGTTTTTCTTGTTGTTTTTTAAGTTTCAGGAATTCTGGGTTGCTATTTTCAGACGACGAATGTTTAGAAAAAGTGGAGGCCAATTTGTTTGAAATGTCTTGTTTTGATGTTATGAGTGTGTTGTTATCGTTTAGGTGTTGTACAGCTGATTTTGTTTCTTTTCCTTTAATTTTTTTAATCATTTTCCAAATTTTAGTGATGGGGGAGTTTTGATTTAGTTTCGAAACGTAAGTTTCCCATGAACTTTTCTTTTTATGTTTTAAAAGTCGTCTAGTTTTTGCCCGATTTATACGTAATCTATCCAAATTTTGTGTAGTTGGTGACTTATTAAATTCCCTCTCAAATTTCTTGCGATCTTTTATAGCCTGTTTGCACTCAGTATCAAACCATGGTTTAGTGAAACGTTTTGGATTTGCCGAGGTTTTAGGAATGACTTGGCTTGCAATGTCAATCAACTCTGTGGTAAAGTGTTCAATCTGGTCTGCACTGTCCTGAAATTTCTCCCGTGTGAGGCGTTCAGAACAAAGCGATGAGAAAGCGCCCCAGTCAGCCTTTTTGAAATTCCACTGGGGCACCCTCTCATCATCCGCCGGAACTACACTCTCCAACACAATCGGAAATTGGTCACTCCCGCACAAGTCATCTTCTGCCTTCCATGAAAAATCAAGGAAGACAGAAGGGCATGCAATTGTTAAATCAATTGAAGTGTAAGAACCAGATGCGGGGTGCAGGTAAGTATCTGACCCATCATTGAACAAGCACAAGTCATATTTTGTAATGAACTCTTCTACAGTTTTACCTTTTGCATCTTCTTGACTGCAGGAATTACCCCAAAGGGGGCTGTGAGCTTTAAAATCACCCAACAAAATGTATGGAGTTGGGAGTTGTCGGACCAGCAGCTCAAGGTCATTCAGCTGTAAGGCTTTACTTGGTGAAACGTAAATAGAACAAAGTGTAACTGTTTTGTCTAAAGTTAGGCGTACCGCCACAGCTTATAAATTTGTCCGTAATGGCACAGAACTGTGAATGATGTCGTTCCTAACGAAGACAGTCGTTCCACGAATATGAAGATCATCATCTGCCCATGCATTATACGATGTATAATGCTTGAAAGCCGAATGATCTTGAGCCTCGGGTTTCTTTAAAAGAGTTTCCTGCAGGCAAAAAGCAGCAGGTTTATACTTTTGACTGAGAAGACCAAGTTCATTAAAATTAGCTCTAAAACCTCGACAATTCCACTGTATTATATTTTGTTTTGGTGTACTATGCATGTTTGGAAGGTGATTTTGAGGGTGGACGTATGGGCGATATAGCCCCAGTATGTTTCTTCGGTGAGTTTTTCCTTGGGGACTTATTCTGAGAGGGGTTCGAGCGTAAGAGCTCGAACGTTTCATCAATACATTCACCGACCTCCATCTCTTCAAGACCCTCAAACCTGTTGCGGGTCACAGGGTCGTGAAGAGCTTTAGGTGTTCTCTCTGAGAACTGTTTTTGGTTTTCATTTTTATTTTTGTTTCTTTCCAGCTTTCGTCTCTGACTCTGACTTATTTTTTGTGATTCTGGTTTCGGTTTTGGTTTAGTTTGGTCATTTTTTTGTTCGGATTTTGTTTCCTTTACTTTGTCTTCTTTGTTAATTTTTTCTTGTTTTTTCTGCAGATTTGTTTTTGATTTTTCCTGTGGTGTTGATGTTTGAGTTGCTGATGGTGTCTGTGTTGATTTAGGTTCTACTTTGTCTGAATGCTGTATTGTAAAGGCCTGTAATAAAGAAGGAATGGCGCTATTGCTGAGCCATGTCCACGGTGTCTGACATTCGACCGATCGTGTTGGTAATTTTTGTTTCAATGTGGCAGCATAGGATGGTGTTGATATATTCATGCCAGGCATGGATGACACAATGTCTCTGGCCTCCTTGAAACTGATTTGATTTTCACACTTGATTTTTTGTATTGTCTTTTCCTTTTTCCAGACAGGGCAATCTTTCGAAGATGACATATGACAGCCCCGACAGTTAATACACTTGAATGTTTCAGTTTCGCATGGTCCTTCATGAATATTGCTGCATTTATGACATGTTTGCTTGCCTCGACAAGTATTCTGTCCATGACCAAACTTTTGGCACTTGAAACAACGAAGTGGATTTGGAATATATAAATCCACTTTGACGTTCAAGTAACCAATTTTAATATTTCTGGGTGGTCTTGTGCCATCAAAAGTACAGATGTATGTATTTGTTGGTATAATTTTTCCTTCTTTTTTAATTTCAATTCTTTTCACTGCAGTAATTCCTTGAGGTTTCAGTTCTAGTGTGATTTCAGTTTCTTTCATGTCAGCTAGTTCCCGAGTTCGTATAACACCTTTGCTTGAATTGAGAGTTTTATGGTAATTTGCTTTTACATTAAAATCAGTTATTTTTGTTGTGTGCAAGAGGTTAAGAACTTGAATTTGTTTCATACATTCGATTAAAATATCCCCAGATCTTATCTTTTTGATGTTCTTAACAGTTTCCGCAATACCCTTGATGGCCTTTTCAAGAGCAAAGGGGTTAATGGTGCCTAATTTCCTATTTTCATCTGTTGATTTCAGTAAAATAAATTTGGGAGTATTATCCTCTGGTGGAATCAGAGATGCTATTAAATCGTCGTCAGAGTCAGAGACCCTTATATAAGTAACTAAAAAGGGTCTTTTGTTTTTTGTTGGTTGATTTGCCATATTGTATGTTATAAATTGTTCACTGCCCCGGCTCCCACCCACCACGGAGTCCAACAAGGGGTAGGGTTACTGCCATGCAGTGAACCCACCGGGTTGCCGGTATTCCCACATACCTGGTATGGGGCAGTATACTCAGCCAGTGTTGATACCGAAGTATGCCACTGGCTGATTGGCCCGTGTGTGGAAGTGCCAGGTCTTCAGATGGTGGCCATCCAACCAATCACTGTGTAAAACACCGTAATAAAAGGTTGCCATGCATAACCGAAACAGACAGTGCAGCAAAACTAAGTGGTTATTAAAGTATAAAGTGTTTAAAAACAGTACACAATGGCAATTTTGTTATGTGAATAAAAGAAATGATTGATTGAATGGCCACCAAATGCCCCCCGACGTGACACCCAGTACCTTTTGGGGTGGGGGCTCCCGATTGGCCAGAACGGACCATCCGACCACCCTTCTACTCCCGAAATTGGGGCCGAAGCAGTGTGTTGAACAACATTATCTCCGAAATGGAGACCAGGGCTCCATCCCGGAGACTGCCCTAACCGGGGCTACGAGTCCTCAACTGCCAGGATTCCTTCTTCCGGGGCCTTCGGAACGCACCTCACGGGAGAACAAGGTGCCTGCCAGATGGTATTAGCAGGATTGATCATTTTGGTCCGGGGCTGCGTATTTATGTATTTCGCAGCGAACCAACTCAATTGAGCAAACCTGCCAATTAGAAATTAGCAAACCTGCCCAATTGAGCAGGCCGTCCTCTATCCGCCACCTGAGGACCCGCCTAGTAGGGGATGATCAAACCCCCCTAGGCTGCAATTATTTTGACTGTGTCCATACTTCTGACACTTGAAGCATCGAAGTGGATTTGGAATATACAAATCCACTTTGATGTTCATGTAACCCACTTTAATAGCTTTTGGTGGTTGTGCAGAGTTGAATGTTAAAATATATGTATTGGTTTGTATTACGTTTCCGTCTCTTTTGATTGATATTCGTTTGACATTGTCAACACCCTGTGAATTCAGCTCTTTCTGTATTTCAAGTTCATCAATGCCAGACAGTTCCCTTGTTCTTAAAACGCCTTTGCGGCTATTGAGAGTTTTATGAGCAAAGGCGTTGACTTCTAGATCCACCAGTTTATCTGTTTTGAGCAAATTGATGGCCTGCATTTCTCTTTTACATTCAATTAATATTCCCCCAGATCTTAGTTTTTTGACACTTTTTACACTCCCAGCAATTCCTGTAATGGCTTTTTCCAGTGCAAAAGGGTTGATATCTGTAGCCCTTTTACCATCGTTTGCCGCATAAATAATAAATTTTGGCCAGTGTTTATGTTAGCTGGTACCGTTTCATGATCTGAGTCAGAGTCAGAGTTAAATAAATATATATCGTGCCCTCGTTTTTGTTTTTTTGGGGGGTATGTTTGCCATGGTTATTTTGATAATCGTTCACTGCCTCGGCTCCCACCCACCACGGAGTCCAACAAGGTGTAGGGTTACTGCCATGCAGTGAACCCACCGGGTTGCCGGTATTCCCACATACCTGGTATGAGGCAGTATACTCAGTCAGTGTGATGCCAAGGCATACCACTGACTGATTGGCCCGTGTGTGGAAGTGCCAGGTCTTCAGATGAGGGTCATCCAATCATTCACTGTATAAAACACTGTAATAAAGGTTGCCATGCATAGCCCAAACAGACAGCGCAGCAAAACTAAGTAGTTGTTAAAATGTAAAGTGTTTAAAAACAATACACAATGGCAATTATGTTAGGTGATTAAAAGAAATGACTGACTGAATGACCACCAAATGCCCTCCCCCCCCCCCCCCCGACGTGACACCCAGTACTTTTTGGGGTGGGGGCTCCCGATTGGCCAGAACGGACCATCCGACCATCCTTCTACTCCCGAAATTGGGGCCAAAGCAGTGTGTTGGACATTATCTCCGAAATGGAGACCAGGGCTCCATCCCGGAGACTGCCCTAACCGGGGCCCGAGTCCTCAACTGCCAGGATTCCTTCTTCCGGGGCCTTCGGAATGCACCTCACGGGAGAACAAGGTGCCTGCCAGATGGTATTAGCAGGGTTGATCATTTTGATCCGAGGCTGCGTATTTGTGTATTTCGCAGCGAACCAACTCAATTGAGCAAACCTGCCAATTAGAAATTAGCAAACCTGCTCAATTGAGCAGGCCGTCCTCTATCCGCCACCTGAGGACCCGCTAGTACGGGATGATCAAACCCCCCTAGGCTGGTCGCATATTGCCCTCTAACAAAAAGGAATGCGTAAAACGTGTATGACCAATATGACACCGAAATAGTTGGTCGAAAGCGATGAAGCTTGTTATTTGTCGCTCCATCCCATTCCGTCTGCCACATAGATTTGATGTAGTTACTAATATGTGGTTTGAAATCACTGAAAGGGATGTTAAAATCAGTGAGTGGCTTGGCTAAAGCCTGTTTTGCTGCACTGTCTGCTTTGGTGTTACCAGCGATACCTACATGCCCGGGTAACCAGCAAAACACGATATCATATTGGTCAGACATGGGAGTTGTTAACTTCTCACGAAGTTCCAAAATGAGAGGGTTCTTCAATCTGGGGTTGAGTAAAGCAAGTAAAGAGGAAAGAGAGTCGGAGAAGATGATCGCCTTTCTATCCTGTGCATTCTCGATGTGCTCATGTGCGAGTTGAAGCTTTGACTTCAGCTGTGAAAATAGAACACTGATTCGGTATTCTGATTGAGGTGACATGATCACCAGCAACAGCAGCTGATGATACTTTGTCACCATCTTTAGATCCATCTGTATAGATCCTTGTATATGCATTATACCTGGACTTTATTTCGGCATATTTTTGTTTGAACTGCAAGGAATTAGTATCAGATTTTTTGGTAGAAGCGAGGTCCAAAATAATTGTAGGTTTTTGCAGATTCCAAGGAGAAATATGTGATTTACGGTTTTCTTTTTTAGAATCAGAATCAATTTTGGCAGACTCCATGTGGGGTTTGATTCTAATTCCCAATGGAGGAATGTGTTTCTGGTGGCGGTTATAAAATTCAACATTTTGAGGGTCTGAAACACGATTATAAGCAGGATTTGAAGGATTGGCCGAAAGTTTAGACACATACTGGAGAGATAATTTAATTCTTCGCTTCTCAAGAGAAGGCTCCTCTGCTTCAACAAGCATCGAGTCTATTGGGGATGTTCGAAAAGCTCCTAGACTAATTCTAATACCACTATTATGAATTGCATCAAGCGGTTTGAGATATGAGTTCCTTGCAGAACCGTAAGCTACACAACCGTAATCTAATTTTGACCGAACAAGTGATCTATACAGATGGAGTTTTTTGGTCAGCACCCCAATCAGCGCTACCAACAACTTTCAGCAGGTTCGGAGCTTTCTTACATTTAACTTTTAGTTGTTTAATGTGGGAAGTGAAATTCAGTTTGCTGTCAAACAACAAACCTAAGAATTTCACTTCCTTACCAACTTTAATAGGACTCCCATCACTTTTTAACTCCGGATCGAGGTGATGTCTCCGAAGTTTACCAAAATGAACACAATTCGTTTTTGACTTGGAAAATTTAAAACCATTTTCTGTGGCCCATTTTTGAATCCTATTCAAACACAGCTGAAGTTTGCGCTCGATAGCATTCATATTTTTACTGCTATAACAGATTAAAAAATCATCGGCATACAATGAAGAATCTACCATCTTCTCAACTGCATCGATGATACTATTAATTTTAACCGAAAGCAGGGTAACGGATAAAATACTACCCTGAGGAACCCCCAATTCCTGCTCGTGAGGATCAGATAACGTTGACCCAACACGAACCTGAAATTGGCGGTCCTTTAAAAAGTTTTCAATAAAAATAGGCATACGCCCTCTCAACCCCATGTTAAAAAGATCTTTTAAAATCCCATACGTCCACGTTGTATCATATGCCTTCTCTAGATCAAAGAAGATGGCGACCACATGTTCTTTTCTAGCAAAGGCATTTCTGATAAACGTTTCAAGTCTGACCAAATGATCCACAGTACTTCTCTGGTTTCTGAAACCACACTGAACATCTGCAAGCAGATTGTTCGATTCCAGAAACCAGACAAGTCGATCATTGATCATCCTTTCCATGGTTTTGCACAGACAACTGGTTAAGGCAATAGGCCTGTAATTGCTTGGGTTGCTGTGATCTTTATCAGGCTTAGGAATAGGAATTATAGTTGCTTTACGCCAGGATGGTGGAAACTGGCCAGTCACCCAAATGCCATTAAAAATAGATAATAAAAGTTCTAGTGATGTTTGTGGCAGATGCTTTAAAAGTTTGTAATGTATGTCATCGGGACCAGTGGCAGTATCCTTTCCTCTATGCAAAGAGTTACGTAACTCTTCCATAGAGAATGGTTCATTGTAATCCTCTAAATTATTGGAGGTAAATTTGAGCTTTTGTTTTTCTTGTTGTTTTTTAATTTTTAGAAATTCAGGATTACAATTTTCAGACGACGAATGTTTCGAAAATGTGGAGGCCAAAGTGTTTGAAATTTCTGTTTTAGATGTAATTAAGGTGTTGTTTTCCTTCAGGTGTTGTACAGTTGATTTTGTTTCTTTTCCTTTAATTTTTTTAATCATTTTCCAAATTTTTGTGATGGGAGTGTTTTGGTTAATCTTAGAAACGTAAGATTCCCAAGAACGTTTCTTTTTTGTTTTAAAAGTCGTCTTGTTTTTGCCCGATTTATACGAAGTTTGTCTAAATTATATGTGGTTGGTGACTTGTTAAATTCCCTTTCAGCTTTCTTACGATCCTTTATAGCCTTTTTACATTCATTATCAAACCATGGTTTGGTGAAACGTTTTGGATTTGCCGAGGTTTTAGGGATGACTGTGTTTGCAATGTCAAGCAGCTCGTTAGTAAAATGTTCTATTTGGTCAGCACTATCTTGAAATTTCTCCCGTGTGAGGCGTCCAGAACAAAGCGACGAAAAAGTGTCCCAGTCAGCCTTTTTGAAGTTCCACCGGGGCACTCTCTCATCGTCCGCCGGAACTACACTCTCCAACACAATTGGAAAGTGATCACTCCCGCACAAGTCATCTTCTACCTTCCAAGAAAAATCGAGAAAGATAGAAGGGCATGCAATTGAAAGATCAGTTGTTGTATACGAACCAGATGCGGGGTGCAGATAAGTGTCTGAACCATCATTAAACAAACACAAGTCACATTTTGTAATAAATTCTTCTACAGTTTTACCTTTTACGTCTTCTTGACTGCAGGAAGCTCCCCAAAGAGGGCTATGTGCATTAAAATCACCCAACAAAATATATGGAGTAGGGATCTGTTGGACGAGTAGCTCAAGATCATTCAGTTGTAGGGCTTTACTTGGTGAAACGTAAATTGACCAAAGTGTAACTGTTTTGTCTAAAGTTAGGCGTACCGCCACAGCCTGTAAATTTGTATTCAAAGGTACAGAACAGTGAATGATATCGTCTCTAACCAAAACAGATGTTCCACGAATATGAAGGTCATTATCATCCGCCCAGGCATTATACGAAGTATAATGTTTAAAAGCTGAATGATCTTGAGCCTCGGGTTTCCTTAAAAGAGTCTCCTGCAGGCAAAAAGCAACAGGTTTATATTTTTTGGCTGAGAAGACCCAGTTCATTAAAATTGGCTCTAAAACCGCGACAATTCCACTGTATTATGTTATGTTTGTTTGTGTCAGCCATATTTCAATGGAGATTTAGAGGGTGGACGTATGGGCGAAATGGCCCCTGTAGTTTTCTTCGGTGAATTTTTCCTCGGGGATCTATTCTGTGAAGAAATCGGACGTAATTGTTCGAATGTTTCATCGATACAATCAACTACCTCCATATCCTCAAGACCTTCAAACCTGTTGCGAACAACAGGGTTTTGAAAAACCTTGGGTATTCTGTCCGATAATTGTTTTTGTCTTAATTTTTCCTTTTTCTTTTCTTCTTTTTCTAATTTTTTCATTTGATTCTGACTCATTGTCTGTTGTTGTGATCTTTGTTCCTGCTGTGGCTTAGGCTTTGTTTTGTTTTGTTCATTCTTCTGCTCTGATTTAGTGATATTTTCCTTATTGTGTGCAGGTTTAGGCGTATCCTTTCCGTGTTTCCGTTCTAATTGATCCTCAGTTGTTTTTGAGACAATTGATTCTGTTTGGGTTGATTGTGGCTTTGTTTTATTTGATTGGTCAATTGTAAAAGCTTGTAGTGGGACTGGTATTGTGCCGTTGAGCCATGTATGTGTTGTCTGACATTCTACTGATCTTGTTTGTACTTTTTGTTTTAACGTTGTTGCATATGATGGGGTGGAAGTGTTCATGCCAGGCATGGATGAAACAATGTCTCTGGCTTCCTTAAAGTTAATTTGTTTTTCACATTTCACTTTTTGTATTAATTTTTCCTTTTTCCATACAGGGCAATCCTTTGAAGATGACATATGATTGCCCTGGCAGTTTACGCATTTGATAATATTGTTTGTACAGGGCTCTTGATGTTTCTCACTGCATTTGTAACAGGTAGTTTGCCCTCTGCACGAATCTTTACTATGACCAAATTTCTGGCATTGGAAACATCTCAGTGGGTTTGGTATATATATGTCCACTTTAACATTCATATAGCCTATTTTGATGGACTTTGGAGGTTGAGGAGTCTTGAAGCCAAATATATATGTGTTTGTTTTGATTTCACTTCCGTTCTTCCTGATTTTAATTCGTTTTATGTTGATTACTCCTTGTGGTTTTAATTCTTCTAAAATGTCTAATTCGTCCATATCAGCAAGTTCTCGTGTTCGAACTACACCTCTGCTGGTATTGAGGGTTTTATGAGAACTTGCATAAACCTCCATGTTGAAAGGTTTTTCTGTTTTCGAAGATTGAAGGCTTGTGTATGATTAGCACAGTCAATCAATAGTCCACCAGATCTTAATTTTTTGACCCCCTTAACCGTACCTGCTATGCCCTTGATTGCCTTTTCTAATGCAAAAGGATTAATATCAGTTGCTTTCCTGTTTTCTTCTGCAGAATAAATCACTATGAATTTTGGCCAGTGTTTAGAATCGTGTGTTATGTTGTCATGATCCGAGTCAGAATCAGAATTAGTTACATCTAAATGAATTCTTTTTGATGTGTTTTTGGTAGCCATGTTTGTATTGATAAATGGTTCATTGCCCCGGCTCCCACCCACCGCGGAGTCCAACAAGGGGTAGGGTTACTGCTTTGCAGTGAACCCACCGGGTTGCCGGTATTCCCACATACCTGGTATGAGTCAGTATACTCAGTGTTGATGCCAAGGCATACCACTGACTGATTGGCCCGTTTGTGGAAGTGCCAGGTCTTCAGATGGCGATCATCCAATCAATCACTACACGAAACACTATAATTACAGTTGCCATGTATAAATTAAACAGACAGCGCAGCAAAACTAAGTATTTCATAAACTAGAACGTTTAAAACAGTACACATTGGCAATTATGATGTGTGAGAAAAAGAAATGACTGATTGAATGACCACCAAATGCCCCCCGACGTGACACCCAGTACTTTTTGGGGTGGGGGCTCCCGATTGGCCAGAACGGACCATCCGACCATCCTTCTACTCCCGAAATTGGGGCCAAAGCAGTGTGTTGAACATTATCTCCGAAATGGAGACCAGGGCTCCATCCCGGAGACTGCCCTAACCGGGGCCCGAGTCCTCAACTGCCAGGATTCCTTCTTCCGGGGCCTTCGGAACGCACCTCACGGGAGAACAAGGTGCCTGCCAGATGGAATTAGCAGGGTTGATCATTTTGGTCCGGGGCTGCGTATTCGTGTATTTCGCAGCGAACCAGCTCAATTGAGCAAACCTGCCAATTAAAAATTAGCAAACCTGCCCAATTGAGCAGGCCGTCCTCTACCCGCCACCTGAGGACCCGCCTAGTAGGGGATGATCAAACCCTTCTAGGACCCAAATGCCATTAAAAACTGATAAAAGTTCTAGTGATGTTTGTGGCAGATGCTTTAAAAGATTGTAATGTGTGTCATCGGGACCAGTGGCAGTATCCTTTGCTCTATGCAAAGAGTGACGTAACTCTTCCATAGAGAAAGGTTCATTGTAATCCTCTAGGTTGTTGGAGTTAAATTTGATCTTTTGTTTTTCTTGCTGTTTTTTAATTTTAATAAATTCTGGATTACAATTTTTAGACGACGAATGTTTCGAAAATGTGGAGGCCAAAGTGTTTAAAATGTCTGTTTTAGATGTAATTAAGGTGTTGTTTTCCTTCAGGTGTTGTACAGTTGATTTTGTTTCTTTTCCTTTAATCTTTTTAATCATTTTCCAAATTTTTGTGATAGGTTTGGTTAATCTTGGAAATGTAAGATTCCCAAGAACTTTTCTTTTTTTGTTTTATATGTCGTCTTGTTTTAGCCCGAAGTATACGAAGTTTGTCTAAATTATATGTAGTTGGTGACTCGTTAAAAATCCCTTTCAGCTTTCTTACGGTCCTTTATAGCCTTGTTGCATTCATCATCAAACCATGGTTTGGTGAAACGTTTTTGGATTTGCCGAGGTTTTAGGGATGACTGGGTTTGCAATGTCAAGCAGCTCGTTTGTAAAATGTTCGATTTGGTCAGCACTATCCTGAAATTTCTTCCGTGTGAGACGTTCAGAACAAAGA
Source organism: Pictodentalium vernedei (assembly GCA_031216915.1). NCBI lineage: Eukaryota > Metazoa > Mollusca > Scaphopoda > Dentaliida > Dentaliidae > Pictodentalium > Pictodentalium vernedei. The sequence continues at coordinate 876,763,728 of CM062297.1, read as the reverse complement.
GTGGTGTCCCAGTCAGACTTTTTAAAGTTCCACTGGGGCACCCTCTCATCGTCCGCCGGAATTACACTCTCCAACACAATTGGAAAGTGATCACTCCCGCACAAGTCATCTTCTACCTTCCAAGAAAAATCGAGGAAGATAGAAGGGCATGCAATTGAAATATCAATTGATGTATACGAACCAGATGCGGGGTGCAGATAAGTGTCTGAACCATCATTAAACAAACACAAGTCATGTTTTGTAATGAACTCTTTCACAGTTTTACCTTTAGCATCTTCTTGACTGCAGGAATTACCCCAAAGGGGACTATGAGCGTTAAAATCACCCAACAAAATGTACGGAGTTGGGAGTTGTTGGACCAGCAGCTCAAGATCATTCAGTTGTAGGGTTTTACTTGGTGAAACATAAATAGAACATAATGTAATTGTCTTGTCTAAAGTTAGGCGTACCGCTACAGCATGTAAATTTGATTGCAAAGATACAGGACTGTGAATAATATCGTTTCTAACTAAGACAGACGTTCCTCGAATATGAAGGTCATTTTCATCTGCCCAGGCATTATACGGAGTATAATGTTTAAAGGCTGAATGATCGTGAACCTCGGGTTTTTTAAAAGAGTTTCCTGCAGACAAAAAGCAGCAGGTTTATATTTTTGGCTCAAAAGGCCCAGTTCATTAAAATTCACTCTAAACCCTCGACAATTCCATTGTATTTTGTTTTGTTTGAGCGTATTATGCATGTTTTGGTGGTGATTTTGATGGTGGACGTATGGGAGAGATTACCCCCGTATTTTTCTTAGGTGAACTTTTACGTGGGGATTTACGTTGAGATGAATCCAGACGAGAAACATTTGGGGATGCATCATCAATGGCATTTTGAAAATCCATGGATTCGAAAGTGTCAAACATGTTTTTTGTAACAATGTTCTGGAACATTTTTGGTGTTCTATTTGATTGTAATTTCTGCTTCTCTTTTTCTTTTTCCATTTTCATTTTCTGGCTCTGACTCAGATATCGTTCCGGTTTTGATTTTGACTCAAGGTTCGTATTAGTTTCCGGTTTTGATTTATTGCGTTCATCTTTGTGATCAGAATTGGGTTGTGCTTTTTTATTTTCAGATTGAGATTTATCCTTTTTACTTTCGATTTTTGTTATTTCTTGTATGGTAGTCTGAGTTTGTGTAGCTTTTGGTTCAATGGAGCTGAATGCAAAATGGTCGGTCAACTTTGGTAAAACACCATCGAGCCAAGTATATTCCGTTTGGCATTCGATGGACGCTGTTGGCGGATTTTGTTTAGCTACCGTTGCATAAGACGGGAGAGATATGTTCATGCCAGGCATGGATGTAACGATGTCTCTGGCCTCTTTGAAAGTAATATTTTTTTCACATTTTGTTTTTTGAATGAGCATTTCTTTCTTCCATATTGGGCAATTTTTGGATGACGAAAAGTGATTGCCCTTACAATTGACACATTTGCATGTAGTATTTGTACATGGCTGATCATGATTTTCATCGCATTTGAAACACATGGTTTGGCCTCTACAGGCATTTTGACTGTGTCCATACTTTTGGCACTTGAAACATCTCAGAAGATTTGGGATATACAAATCCACTTTGACGTTCAAGTAACCAATTTTTATTGTCTTTGGTGGTCGTGATGTATTAAAAGTCATGATATATGTATTTGTTTTTACTTTATTTCCATATTTTTTAATTTCAATTCTTTTGACATTAGAAACCTCTTGATCTTTAAACTCATAGGCTATTTCAATTTCTGGTATGTCTGCCAACTCACGAGTTCTTATGACGCCTCTGCTACTGTTGAGGGTCTTGTGAGGGCAGACATCAACCGGTAGATCAGCCATGGATGCCATTTTGAGCAGGTAATTAACTTGTTGTTCTTTTGCACGTTCAATAAGTATTTCTCCCGTTCGTAATTTGCGAACAGACTTTACAGTTCCGTCTATACCTTGAATTGTTCTTTCTATAACAAACGGGTTCAGTTTGTTTAGAGGTTTGTTGTCGTCGACAGATTTAACTAAAATAAATTTTGGCCAGTTCTGTTTATTATTATTATAAGCTGAATCAGAGTCTAAGAAATGAGTATCTACACATCGTCTCTTGAGTTTGGTTGTTTGTGCCATGTTGTGAACTTTTATAGTCTCGTTACCCGTGCCTTCCACCCTTACTCTGAGCCCTACCTGGGGGGTTATGTCGCGGTTATCCAGCGATCATCACCATTAGTACACTAAAAGGTAACATACTCCCCGAACGTTGATGCTAAAGCATACCGCTCAAGGATTGACCCGTCGAGTGTTTGGGATGTGCCAGGTCGTGGTGGTCATTCAACCAATCATTCTGTGTAACTTTAGCTATGACAATGGCTACGAAGAATTGATGCAGACAGCGCAACAAAAGTATATGTTAAAAGGTTAAAAATGACATTGAAAGTCGACACTCCGTATCAATGATCAAACTGAATAAAAAGAAATGACTGACTGAATGAGCACCCAATGCCCCCCGACGTGAAACCCGATATTTTTGGGGTTGGGGGCTCCCGATTGGTCAGACCGGGCCATCCGACCATCCGTCTACTCCCGAAATTGGGACCAAAGCAGTGTGTTGAACATTATCTCCGAAATGGAGACCAGGGCTCCATCCCGGAGACTGCCCTAACCGGGGCCCGAGTCCTCAACTACCAGGATTCCTTCTTCCAGGGCCTTCGGAACGCACTTCACGGGAGAACAAGGTGCCTGCCAGATGGTATTAGCAGGATTGATCATTTTGGTCCGGGGCTGCGTATTGGTGTATTCCGCAGCGAACCAGCTCAATTGAGCAAACCTGCCAATTAGAAATTAGCAAACCTGCCCAATTGAGCAGGCCGTCCTCTATCCGCCACCTGAGGACCCGCCTAGTAGGGGATGATCAAACCCCCCTAGGAAGATTTTGTTCATATTTACATTTAACGTCATTTAAGACGTTAACGCAGAATGATTTAACACGTTGACGTGTTAAGGAAAATTTTAACTCCTCCCAGTCCTGCAGGTGAGGTCTATTTATCAGCTTTGGTCGTAACCACAAAAGCTGATAAATAGATCTCACCCGTATGCTTTACCAGACGTTAACAGCAAGTATACTGTCTGTGGATTATCTTGTCTTGGGGTGGATTTGTGAGAGTACGATCAATTTCAGTTAACCGATTTTTTAACAGACTGCATACAGTTTAGCGTTTGCTGCCACTTACTCCAAAAAGTGATCCGAAGTACGAGGGAAACATAGCTGGGGAAATATGAGGGAGGCCCTGGATCCGCCCCTTGTTTCACCAGTCATTGATTGTGTTAAAATATATGCATACGAAAAAACATGGCCCGGCAAAAAAGTGTGTGTGTGTGTGGGGGGGGGGGGGGGGGGGGGGGGCGTTCTGTTTTGTATCTAAAAACATTTTTTCATTAATTTCAGGAAAAAGGTAAAGCGTGGTTTGCTTTTGATGTATCTTTAACAGTAGTTATAATACATTCCGTAGTGGCTGCAATATGGCGAGGAATTTGGATATATCAGGACGCCTACCTACTGCCAAACAACTTTACTTTTTCATCTTTCATTTCATTGTATGTAGGTTACTTGCTGTCATTTGTCATTTTCACAACGGAAAGATTGTTCGTGTGTGCATCAATGAAAGCAAATGACAACATATGTCTTCGAGCATGCACAGAAAACATCTACACTCTATTCATAATATTTGCATCTGTATTTATTTGGAGAGGAATATGGAACATGCAAAATCTGTACCTATTGAACAAAAAATACTTTAGTTACTGGATTTCACATTTAGCGGGTTATATTGGGCTAACTTTGATCCACGCAAGCCTATCACTTCCAGCTAGAGGATATGATAAAGACTTTTCTAAATATAATGGAGAAGGTGTTCCTTCATCTATAGCATACTTCAAGATACTGGGTGCGTGGTGTAGAAAGAAACGGGCACAGGCTGTAACGCAGGAGAGTGGTGATTTGGGGGACGAAAGCACGGTCATTAATGGTGAACCATGTGCCTAAGTGATATGATAGGAATAATACACAAAGCAATGTTTGGGACTCACGCATCTCCATGTTGAGGAAAACGCACATCAGTAACTCCATATTTAACAAACTCGGCCCGCTTGGAAAGGTTTTTAAATATGGAGACAAAAATGTGTAGTTTCCCGACTTCAAGGTTGAAACAAGAAGTCCCGTCACAATTAACGCAGAAAATGCACGTTAGTTAACGCGATCTTTACCGCTAAAGAATGAAGTAGTATTTATTTATTTATTGGTGTTTAAGGTCACATATTTAGGCAAAATGGCTAATCATAAACGTAACAGTTTTACGGATGGAGGAAGCCGGAGTAACCGGGGAGAACCACCGAGCAACGACGAGCAGCTGCCAGCTCCCCAACATCGTAACTCCGCACTGCAGCGCAGGCAGGGTTAGATTGGTTAACGACATGCGCACCATCGAGGTGCAGTACGCTTTAGCACACAGCGTCATCGTGCCTTCATGTGGACAATCGGGGTTAAGTGCCTTGCAATGAAATAGTCAGAAATACACAAGAGCATTTGCAGTGTGCAATGCAAAATGTAATGCGCTATTAGCGAGGTCGGAAGTTAAATGACGAACTGATTTATTTATTGGTGCTTTACGCCACATCAGCAGCTAAAGCTATATCGCGTCGATAAAAAAGTATAAATTGTAAAAGAGATAACCATTATCCAGGAAGTAATTAAAAAAGAGTTGAAGAATATTTATTTATTTATTGGTGCTTAACGCCACATCAGCAGCTAGGGCTATATCGTGGCGAGAAAACAGAGGTATATAAAAAGTCATCATCCAGAATGAAGTAAAAATTGTTGAAATAAAAATAACTACAAAAGACATTTCAAAGACAAAAATGATTAGAAAAGCAATGAGTAATGTGATAAGAAAATACATTATAAATCAACCTGAGGAACTGAGACTTGATGATTCGAGATTAAAAGACTAAAAACAATTTTAAAATTTTGTAAAAAGGTTGATTACTTTTAGAAATGACACAATTTTGTGTGGGCTCGTATTATAAAATAGATCTCTAAGGGATCCAGCTGTGAAGTACTGCCCTCTAACAAGATTAAAATCAGTGCAATGTAAAAGAATGTGTTCCACTGACAACACCTGCTGACATGGAACACACTCTGGTCGCAAATTACCCTCTAACAAAAAGGAATGTGATAGTCTTGTATGACCAATATGACATCGTGTCAGAATAACATGATCTTTCCTACAAAGGTTACTAGATGGGTAGTGATCAAAAACAGTTGGTCGGAAGCGATGAGGCTTGTTATTAGTTGTCCCATTCCATTCCGCCTGCCACATAGATTTGATGTAGCTACTAATATGAGGTTTAAAATCACTGAAAGGGATCTTAAAATCAGTGAGAGGCTTTGTTAAAGCCTGTTTTGCTGCACTGTCTGCTTTGGTGTTACCAGCGATACCCACATGTCCGGGTAACCAGCAAAACACGATATCATATTGGTCAAACATGAGAGTTGTTAACTTCTCACGAAGTTCCAAAACTAGAGGGTTCTTCAACTTGGGGTTGAGTAAAGCAAGTAAAGAGGAAAGAGAGTCGGAGAAGATGATCGACTTTCTTTCCTCTGCATTCTAGATGTGCTCAAATGCGAGTTGAATAGCTTTAACTTCAGCTGTGAAAATAGAACTTTGATTCGGGATTCTGGTTGAGGTGACATGATCACCAGTAACAGCAGCTGATGATACTTTGTCACCATCTTTAGATCCATCTGTAAAGATCCTTGTATATGTACTATACTTGGACTTTATTTCGGCATATTTTTGTTTGAACTGCAAGGAATTGGTATCAGATTTTTTGGTAGAAGCAAGGTCCAAAAGAACAGTAGGTTTTTTAAGATGCCAAGGAGGAATGTGTGATTTACGGTTTTCTTTTATAGATTCAGAAACAATTTTTGAAGGCTCCATGTGGGGTTTAATTCTAATTCCCAATGGAGGAATATGTTTCCGATGTCCGTTAAAAAATTCAACATTTTGAGGTTCTGAAATACAATTAAAAGCAGGATTTGAAGGATTGGCCAAAAGTTTAGACACATATTGTAGAGACAATTTAATTCTGCGCTTCTCAAGAGAAGGCTCCTCTGCTTCAACAAGCATTGAATCTATTGGGGATGTTCGAAAAGCCCCTAGACTAATTCTAATACCACTATTGTGAATTGCATCAAGTGTTTTTTGGTATGACTTCCTTGCAGAGCCGTAAACTATAGAACCGTAATCTAATTTTGATCGAACAAGTGCTCTATACAGATGGAGCAAAGTTTTTTGGTCAGCACCCCAATCAGTGCTACCAACGACCTTCAGTAGGTTCAGTGCTCTTTTACATTTAACTTTTAGTTGTTTTATGTGGGAAGTGAAATTCAGTTTACTGTCAAACAACAAACCTAAGAATTTCACTTCCTTTACAACTTTAATGGTGTTTCCATCCATTTGCAACTCTGGATCAAGATGATGCTTCCGGAGCTTACAAACATGAACACAATTAGTTTTAGTCTTTGAAAACTTAAAACCGTTTTCTGTAGCCCATTTCTGGATTCTGTTCAAACACAGCTGAAGTTTGCGCTCTATAGCATTCATTTTTTTGCTGCTATAGCAGATTAAAAAATCATCAACATACAAAGAGGAATCAACCATATTCTCAATTGCATCGATGGTACTGTTAATGTTTATCGAAAATAGGGTAACGGACAAAATACTACCCTGAGGGACCCCCAATTCCTGTTCGTGCGGATCGGATAACGTTGATCCAACACGAACCCGAAATTGGCGGTCCTTTAAAAAGTTTTCAATAAAAAGGGGCATACACCCTCTCAACCCCATGTTAAAAAAGATCTTTTAAAATCCCATACGTCCACGTTGTATCATATGCCTTCTCCGGGTCAAAGAAAATGGTGACCACATGTTCTTTTCTGGCGAAGGCATTTCTAATAAACGTTTCAAGTCTGACCAAATGATCCACAGTACTTCTCTGGCTTCTGAAACCACACTGAACATCCGCAAGCAGATTGTTCGATTCCAGAAACCAGACAAGTCGGTCATTGATCATCCTCTCCATGGTTTTACAGAGACAACTAGTTAGTGCAATTCGTCTGTAATTACTTGGATTACTGTGATCCTTATCAGGCTTTGGAATGGGAATAATTGTTGCCTTTCTCCAGGAAGGTGGAAACTGGCCAGTCACCCAAATGTCATTAAAAACTGACAACAAAAGTTCTAGTGAAGTTTGAGGAAGGTGTTTTAAAAGTTTATAATGAATATCATCGGGACCAGTAGCAGTATCCTTTGCTCTATGCAAAGAGATGCGTAACTCTTCCATAGAGAAAGCTTCATTGTAATCCTCTAAATTATTGGAAGTAAATTTAATCTTTTGTTTTTCTTTTTCTTTTTTAATTTTGATGAATTCTGGATTACAATTTTCTGACGACGAATGTTTAGAGAATGTGGAAGCGAGTTTGTTTGAAATTTCTGTTTTGGATGTGATTAATGTGTTGTTATCCTTCAGGTGTTGTACAGTTGATTTTGTTTCTTTTCCTTTAATCTTTTTAATCATTTTCCAAATTTTTGTGATTGGTGTGTTTTGGTTAATTTTAGAAACATAAGTTTCCCAAGAATTTTTCTTTTTTTGTTTTATAAGTCGTCTTGTTTTTGCCCGATTAATACGCAGTTTATCCAAATTATGTGTTGTAGGTGACTTGTTAAATTCCCTTTCAATTTTTTTCCGATCTTTTATAGCCTGTTTACACTCACTATCAAACCATGGTTTGGTGAAACGTTTTGGATTTGCCGAGGTTTTAGGGATGACTGTGTTTGCAATATCAAGCAGCTCGTTTGTAAAATGTTCTATTTGGTCAGCACTACCTTGAAATTTCTCCCGTGTGAGGCGTTCAGAACAAAGCGATGAGAAAGTGTCCCAATCGGCCTTTTTAAAGTTCCACTGGGACACTCTCTCATCATATGCCGGAACTACACTTTCCAACACAATTGGAAAGTGGTCACTCCCGCACAAGTCATCTTCTACCTTCCAAGAAAAATCGAGGTAGGTGGAAGGGCATGCAATTGAAAGATCAATCGATGTATACGAACCAGATGCGGGGTGCAGATAAGTGTCTGAACCATCATTAAACAAACACAAATCATATTTTGTCATGAACTCTTCTACAGTTTTACCTTTTGCATCCTCTTGACTGCAGGAATTACCCCAAAGGGGGCTATGCGCATTAAAATCACCCAACAAAATGTATGGGGTTGGGTGCTGTTGGACTAGCAGCTCAAGATCATTCAGTTGTAGGGGTTTACTTGGTGAAACGTACACAGAACATAATGTAATTGTCTTGTCTAAAGTTTGGCGTACCGCTACAGCCTGTAAATTTGATTGCAAAGATACAGAACTGTTCTAACCAAGACGGATGTTCCACGAATATGAAGATCAGTTTCATCTGCCCAGGCATTATACGAAGTATAATGCTTAAAGACTGAATAATCTTGAGACTCGGGTTTCTTTAAAAGAGTTTCCTGCAGGCAAAAAGCAGCAGGTTTATACTTTTGGCTCAAAAGGCCCAGTTCATTAAAATTCGCTCTAAAACCTCGACAATTCCACTGTATAATATTTTGCTTGGATGTATTATCCATGTTTGAGTGGTGAATTAGAAGGTGGACGTATGGGCGAAATTGCCCCAGTGTTTCTTCTAGGTGATGTTTTACGTGGGGATTTTCCCTGAGACGAACTCAGGGGTGGTTTGTTTGAGAACGTGTCATCGATGCACTCATCAACTGACATTGCCTCAATGCCTTCAAACATGTTGCTTGTGACAACATTTTGAAGACGTTTAGATATTCTGTTGGATTCTAGTTTCTGTTTTTCCTTTTCTTTATTCTTGTCTTGTTGTGACTGTTTCCTTCTCTGACTCAGATTTTGTTGAGAGCTATGGTATTGTATGTCTTGGTTTGGTTTAATTGACTTATTTTTTTCAGGTTTATGTTTTGGTTCTTTATTTTGTTCTGTTTGAGGTGGATTTTTAGGGTGGTGTTCCTTTTTGTCTGTTGTTAATTTTTCTGTTGTTTGGGCAGCTGTATTCTTTTGAGTGGATGGGGGTTCTATTGTAAATGACTGTACTGAAGATGGTATTGTACCTTTGAGCCATGTGTATTGTGTTTGGCATGCTACTGATTGAGTTGGTAATTTTTGGGATAATTTTGTGGCATATGATGGTGGTGATGCACACATACCTGGCATTGATGACACGATTTCCCTAGCTTCTTTAAAACTTATTTGTTTTTCACATTTGACTTTTTGAATAGTTTTCTCCCGTTTCCAGACAGGGCAATCTTTGGACGATGACATGTGATTGCCCTGACAGTTAACACACTTGAGTGGATTGCTGCATGGCTCTTGATGTTGCAGGCCACATCGGAAACATATTTGTTGACCTCTACAATTGTTCTGTCCATGTCCATATTTCTGACATTTGAAGCATCGAAGTGGATTTGGAATATACACATCCAAGTATTTGTTTTAATTATTGTGTTATCCTTTTTAATCTGTATATTTTTAACATCGGTCACTCCTTGGGGTTCTAATTCCTTTTTTATTTCCATTATATCAATGCCATTTAATTCTCTGGTTCTTATTACACCTCTGCTGCTGTTTAATATTTTATGTGGAAAAGTATTCACCTCAATATCTGCTAGTTTTTGTGTTTTAAGTAAATTTGTCGCTTGAACCTCCCTTTGACATTCTATCAGTAAAGCGCCAGATCTTAATTTCTTGGCGTCTTTAACTGTTCCAGCAATCCGTTTAATTGATTTTTCTATTAGAAATGGGTTCATATCTGATAGTCTTTTATTTTCGTCAGCTGCATACATTATAATGAATTTTGGCCAAGGATGTGTCGTAGGTTCAAAATCTGAGTCAGAATCCGAGTCAGTAGAAAGTAATTCCAGACCTCGTTTTTGTTTTTTATTTGTGGAGTCCGTATTTGATTTTTAAGGCGTTCACTGCCCCGGCTCCCACCCACCACGGAGTCCAACAAGGGGTAGGGTTACTGCCATGCAGTGAACCCACCGGGTTGCCGGTATTCCCACATACCTGGTATGGGGCAGTATACTCAGTCAGTGTTGATGCCGAGGCATACCACTGACTGATTGGCCCGTGTGTGGAAGTGCCAGGTCTTCAGATGGCGGCCACCCAATCATTCACTGTATGAAACACCGTAATAAAAGGTTGCCATGCATAACCGAAACAGACAGTACAGCAAAACTATGTGGCTATTAAAATAAAAAGTGTTTAAAAACAGTACACAATGGCAATTATGTTATGTGAATAAAAGAAATGATTGACTGAATGGCCAAAAAATGCCCCCCGACGTGACACCCAGTACTTTTTGGGGTGGGGGCTCCCGATTGGCCAGAACGGACCATCCGACCATCCTTCTACTCCCGAAATTGGGGCCAAAGCAGTGTGTTGAACAACATTATCTACGAAATGGAGACCAGGGCTCCATCCCGGAGACTGCCCTAACCGGGGCTACGAGTCCTCATCTGCCAGGATTCCTTCTTCCGGGGCCTTCGGAACGCACCTCACGGGAGAACAAGGTGCCTGCCAGATGGTATTAGCAGGATTGATCATTTTGGTCCGGGGCTGCGTATTTATGTATTTCGCAGCGAACCAACTCAATTGAGCAAACCTGCCAATTAGAAATTAGCAAACCTGCCCAATTGAGCAGGCCGTCCTCTATCCGCCACCTGAGGACCCGCCTAGTAGGGGATGATCAAACCCCCCTAGGATTCCTTGCAGTTCAAACAAAAATATGCCGAAATAAAGTCCAAGTATAGTACATATACAAGGATCTATACGGATGGATCTAAGGATGCTGACAAAGTATCATCAGCTGCTGTTACTGTTGATCATGTCACCTCAATCAGAATACCAAATCAGAGTTCTATTTTCACAGCTGAAGTTAAAGCTTTACAACTCGCTCTTGAACATATCGAGAATGCTCAGGAAAAGAAGTCGATTATTTTTTCAGACTCTCTTTCCTCCTTACTTGCTTTACTCAACCCCAGGTTGAAGAACCCTCTAGTTTTGGAACTTCGTGAGAAGTTAACAACTCTCGTGTCTGACCAATATGATATCGTGTTTTGCTGGTTACCCGGACATGTTGGTATCGCTGGTAACACCAAAGCAGACAGTGCAGCAAAACAGGCTTTAAGAAAGCCTCTCACTGATTTTAAGATCCCTTTCAGTGATTTTAAGCCTCATATTAGTAGTTACATCAAATCAATGTGGCAGGCGGAATGGGATGGGGCGATAAATAACAAGCTCTATCGCTTCCGACCAACTATTTCTGATCACTATCCTTCCAGTAACCTTTGTAGAAAAATATCATGTTATTCTGACACGGTGTCATATTGGTCATACAAGACTAACACATTCCTTTCTGTTAGAGGGTAATTTGCGACCAGAATGTGTTCCTTGTCAGCAGGGGCTGACAGTGGAACACATTCTTTTAGATCGTACAGATTTCGATCACGTTAGGCGGCGGTTTTTCACTGTGGAGTCTCTTAGAGACCTTTTTTACACTACCAGTCCGCGCAAGCTTTTGTCTTTTCTAAAAGAAATCAACCTTTTTAGCAAGTTTTAGAGCTTTGTCTTTTAATCTTCCCATCATGATTTTGGTGGACGTTGACCCCACACGAACCTGAAATTGGCGGTCCTTTAAAAAGTTTTCAATAAAAAGGGGCATACGCCCTCTCAACCCCATGTTATTTATTTATTTATTTATTGGCGCTTAACGCCACATCAGCAACAAAGGCCATATCGTGGCGAGAAAGTCATGAAAATGAGTTAAAAGGTAATGGTCAGGACTGCTTTTTAAAAAGAAAAAAATTGTGATAGATGAACGATAATACAATGAAAATGTGAAAATGAATATTCATAATGAAAGAAGAACAACAAATATAATACAAATCAACATATTGATACCAAATCATGATGGGAAGATTAAAAGACAAAGCTCTTAAACTTGTTAAAAAGGTTGATTTCTTTTAGAAAAGACAAAAGCTTGCGCGGACTGGTAGTGTAAAAAAGGTCTCTAAGAGACTCCACAGTGAAAAACTGCCGCCTAACGTGATCGAAATCTGTACAATCTAAAAGAATGTGTTCCACTGTCAGCCCCTGCTGACAAGGAACACATTCTGGTCGTAAATTACCCTCTAACAGAAAGGAATGTGTTAGTCTTGTATGACCAATATGACATCGTGTCAGAATAACATGATCTTTTCTACAAAGGTTACTGGAAGGGTAGTGATCAGAAATAGTTGGTCGGAAGCGATGGAGCTTGTTATTTGTCGCCCCATCCCATTCTGCCTGCCACATTGATTTGATGTAACTACTAATATGAGGCTTAAAATCACTGAAAGGGATCTTAAAATCAGTGAGAGGCTTTGTTAAAGCCTGTTTTGCTGCACTCTCTGCTTTGGTGTTACCAGCGATACCAACATGTCCGGGTAACCAGCAAAACACGATATCATATTGGTCAGACACGAGAGTTGTTAACTTCTCACGAAGTTCCAAAACTAGAGGGTTCTTCAACTTGGGGTTGAGTAAAGCAAGTAAAGAGGAAAGAGAGTCGGAGAAGATTATGGACTTTCTTTCCTGTGCATTCTCGATGTGCTCAAGAGCGAGTTGAATAGCTTTAACTTCAGCTGTGAAAATAGAACTCTGATTCGGTATTCTGATTGAGGTGACATGATCACCAGTAACAGCAGCTGATGATACTTTGTCACCATCTTTAGATCCATCTGTATAGATCCTTGTATAAGTACTATATTTGGACTTTATTTCGGCAAATTTTTGTTTGAACTGCAAGGAATTGGTACCAGATTTTTTGGTAGAAGCAAGGTCCAAAATAATTGTAGGTTTTTTAAGATGCCAAGGAGGAATGTGTGATTTACGGTTTTCTTTTATAGATTCAGAATCAATTTTAGCAGACTCCAGGTGGGGTTTAACTCTAATTCCCAATGGAGGAATATGTTTCTGATGTCGATTAAAAAAGTCAACATTTTGAGGTTCTGAAATACATTTAAATGCAGGATTTGAAGGATTGGCCAAAAGTTTAGACACATATTGGAGAGATAATTTAATTCTGCGCTTCTCAAGAGAAGGCTCCTCTGCTTCAACTTCTCAAGAGAAGGCTCCTCTGCTTCAACAAGCATCGAGTCTATTGGGGATGTTCGAAAAGCCCCTAGACTAATTCTAATACCACTATTGTGAATGGCATCAAGTGGTTTTAGGTATGACTTCCTTGCAGAACCGTAAACTATAGAACCGTAATCTAATTTTGATCGAACAAGTGATCTATACAGATGGAGCAAAGTTTTTTGGTCAGCACCCCAATCAGTGCTACCAACGACCTTCAGTAGGTTCAGTGCACTCTTACATTTAACTTTTAGTTGTTTTATGTGGGAAGTGAAATTCAGTTTGTTGTCAAACAACAAACCTAAGAATTTCACTTCCTTAACAACTTTAATAATACTCTCATCAATTTTTAACTCCGGATCGAGGTGATGCTTCCGAAGCTTACAAAAATGAACACAATTTGTTTTCATCTTTGAAAATTTAAAACCGTTTTCTGTGGCCCATTTTTGAATTTTGTTTAAGCACAGCTGAAGCTTGCGCTCTATAGCATTCATTTTTTTGCTGCTATAGCAGATCAAAAAATCATCAACATACAATGAGGAATCTACCATATTCTCAATTGCGTCGATGATGCTATTAATCTTAATTGAAAAAAGGGTAACAGATAAAATACTACCCTGAGGAACCCCCAATTCCTGCTCGTGAGGATCAGATAACGTTGACCCAACACGAACCTGAAATTGGCGTTCCTTTAAAAAGTTTTCAATAAAAAGGTGCATACGCCCTCTCAACCCCAAGTTAAAAAGATCCTTTAAAATCCCATACGTCCACGTTGTATCATATGCCTTCTCCAGATCAAAGAAGATGGCGACCACATGTTCTTTTCTGGCAAAGGCATTTCTAATAAACGTTTCAAGTCTGACCAAATGATCCACAGTACTTCTCTGGTCTCTGAAACCACACTGAACATCCGCAAGCAGATTGTTCGATTCCAGAAACCAGACAAGCCGATCATTGATCATCCTCTCCATGGTTTTACAGAGACAACTAGTTAGTGCAATTGGTTTGTAATTACTTGGATTACTATGATCCTTATCAGGCTTTGGAATGGGAATAATTGTTGCCTTTCGCCAGGAAGATGGAAACTGGCCAGTCACCCAAATGTCATTAAAAACGGACAACAAAAGTTCTAGTGAAGTTTGAGGAAGGTGTTTTAAAAGTTTATAATGTATATCATCGGGACCAGTAGCTGTATCCTTTGCTCTATATAAAGATTTGCGTAACTCTTCCATAGAGAAAGGTTCATTGTAATCCTCTAAATTATTGGATGTAAATTTAATCTGTTGTTTTTCTTGTTGTTTTTTAATTTTGATGAATTCTGGATTACAATTTTCAGACGACGAATGTTTAGAAAATGTGGAAGCGAGTTTGTTAGAAATTTCTGTCTTGGATATAATTAATGTGTTGTTATCCTTCAGGTGTTGTACTGTTGATTTTGTTTCTTTTCCTTTAATCTTTTTAATCATTTTCCAAATTTTTTTGATTGGTGTGTTTTGGTTAATTTTAGAAACATAAGTTTCCCACGAATGTTTCTTTTTTTGCTTTATAAGTCGTCTTGTTTTTGCCCGATTAATACGCAGTTTATCCAAATTATGTGCTGTAGGTGACTTGTTAAATTCCCTTTCAATTTTTTTCCGATCTTTTATTGCCTGTTTACACTCACTATCAAACCATGGTTTGGCGAAACGTTTTGGATTTGCCGAGGTGCTAGGGATAACTGTAGTTGCAATGTCAAGCAGCTCGTTTGTAAAATGTTCTATTTGATCAGAACTATCTTGAAATTTCTCCCGTGTGAGGCGTTCAGAACAAAGCGATGAGAAAGTGTCCCAATCGGCCTTTTTAAAGTTCCACTGGGGCACCCTCTCATCGTCCGCCGGAACTACACTCTCCAACACAGTTGGAAAGTGGTCACTCCCGCACAAGTCATCGTCTACCTTCCAAGAAAAATCAAGGAAGATAGAAGGGCATGCAATTGAAAGATCAATTGATGTATACGAACCAGATGCGGGGTGCAGATAAGTGTCTGAACCATCATTGAACAAACATAAATCATGTTTTGTAATGAATTCTTCTACAGTTTTACCTTTTACATCTTCTTGACTGCAGGAATTACCCCAAATAGGGCTATGCGCGTTAAAATCACCCAACAAAATGTACGGAGTTGGGAGTTGTTGGACTTGTAACTCAAGATCATTCAGTTGTAGCGTTTTACTCGGTGAAACGTAAATAGAACACAAGGTGATTGTCTTGTCTAAGGTTAGGCGTACTGCAACAGCCTGTAAATTTGATTGCAAAGATACAGGACTGTGAATAACGTCGTTTCTAACCAAGACGGACGTTCCACGAATATGAAGATCAGTTTCATCTGCCCAGGTATTATACGATGTATAATGCTTAAAAGCTGACTGATCTCGAGTTGTAGGTTCCTTTAAAAGAGTTTCCTGCAGGCAAAAAGCTGCAGGTTTATATTTTTGGCTTAGAAGACCAAGTTCATTGAAATTAGCTCTAAAACCTCGACAATTCCACTGTATGATATTATTTCTCTGTATATTATCCATATTTGGTTTGAGTTTGGGATGGTGGACGTATGGGCGATATTGCCCCAGTATGTTTCTTTGATGATTTTGTTTTGGGCGACTTATTCTGAGATGTTGAGCGCAGTTGCTCGAACATTTCATCGATTCCATCACCGACATCCATCTTCTCAAAGCCTTCAAATCTGTTACGCGTAACAGGGTCTTGAAGGGCCTTGGGCGTTCTGTCTGATAACTGTTTTTGTTTTTCTTTCTCTTTTTTCTTTTTTTCCAAATTTTCCTGTTTTCTTCTCTGACTCTGACTCAGATTTTGCTGCTGCGATTTCTGTATATGCTCTGTTTTGGAATTTTTGTTGTCTTTTCTAGTTGGCTGATCTGATTTATTGTTGTCCTGTCTTGCCTCCGCTGGTGAAGATTTTTGTTGTGAATGTTCCTTTATATGTTGTGTCTTAATTGTTTCTAGAGCAGTGCTGTTTGTTTGTGTAGATCTTCCTTGAGTTGAATTATTTTCTATTGTAAAAGATTGTATTGTGGTTGGAATTGAACCTTTGAGCCAGGTATATTCAGTTTGACATGAAACTGATTCGGTTGATTTCTTTTGTTTCAGAGTTGAGGCATAAGTTGGTATTGATATATTCATGCCAGGCATTGATGTAACGATGTCTCTGGCATCTTTAAAACTAATCTGTTTTTCACATTTGATCTTTTGTATCAACTTTTCCTTCCTCCAGACAGGGCAATCCTTTGACGATGACATGTGATTGCCCTGACAGTTGATACATTTATATGTGGATGTTTCACAAGGTCCATCATGGCTTAAACTGCATTTGAAACATATTTGTTTGCCTCAACAGGAATTCTGTCCATGTCCAAACTTTTGGCACCTGAAACATCGGAGTGGATTTGGAATGTACAAATCCACTCGAACGTTCAGGTAGCCAATTTTAATAGATTTGGGCGGTCTTGTGCCATCAAATGTGCATATGTAGGTGTTCGTTTGTATAATTTTACCTTCTTTTTTAATTTCGACACGTTTCACTGTTGTTATACCTTGAGGTTTTAGTTCTAATGTAATTTCGTTTACTTCCATATCAGCCAGCTCTCTTGTTCTTATGACGCCTTTGCCTGAATTCAGAGTTCTATGAAAATTTGCTTTAACATTAAAATCTACAATTTTAGTGGTGTGCATAAGATTATGTACCTGAACTTGTTTCATACATTCTATTAGAATATCACCATATCTTAACTTTTTAATGTTTTTAACAGTACCCGCGATACCCTTGATGGCTTTTTCAAGGACAAAGGGGTTAATAGAGCCTATTTTTTATTTTCATCAGTAGATTGAATTAAAATCAATTTTGGAATGTTATCCTCTGGTGGTATCAGAGATTGAATTAAGTCGTCGTCAGAGTCAGAGTCCTTTAGGTCGGTAACTTTGAAAGGTCTTTTCTTTTTGTTGGTTGTGCCATTTTAGTGATGTAAATTGTTCACTGCCCCGGCTCCCACCCACCACGGAGTCCAACAAGGGGTAGGGCTACTGCCATGCAGTGGACCCACCGGGTTGCCGGTATTCCCACATACCTGGTGAAGGGCAGTATACTCAGTCAGTGTTGATGCCGAGGCATACCACTGACTGATTGGCCCGTGTGTGGAAGTGCCAGGTCTTCAGATGCCGGCCATCCAATCAATCACTGAATAAAACACTGCAATAAAAGGTTGCCACGCATAACCGAAACAGACAGTACAGCAAAACTAAGTTGTTAAAATATAAGGTGTTTAAAAACAGTACACAATGGCAATCATGTTATGTGAATAAAAGAAATGATTGACTGAATGGCCACCAAATGCCCCCCGACGTGACACCCAGTACTTTTTGGGGTGGGGGCTCCCGATTGGCCAGAACGGACCATCCGACCATCTTTCTACTCCCGAAATTGTGGCCAAAGCAGTGTGTTGAACATTATCTCCGAAATGAAGACCAGGGCTCCATCCCGGAGATTGCCCTAACCGGGGCACGAGTCCTCAACTGCCAGGATTCCTTCTTCCGGGGCCTTCAGAACGCACCTCACGGGAGAACAAGGTGCCTGCCAGATGGTATTAGCAGGATTGATCATTTTGGTCCTGGACTGCGTATTTGTGTATTTCGCAGCGAACCAGCTCAATTGAGCAAACCTGCCAATTAGAAATTAGCAAACCTGCCCAATTGAGCAGGCCGTCCTCTATCCGCCACCTGAGGACCCGCCTAGTAGGGGATGATCAAACCCCCCTAGGACTAATCGACAAGTATCACACAAAAACAGAGCAGAGTAATAAGGGATCATGTATTAGACCATCAAATGGAAAACAAAATAAAACAGAACTTATTGATTCTCGGGCCAATGCTATAACAATAAATAATTTCCCTGTCCCACCTAATCTGGACTGTATGTTGGCCGAATTAGAAAAATGTGCTCACCATGGTGAATCAAGATTCTGTAACTGTTCAAGTCAAATTGTGTACAAGTATCTCGGACAGAAACGAGATGGGGCACCAGGTAAGCACATGGAACAACAAGGGGAAGAAAACTTTTCCGAATCACAGAAAGAGTTTTTTTATGATTCAGATGAAGGTTCATTAACGTTTGTTGAGAGAGATGGGTTTTTGGATGAATTAGACGACAATACATATTATGACAACAACTCATATAAAAATTCATTACTTTATTTGCATGAAGAACCTGAGAAAATATTAAACACCTCCAACAAGTCAAATTATCAAATAGTTAATCCAAGTATATTGGGTGATTCATCAGATGGCGATATTTTGATAGAAGCTCATTAGTGTGAGTTTTTCGAAAATCCAAATGAAATCAATGAACGATTATTTTGATTTTCTACTTTCTTTCTCCTTTTTGTTTTACCAACAGCAGTCTGTTTTGATGTTGTCGCAATAGGCTGATAGGTTATTCCTACCATACCAAGTGTCGGTTTTGATTTTTGCTGTTTAGCTGTACCTTGGAGTTTATGTAAAATTAGGTTATCTGCTGTATCCTGTGACAGTTTCTTTTTCAAAACTATCTGTTTCTTAGGAACTTCTGATGCATCCAGCAATCTAACATTATCTTTTCTAACGACTTTGTGAAACATATGATCAGTATTTTCTAAAGAAAACACGGTATCAAGTATGCTATTGTGTACACAGAGAGATAACATTCTACGGCTTGGATCTTCAAGCTGAACCGATGAAATATTTTGTAAATTTAATTCAATCGATGTTTTTTTTCATGAATAAATTTCACAGTTTCACAATATAACTTCTTGTTGTTATCTTTTGTCTTCACATTCGCAAAACTCAATTGTCTTCCCTTTATTGATCCTGGTTCCATTTCACCTCTTTCTTGCATTCTTTTAGCCAATTCTACATAGTGGCTTTTAACAGCAAACGCAAAATATTCCTTGGACATTACCTTGGATACAGCCACTTTTTCATATGGTATTCGTTTGGCAAACAAATCTTGTTTCAACTGACGGAGATACTTTAATGTTGAAAAAAGATCTGTGTCACCCATAATGGTTGAACATATTCTTGACATGACTTCCTTTGTTAATTCAGAAGCATCCCATTTCTTGAAATCCATTCCACTAACAGATAGGGTAGGGGCGGTTAGAAATGATACATTTTTTTTGGAGCAATATTAATATTTCTTTTTTACTTGGAAATATGTTGGATATAATGTTTTTTTCAAATTCAATCTTATTGGGAGGACGTAAAGCTCTTTCAGGACATTTAGGACGCCCGAAATTTATGAACTCTGCCCATTTCTTTGCCATTTCTGATACAATAACAAGCCCTTTAATCTGTTCCAATGAATCATGGCCATTATAAACACCATTCTCAACTCTTGACATCATATCATTTAAACACTGGTCTGTGTGAAAACAATATCGTATTAATTTCAGAACATTTTCATTGTTGTTTTTCACGCCATGATATATGTCCTCTGCTGCTATAGGACCAAAAAATGATATAAAGATACTATCTGTATCGCCATACACAATTTTTGATTCTGGAAAATATTCATTTGTAAATTTTATTGAATTCAATAACATCTCTCTTGCAGTGGCAGTTCTTGCCTCTGCTATTTTAACAGCGTCTAAATTTCCTCCATTTTTAACACTGAATCCGTGACATCCATACAATGCCTAGGGGGGTTTGATCATCCCCTACTAGGCGGGTCCTCAGGTGGCGGATAGAGGACGGCCTGCTCAATTGGGCAGGTTTGCTAATTTTTAATTGGCAGGTTTGCTCAATTGAGCTGGTTCGCTGCGAAATACACGAATACGAAGCCCCGGACCAAAATGATCAACCCTGCTAATTCCATCTGGCAGGCACCTTGTTCTCCCGTGAGGTGCGTTCCGAAGGCCCCGGAAGAAGGAATCCTGGCAGTTGAGGACTCGGGCCCCGTTTAGGGAAATCTCCGGGATGGAGCCCTGGTCTCCATTTCGGAGATAATGTTCAACACACTGCTTTGGCCCCAATTTCGGGAGTAGAAGGATGGTCGGATGGTCCGTTCTGGCCAATCGGGAGCCCCCACCCCAAAAAGTACTGGGTGTCACGTCTGGGGGCATTTGGTGGTCATTCAATCAGTCATTTCTTTTTCTCACACATCACAATTGCCAATGTGTACTGTTTTAAACGTTTTAGTTTATGAAATACTTAGTTTTGCTGCGCTGTCTGTTTAATTTATACATGGCAACTGTAATTATAGTGTTTCGTGTGGTGATTGATTGGATGATCGCCATCTGAAGACCTGGCACTTCCACACACGGGCCAATCAGTCAGTGGTATGCCTTGGCATCAACACTGACTGAGTATACTGCCCCATACCAGGTATGTGGGAATACCGGCAACCCGGTGGGTTCACTGCAAAGCAGTATTTATTTATTTATTTATTGTTGCTTAACGCCACATCAGCAGCTAAGACTATATCGTGGCGAGAAAACTACAGAAACAACAAGTATCAAGTGGGAATTAAAATTAAATTAATTCAATAAAATAAGAAATAATCACAACAATACTTAAAACCAAGAGCAGTCGAAACAGTAATGACTAAACTTATAAAATCAACCTGGTGACATTTAGACTTGTGGAGTCTACGCTAAAAGAATAAAAACACTTTTAAAATTTATTAAAAAGGTTGATTTCTTTCAAAAATGAGATTATTTTATGCGGGCTTGTATGGTAAAATAAATCTCTTAGAGATTGTACTGTAAAATACTGCCCTATTTATTTATTTATTTGTGCTTAACGCCACATCAGCAGCTAGGGCTATATCGTGGCGAGAAAACAGTGGTATATAAAAAGTCGTTAGCAATAATGAAGCAAAAACTGAATAAAAATAAAAATAACCACAAAAGACATGTCAAAGACAAAAATGATTAGAATAACAATGAGTAATGAAATACGGGAATACATTATAAATCAACCTGAGGAATGGAGACTTGATGAGTCGAGATTAAAAGAATAAAAACAAAATTTTAAAATTTTGTAAAAAGGTTGATTACTTTCAGAAATGACACAATTTTGTGTGGGCTCGTATTATAAAAGAGATCTCTAAGAGATCCAGCTGTAAAGTACTGCCCTCTAGCAAGATTAAAATCAGTGCAATGTAAAAGAATGTGTTCCACTGACAACACCTGCTGACATGGGACACACTCTGGTCGCAAATTACCCTCCAACAGAAAGGAATGTGTAAGTCTGGTATGACCAATATGACATCGTGTCACAATAACATGATCTTTTCTACAAAGGTTACTGGATGGGTAGTGATCAGTAATAGTTGGTCGAAAGCGATGGAGCTTGTTATTTGTCGCCCCATCCCATTCCGCCTGCCACATAGTTTTGATGTAGTTACTAATATGTGGTTTGAAATCACTGAAAGGGATCTTAAAATCAGTGAGAGGCTTGGATAAAGCCTGTTTTGCTGCACTGTCTGCTTTGGTGTTACCAGTGATACCTACATGTCCGGGTAACCAGCAAAACACGATATCATATTGGTCAGACACAAGAGTTGATAACTTCTCACGAAGTTCCAAAATGAGAGAGTTCTTCAACTTGGGGTTGAGCAAAGCAAGCAAAGAGGAAAGAGAGTCAGAAAAAATAATCGACTTCTTTTCCCCCTTACATTTTCAATATGTTCGAGGGCGAGTTGTAAAGCTTTAACTTCAGCTGTGAAAATAGAACTTTGATTCGGTATTCTGACTGAAGTGACATGATCATCAGTGACAACAGCTGATGCTACTTTGTCACCATCTTTTGATCCGTCTGTATAGATCCTTGTATATGTACTATACTTGGACTTAATTTCCGCATATTTCTGCTTAAACTGCAGAGAATTTGTTTCAGACTTTTTAGTAGATGCTAGGTCCAAAATAACTGTTGGCTTTTTAAGATGCCAAGGAGGAGTTTGTAGTTCGCGGTTCTCTTTTATTGTAACTGGTTCAATTTTGGCAGATTCCATATGAGGTTTAATTCTAATTCCCAATGGAGGGATATGTTTCTGATGACGTTTAAAAAATTCAGTATTTTGAGGTTCTGAGACACAATTGTATGCAGGGTTGGACGGATTAGAAAGAAGTTTTGAAACATATTGGAGTGAAAGTTTTATTCTGCGCTTTTCGAGAGAAGGCTCCTCTGCCTCAACAAGCATCGAATCTACCGGTGATGTTCTAAAAGCTCCAAGGCTGATTCTTATGCCACTATTATGAATGGCATCAAGAGGTTTGAGATATGACTTTCTTGCTGAACCGTAAACCACAGAGCCGTAATCTAATTTTGATCTGACAAGTGATCTATACAGATGGAGTAATGTTTTTTGGTCAGCACCCCAATCAGTGCTACCAACTACCTTCAAAAGGTTCAGTGCCCTTTTACACTTTACTTTTAGTTGTTTTATATGAGAAGTGAAATTCAGTTTGCTGTCGAACAACAAACCCAAGAATTTCACTTCCTTAACAACATTAATACGACTCCCGTCTATTTTCAATTCCGGATCAAGGTGGTGCTTCCGGAGCTTACAGAAATGAACACAATTAGTTTTCGTTTTTGAGAATTTGAAGCCGTTTTCTGTAGCCCATTTCTGGATTCTATTCAAACACAGCTGAAGTTTGCGCTCTATAGCATTCATTTTTTTGCTGCTATAGCAGATTAAAAAGTCATCTACATACAATGACGAGTCAACCATATTTTCAATTGCATCAATAATACTATTGATTTTCACTGAAAAAAGGGTAACAGATAAAATACTTCCCTGAGGAACCCCCAATTCCTGCCCGTGAGGATCAGATAACGTTGACCCAACACGGACCTGAAATTGGCGGTCCCTCAAAAAGTTTTCAATAAAAAGAGGCATACGCCCCCTCAACCCCATGTTAAAAAGATCTTTTAAAATCCCATACGTCCACGTTGTGTCATATGCCTTTTCCAGGTCAAAGAAGATGGCGACCACATGTTCTTTTCTAGCAAAGGCATTTCTTATAAACGTTTCTAGTCTAACCAAATGATCCACAGTACTTCTCTGGTTTCTGAAACCACACTGAACATCTGCAAGCAGATTGTTCGATTCCAGAAACCAGACAGGTCGATCATTGATCATCCTCTCCATGGTTTTACACAGACAACTTGTTAAGGCAATAGGCCTGTAATTGCTTGGGTTGCTGTGATCTTTATCAGGCTTAGGAATAGGAATTATAGTAGCGTTTCGCCAGGAAGGTGGAAACTGGCCAGTCACCCAAATGTCATTAAAAATAGATAATAAAAGTGCAAGTGAAGTTTGAGGTAGATGTTTTAAAAGTTGATAGTGTATTTGATCAGGTCCAGGGGCAGAATCCTTTGCTCTATGCAAAGAGTTACTTAACTCTTCCATAGAGAAAGGTTCGTTGTAGTCCTCTAAGTTATTGGATGTAAATTTAATCTTTTGTTTTTCTTGTTGTTTTTTAAGTTTGAGGAACTCTGGGTTACTATTTTCAGACGACGAATGTTTAGAAAATGTAGAGGCCAACTTGTTTGAAATTTCCTGTTTTGATGTTATGAGTGTGTTGTTATCTTTTAGGTGTTGTACAGCTGATTGTGTTTCTTTTCCTTTAATTTTTTTAATCATTTTCCAAATTTTAGTGATGGGGGTGTTTTGATTTAGTTTCGAAACGTAAGTTTCCCATGAACTTTTCTTTTTATGTTTTAAAAGTCGTCTTGTTTCTGCCCGATTTATACGTAATCTATCCAAATTTTGTGTAGTTGGTGACTTATTAAATTCCCTCTCAAATTTCTTGCGATCTTTTATAGCCTGTTTGCACTCAGTATCAAACCATGGTTTAGTGAAACGTTTTGGATTTGCCGAGGTTTTAGGTATGACTTGGCTTGCAATGTCAATCAACTCTGTGGTGAAGTGTTCAATCTGGTCAGTACTGTCCTGAAATTTCTCCCGTGTGAGGCGTTCAGAACAAAGCGATGAGAAAGTGTCCCAGTCAGCCTTTTTAAAGTTCCACTGGGGCACCCTCTCATCATCCGCCGGAACTACACTCTCTAACACAATCGGAAAGTGGTCACTCTCGCACAAGTCATCTTCTGCCTTCCATGAAAAATCAAGGAAGACAGAAGGGCATGCAATTGTTAAATCAATTGAAGTGTAAGAACCAGATGCGGGGTGCAGGTAAGTATCTGAACCATCATTGAACAAGCACAAGTCATATTTTGTAATGAACTCTTCTACAGTTTTACCTTTTGCATCTTCTTGACTGCAGGAATTACCCCAAAGGGGGCTATGTGCGTTAAAATCGCCCAACAAAATGTATGGGGTTGGGAGTTGTCGGACCAGCAGCTCAAGGTCATTCAGTTGTAAGGCTTTACTTGGTGAAACGTAAATAGAACAAAGTGTAACTGTTTTGTCCAAAGTTAGGCGTACCGCCACAGCCTGTAAATTTGTCTGTAGTGGTACAGAACTGTGAATGATGTCGTTCCTTACCAAGACACTCGTTCCACGAATATGAAGATCATTATCATCTGCCCAGGCATGATACGGTGTATAATGCTTAAAGGTTGAATGACCTTGACCATCTGGTTTCTTTAAAAGAGTTTCCTGCAGGCAAAAAGCAGCAGGTTTATATTTTTGGCTGAGAAGGCCCAGTTCATTATTTATTTATTTATTTATTGGTGCTTTACGCCACATCAGCAACTAAGGCTATATCGTGGCCATGAAAGTATGAAATGTTAAGAAAGATCATTATTTTCAACGCAGAAGTTAAAAAAGAGATGACAACACATGAAAAACGTAAAGTACACCTGACAAGCGAACAATGGAATTAAAAAAAAAAGGGGTGCAGTTCATCAAAACAGCTGTGAAAATCAACCCGTGAAACAGATATAAATGATAGATGGGAATTTAAAATAATAAAACCAGACTATTTAAAATTTATTAAAAAGGTTGATTTCCTTCAGGAACGATAAAACTTTATGAGAGTTTGTCTTGTAAAACAGGTCTCTGAGAGACGCAACATTAAAATACTGTCGTCTAACAAGATTAAAATCTGTACAGTGCAAAAGAATGTGCTCCACTGTCAACACCTGCTGGCAGGGAACACACTCTGGTCGCATATTACCCTCTAACAAAAAGGAATGTGTAAGTCGTGTATGACCAACACGACATCGTGTCAGAATAACATGATCCTTTCTACAAAGGTTACTGGGTGGGTAGTGATCAGAAATAGTGGGTCGGAAGCGATGGAGCTTGTTATTTGTCGCTTCATCCCATTCCGCCTGCCACATGGATTTGATGTAACTACTGATATGTGGTTTGAAGTCACTGAACGGAATCTTAAAATCAGTGAGAGGCTTGGATAAAGCCTGTTTTGCTGCACTGTCTGCCCTGGTGTTACCAGCGATACCTACATGTCCGGGTAACCAGCAAAACACGATGTCATATTGGTCAGACATGAGAGTTGATAACTTCTCACGAAGTTCCAAAATGAGAGGGTTCTTCAACCTGGGGTTGAGCAAAGCAAGCAAAGAGGAAAGAGAGTCAGAAAAAATAATCGACTTCTTTTCCTGTACATTTTCAATATGTTCGAGGGCGAGTTGTAAAGCTTTAACTTCAGCTGTGAAAATAGAACTTTGATTCGGTATTCTGATTGAAGTGACATGATCATCAGTGACAATAGCTGATGCTACTTTGTCACCATCTTTTGATCCATCCGTATAGATCCTTGTATATGTACTATACTTTGACTTAATTTCAGCATATTTCTGCTTAAACTGCAGAGAATTTGTTTCAGACTTTTTAGTAGATGCTAGGTCCAAAATAACTGTTGGCTTTTTAAGATGCCAAGGAGGAGTTTGTGGTTCACGATTCTCTTTTACTGCAACTGGTTCAATTTTGGCAGACTCCAAATGAGGTTTTATTCTAATTCCCAATGGAGGGATATGTTTCTGATGACGGTTAAAAAATTAAGTATTTTGAGGTTCTGAGACACAATTGTATGCGGGGTTAGCCGGATTAGAAAGAAGTTTTGAAACATAATGAAGTGAAAGTTTAATTCTGCGCTTCTCAAGAGAAGGCTCCTCTGCCTCAACAAGCATCGAATCTACCGGTGATGTTCTAAAAGCACCAAGGCTGATTCTTATGCCACTATTATGAATGGCATCAAGAGGTTTGAGATATGACTTTCTAGCAGAACCGTAAACCACACAGCCGTAATCTAATTTTGATCTGACAAGTGATCTATACAGATGGAGTAATGTTTTTAGGTCAGCACCCCAATCAGTGCTACCAACTACCTTCAAAATGTTCAGTGCCCTTTTACATTTCACCTTTAGTTGTTTTATATGAGAAGTGAAATTCAGTTTGCTGTCAAACAACAAACCCAAGAATTTCACTTCCTTAACAACATTAATACGACTCCCGTCTATTTTCAATTCCGGATCAAGGTGGTGCTTCCGGAGCTTACAGAAATGAACACAATTAGTTTTCGTTTTTGAGAATTTGAAGCCGTTTTCTGTAGCCCATTTCTGGATTCTGTTCAAACACAGCTGAAGTTTGCGCTCTATAGCATTAATTTTTTTGCTGCTATAGCAGATTAAAAAGTCATCTACATACAATGACGAATCAACCATATTCTCAATTGCATCAATAATACTATTGATTTTCACTGAGAAAAGGGTAACAGATAAAATACTTCCTTGAGGAACCCCCAATTCCTGCCCGTGAGGATCAGATAACGTTGACCCAACACGAACCTGAAATCGGCGGTCCCTCAAAAAGTTTTCAATAAAAAGAGGCATACGCCCCCTCAACCCCATGTTAAAAAGATCTTTTAAAATCCCATACGTCCACGTTGTGTCATATGCCTTTTCCAGGTCAAAGAAGATGGCGACCACATGTTCTTTTCTGGCAAAGGCATTTCTTATAAACGTTTCTAATCTAACCAAATGATCCACAGTACTTCTCTGGTTTCTGAAACCACACTGAACATCTGCAAGCAGATTGTTCGATTCCAGAAACCAGACAAGTCGATCATTGATCATCCTCTCCATGGTTTTACACAGACAACTTGTTAAGGCAATAGGCCTATAATTGCTTGGGTTGCTGTGATCTTTATCAGGCTTAGGAATAGGAATTATAGTAGCGTTTCGCCAGGAAGGTGGAAACTGGCCAGTCACCCAAATGTCATTAAAAATAGACAATAAAAGTGCAAGTGAAGTTTGAGTCAGATGCTTTAAAAGTTGATAGTGTATTTGATCAGGTCCAGTGGCAGAATCCTTTGCTCTATGCAAAGAGTTACTTAACTCTTCCATAGAGAAAGGTTCGTTGTAGTCCTCTAAGTTATTTGATGTAAATTTAATCTTTTGTTTTTCTTGTTGTTTTTTAAGTTTGAGGAACTCTGGGTTACTATTTTCAGACGACGAATGTTTAGAAAATGTAGAGGCCAACTTGTTTGAAATTTCCTGTTTTGATGTTATGAGTGTGTTGTTATCTTTTAGGTGTTGTACAGCTGATTTTGTTTCTTTTCCTTTAATTTTTTTAATCATTTTCCAAATTTTAGTGATGGGGGTGTTTTGATTTAGTTTCGAAACGTAAGTTTCCCATGAACTTTTCTTTTTATGTTTTAAAAGTCGTCTTGTTTTTGCCCGATTTATACGTAATCTATCCAAATTTTGTGTAGTTGGTGACTTATTAAATTCCCTCTCAAATTTCTTGCGATCTTTTATAGCCTGTTTGCACTCAGTATCAAACCATGGTTTAGTGAAACGTTTTGGATTTGCCGAGGTTTTAGGAATGACTTGGCTTGCAATGTCAATCAACTCTGTGGTGAAGTGTTCAATCTGGTCAGTACTGTCCCGAAATTTCTCCCGTGTGAGGCGTTCAGAACAAAGCGATGAGAAAGTGTCCCAGTCAGCCTTTTTAAAGTTCCACTGGGGCACCCTCTCATCATCCGCCGGAACTACACTCTCCAACACAATCGGAAAGTGGTCACTCCCGCACAAGTCATCTTCTGCCTTCCATGAAAAATCAAGGAAGACAGAAGGGCATGCAATTGTTAAATCAATTGAAGTGTAAGAACCAGATGCGGGGTGCAGGTAAGTATCTGACCCATCATTGAACAAGCACAAGTCATATTTTGTAATGAACTCTTCTACAGTTTTACCTTTTGCATCTTCTTGACTGCAGGAATTACCCCAAAGAGGGCTATGTGCGTTAAAATCACCCAACAAAATGTATGGAGTTGGGAGCTGTTGGACCAGTAACTCAAGATCATTCAGCTGTAGGGCTTTACTTGGTGAAACATAAATCGAACAAAGTGTAACTGTTTTGTTTAATGTTAGGCGTACCGCCACAGCCTGTAAATTTGTCTGTAATGGAACAGAACTGTGAATGATGTCATTCCTAACTAAAACAGATGTTCCACGAATATGAAGATCATTGTCATCTGCCCAGGCATTATACAATGTATAATGCTTGAAAGCTGAATGATCCTGAGCCTCGGGTTTCTTTAGAAGAGTTTCCTGCAGGCAAAAGGCAGCAGGTTTATATTTTTGGCTTAGAAGGCCCAGTTCATTAAAATTCGCTCTAAAACCTCGACAATTCCACTGTATTATATTGTGTTTAGGTGTGTTGGCCATGTTTGAGTGGCGATTTTGCTGGTGGACGTATGGGAGATATTGCCCCCGGTTTTTTTGGTGAAGTCTTACGTGGGGACTTAACCTGTGATGAAGACAGGCGTGGCTTAGACGAGAACGTGTCATCGATGCACTCATCGACTGACATTGCCTCGATGCCATCAAACATGTTGTTCGTCACAACATTTTGAAGGCGTTTTGGGAGTCTGTCTGGTTCTAATTTCTTTTTATCCTTTTCTTTTTGCTCTTTTTGTTGTTTTCTCCTCTGACTCTGACTCAGATTTTCTTGCTGGGATCTTTGTTGCTGATTTGATTTCAATTTATTTGACTCATTCTTTTGTTCCGGTTTTGGATTAGAATTTTTATTTTTTTGTGATAAATCGTTTGTGCGGTCTTGCGTGTGAATTGTTTTTGTTATTTGGTCGTTTGTTGAGGGAACAGTTGATTTGGTTTGTGTTGATTGTGTTTCTGTTTGATTAGGATGATCCATAGTAAATGCCTGTAATAAGGAAGGAATTGTGCTGTTGAGCCATGTATACTGTGTCTGGCATTCTACTGACTTTGTGGGTACCTTTTGTTTTACTGTTGTGGCATACGATGGTGCTGATGTATTGAAGCCAAGCATAGATGTTACAATTGCTCTGGCCTCCTGAAAGCTTACTTGTTTTTCACACTTCACCTTTTGGATGTTTTTTTCTTTTTGCCAGATAGGGCAATCTTTAGAGGATGACATATGATTGCCCTGGCAGTTTACACACTTGATTGGGTTGTTACATGGCTCTTCATGTTGTTGACCGCATCTAAAGCATATTGTTTGGCCTCTACAGTTGTTTTGACTATGTCCAAATTTTTGACATTTGAAGCATCGAAGTGGATTTGGTATATACAAATCCACTTTGATGTTCATGTAACCCACTTTAATCGATTTTGGCGGTTGAGATGAGCCAAAAGTTAAAATGTATGTGTTGGTCTGTATCAGTTTACCATCTCTTTTAATCTCAATTCTTTTGACATCAGTGATGTTTTGTGATGTTAGTTCCTTCCTGATATCCATTACATCCATGCCTGCAAGTTCTCTTGTTCTAAGCACACCCTTGCTGGAATTTAGGGTTTTGTGCGGAAAGGCCACAACTCTCATATCCATGATCTGTTCAATTTTCAATAAATTTACCGCCTGAAATTCTGTTTTACATTCAACCAATATTCCCCCTGATCTTAATTTTTTAACATCCTTCACTGTCCCTGCTATTCCTTTAATAGTTTTTTCCAACACGAATGGGTTAACTGATGATGCCTTTTTATCTTCGTCTTCCGCATATATGATTACAAACCTTGGCCAATTCTTTGAAATGTTATGATTGTCTGTATCCTTATCCGAGTCAGAGTCTGATGAAGTGAGTTGTATTTCTCGACCTCGTTTCTTTTTTTTATTTGGTATGTGATCCATGTTAATGAAGTAAATCGTTCATTGCCCCGGCTCCCGCCCACCGCGGAGTCCAACAAGGGGTAGGGTTACTGCCACGCAGTGAACCCACCGGGTTGCCGGTATTCCCACATACCTGGTATGGGGCAGTATACTCAGCCAGTGTTGATACCGAAGTATGCCACTGGCTGATTGGCCCGTGTGTGGAAGTGCCAGGTCTTCAGATGGCGACCATCCAACCAATCACTTTATAATACACTGTAATTACGGTTGCCACGTGAAACTGAAACAAACAGTGCAGCAGAAATAAGTATTTGGTTAAAAATTAGTTTAAAAACATCACACAATGGCAATTATGATAAATGATTAAAAGAAATGACTGATTGAATGGCCACCAAATGCCCCCCGACGTGACACCCAGTACTTTTTGGGGTGAGGGCTCCCGATTGGCCAGAACGGACCATCCGACCATCCTTCTACTCCCGAAATTGGGGCCAAAGCAGTGTGTTGAACAAGATTATCTCCGAAATGGAGACCAGGTCTCCATCCCGGAGACTGCCCTAACCGGGGCCACGAGTCCTCAACTGCCAGGATTCCTTCTTCCGGGGCCTTCGGAATGCACCTCACGGGAGAACAAGGTGCCTGCCAGATGGTATTAGCAGGATTGATCATTTTGGTCCGGGGCTGCGTATTTATGTATTTCGCAGCGAACCAACTCAATTGAGCAAACCTGCCAATTAGAAATTAGCAAACCCGCCCAATTGAGCAGGCCGTCCTCTATCCGCCACCTGAGGACCCGCCTAGTAGGGGATGATCAAACCCCCCTAGGGGCCCAGTTCATTAAAATTGGCTCTAAAACCTCGGCAATTCCACTGTATTATGTTATTTTTGTTTGTATTAGCCATATTTCGAGGGAGATTTAGAGGGTGGACGTATGGGCGAAATAGCCCCTGTAATATTCTTTGGTGAATTTTTCCTCGGGGATCTATTCTTTGAAGAAGTCGGACGTAATTGTTCGAATGTATCATCGATACAATCACCTACATCCATATCCTCAAAGCCTTCAAACCTGTTGCGAACAACAGGGTTTTGAAGAACCTTAGGTAATCTGTCCGATAACTGTTTTTGTTTCATCTTTTTTTTCTTTTCTTCTTTGTCTAATTTTCTCATTTGATTCTGACTCAGAGTGTGTTGTTGTGATCTTTGTTCTTGTTGTGATTTTGGCTTTGTTTTGTTTTGTTCCTTTTTCTGCACAGAATTCGTAGTATGATCCTTATTTTGTACGGGTTTAGGCGAATTGTTTCCTAGTTTTTGTTCTGGTTTATCCTCTGTTGTTTTTGAAATTGTTTGTCCAGGTTTGGGATTTTGTTCTTTTTTCTGTTCAAAGTTGGCTTTTAATTGCTCTGTTGTTTGCGATGTAGAATTTGTTTTTGTTGATTGTGTGTCTGTTTGGTCTAATGTGAAACCCTGACTAAAGATGGAATTGTACCTTTAAGCCATGTATATTGAGTTTGGCATTCCACTGACGTTGTTGGTAATTTTTGGATTAATTTTTTAGCGTATGTCGGCGATGATAAATTCATGCCAAGCATTGATGATACTATTTCCCTGGCCTCTTTAAAACTGATCTGTTTTTGACATTTAATTTTTTGGATTTCTTTTTCTTTTTTCCAGACTGGGCAATCTTTTGAGCAGCTACATGATTGCCTTGGCAGTTACAGCACTTAATGGTATTTGTGCATGGGTCTGGATGTTCTTGGCCACATTTAAAACAAATACTTCTCCCTCTACAATTATTCTGGCCGTGACCATACTTCTGACATTTGAAACATCGAAGTGGATTTGGAATGTACAAATCCACTCCGATGTTCATGTATCCTACTTTTAATGACCTTGGTGGTTGGGATGAGTTAAAAGTTAAAATATAAGTGTTTGTTTGAATAATATTGCCATCTCGTTTAATCTCTATTCTTTTAACATCAGTGACCCCCTGTGATTTTAGTTCTTGCTGAATTTCTAGCACATCAATGCCTGACAGTTCTTTTGTTCGTAGCACACCTTTGCAACTATTTAGTGTTTTGTGTGCAAAGGCGTGGACCTCCATGTCAACCAGTTTTTCCATTTTGAACAAATTGATAGCCTGCATTTCTCTTTTGCATTCAATGAGTATCCCACCTGATCGTAACTTTTTAACATTCTTGACCTCCCCAGCTATTCCTTTGATTGCTTTTTCTAATGCAAAGGGGTTAATATTTGATGCCAATTTTCCATCCTCTGCAGCATAAATCATAATAAATTTGGGCCAAGTGTTTATTGACGTATGGCCTATGTCTTGATCGGAGTCAGAATCAGAATCAGTGAACCGAAGTTCGCGCCCGCGTTTTTGTTTTTTGTTTGGTATATTTGCCATATTTTATTGTAAGTCGTTCATTGCCCCGGCTCTCACCCACCACGGAGTCCAACAAGGGGCAGAGTTACTGCTGAGCAGTGAACCCTCCGAGCTGCCAGTATTCCCACATACTTATACTAGGGCAGTATACTCAGCCAGTGTTGATGCCGAAGCATGCCACTGACTGATTGGCCCGTGTGTGGAAGTGCCAGGTCTTCAGATGGCGGCCATCCAATCAATCACTGTATAAACCACCGAAATAAAAGATTGCCATGCATAACCGAAACAGACAGTGCAGCAAAATTAAGTGACTATTAAAATATAAAGTGTTTAAAAACAGTACACAATATCAATTATGTTATGTGAATAAAAGAAATGATTGACTGAATGGTCACCAAATGCCCCCCGACGTGACACCCAGTACTTTTTGGGGTGGGGGCTCCCGATTGGCCAGAACGGACCATCCGACCATCCTTCTACTCCCGAAATTGGGGCCAAAGCAGTGTGTTGAACAACATTATCTCCGAAATGGAGACCAGGGCTCCATCCCGGAGACTGCCCTAACCGGGACTACGAGTCCTCAACTGCCAGGATTCCTTCTCTCGGGGCCTTCGGAACGCACCTCACGGGAGAACAAGGTGCCTGCCAGATGGTATTAGCAGGATTGATCATTTTGGTCCGGGGCTGCGTATTTATGTATTTCGCAGCGAACCAACTCAATTGAGCAAACCTGCCAATTAGAAATTAGCAAACCTGCCCAATTGAGCAGGCCGTCCTCTATCCGCCACCTGAGGACCCGCCTAGTAGGGGATGATCAAACCCCCCTAGGAGCTAAGACTATATCGTGGCGAGAAAACTACAGAAACAACAAGTATCAAGTAGGAATTAAAATTAATTCAATAAAATAAGAAATAATCACAACAATACTTAAAACCAAGAGCAGTCGAAACAGTAATGACTAAACTTATAAAATCAACCTGGTGACATTTAGACTTGTGGAGTCTACGCTAAAAGAATAAAAACACTTTTAAAATTTATTAAAAAGGTTGATTTCTTTCAAAAATGAGATTATTTTATGCGGGCTTGTATGGTAAAATAAATCTCTTAGAGATGGTACTGTAAAATACCTGCAAAGCAGTAACCCTACCCCTTGTTGGACTCCGTGGTGGGTGGGAGCCGGGGCACTGAACTTTTAAAAAAATAAACATGGCTAAAATACCACAAAGAAAACAAAAACGAGGGTACGACTGAGATCAAGACAAAGAACAAACCATTTTGAAAAGCTGGCCAAAATTTATCATTATATATGCTAACGATGAGAATAAAAAAGCATCTGATATTAATCCATTTGCTTTAGAAAAAGCCATAAAAGGAATAGCTGGTGATGTTAAAAATGTTAGAAAGTTAAGATCAGGGGCAATTCTAATTGAATGTAAACGAGAAATGCAGGCTTTGAATTTACTTAACACAGATAAACCCGTTGATATGGAGGTCAATACCTTTGCCCATAAAACATTAAACAGCTGCAAAGGTGTTGTACGTACTAAGGAACTGTCAGGCATTGATGTATTGGAAATTCAAAAAGAACTAGAATCACAGGGGGTTACTAACGTTAAAAGGATTGAAATTAAAAAAGAAGGAAAGCCTATACAAACCAATACTTACATACTGACATTTAACTCCTCTCAGCCACCAAAATCATTAAAAGTAGGATACATGAACATCGGAGTGGATTTATTCATTCCAAATCCACTTCGATGTTTCAAATGTCAGAAATATGGTCACGGACAAAATAATTGTAGAGGAAGAAATATATGTTTTAAATGTGGCGAAGAACATCCGGACCCTTGCATAAATACCATCAAGTGTTGTAACTGCCAGGGCAATCATGTGGCTGCATCAAAGGATTGCCCTGTTTGGAAAAGAGAAAAAGAAATTCAAAAAGTTAAATGCGAAAGACAAATCAGTTTTAAGGAGGCGAGAACAATAGTGACATCAATGCCTGGCATGAACCTATCGTCACCAACTTATGCAAAAAAATTAACACAAAAATTACCAACAACTTCAGTGGAATGTCAAACGCAATACACGTGGCTTAAAGGGACGATTCCCTCTTTAGTACAGGGTTTCACAATAGAACAAACAGAGATACAGTCAACACAAACAAATTCCACAACACAAACAACAGAAAAATTAAAAGCAGGACAAACACAGGGGGGAACCAAAGATTTAACAAAATCAGAACAGAAAAAAGAACAAAATCCCAAACCAACAGATGATAAAACAGAACGAAAAGTAGGAAAGGATACGCCCAAACCTGTACAAACTGAGGAACATAACACTTATTCAGAAAAGAAAAATGAACAAAACCAAAGAAAGTCTAAACCAGAACAAAAATCACAACAGCACAATCTGAGTCAGAGTCAAATTAAAAAATTAGAAAAAGAGGAAAAGAAAAAAGAAAAAATGAAACAAAAACAATTATCGGACAGATTACCTAAGGTTCTTCAAAATCCTGTTGTTCGCAACAGGTTTGAAGGTCTTGAGGATATGGATGTGGGTGATTGTATCGATGAAACATTCGAACAATTACGTCCGATTTCTTCACAGAATAGATCCCCGAGGAAAAATTCACCGAAGAAAACTACAGGGGCCATTTCGCCCATACGTCCACCCTCTAAATCTCCATTGAAATATGGCTAATACAAACAAAAATAACATAATACAGTGGAATTGTCGAGGTTTTAGAGCAAATTTTAATGAACTGGGTCTTCTCAGCCAACAATATAAACCTGTTGCTTTTTGCCTGCAGGAAACTCTTTTAAAGAAACCTGAGGCTCACGATCATTCAGCTTTTAAGCATTATACTTCGTATAATGCTTGGGCAGATGATACTGACCTTCACATTCGTGGAACATCTGTTTTGGTTAGAGACGATATCATTCACAGATCTGTACCTTTGAATACAAATTTACAGGCTGTGGCGGTACGCCTAACTTTAGACAAAACAGTTACACTTTGTTCTATTTACGTTTCACCAAGTAAAGCCCTGCAACTGAATGATCTTGAGCTACTGGTCCAACAGCTCCCAACCCTATACATTTTGTTGGGTGATTTTAACGCTCATAACCCCCTTTGGGGTAATTCCTGCAGTCAACAGGATGTTATTTATTTATTTATTGGTGCTTAACGCCACATCAGCTGCTAAGGCTATATCGTGGCGAGAAAACGATAAAAGGGAAACGTGACACCAATGAAATACAAAGATGAGTAAACACAACTATAATAAAAATGATAAAGACAATGTAGTATGAACAGTGATGCTTGAAGAAACAAGAAATATGAATAGCTCACAAATCAACCAGGTGAATGTAAGTCTTAAAGACTCTAGTTTAAGATAATAAAAACAATTTTAAAATTTATTAAAAAGGTTGATTGATTTCAAAAATTCGAGAATCATATTCGGGCTCGTACGATAAAAAAGATCTCTCAGAGATCCTACAGAAAAATACTGCCCTCTGACATGATTAAAATCAGTACAATATAAAAGAATGTGTTCCACAGACAACACCTGCTGGCAGGGAACACACTCTGGTCGCACAGTACCCTCCAACAAAAAGGAATGTGTTAGTCTTGTATGACCAATATGACATCGCGTCAAAACTGCAAGATCCTTTCTTATTATTATTATTTTTTGGTGCTTTACGCCACATCAGCAGCTTAGGCTATATCGTGGCGATGAAAGGGTATATTTCAAAAAGACCATTAATTAAAATATGAAACAAATTGAATAAGAGGTTTAAAAATGATGAGTGTGAAACATAATGAGGTGAGATCAGTAGTGCAAAAATACTGTGTAATCAACCTGTGAAATAAATACAGATAGATGAAAATTAAAATGGTAAAAACAATTTAAAATTTATTAAAAAGGTTGATTACTTTCAAGAATGAGATGACTTTTTGCGGGCTCGTGTGATAAAATAAATCTCTCAAAGATCCAAGTGTAAAATACTGCCCTCTAACATGATTAAAATCAGTACAGTTCAAAAGAATGTGTTCCACTGACAGCACCTGCTGGCAGGGAACACATTCTGGTCGCAAATTACCCTCCAACAAAAAGGAATGTGTAAGTCTTGTATGACCAATATGACACCGCGTCAAAATTGCAAGATCCTTTCTACAAAGGTTACTAGACGGGTAGTGATCTGAAATAGTTGGTCGGAAGCGATGAAGCTTGTTATTTGTCGCTCCATCCCATTCCGCCTGCCACATAGATTTGATGTAACTACTAATATGAGGCTTAAAATCACTGAAAGGGATCTTAAAATCAGTGAGAAGCTTTGTTAAAGCCTGTTTTGCTGCACTGTCTGCTTTGGTGTTACCAGCGATACCTACATGTCCGGGTAACCAGCAAAACACGATATCATATTGGTCAGACATGAGAGTTGTTAACTTCTCACGAAGCTCCAAAATGAGAGGGTTCTTCAACCTGGGGCTGAGTAAGGCAAGTAAAGAGGAAAGAGAGTCGGAGAAGATGATCGACCTTCTTTCCTGTGCATTCTCGATGTGCTCAAGTGCGAGTTGAATAGCTTTAACTTCAGCTGTGAAAATAGAACTCTGATTTGGTATTCTGATTGAGGTGATATGATCACCAGTAACAGCAGCTGATGATACTTTGTCACCATCTTTGGATCCATCCGTATAGATCCTTGTATATGTACTATACTTGGACTTTATTTCGGCATATTTTTGTTTGAACTGCAAGGAATTGGTATCAGATTTTTTGGTAGAAGCAAGGTCCAAAATAACAGTAGGTTTCTTAAGATGCCAAGGAGGAATGTGTGATTTACGGTTTTCTTTCATAGATTCAGAATTAATTTTTGAAGACTCCATGTGGGGTTTAATTCTAATTCCCAATGGAGGAACATGTTTCTGATGTCGGTTAAAAAATTCAACATTGTGAGGTTCTGAAATACAATTAAAAGCAGGATTTGAAGGATTGGCCAAAAGTTTAGACACATATTGTAGAGACAATTTAATTCTGCGCTTCTCAAGAGAAGGCTCCTCTGTTTCAACAAGCATTAAATCTATTGGGGATGTTCGAAAAGCCCCTAGACTAATTCTAATACCACTATTGTGAATTGCATCAAGTGGTTTTAGGTATGACCTCCTTGCAGAACCGTAAACTATAGAACCGTAATCTAATTTTGATCGTACAAGTGATCTATACAGATGGAGCAAAGTTTTTTGGTCAGCACCCCAATCAGTGCTACCAACAACCTTCAGTAGGTTCAGTGCTCTTTTACATTTAACTTTTAGTTGTTTTATGTGGGAAGTGAAATTCAGTTTGCTGTCAAACAACAAACCTAAGAATTTCACTTCCGTTGCAACTTTAATGGTGTTTCCATCCATTTTCAACTCTGGATCAAGATGGTGCTTCCGGAGCTTACAAAAATGAACACAATTAGTTTTGGTCTTTGAAAACTTGAAACCGTTTTCTGTAGCCCATTTCTGGATTCTGTTTAAACACAGCTGAAGTTTCCTCTCTATAGCATTCATTTTTTTGCTGCTATAGCAGATCAAAAAATCATCAACGTACAATGAAGAATCTGCCATATTCTCAATTGCATCTATGATACTATTGATCTTCATCGAGAACAGGGTAACAGACAGAATTCTACCCTGAGGAACCCCCAATTCCTGCCCGTGAGGATCAGATAACGTTGACCCAACACGAACCTGAAACTGGCGGTCCTTTAAAAAGTTTTCAATAAAAAGAGGCATACGCCCTCTCAACCCCATGTTAAAAAGATCTTTTAAAATCCCATACGTCCACGTTGTATCATATGCCTTCTCGAGATCAAAGAAGATGGCGACCTCATGTTCTTTTCTAGCAAAGGCATTTCGAATAAACGTTTCAAGTCTGACCAAATGATCCACAGTACTTCTCTGGTTTCTGAAACCACACTGAACATCCGCAAGCAGATTGTTCGATTCCAGAAACCAGACAAGTCGGTCATTGATCATCCTCTCCATGGTTTTGCACAGACAACTGGTTAAGGCAATAGGCCTGTAATTGCTTGGGTTGCTGTGATCTTTATCAGGCTTAGGAATAGGAATTATAGTTGCTTTACTCCAGGATGGTGGAAACTGGCCAGTCACCCAAATGCCATTAAAAATTGATAATAAAAGTTCCAGTGATGTCTGTGGCAGGTGCTTTAAAAGTTTGTAATGTATGTCATCGGGACCAGTGGCAGTATCCTTTGCCCTATGCAAAGAGTTACGTAACTCTTCCATAGAGAAAGGTTCATTGTAATCCTCTAAATTGTTGGAGGCAAATTTGATCTTTTGTTTTTCTTGTTGTTTTTTAATTTTTAGAAATTCAGGATTACAATTTTCACACGACGAATGTTTCGAAAATGTGGAGGCCAAAGTGTTTGAAATTTCTGTTTTAGATGTAATTGAGGTGTTGTTTTCCTTCAGGTGTTGTACAGTTGAGTTTGTTTCTTTTCCTTTAATCTTTTTAATCATTTTCCAAATTTTAGTGATTGGAGTGTTTTGGTTAATCTTAGAAACGTAAGATTCCCAAGAACTTTTCTTTTTTTGTTTTAAAAGTCGTCTTGTTTTTGCCCGACTTATACGAAGTTTGTTTAAATTATATGTAGTTGGTGACTTGTTAAATTCTCTTTCAGCTTTCTTACGATGCTTTATAGCCTGTTTGCATTCATTATCAAACCATGGTTTGGTGAAACGCATTGGATTTGCCGAGATTTTAGGGATGACTGTGTTTGCAATGTCAAGCAGCTCGTTAGTAAAATGTTCTATTTGGTCTGCACTATCTTGAAATTTCTCCCGTGTGAGGCGTCCAGAACAAAGCGATGCAAAAGTGTCCCAGTCAGCCTTTTTAAAGTTCCACTGGGGCACTCTCTCAACGTCCGCCGGAACTACACTCTCCAACACAATTGGAAAGTGATCACTCCCGCACAAGTCATCTTCTACCTTCCAAGAACAATCGAGAAAGATAGAAGGGCATGCAATTGAAAGATCAATTGATGTATACGAACCAGATGCGGGGTGCAGATAAGTGTCTGAACCATCATTAAACAAACACAGATCATATTTTGTAATGAACTCTTCTACAGTTTTACCTTTTACGTCTTCTTGACTGCAGGAATCACCCCAAAGAGGGCTATGTGCATTAAAATCACCTAACAAAATGTATGGAGTAGGGAGCTGTTGAACAAGTAGCTCAAGATCATTCAGTTGTAGGGCTTTACTTGGTGAAACGTAAATTGAACAAAGTGTAACTGTTTTGTCTAAAGTTAGGCGTACCGCCATAGCCTGTAAATTTGTATTCAAAGGAACAGAACTGTGAATGATATCGTCTCTAACCAAAACAGATGTTCCACGAATATGAAGGTCATTATCATCCGCCCAGGCATTATACGGTGCATAATGCTTAAAGGCTGAATGATCCTGAGCCTCTGGTTTCTTTAAAAGAGTTCCCTGCAGGCAAAAAGCAGCAGGTTTATACTTTTGGCTTAATAGACCTAGTTCATTAAAATTCGCTCTAAAACCTCGACATTTCCACTGTATAATATTTTGTTTGGGTGTGTTATCCATGTTTTAGTGGTGATTTGGAAGGTGGACGTATGGGCGAAATTGCCCCAGTGTTCTTCCTGGGTGATGTTTTACGTGGGGACTTATTTTGAGAAGAGTTCGAGCATAAGTGCCCGAACGTTTCTTCGATGCACTCACCTATTTCCATTGATTAAAACCCTTCAAACCTGTTACGGGTAACGGGGTCCTGAAGGGCCTTAGGTGTTCTATCCGATAACTGTTTCTGTTTTTCTTTATCTAATTTCTTTTTGAGTTTTTCCTGATTTTTTTTCTGACTCTGACTAAGCTTTTGAAGTTCTGCGTTCGATTTTGAGTTAGGTTGTTCCTTTTTCTTTTCTGATTTCGATTCTGTTGCTTTCTCATTTTGTGTTTTAAGTTTGATTTGTTCTTTTTTCTGATTTCCTTTCAAGTTTTCTTTTGGTATTATTTGAGGGCTTGGTGGTGTTTGAGTTGACTGTTGCTGAATTCGATCGCTGTGTTCTATTGTGAACGCCTGTAGTAAGGTTGGTATTGAACCTACGAGCCATGTATATTGTGTCTGGCATTCAATTGACTTTGTTGGAACTTTTTGTTTTGTTACAGCAGCATACGAAGGTGTTGAAGTATGCATGCCTGGAATCGATGAAATAATTTCTCTTGCCTCTTTAAAACTTATCTGTCTTTCACATTTTACTTTTTGTATAGCTTTTTCTTTTTGCCATATGGGGCAATCTTTTGATGACGACATATGATTGCCCTGACAATTTACGCAGTTAAAAATATCACTGGTACATGGCTCGTCGTGTTTTTGGCTGCATTTGTGGCAGACTGGCTGGCCTCTACATGAATTTTGGCTGTGACCGTATTTCTGGCATCTGAAACAACGAAGTGGATTTGGGATATACAAATCCACCCCGACGTTCCTGTAACCTATTTTGACTGATTTTGGTGGCTGTGGAGTCTTAAAAGTAAATATATAAGTATTTGTGCTGATTTCGTTCCCATTTTTCTTTATTTTTATTCTTTTAACATCCGATACTCCCTGTGTTTTCATT
Organism: Pictodentalium vernedei; assembly: GCA_031216915.1. Classification (NCBI taxonomy): domain Eukaryota; kingdom Metazoa; phylum Mollusca; class Scaphopoda; order Dentaliida; family Dentaliidae; genus Pictodentalium; species Pictodentalium vernedei. Next base: position 876,722,286 of record CM062297.1, on the reverse strand, counting down.
TCTTGAATTATTTCTCCTTCAGCTATGTCGGTAAGCTCACGTGTTCGTACAACGCCTCTGCTGGTATTGAGGGTTCTGTGAGCTTCCGATTTCACATCCACATTTAAAAGTTTCTGGGTCCTCAAGAGATTGAATGACTGGACTTTACTAGTACATTCAATCAAAATGCCACCTGATCGTAATTTTTTAATATTTTTAACAGTGCCAGCGATCCCTTGTATTGCCTTCTCCAATGCAAATGGGTTGAAAGTAACCTTTTTGTTGTCATCACTTGGACGAATTAGTATAAATCGAGGCCAGTCATTTGTTTGATCATTGTTTGATTTTCGGTCATATTCAGAATCAGAGTCAGAAGTGTTATCATGTGCTGAATCATACAGTCGTTTAATTTTTGTTTTGGTTGCCATAGTTTTGAGTAAGATAATTCTTCACTTCATGCCTCCCACCCTTACTTCGAGCCCAACCTAGGGGGTATGCCCCAACCTAACAAGAGGTGGTGACAAAACCAGAAGTACATGAAGAGCATACTCCCCCGACGTTGATGCTAATGCATACCGCCAGAGGATTGACCCGTAGAATGTTTGAGAAGTGCCAGGTCGTGGTGACCATTCAACCAATCATTGTGTTACCTGAGCTATGACAATGGCTACGAAGAATTGAAGCAGACAGCGCAACAAAACAGTGGATGTTAAAAAGGTTAAAAATGACATTGAAAATCAACACTCCGTATCAATGATAAACCTGAATTAAAAGAAATTACTGATTGAATGACCACCCAATGCCCCCCGACGTGACACCCGATATTTTTGGGGTTGGGGGCTCCCGATTGGTCAGACCGGGCCATCCGACCATCTGTCTACTCCCGAAATTGGGGCCAAAGCAGTGTGTTGGACATTATCTCCGAAATGGAGACCAGGTCTCCATCCCGAAGACTGCCCTAACCGGGGCCCCGAGTCCTCAACTACCAGGATTCCTTCCTCCGGGGCCTTCAGAACGCACCCCACGGGAGAACAAGGTGCCTGCCAGATGGTATTAGCAGGGTTGATCATTTTGGTCCGGGGCTGCGTATTTGTATATTCCGCAGCGAACCAGTTCAATTGAGCAAACCCGCCAATTAGAAATTAGCAAACCTGCTCAATTGAGCAGGCCGTCCTCTATCCGCCACCTGAGGACCCGCCTAGTAGGGGATGATCAACCCCCCCTAGGGTCAAGAGGATGTAAAAGGGAAAACTGTGGAAGAGTTTATTACAAAATATGACTTGTGCTTGTTCAATAATGGGTCAGACACTTATCTGCACCCCGCATCTGGTTCTTATACTTCAATTGATCTTTCAATTGCAAGCCCTTCCGTCTTTCTCGATTATTCTTGGAAGGTGGAAGGCGACTTGTGCGGGAGTGACCACTTTCCGGTTGTGTTGGAGAGTGTGGTTCCGGCAGACAATGGGAGGGTGCCCCAGTGGAGCTTTAAAAAGGCTGACTGGGAGACCTTCATCTTGCTCTGTTCGGAACGCCTCACATTGGAGAAATTTAGTGAAAGTGCTGACCAGATTGAACACTTTACAACAGAGTTACTTGACATTGCAAGCCAAGTCATTCCTAAAACCTCGACAAATCCAAAACGTTTCACCAAACTATGGTTTGATAACGAATGTAAACAGGCTATAAAGGATCGCAAGAAAACTGAACAGGAATTCAACAAATCACCATCCACAATTAATTTAGACAAATTACGTATAAATCGGGCAAAAACAAGACGACTAATTAAACAAAAAAAGAAATCTTCCTGGGAAAATTATGTTAGCTGAATCAAAACACCCCCATCAACAAAATTTGGAAAATGATTAAAAAAATTAAAGGCAAAGAAACCAAATCAACTGTACAACATCTAAAAGACAACAACATGCTTATCACATCAAAAAAAGAAATTTCAAACAAATTGGCCTCCGCATTTTCGAAACATTCGTCGTCTGAAAACTGTAATCCAGAATTTATCAAAATTAAAAAAAACAGCAAGAAAAACAAAAGCTCAAATTTACCTCCAACAATTTAGAAGATTATAATGAACCTTTCTCTATGGAAGAGTTAAATAACTCTTTGCATAGAGCAAAGGATACTGCCACCGGACCCGATGAAACACATTACAAAATTTTAAAGCATCTGCCACGATCATCACTTGAACTTTTACTGTCAGTTTTCAATGAGATATGGGTGACTGGCCAGTTTCCACCTTCTTGGCATAATGCTACAGTAATTCCCATTCCAAAGCCTGATAAAGATCACAGCAACCCAAGTAATTATAGGCCTATCGCTTTAACAAGTTGTCTGTGTGAAACCATGGAAAGGATGATCAATGATCGACTTGTCTGGTTTCTGGAATCGAACAATCTACTTGCGAATGTTCAGTGTGGTTTCAGAAACCAGAGAAGCACTGTGGATCATTTGGTCAGACTTGAAACGTTTATTAGAAATGCCTTTGCTAGAAAAGAACATGTGGTCGCCATCTTCTTTGATTTAGAGAAGGCATGTGATACAACGTGGACGTATGGGATTTTAAAAGATCTTTTTAACATGCTGTTGAGAGGGCGTATGCCTCTTTTTATTGAAAACTTTTTGAGGGACCGCCGATTTCAGGTTCGTGTTGGGTCAACGTTATCTGATCCTCACGAGCAGGAATTGGGGGTTCCTCAGGGTAGTATCTTATCTGTTACCCTTTTTTCGGTGAAAATTAATAGCATCATCGAGACAATTGAGAATATGGTAGATTCTTCGTTGTATGTAGATGATTTTTTAATCTGCTACAGCAGCAAAAAAATGAATGCTATAGAGCGCAAACTTCAGCTGTGCCTAAACAAAATTCAAAAATGGGCCACAGAAAACGGTTTCAAATTTTCAAGGATGAAAACAAATTGTGTTCATTTTTGTAAGCTTCGGAAACATCATCTCGATCCGCAGTTAAAACTTGATGGGAGTCCTATTAAAGTTGTTAAGGAAGTGAAATTCTTAGGTTTGTTGTTTGACAACAAACTGAATTTCACTTCCCACATAAAACAACTAAAAGTTAAATGTAAGAGAGCTCTGAACTTATTGATGGTCGTTGGTAGCACTAATTGGGGTGCTGACCAAAAAACTTTGCTCCATCTGTATAGATCTCTTGTTCGATCAAAGTTAGATTACGGTTGTATAGTTTATGGTTCTGCAAGGAAATCATATCTCAAATCTCTTGATGCAATTCATAATAGTGGTATTAGAATTAGTCTATGGGCCTTTCGAACATCTCCAATAGACTCGATGCTTGTTGAAGCAGAGGAGCCTTCTCTTGAGAAGCGTAGAATTAAATTATCTCTACAATATGTGTCTAAACTTTTGGCCAATCCTTCAAATCCTGCCTATAATTGTGTTTCAGACCCTCAAAATGCTGAATTTTATAACCGCCACCAGAAACACATTCCTCCATTGGGAATTAGAATTAAACCCCATATGGAGTCTGCCAAAATTGATTCGGATTCTATAAAAGAAAACCGTAAATCACATATTCCTCCTTGGCATCTTAAAAAACCTACAATTATCTTGGACCTTGCTTCTTCCAAAAAATCTGATACCAATTCCTTGCAGTTCAAACAAAAATATGCCGAAATAAAGTCCAGGTATAGTGCATATACAAGGATCTATACAGATGGATCTAAAGATGGTGACAGGGTATCATCAGCTGCTGTTGCTGGTGATCATGTCGCCTCAATCAGAATACCGAATCAGAGTTCTATTTTCACAGCTGAAGTTAAAGCTATTCAACTCGCACTTGCGCACATCGAGAATGCACAGGAAAGAAAGTCGATCATCTTCTCCGACTGTCTTTCCTCTTTACTTGCTTTACACAACCCCAAGTTGAAGAACCCTCTCATTTTGGAACTTCGTGAGAAGTTAACAACTCTCATGTCTGACCAATATGATATCGTGTTTTGCTGGTTACCCGGACATGTAGGTATTGCTGGTAACACCAAAGCAGACAGTGCAGCAAAACAGGCTTTAGCCAAGCCTCTCACTGATTTTAACATCCCTTTCAGTGATTTCAAACCACATATTAGTAACTACATCAAAACTATGTGGCAGGCGGAATGGGATGGGGCGACAAATGACAAGCTCCATCGCTTCCGACCAACGATTACTGATCACTACCCATCCAGTAACCTTTGTAGAAAAGATCATGTTATTGTGACACGAGGTCATATTGGTCATACAAGACTTACACATTCCTTTCCGTTGGAGGGTAATTTGCGACCAGAGTGTGTTCCATGTCAGCAGGTGTTGTCAGTGGAACACATTCTTTTACATTGCACTGATTTTAATCTTGTTAGAGGGCAGTACTTTACAGATGGATCTCTTAGAGATCTCTTTTATAATACGAGCCCACACAAAATTGTGTCATTTCTGAAAGTAATCAACCTTTTTACAAAATTTTATCATTACTCATTGTTATTCTAATCATTTTTGTCTTTGACATGTCTTTTGTGGTTATTTTTATTCAGTTTGTGCTTCATTATTGCTAACGACTTTTTATATACCACTGTTTTATCGTCACGATATAGCCCTAGCTGCTGATGTGGCGTTAGGCACCAATAAATAACAATAAATAATAATCCATACAATGCATTACAAATGATTCTAAGAGATTTGTTTGCCGGGTCTTATTCTGCAACTTTATCTTCATCTGGAGTCTCTTCAGTATATTTAATGACCAATCTTTTAAACACATTTCTTTCTTCCACCAATCTCACTAACAGCCATCTAACAATAGAATCAAACTTTTGATGTGCTACAAAATATGCATTTGATCCATTGCCTAAATGAACCTTATGATAGTCAACACCCTCGACCCAATGTTTTTCTGCATATTCTATACATCTTGGTAACATTATCTGACTACTTGTACAAAGATTATATGCCATCATATTACTTCCTAGGGATGTTTGATCATCCCTTACTAGGCGGGTCCTCAGGTGGCGGATAGAGGACGGCCTGCTCAATTGGGCAGGTTTGCTAATTTCTAATTGGCAGGTTTGCTCAATTGAGTTGGTTCGCTGCGAAATACACAAATACGCAGCCCCGGACCAAAATCATCAACCCTGCTAATACCATCTGGCAGGCACCTTGTTCTCCCGTGAGGTGCATTCCGAAGGCCCCGGAAGAAGGAATCCTGGCAGTTGAGGACTCGGGCCCCCGTTAGGGCAAGTCTCCAAGGATGGGGATCAGGTCGTAAACTCTGTTTGGCCCTGGTCTCCATTTTTTCAGATAATGTCCAAGACACTGCTTTGGCCCCAATTTCGAGAGTAGAAGGATGGTCGGATGGTCCGTTCTGGCCAATCGGGAGCCCCCACCCCAAAAGGTACTGGGTGTCACGTCGGGGGGCATTTGGTGGTCATGCAATCAGTCATTTCTTTTAATCACATACCATAATTGCCATTGTATACTGTTTTTAAACATTCTATTTTTAACAACTATTAAATTTTGCTGCACTGTCTGTTTCAGTTCTACGTGACAATTATTATTTTAATGCTTTGTAAAGTGATTGATTGGGTGACTACCATCTGAAGACCTGGCACTTCCACACACGGGTCAATCAGTCAGTGGTATGCTTCGGCATCAACACTGACTGAGTATACTGCTCCATACCAGGTATGTGGGAATACCGGCAACCCAGTGGGTTCACTGCTTAGCAGTAACCCTGCCCCTTGTTAGACTCCGTGGTGGGTGGGAGCCGGGGCAGTGAACGTTAAAATATTAAATATGGCTACCCAACAAACTCAAAAAAGACAGCATGTGGAGACATCTGATTCTGACTCCGATCAGGACATTCAAAAGAAAAACACTAACAACTGGCCGATGTTCATTGTCATTTCATCTACAGAAGAGAATAAACAAGCAGTTAATATAAATCCATTTTCTTTAGAAAAAGCAATAAAAGGTATAGCGGGAACAGTCAAAGGGGTTAAAAAGTTAAGATCTGGTAGTCCAGGCACATTAGACATAAAAATGAGAAAGTAAGGGAAAAATTCGGAGAAAGCTGATTTTTTTATATGTTTCCGGGACACACATTGCGGATAAAGTGTGAAAAGTCCCCTCGAATCCGAGTTGAGCTTTTTTAGTTATAGCGTTTTTTTGATGAAAAAAAAAAAATTAAAAAAAATTCGACCCAGCCCCATATTTCTCATTCTTATTCGCCTTAGTAGGGTGAGAATCATAAATATCGTGCTGAATTATATTGAGAATACATATCCCCAACAGAAAATGCCAACTTTGTACCAATCCTCAAACTCAATGGTGAAATATTCACGAAAATGTACAAAATTACGAAAAAAAATTTATTGTTTTCATACACACAACGTTACACAACGTCCATTAAATGAAATCTACGACTACTTTGGGAGTTAAATTATATATCAAAAATTGCAGAAAAGCAGTGGCTTTATAATGATATATAACAATAGTCAATTATTCCATAATGAACTGGTGAAACGTGTGAAATATTAACCATACCCCCTAAACTCAAATTCAAACGGCATCGAACACTAGAATACATGGACTGCACAGAAGTCAATGAAATATTCTGTGGACTTGCCAGAGGTGACTGTACAACAGCTGACGCTGTCAATCAAGACAGTGTCAACCATCTACTGTCAAAATTACACGAACTGCTCCAGAATGCGTCCGTAGGACGCACAGGAAAGCTTTGGGTACAATACTACGAGCAAATAGGTCTTCTTCAGTTGTTCTTGAGAGCAGAGCGCACAGGCGACTGGGAACTCCACACATATTGTGTTCGCAATATGATTCCAGTATTTCACGCAGGTGGTCATTTTGCATACGCAAAAAGTTCTCATCTCTATTTGCAGCAGATTAGTGAGCTAACAGAAATAATGCAACAGGATGATTTGAAGTTGTTCACTGAGAAAGGTTACTTTACCATAAGGCGCTCAGATAAATTCTGGGACGGGATATATTCTGATCAGACCATAGAGCAGTGTTTAATGAGAATGTTCAAGCTCCCTGGTGGTCTCACACATGGCAGGGGAATAACCGATAGCACAGTTGCGAAATGGGTACATGGACTACCTCTTTGCCTTCCGATATGTAATGCTCTCGAAAATTTTGTTCATGTTCACACTGGTCATGGCGAACAACATCGGGATCTCCGTCAAAGTTCACAATTGACTGATGCCAGTGATATCACCAAATTATTGAACTGGCTCAGAGTGCATTCCCCCTTTCAGAATAGAGATCCACTACAATTAGTCTCTATGGCGACCGGGCTTGTGGCCGACGAAACTGTGAACTGTGACCAAGTTCGCAAAATTGGTGAATGTTGCGTATCGAATGTTGTAAGCAAAACGTTCAACAGCATCAAACTACGACGTGTTGACACTGTGAAGTCTTTCGCATCGATGGCAAATAGCATCAAAGTCCGTGGAAGTAAGGTAGTGATTGACCCCACAATTATGTTCAACCGCATCACATATGTTATTCAGTCACAAGCAGAGATGGAAGAGTATCTCAAATATGAACTCGCCTCGAAACCACCAGCATTGTTTGATTCTGCTGGAATGAGGAAGACACAGAAAAGCACACTCGGTAAGATCCTCAAAACATTATTTATTTATTGGTGCTTAACGCCACATCAGCAGCTAAGGCTATATCGTGGCGATAAAACATTAAAAGAAAAACATGGCAGAAACGAAAATCAAAGCAGAGTAAGAAAAAACAGTAATAAAAATGATACTCAATGTAATAAGAACAGTGGTGCATGAAGAAACAATAAATATGAATAATTCACAAATCAACCAGGTGAATTTAAGTCTTAAAGACTCTAGTTCAAGATGATAAAAACAATTTTAAAATTTACTAAAAAGGTTGATTGTTTTCAAAAATGAGAGAATTATATTCGGGCTCGTATGATAAAACAGATCTCTCAGAGATCCTACAGAAAAGTACTGCCCTCTGACATGATTAAAATCCGTACAATGTAAAAGAATGTGTTCCACTGACAACACCTGCTGGCAGGGAACACACTCTGGTCGCACAGACCCCTCCAACAAAAAGGAATGTGTTAGTCGCGTATGACCAACATGACACCGCGTCAAAATAACATGATCTTTTCTACAAAGGTTACTGGATGGGTAGTGATCAGAAATAGTTGGTCGGAAGCAATGGAGCTTGTTATTTGTCGCCCCATTCCATTCCGCCTGCCACATAGATTTGATGTAACTACTAATATGAGGCTTAAAATCACTGTATGGAATGTTAAAATCAGTGAGAGGCTTTGTTAAAGCCTGTTTTGCTGCACTGTCTGCTTTGGTGTTACCAGCGATACCTACATGTCCGGGTAACCAGCAAAACACGATATCATATTGGTCAGACATGAGAGTTGTTAACTTCTCACGAAGTTCCAAAATGAGAGGGTTCTTCAACTTTGGGTTGAGCAAAGCAAGCAAAGAGGAAAGAGAGTCAGAAAAAATAATCGACTTCTTTTCCTGGACATTTTCGATATGTTCGAGTGCGAGTTGCAAAGCTTTAACTTCAGCTGTGAAGATAGAACTTTGATTCGGTATTCTGATTGAAGTGACATGATCATCAGTGACAACAGCTGATGCTACTTTGTCTCCATCTTTTGATCCGTCTGTATAGATCCTTGTATATGTACTGTACTTGGACTTAATTTCAGCATATTTCTGCTTAAACTGCAGAGAATTTGTTTCAGACTTTTTAGTAGATGCTAGGTCCAAAATAACTGTTGGCTTTTTAAGATGCCAAGGAGGAGTTTGTGGTTCACGGTTCTCTTTTATTGTAACTGGTTCAATTTTGGCAGACTCCATATGAGGTTTAATTCTAATTCCCAATGGGGGGATATGTTTCTGATGACGGTTAAAAAATTCAGTATTTTGAGGTTCTGAGACACAATTGTATGCAGGGTTGGACGGATTAGAAAGAAGTTTTGAAACATATTGGAGTGAAAGTTTAATTCTGCGCTTCTCAAGAGAAGGCTCCTCTGCCTCAACAAGCATCGAATCTACCGGTGATGTTCGAAAAGCACCAAGGCTGATTCTTATGCCACTATTATGAATGGCATCAAGAGTTTTGAGATATGACTTCCTTGCTGAACCGTAAACCACACAGCCGTAATCTAATTTTGATCTGACAAGTGATCTATACAGATGGAGTAATGTTTTTTGGTCAGCACCCCAATCAGTGCTACCAACTACCTTCAAAAGGTTCAGTGCCCTTTTACACTTTACCTTTAGTTGTTTTATATGAGAAGTGAAATTCAGTTTGCTGTCGAACAACAAACCCAAGAATTTCACTTCCTTAACAACATTAATTCGACTCCCGTCTATTTTCAATTCTGGATCAAGGTGGTGTTTCCGGAGCTTACAGAAATGAACGCAATTAGTTTTCGTTTTAGAGAATTTGAAGCCGTTTTCTGTAGCCCATTTCTGGATTCTATTCAAACACAGCTGAAGTTTGCGCTCTATAGCATTCATTTTTTTGCTGCTATAGCAGATTAAAAAGTCATCTACATACAATGACGAGTCAACCGTATTCTCAATTGCATCAATAATACTATTGATTTTTACTGAGAAAAGGGTAACAGATAAAATACTTCCTTGAGGAACCCCCAACTCCTGCCCGTGAGGATCAGATAACGTTGACCCAACACGAACCTGAAATTGGCGGTCCCTCAAAAAGTTCTCAATAAAAAGAGGCATACGCCCCCTCAACCCCATGTTAAAAAGATCTTTTAAAATCCCATACGTCCACGTTGTATCATATGCCTTCTCCAGATCAAAGAAGATGGCGACCACATGTTCTTTTCTAGCAAAGGCATTTCTAATAAACGTTTCAAGTCTGACCAAATGATCCGCAGTACTTCTCTGGTTCCTGAAACCACACTGAACATCCGCAAGCAGATTGTTCGATTCCAGAAACCAGACAAGTCGGTCATTGATCATCCTCTCCATGGTTTTGCACAGACAACTAGTTAAGGCAATAGGCCTGTAATTGCTTGGGTTGCTGTGATCTTTATCAGGCTTAGGAATAGGAATTATAGTTGCTTGACGCCAGGATGGTGGAAACTTGCCAGTCACCCAAATGCCATTAAAAACTGATAATAAAAGTTCTAGTGATGTTTGTGGCAGATGCTTTAAAAGATTGTAATGTATGTCATCGGGACCAGTGGCAGTATCCTTTGCTCTATGCAAAGAGTTACGTAACTCTTCCATAGAGAAAGGTTCATTGTAATCCTCTAGGTTGTTGGAGGTAAATTTGATCTTTTGTTTTTCTTGCTGTTTTTTAATTTTAATAAATTCTGGATTACAATTTTTAGACGACGAATGTTTCGAAAATGTGGAGGCCAAAGTGTTTGAAATTTCTGTTTTGGATGTAATTAGGGTGTTGTTTTCCTTCAGGTGTTGTACAGTTGAGTTTGTTTCTTTTCCTTTAATCTTTTTAATCATTCTCCAAATTTTAGTGATAGGGGTGTTTTGATTAATCTTGGAAATGTAAGATTCCCAAGAACTTTTCTTTTTTTGTTTTATATGTCGTCTTGTTTTTGCACGATTTATACGAAGTTTGTCTAAATTATTTGTAGTTGGTGACTTGTTAAATTCCCTTTCAGCTTTCTTTCGTTCCTTTATAGCCTTTTTGCATTCATCATCAAACCATGGTTTGTTGAAACGTTTTGGATTTGTCGAGGTTTTAGGGATGACTGTGTTTGCAATGTCAAGCAGCTCGTTTGTAAAATGTTCGATTTGGTCAGCACTATCCTGAAATTTCTCCCGTGTGAGGCGTTCAGAACAAAGCGATGAAAAAGTGTCCCAGTCAGCCTTTTTAAAGTTCCACTGGGGCACTCTCTCATCGTCCACCGGAACTACACTCTCCAACACAATTGGAAAGTGATCACTCCCGCACAAGTCATCTTCTACCTTCCACGAAAAGTCAAGGAAGATAGAAGGGCATGCAATTGAAAGATCAATCGATGTATACGAACCAGATGCGGGGTGCAGATAAGTGTCTGACCCATCATTAAACAAACACAAGTCATATTTTGTAATGAACTCTTCTACAGCTTTACCTTTGGCATCTTCTTGACTGCAGGAATTACCCCAAAGGGGGCTATGTGCGTTAAAATCACCCAACAAAATGTATGGGGTTGGAAGCTGTTGTACCAGCAGCTCAAGATCATTCAGTTGTAAGGATTTATTTGGTGAAACGTATATAGAACATAATGTAATTGTCTTGTCTAAAGTTAGGCGTACCGCCACAGCCTGTAAATTTGACTGCAAAGATACAGGACTGTGGATAATGTCGTTTCTAACTAAGACGGACGTTCCACGAATATGAAGATCAGTTTCATCTGCCCAGTCATTGTACGATGTATAATGCTTAAATGCTGAATGATCCCGAGCCTCAGGTTTCTTTAAAAGAGTTTCCTGCAGGCAAAAAGCAGCAGGTTTATATTTTTGGCTTAAAAGGCCCAGTTCATTAAAATTTGCTCTAAAACCTCGACAATTCCACTGTATTATGTTATTTTTATTCATTCTATCCATATTTGGTTGGAGATTTATCTGGTGGACGAATGGGTGAAATAGCCCCAATAGTTTTCTTCGGCGATTTCTGTCTTGGGGACCTATTCTGGGAGGCGTTCGGGCATAAGGGCCCGAACGTTTCATCGATGCACTCACCGAATTCCATTGATTCAAGGCCTTCAAACCTATTACGAGTAATAGGGTCTTTTAGAGCCTTGGGAATTCTATCCGACTGTTTTTGAGTTTCTGTATTCTTTTTGTTGTATTTTGCTGTATTCTTTTTCTGATACTGACTAAGATTTTGATTGTGTGGTTTCGGTTTTGTTTGATCTTTTTTCTGTTCAGGTTTTGCTTGTAGTTTTTCCTGTTCTTTCTTTGGATTTGGTGTTGATTTACTTTCTAATGCTGTGTGAGGAATTGAAGGTGTTTGGGTGGATTTTGGTTCAGTTACATTTGAATGTTGTTCTATTGTGAATGCTTGCACTAGAGATGGTAACGTGCCCTTGATCCATGTATATTGGGTTTGGCAACCTACTGCTACTGATGGTACTTTCTGTGATAGTTTTGCAGCATATGAAGGTGATGACGTGCTCATACCAGGCATTGTTGTCACAATATCTCTGGCCTCTTTAAAACTTATTTGTTTCTCACATTTTATTCTCTGTATAGTTTTTTCTTTGTTCCAGACAGGGCAATCTTTCGACGATGACATGTGATTGCCCTGACAATTTACGCATTTAATGGCATTGTTACATGGCTCGTCTTGGTGTTGTTGGCCGCATTTATAGCATATAGTTTGACCCCTGCAGTTGTTTTGTCCATGGCCAAATTTTTGGCACTTGAAGCATCGAAGTGGATTTGGTATATATAAATCCACTTTGATGTACATATAACCTACTTTGATTGTTTTTGGTGGTTGGGCTGAGCTAAATGAGAGAATAAAAGTGTTTGTTTTGATGGTTGAACCATTTTTTTTAATTTCGATATTCTTAACTGATGTTACACCCTGTGGTTCAAGTTCTTTCTGTATTTCTAGTACATCAATACCTGCTAATTCCCTTGTTCTGATTACACCGATTACACCCCTGCTGCTGTTAAGCGTCCTATGTGGAAAAGCATTCACCTCCATATCTGCAAGTTTGTCTATATTTAGTAAATTTATTGCTTGTGCTTCCTTGTTACATTCTATAAGTATTGCCCCAGTCCTCAGCTTTTTAACATTTTTTACTGTACCAGCAATCCCTTTAACAGCTTTCTCTAAGGCAAAAGGGTTGATATCAGTTGCCCTTTTACTTGAGTCACCTGCATATATTATAATAAATTTTGGCCATTTATTCAAAGCTGTTGAAAGTTTTGGATCAGAGTCAGAATCAGAATCATCTGAGGGAAATTCTCGACCTCGTTTAAGTTTTTTGTTTTGTGTGGTTTCCATGATAGAATTGTATAATCGTTCATTGCTCCGGCTCCCACCCACCACGGAGTCCAACAAGGGGTAGGGTTACTGCCAAGCAGTGAACCCACCGGGTTGCCGGTATTCCCACATACCTGGTATGGAGCAATATACTCAGCCAGTGTTGATGCCGAAGCATGCCACTGACTGATTGGCCCGTGTGTGGAAGTGCCAGGTCTTCAGATGGCGGCCATCCAATCAATCACTGTATAAACCACCGAAATAAAAGGTTGCCCATAACCGAAACAGACAGTGCAGCAAAAATAAGTGGCTATTAAAATATAAAGTGTTTAAAAACAGTACACAATGGCAATTATGTTATGTGAATAAAAGAAATGATTGACTGAATGGTCACCAAATGCCCCCCGACGTGACACCCAGTACTTTTTGGGGTGGGGGCTCCCGATTGGCCAGAACGGACCATCCGACCACCCTTCTACTCCCGAAATTGGGGCCAAAGCAGTGTGTTGAACAACATTATCTCCGAAATGGAGACCAGGGCTCCATCCCGGAGACTGCCCTAACCGGGGCTACGAGTCCTCAACTGCCAGGATTCCTTCTTCCGGGGCCTTCGGAACGCACCTCACGGGAGAACAAGGTGCCTGCCAGATGGTATTAGCAGGATTGATCATTTTGGTCCGGGGCTGCGTATTTATGTATTTCGCAGCGAACCAACTCAATTGAGCAAACCTGCCAATTAGAAATTAGCAAACCTGCCCAATTGAGCAGGCCGTCCTCTATCCGCCACCTGAGGACCCGCCTAGTAGGGAATGATCAAACCCCCCTAGGTCCTCAAAACATACGGTTCCGAGCAAACTAAAATCCCAGAACATTCTCTGTTTGTTGTAGATGGTGGATTTTTATTGAGGGCAGTTGTATGGCCTAAACAGTCGTCATATAAGGACATATGTACATCATATTCCAATTATCTAGTGAGACATTTTGGGGCGAACGTCGTGGTTGTTTTTGATGGTTATGCTTGTACAATGTCGACAAAGGGCATGGAACAAGCCCGTAGATCTAAAGACAGGTATTCCATTGATATCAATATCTCACCCGAGTTACCAGCCACCACACCCCAATCCGATTTCCTTGCAAATGCCAAGAACAAAACCCAACTGATCGATCTTCTAATGCAGGAGCTATCTGCTATCAATATTCAGTCCAAGCAGGCCGAGGCTGATGCTGATGTACTGATAGCCGAAACTGCACTTGACATCGCTCGAGATGACAACAATGTTGTCGTTGTGGGAACAGACACAGACTTGTTAGTCATTCTTACCTCTCGAGTTCAACCGGGATGTAATATCCACATGATGTATTCCATTACCCCAAACTTACTATTTTCAGTTAGTGAAATAGCAACCAAAATGGGTGACCATAGAAGCAACCTCCTTGTAGCACATTCTATAAGTGGTTGTGACACTACTTCTGCACTCTTTCGAGTTGGTAAGAAGAAAGTATTCAGTACAATTGTCTCCGATGTTACTAGCGACTCACAACAGTATGTCAACACAATTTTGGCGGATGACAGTACACCAAGTGCAGTAGCCGCTGCCGGGGAACAACTTCTCCTGATCTTATACGGGAGTAAAACTGTTTCCTCTCTCGACCAATATAGATATGTCACTTACAAGCGTCATGTAGCAAAATCTAAACTGAATAAACCCATCGACCTAGCCTCACCCCCACCAAGCAGCGATGCTGCACAACAACATGTCTACAGATGTTATCTCTAGGTCCAACAATGGCTGGGCACTTCGCTTCCTCCGACGGATTGGGGGTGGTCGCTAGACAATGGACTTCTTGTACCGACTGCAGCCACAAAGCCATGTGCCCCCTATAACCTACTGAATCTGATCAGTTGTGGTTGCAAGAGTGCTTGTACAATAAGGTGTGGGTGTAAGAAGGCAGGACTCCCTTGCTCAGATTTGTGTAATTGCAGTTCGGATTCTTGTAACAACCACAGAAACACTGTCCTGTCGGAAATTTCTGAGTTTGATGAATAATATGCATATAGGTCATGTCATTTCTGTATATAGCGTTGATAATAGTCAATGTAACTTAATCCATGTTGATTGATTTGTACATTCTGTAAATATTATTTATTGATTTTTGTACATTCTGTAAATATTATTTATTGATCTAATGCTGCCAGACACAGACGTGTCTGTTCGGTCCCAAGCCCGAAAATAGTTGAGTTCTCATGCTGACGAATTTTATGCCAAAAGGGGAACTCGGCCAGAAGCAGAGGGGGGTCTTCCATAATGTCTATTTTGTAAGCAATGATAAAAGTCTTCAAATGGTGGTGGATTTTTTATCGTCTGTCCAACTAACATCCCGTTCTGTACTACGACCCTTTGGGCAAATCCGTTAGGAAAATCGTCATTTTTTGCGTAAATCCGATACTTTTTTGTGAATTTTCAATAATTTTTCGCAGAAATTGTCACAGAATGCACATTTTCCTCTAGGTAAATGTATATTAGACATTATGTAGCTCGAAATACGTGTAAACAAAAAATACAGTTGGATCAATTCGAGGTTACAAAGTTCGTGCGATTTTTTTTGATTTTTTTCAAACGCGTTTTCGAAAAAAGGCTGTAGAAAAAAAAGCTCAACTGGGATTTTAGGGGACTTTTGTCTAATCGTTCAGTGACATGTACTCGACATTCCCTGAAAAAATCAGCTTTCTCCGATTTTTTTCCCTAGTGAAACCTAATGTTCTTGGGCTATGGGGGATTATTGATTGAATGTGCTAACCATACTCAGGCCTTCAATCTTTTAAAAAACAAAAAGATTAGTAGACATGGAAAAATGCAAG
The DNA here is from genome assembly GCA_031216915.1 of Pictodentalium vernedei. Classification (NCBI taxonomy): domain Eukaryota; kingdom Metazoa; phylum Mollusca; class Scaphopoda; order Dentaliida; family Dentaliidae; genus Pictodentalium; species Pictodentalium vernedei. The sequence continues at coordinate 876,706,442 of CM062297.1, read as the reverse complement.
CTCTCACAAAACCCTCAATTCCAGCAGAGGTGTTGTTCGAACTAGAGAGCTGGCAAATATTGATGACTCGGAAATTTTGGAAGAATTAAAACCACAAGGTGTAGTTAGTGTCAAAAGAATAATAATTAAGAAAAACGGAAATGAAATTCAAACTAACACTTTTATATTTGGATTTAATACCACTCAACCCCCCAAATCAATAAAAGTGGGTTATTTGAACATCAAAGTGGATCGGTATATTCCTAACCCACTGAGGTGTTTCAGATGCCAAAAATATAGACATAGTAAAGATTCGTGCCGTGGTCAAGCAACATGCCACCAATGCAGTTTAAAGCACGAAGGGCCATGTACCAGTTCTGATTATAAATGTGTAAACTGCCAGGGCAACCATATGTCCTCTTCAAGGGATTGCCCTGTGCGGAAAAGGGAAAAGTTAATTCAAACATTAAAATGTGAAAAACAAATAAGCTTTAAGGAGGCCAGAGATATTGTTTCATCTATGCCTGCCATTAATACATCAACCCCATCGTATGCTACAACTCTAAAAAAAAAATACAGACAAGATCGGTAGAATGTCAAACTAATCATACATGGCTCAAAGGCACTATACCAGTCCCGTTACACGCCTTTTCAATTGAACATTCAAGTCAAACAGAGACACAGTCCACACAAACCCGTAGACAGGAAAACACTGATAAGAAACAAGACAAAGATTCACCCAAAACTATACAACCTAAACAACAAATAACATCAGGCCAGAAAAATGAGCCAAACCAAATAAAACACAAACCACTTCAAAAATCACTACAACATTTGAGTCAGAATCAGATAAGAAAATTAGAAAAAGAAAATAAGAAAAAGGAGAAGGATAAACAAAAGCTTTTATCAGACAGGTCACCCAAAGCACTTCAGAATCCTGTTACTCGTAACAGGTTTGAAGGCTTTGAGGAGATGGCAGTCGATGATTGTATCGACGAAACGTTCTGGCAACTGAGCCAGAACTCGAAGAATATATCCCCGAGGAACAAGTCGCCAAAGAAAAATACCGGGGCTATTTCGCCCATTCGTCCACCATCCACATCTCCATCCAAATATGGATAATACAAATAATCATAATATCATACAGTGGAATTGTCGAGGTTTTAGAGCGAATTTTAATGAACTTGATCTTCTAAGCCAAAAATATAAACCTGCTGCTTTTTGTCTGCAGGAAACTCTTTTAAAGAAACCCGAGGCTCAAGATCATTCAGCCTTTAAGCATTATACTTCGAATAATGCCTGGGTAGATGATACTGACCTTCACATTCGTGGAACGTCCGTCTTAGTTAGAAACGACATTATTCACAGTTCTGTATCTTTGCAATCAAATTTACAGGCTGTATCGGTACGCCTAACTTTAGACAAGACAATTACATTATGCTCTATTTACGTTTCACCAAGTAAAGCCCTGCAACTGAATGATCTTGAGCTACTGGTCCAACAGCTCCCAACTCCATACATTTTGTTATGTGATTTTAATGTACATAGCCCTCTTTGGGGTGATTCCTGCAGTCAAGAAGATGTAAAGGGTAAAACTGTATAAGAGTACATTACAAAATATGATCTGTGTTTGTTAAATGATGGTTCAGATACTTATCTCCACCCCGCATCTGGTTCGTATACATCAATTGATCTTTCAATTGCTTGCCCTTCTATCTTTCTCGATTTTTCTTGGAAGGTAGAAGATGACTTGTGCGGGAGTGATCACTTTCCAATTGTCGTGGAGAGTGTAGTTCCGGCGGACGATGAGAGAGTGCCCCAGTGGAACTTTAAAAAGGCTGACTGGGACACTTTTTCATCGCTTTGTTCTGGACGCCTCATACGGGAGAAATTTCAAGATAGTGCTGACCAAATAGAACATTTTACTAAAGAGCTGCTTGACATTGCAACACAGTCATCTCTAAAACCTCGGGAAATCCAAAACGTTTCACCAAACCATGGTTTGATAATGAATGTAAAAAGGCTATAATGGATCGTAAGAAAGCTGAAAGGGAATTTAACAAGTCACCAACCACATATAATTTAGACAAACTTCGTATAAATCGGGCAAAAACAAGACGACTTTTAAAACAAAAAAAGAAAAGTTCTTGGGAATCTTACGTTTCTAAGATTAACCAAAACACTCCCATCACTAAAAATTGGAAAATGATTAAAAAGATTAAAGGAAAAGAAACAAAATCAACTGTACAACACCTGAAGGAAAACAACACCTCAATTACATCTAAAACAGAAATTTCAAACACTTTGGCCTCCACATTTTCGAAACATTCGTCGTCTGAAAATTGTAATCCTGAATTTCTAAAAATTAAAAAACACCAAGAAAAACAAAAGATCAAATTTGCCTCCAACAATTTAGAGGATTACAATGAACCTTTCTCTATGGAAGAGTTACGCAACTCTTTGCATAGAGCAAAGGATACTGCTACTGGTCCCGATGATATACATTATAAACTTTTAAAACACCTTCTTCAAACTTCACTAGAACTTTTATTGTCAGTTTTTAATGACATTTGGGTGACTGGCCAGTTTCCACCTTCCTGGCGAAAGGCAACAATTATTCCCATTCCAAAGCCTGATAAGGATCACAGTAATCCAAGTAATTACAGACCAATTGCACTAACTAGTTGTCTGTGTAAAACCATGGAGAGGATGATCAATGATCGGCTTGTCTGGTTTCTGGAATCGAACAATCTGCTTGCAGATGTTCAGTGTGGTTTCAGAGACCAGAGAAGTACTGTGGATCATTTGGTCAGACTTGAAACTTTTATTAGAAATGCCTTTGCTAGAAAAGAACATGTGGTCGCCATCTTCTTTGATCTGGAGAAGGCATATGATACAACGTGGACGTATGGGATTTTAAAAGATCTTTTTAACATGGGGTTGAGAGGGCGTATGCCCCTTTTTATTGAGAACTTTTTAAAGGATCCCCAATTTCAGGTTCGTGTAGGGTGAACGTTATCAGATCCTCACGAGTAGGAATTGGGGGTTCCTCAGGGTAGTATTTTATCCATTACCCTGTTTTCTATAAAAATTAATAGTATCATCGATGCTATTGAGAATATGGTCGATTCCTCATTGTATGTTGATGATTTTTTAATCTGCTATAGCAGCAAAAAAATGAATGCTAAAGAGCGCAAACTTCAGCTGTGTTTGAACAGAATCCAGAAATAGGCTACTGAAAACGGTTTCAAGTTTTCAAAGACCAAAACTAATTGTGTTCATTTTTGTAAGCTCCGGAAGCATCATCTTGATCCAGAGTTGAAATTGGATGGAAACACCATTACAGTTGTAAAGGAAGTTAAATTCTTAGGTTTGTTGTTTGACAGTAAACTGAATTTCACTTCCCACATAAAGCAACTAAAAGTTAAATGTAAGAGAGCTCTGAACCTACTGAAGGTCGTTGGTAGCACTGATTGGGGTGCTGACCAAAAAACTTTGCTCCATCTCTATAGATCACTTGTTCGATCAAAATTAGAGTATGGTTGTATAGTTTACGGTTCTGCAAGGAAATCTTATCTCAAACCACTTGATGCAATTCATAATAGTGGTATTAGAATTAGTCTAGGGGCTTTTCGAACATCCCCAATAGACTCGATGCTTGTTGAAGCAGAGGAGCCTTCTCTGGAGAAGCGTAGAATTAAATTATCTCTCCATTATGTATCTAAACTTTTGGCCAATCCTTCAAATCCTGCTTATAATTGTGTTTCAGAACCTCAAAATGTTGACTTTTTTAACCGCCACCAGAAACTCATTCCTCCATTGGGAATTAGAATCAAACCCCACATGGAGTCTGCCAAAATTGAACTACATACAATAAAAGAAAATCGTAAAACACATATTCCTCCGTGGCATCTTAAAAAACCTACTGTTATTTTGGATCTTGCTTCTACCAAAAAATCTGATACCAATTCCTTGCAGTTCAAACAAAAATATGCCGAAATAAAGTCCAAGTATAGTACATATACAAGGATCTATACAGATGGATCTAAAGATGGTGACGAAGTATCATCAGCTGCTGTTACTGGTGATCATGTCACCTCAACCAGAATCCAGAATCAAAGTTCTATTTTCACAGCTGAAGTTAAAGCTATTCAACTCGCTCTTGAACATATCGAGAATGCTCAGGAAAAGAAGTCGATTATTTTTTCCGACTCTCTTTCCTCTTTACTTGCTTTACTCAACCCCAAGTTGAAGAACCCTCTAGTTTTGGAACTTCGTGAGAAGTTAACAACTCTCATGTTTGACCAGTATGATATCGTGTTTTGCTGGTTACCTGGACATGTAGGTATCGCTGGTAACACCAGGGCAGACAGAGCAGCAAAACAGGCTTTAACAAAGCCTCTCACTGATTTTAACATCCCTTTCAGTGATTTTAAGCCTCATATTAGTAGTTACATCAAATCTATGTGGCAGGCGGAATGGGATGGAGCGACAAATAACAAGCTTCATCGCTTCCGACCAACTATTTCAGATTACTACCCGTCTAGTAACCTTTGTAGAAAGGATCTTGCAGTTTTGACGCGGTGTCATATTGGTCATACAAGACTAACACATTCCTTTTTCTTGGAGGGTACTGTGCGACCAGAGTGTGTTCCCTGCCAGCAGGTGTTGTCAGTGGAACACATTCTTTTACATTGTACTGATTTTAATCATGTCAGAGGGCAGTATTTTTCTGTAGGATCTCTGAGAGATCTTTTTTATCGTACGAGCCCGAATATGATTCTCGCATTTTTGAAATCAATCAACCTTTTTAATAAATTTTAGAATTGTTTTATTATTTTAAACTAGAGTCTTTAAGACTTACTTTCACCAGGTTGATATGTGAGATATTCATATTTCTTGTTTCTTCACGCATCACTGTTTATATTACATTGTCTTTATCATTTTTATTGTAGCTGTTTTTACTCATCTTTGTATTTCATTATTGTCATGTTTCCCTTTTATCGTTTACTCGCCACGATATAGCCTTAGCTGCTGATGTGGCGTTAAGCACCAATAAATAATAATAATAATAATCATATTACTTGGATAAAGGGATGAAAAATCTAATACTACTATAGGACCAAGGTGTAGTCCATGAACAGGATCAAGCACCAAAGCTCCGGGATATTTTGAGTCTTCCAAATCATTGTAACTTTTGTACGAATTTTGTGGAATGAACTTCAAAACATAATCTTCATCCGTTGCAAGAAACTAAAAAAGTTCATAGATAAGTTTTGAATTTCCACGATTCAATATTTTTGACAACATGGATCCACTCCTTCTCGATACATTTTGCCATAGACTAATAACATCTGTTTTTTCCAATATCCGCAAGACCAGGGATGTATCTTTCAGACAATATTTAAGGACACTTGTTCGTTTTTCTATGGTACCATTAAAATAAGGTTCAATCATATCATATGTGATAGGTGCCTTATGTGTTTTAAGGGTTATCCATGCTAATGCATCTAACCTCTTGCCAATATTTGGTACCAAAAGATCATATATTGTTATACCTGCATAATAGTCAGTAGTGATCTTAAAATCCATCTTAAATTCTGCATTTGACACCTTTCCTTTCTCTTCACTCATCAACGTTTTTGTGACAGTGTCTATAAATGTTTTCTCTTTCAACCTTCGAAAATACGTCCTCAAAAAGTTTTCAATAAAAAGAGGCATACGCCCCCTCAACCCCATGTTAAAAAGATCTTTTAAAATCCCATACGTCCACGTTGTGTCATATGCCTTTTCCAGGTCAAAGAAGATGGCGACCACATGTTCTTTTCTAGCAAAGGCATTTCTTATAAACGTTTCTAATCTGACCAAATGATCCACAGTACTTCTCTGGTTTCTGAAACCACACTGAACACCTGCAAGCAGATTGTTCGATTCCAGAAACCAGACAAGTCGATCATTGATCATCCTCTCCATGGTTTTACACAGGCAACTTGTTAAGGCAATAGGCCTATAATTGCTTGGGTTGCTGTGATCTTTATCAGGCTTAGGAATAGGAATTATAGTAGCGTTTCGCCAGGAAGGTGGAAACTGGCCAGTCACCCAAATGTCATTAAAAATAGATAATAAAAGTGCAAGTGAAGTTTGAGGCAGATGTTTTAAAAGTTGATAGTGTATTTGATCAGGTCCAGTGGCAGAATCCTTTGCTCTATGCAAAGAGTTACTTAACTCTTCCATAGAGAAAGGTTCGTTGTAGTCCTCTAAGTTATTGGATGTACATTTAATCTTTTGTTTTTCTTGTTGTTTTTTAAGTTTGAGGAACTCTGGGTTACTATTTTCAGACGACGAATGTTTAGAAAATGTAGAGGCCAACTTGTTTGAAATTTCCTGTTTTGATGTTATGAGTGTGTTGTTATCTTTTAGGTGTTGTACAGCTGATTGTGTTTCTTTTCCTTTAATTTTTTTAATCATTTTCCAAATTTTAGTGATGGGGGTGTTTTGATTTAGTTTCGAAACGTAAGTTTCCCATGAACTTTTCTTTTTATGTTTTAAAAGTCGTCTTGTTTTTGCCCGATTTATACGTAATCTATCCAAATTTTGTGTAGTTGGTGACTTATTAAATTCTCTCTCAAATTTCTTGCGATCTTTTATAGCCTGTTTGCACTCAGTATCAAACCATGGTTTAGTGAAACGTTTTGGATTTGCCGAGGTTTTAGGTATGACTTGGCTTGCAATGTCAATCAACTCTGTGGTGAAGTGTTCAATCTGGTCAGTACTGTCCTGAAATTTCTCCCGTGTGAGGCGTTCAGAACAAAGCGATGAGAAAGTGTCCCAGTCAGCCTTTTTAAAGTTCCACTGGGGCACCCTCTCATCATCCGCCGGAACTACACTCTCCAACACAATCGGAAAGTGGTCACTCCCGCACAAGTCATCTTCTGTCTTCCATGAAAAATCAAGGAAGACAGAAGGGCATGCAATTGTTAAATCAATTGAAGTGTAAGAACCAGATGCGGGGTGCAGGTAAGTATCTGAACCATCATTGAACAAGCACAAGTCATATTTTGTAATGAACTCTTCTACAGTTTTAGCTTTTGCATCTTCTTGACTGCAGGAATTACCCCAAAGGGGGCTATGTGCGTTAAAATCGCCCAACAAAATGTATGGGGTTGGGAGTTGTCGGACCAGCAGCTCAAGGTCATTCAGTTGTAAGGCTTTACTTGGTGAAACGTAAATGGAACAAAGTGTAATTGTTTTGTCCAAAGTTAGGCGTACCGCCACAGCCTGTAAATTTGTCTGTAGTGGTACGGAACTGTGAATGATGTCGTTCCTAACCAGGATACTCGTTCCACGAATATGAAGATCATCAGCATCTGCCCAGGCATTATACAATGTATAATGCTTAAAGGTTGAATGACCTTGAGCCTCGGGTTTCTTTAAAAGAGTTTCCTGCAGGCAAAAAGCAGCAGGTTTATATTTTTGGCTGAGAAGACCCAGTTCATTAAATTGGCTCTAAAACCTCGACAATTCCACTGTATTATGTTATGTTTGTTTGTATTAGCCATATTTCGAGGGAGATTTAGAGGGTGGACGTATGGGCGAAATAGCCCCTGTAATATTCTTTGGTGAATTTTTCCTCGGGGATCTATTCTTTGAAGAAGTCGGACGTAATTGTTCGAATGTATCATCGATACAATCACCAACCTCCATATCCTCAAGACCTTCAAACCTGTTGCGAACAACAGGGTTTTGAAGAACCTTAGGTAATCTGTCCGATAATTGTTTTTGTTTCACTTTTTCTTTTTTCTTTTCCTCTTTTTCTAACTTTTTAATTTGACTCTGACTCATATTGTGCTGTTGTGATCTTTGTTCTGGTTTAGACTTTGTTTTGTTTTGCTCATTTTTATGCTCTGAATTCGTGGCATGTTCCTTATTTTGAACAGGTTTAGATGTATTGTTTCCTGATTTTTGTTCTGTTTTATCTTCTGTTGTTTTTGAAGTTGTTGGCTCTGGTTTGGGATTTTGTTCTTTTTTCTGTTCAAGTTTTGTTTTTAACTTCTCTGTTGTTTGCGTTGCATTATTTGTTTGTGTTGACTGTGTCTCGATTTGATCTATTGTGAAACTCTGTACTAAAGATGGAATAGTACCTTTAAGCCAGGTGTATTGGGTTTGGCATTCCACTGACGTTGTTGGCAATTTTTGACATAATTTTTTTGCATATGATGGTATTGATAAATTCATGCCAGGCATTGATGAAACTATTTCTCTGGCCTCTTTGAAACTGATTTGTCGCTCACATTTAATTTTCTGTATTTCTTTTTCTTTCCTCCAAACAGGGCAATCCTTGGATGCAGCTACATGATTGCCCTGGCAGTTACAACATTTGATGGCATTACTGCACTGGCCTAGATGTTCCTCGCCACATTTAAAACAGATTTGTTTTCCTCTACAGGTATTCTGGCCATGTCCATACTTCTGACATTTGAAACATCGAAGTGGATTTGGTATAAATAAATCCACTCCGACGCTCATGTATCCTATTTTTAGTGCCTTTGGTGGTTGAGACGAATTAAAAGTTAAAATATACGTGTTAGTTGGTACAGGTTTTCCATCTTTTTTAATCACTATCCTTTTAACTGCAGTAACACCTTGAGATTTTAGTTCTTTTTCAATTTCTAGCTCGTCAATGCCTGACAGTTCTCTTGTACGTACTACGCCTTTGCAACTGTTTAGAGTTTTGTGAGCAAAGACGTTGACCTCCATATTGACGAGTTTGTCCATCTTTAGCAAATTGATTGCTTGCATTTCTCTTCTACATTCTATAAGTATTGCCTCTGATCGATGTTTTTTCACATTTTTAACATCTCCAGCTATTCCTTTGATGGCCTTTTCCAATGCAAAGGGGTTAATATCTGATGCTCTTTTATCTTCATTATTTGCATAAATTATAACAAATTTTGGCCAGTTGTTCACAATAATTTGTTCTTTTTCAAGATCGGAGTCAGAATCAGAGTCTGTAAATTTCAAATCGTACTCTAGTTTGTGTTTTTTGGTTGTTGTAGCCATATTTAAGTCATTAATGATTCACTGCCCCGGCTCCCACCCACCACGGAGTCCAACAAGGGGTAGGGTTACTGCCATGCAGTGAACCCACCGGGTTGCCGGTATTCCCACATACCTGGTATGGGGCAGTATACTCAGCCAGTGTTGATACCGAAGTATGCCACTGGCTGATTGGCCCGTGTGTGGAAGTGCCAGGTCTTCAGATGGCGGCCATCCAATCAATCACTGTATAAACCACCGAAATAAAAGGTTACCATGCATAACCGGAACAGACAGTGCAGCAAAATTAAGTGGCTATTAAAATATAAAGTGTTTAAAAACAGTACACAATGGCAATTATGTTATGTGAATAAAAGAAATGATTGACTGAATGGCCACCAAATGCCCCCCGACGTGACACCCAGTACTTTTTGGGGTGGGGGCTCCCGATTGGCCAGAACGGACCATCCGACCTTCCTTCTACTCCCGAAATTGGGGCCAAAGCAGTGTGTTGAACAAGATTATCTCCGAAATGGAGACCAGGGCTCCATCCCGGAGACTGCCCTAACCGGGGCCACGAGTCCTCAACTGCCAGGATTCCTTCTTCCGGGGCCTTCGGAATGCACCTCACGGGAGAACAAGGTGCCTGCCAGATGGTATTAGCAGGATTGATCATTTTGGTCCGGGGCTGCGTATTTATGTATTTCGCAGCGAACCAACTCAATTGAGCAAACCTGCCAATTAGAAATTAGCAAACCTGCCCAATTGAGCAGGCCGTCCTCTATCCGCCACCTGAGGACCCGCCTAGTAGGGGACGATCAAACCCCCCTAGGTCAAGAATACAGATAGGATCAAAAAGGAAAGAAGCCAAGTTCGTTCCCAGTCAAAATCCACCAGATACCGATTTCATCTTACGCGCCAATTCGTTTCAAGAAGTTCATTTGAGACCAAGCCATGAAGAAGTCAAGCAGTCCCATGATCAGAAGACAAGACATTCGGCAGCCAAATCCCCTGACCAGAAGTCAAGATCCGCGGCAGCCAAAATCCCTGACCAGAAGTCAAGATCCGCGGCAGCCAAAATCCCTGACCAGAAGTCAAGATTCCCGGAAGCCAAACCCCTGACCAGAAGTCAAGATCCTCGGAAGCCAAACGTCCATTAGGGTACAATTAAAAAAAAATCAAATTCTACATCAGTATAAAAAATATGTGAAAATCGACTCGTGGAGTTGACAGCACGCACCATTGGAAGTCTGCTTCAGTACCAGATGTGATAATACAATACTTTTTCCCAACTTGTGGCCGAAATGTACTTCAGTTGTTCTTATCGAAATATTATGTTATTATCAGTTCTGGTTACGGTAGAAGACTTCCAGTGGTGCCTGCCGTTATGAGTTTTATGTCATGTATTTTCCCTCCCGTCCTTCATTTGGACGTATAATTTGTGCATATTTAATTCGAGGAATATAGGCGGTGGGAAAATAAACAAAATTCCATTACACCTCAGTGTATTGAAAAGGTAAAACAGAGTGTTATTATTTCCCAGAAGTTGGTGAAAAATAGATAGAACAATAATTTTGTACTCGCCAGTTTACTCAAATTCCGCACACTTGAAAGCCCGACGTTTTCGAGACTTGGAGATCACACGAGTCTGCATAAGCTGTCTTCTTTTATGTCGAGGATAGAATTATAGTTACAACTGTGATATTGTTGTTTGAAAAAATAGTCGCCGATAACATTTTAATCGCAAAGTGGGGTCGGCGCGCAGAAACCAATTCATCCACGTGGCATATAAACGGTCTGGAGATTATTTATTTATTTGTGTTTAAGGTCACATATTTATGAACAATAGCCAATCTTGACAGTTTTACGGGAAGCCGATCGAGCAACTGCCACCCCCCCCCCCCCCCCACACACACAAGCAGGGTTTGTTCAGTACACAACGCTTCCGTGCCCAAGGGCACAGCGCGGTTGGTATTCGGACTCCTCGGTCTGAATCTGTACCTACTGAGTCACCACTCGCGATTCGAGCTCTGTTGTAAACTTCCCGTACAAGGAGGCACGCCGTTGACGGGAGAAAAAATCATAAATGGTCCTACCTGGCACGGATGAGTGTATTGTAATATAACGACATTTGTTTTAATTGCTAATGACATTTTAATTACACAGTGTTGAATGAGACTTCTCTCTGTTGGGTGACGCAAACAAACAGTTCAAAAGAAGAATGAACCAGCGATATCTTTCGAAATGTTTTATTCGAAATGTTTTTGGCAATATAGTGACATTTGTTTTAATTGCTAATACCATTTAATTGCACAGTGTTGAATGTCCTGACAAGAGCGTCTTAGGATAAACAATTGCTTATACTGCGCGACCCTACCTTTTTTTCTGTTTTGTAAGATTCGTATGAAAATATTAGTGGTTACTGAAAAAAATACCAGGTGTAGTAACAGCCGTTTTTAAGATTATCTTGAAGATTATTACGTACCAATAAATTTTTTTCGCGATTGTAAAAGAATATTTTTTTGTCAGAATATAGGCCTGAAGATAATTTTTTCTGATAAATGCACTTATATTTAAATGTTTAATGGATTTCATATCAGATTTTTTTTATAGAAAAAAGAAGAAAACATTTTAGTTGAAGGCGATAACGATATGCCAGATAAATCGTATATAAATCTAATTTTCTAACAATTGTGGATAATACCCACAGTGTGCTGTTTGATAAATTAGACATAAAAAAGTCACCTTTCCTAAAAAATAAATTTTAATCGAAGGTGATGAAGATATGTTAAATAAATCGTATATAAATCTATTTTATAACAAGGCGAGTTCAATTAACTGGATGAAAACACAGTATGATGTTTGATAATTTAAACGTAAAAAATCCCTTTCCCTGTTGGAAGAAGAAATAAAAATGCGAATTCATGTTTTGACAGGAACAGATCGGGCTGAAAACTTTTCGGATATTCACCTCAATTTTTTTTATCCATTTACGTTAATCACCTTGTTGGAAAATAGATTTATAAACGATTTATCGACGTAATTTTCTGCGATTAATATGAATAAAACGCTAGATTTCGAGTCAACTGCATTTATAGTACGGCGACTCATCAATACTGACGTAGCAGTGAGCTTAATGTTGGGAAAATTGTTTTACGATGGAATACTGCGTCGCTCAGAAAGAGATTCCCAAGACATTTCAGACTGTTTTGAATTGTACAAGAGACATATCACAATTTGCGCCCATGTTTGCAGAGAGTGTGGTTTAAAAAGCGAAAATGACGATTTGTTAAAAGAGTCGAAATTTATGAATGTTCGGGACACTGTAACGGAATATTTTACTGAGGCATTGAGAAAACGCAGACGTCCGGAAATATTATACTATATGATTTTCCGTTTTCAATATATATTTCCTACTTTGACAACCATGCACATCGCCTCACAGTATGACTGCATTGAAAACTACATCAGCTACCACACGGACAAAACCAGCCGGTTGCGCACTGGGGAGCGTATGAATTTTGATAGAGACGAATTAGACACAGTATATACTTTATTATGGCCAATAACAACCTCTGTATAAAAATTATGATTGTTTGGTTTTATGTGTATCAATAAACAAAAGTAATTCAATTGTAAAAGTTCGTTTTTAAATCAATTTAGTAAAAACACTGTCAATAGATGGGAACAACAGAGGATTTTGTCCCATTAGTGGAGAGAATCACACAGCGCATTTCCTTTCCCCCTCCCCCAGTCCATCCAACAACCCCGAGAATCCATTCCATTCCCCCATCCATCCTTCGTCCATTCATTCCATCATTCCTTTCTCCAACATTTCATCACATCATTCATTCCATAAGATTGTATCACTTCGCGTGGCGGGGAAACTGTTCGTATATTCCCGTATTCGTGGCGGGGAAACTGTTCACATATTTTCTTATTGGTGGCGGAAAAGTTTTTTGTGTGTTGTATAATCGTTCTACTGAATGTTATCATGTAAGTACATATCTCAGTAAAGCAGAAAAATGAAGTTTGTTTGGTAGAATGTATGTGTGCTCAAATATTCTGTTCTTATGTTTGTTTGCGAGTCGTCCTTCCAACATGACTCATAAAACTCCGTATTTTTTGCAAAGGGTAACTGTCCATTGGTCTTTCTGTTCAAGTCTGCCGTCGTTTGTTCATAACTTGATCCACCCTGCGGGTGGCTATTCGTAGATTTATAAATTCAAAAATTGGGATGAACTGGCATGTTAACATTGGGGTGGGAGCGTATATATATTCTGTAGATGGGTTTGGAGGCACTGTTCTGACCTGGCTAGGCATATTTTAATATTCGATGACAAGAAAAAATGTTTGATAGTACAGGCCGACGTAAGGACGGGTAATCACCCCTCATATGAGAAGAATAAGGATAAAAATGTTTTCTTTTATTTTTAAAACGTATTTTTATTGAATATAAAACACTGTTGAACATCATTATTTTTCATCAATTCTTGAACGTTCATCATTCTTGAATATAATTTTCAATGAAACTACACCCGGTTGTGTGTTTCGATATGTGGCTTGATTGAGTTTTCATTCTCTTCCATGTCATATAATATGACACCACAACAACAGCATATACCGATATCATTTGTATAAAAAAACAGTCTCTGTAGGGACTGGTAAATTTTACAAAAGCTTTGATTCTGTAGTTCGCACATTCCAGATACAATGGGCTTTCAATATTTTAATCTGTGTTACAAACACATGGGTTTAAAGCGACCGTTTCGTTTTTGTCCATTCTGACAGGCAATTGTCCGACATTATAAATAATAATTCAGGTTTTCACTCTGGGTTGTGCAACTTGATTTAGTATTGTATGCCAGTTAACATATACACTCATATATTGATTGGCATACGGCATACAAAAACTTTAATATATTCTTTTTTTTTAATTTTGAAAAACTTTACAAGAAAATGTATTAAAGTTTTTGTATGCCGTATGCCAATCATTATAATGGCGTGTATGCTACTTGGCATACAATATTGAATATGATAATCGCCCGACACATTCGTATGAAATTTGTACAAGAAAAAAGAAACTCCATCCGAACGGCAGTATGAAGTCTGTGGCAAAAAGCCTCACCATAGTTGACATTCGTAAACGCAATGACAGTGAAATGTATTGTGGTAATCAAATGATATAGTAATAAAAGTCGGCGTGAGCAAACTGAGCACAGAGCGAAAAGAAACAGAACAGAAGCCCTGTGTCATAAATTCAATGAAGACTTTGTTGTAAAGGCTACTGACCTGGGTGTTTTCATTTTTGATACTAAGGCAACTGACTGTATTCTAGATCTTGTGAATGACAATATATGCCTAAGATAGCAAAATATCAATCAGTATATAATGTGAAATGAAGCTGTCCTCTTATTCTACGAATGAAACCAGTTATGTTTAATCCCATAAGAACAACGGACTGTGATCTGTACTAGATTGGAGAGACCCCCCCCCCCCCCAAAAAAAAAAAACAAAAACAAAAACAAAACAAAACAAAAAACAAAAACGAACGGACAATTGCTTCATATACAGTTTCATAAAAAATGAAATACAGTGTGGCTTTATAGATGAGCGCGTGTGTAGAATACAAACGGGGTGTGAGCAATCATGGAATCGAGCGACTGTTATAAACGAGCAAAAGTTGTTCATAAACGTTCGTTTATACCTTATATTGTGTACAATCAACTCGACTTGCAGTGACCATGTATATAACAGTCGCTCCCACTCTCACTCACGGTAGATATATTCTTTTTTAAATTTTGTCAAAATTTGAAAAAGAATATATTAAAACGTGTGAGAGAGAGAGAGAGAGAGAGAGAGAGAGAGAGAGAGAGAGAGAGAGAGAGAGTGTGTGTGTGTGTGTGCGTGCGTGCGTGCGTGCGTGCGTGTGTTATCAATATCATAATAAGGGCGCGCCACGTAGGTATGAAATTCGATAATCTGGAAACCTTTGATATTCCAAGTATTAGAAACTTTGTCGAAAATGCAAACGTTGATGGGTGTATTCTAGACGTCAGTGGCAATTGTCTGATGTTTAAGAAAAAAATGCTAAGTCTTCACAGCGGCATGGATACTCTGGCAAAAAAGCTCACCATAAGGGACGCCCCCACGCGTATAGATGGCGAATTGAATTGCAGAGAAATGCCCGTGTCCTTCTTCAACAAATACCTCTCCTCCGACCGCCCCCTAGACGAGCAACTCCTATTCAACTACGGAATGTTCACGCAGGAGTACATACTGACCGAAATGAAACGGCACTGTAAGGAGAAGAGCAATAAGCATTAGAGTCCGAGGGCGGAGCGGTCAGTGCCGTTAAAAGGGAAGGATAGACCCTCTCAATACCGACAGGGCAATCAACGCCGAACAAAAGATAAGAGAGTTTAAACAGGAAAGCGAGTATGCAGAGAGGGACATAATTAATTTATTTATTTATTGGTGCTTAACGCCACATCAGCAGCTAAGGCCATATCGTGGCGAGAAAACAGTGGAAAGTAAAAACTCATTTTCAATTATGAAGTAAAACGATCAAATAACAATAGAAAATAACTACAAGAGATCTATCAAAGACCAAAGTGATTAAAACAACAGAGGGTAATGGAAGGAGAGAAGTTAATAACTTCTAAATCAACCTGATGAATTGAGACTTGAAGAATCTTGATTAAAAGATTAAAAACAATTTTAAAATTTATTAAAAAGGTTGATTTCCTTCAAGAACGACAGAACTTTATGAGGATTTGTTCTGTAAAATAGGTCTCGAAGAGACACTACATTAAAATACTGTCGTCTACTAAGATTAAAATCAGTACAATGTAAAAGAATGTGTTCCACTGACAACACCTGTTGGCAGGGAACACATTCTGGTCGCAAAGTACCCTCCAACAAGAAAGAATGTGTTAGTCGTGTATGACCAATATGACACCGTGTCAAAATTGCAAGATCCTTTCTACAAAGGTTACTAGACGGATAGTGATCTGAAATAGTTGGTCGAAAGCGATGAAGCTTGTTATTTGTCGCTCCATCCCATTCCGCCTGCCACATAGATTTGATGTAGTTACTAATATATGGTTTCAAATCACTGAAAGGGATGTTAAAATCAGTGAGAGGCTTGGCTAAAGCCTGTTTTGCTGCACTGTCTGCTTTGGTGTTACCAGCGATACCTACATGCCCGGGTAACCAGCAAAACACGATATCATATTGGTCAAACATGAGAGTTGTTAACTTCTCACGAAGTTCCAAAATGAGAGGGTTCTTCAACTTGGGGTTGAGTAAAGCAAGTAAAGAGGAAAGAGAGTCGGAAAAGATGATCGACTCTTTTTCTTGTGCATTCTCGATGTGCTCAAGTGCGAGTTGAATAGCTTTAACTTCAGCTGTGAAAACAGAACTCTGATTCGGTATTCTGATTGAGGTGATATGATCACCAGTAACAGCTGCTGATGATACTTTGTCACCATCTTTAGATCCATCTGTATAGATCCTTGTATATGCACTATACCTGGACTTTATTTCGGCATATTTTTGTTTAAACTGCAAGGAATTGGTATCAGATTTTTTGGTAGAAGCAAGGTCCAAAATAATTGTAGGTTTTTTAAGATGCCAAGGAGAAATATGTGATTTACGGTTTTCTTTTGTAGAATCAGAATCAATTTTGGCAGACTCCATGTGGGGTTTAATTCTAATTCCCAATGGAGGAATGTATTTCTGGTGGCGGTTAAAAAATTCAACATTTTGAGGGTCGGAAACACAATTATAAGCAGGATTTGAAGGATTGGCCAAAAGTTTAGACACATACTGGAGAGATAATTTAATTCTACGTTTCTCAAGAGAAGGCTCACCTGCTTCAACAAGCATCGAGTCTATTGGGGATGTTCGAAAAGCCCCTAGACTAATTCTAATACCACTATTATGAATTGCATCAAGTGGTTTGAGATATGATTTCCTTGCAGAACCGTAAACTATACAACCGTAATCTAACTTTGATCGAACAAGTGATCTATACAGATGGATCAAAGTTTTTTGGTCAGCACCCCAATCAGTGCTACCAACAACCTTCAGTAGGTTCAGTGCTCTCTTACATTTAACTTTTAGTTGTTTTATGTGGGAAGTGAAATTCAGTTTGTTGACAAACAACAAACCTAAGAATTTCACTTCCTTAACAACCTTAATAGGACTACCATCAATTTTCAACTCCGGATCGAGGTGATGTTTCCGAAGTTTGCAAAAATGAACACAATTCGTTTTTGTCTTTGAAAATTTAAAACCATTTCCGATAGCCCACTTTTCAATCCTATTTAAACACAGCTGAAGTTTGCGCTCTATAGCATTCATCTTTTTGCTGCTTTAGCAGATCAAAAAGTCATCGACATACAATGACGAATCTACCATATTCTCAATTGCGTCGATGATACTATTAATTTTAATTGAAAATAGGGTAACAGATAAAATACTACCCTGAGGGACCCCCAATTCCTGCTCGTGAGGATCAGATAACGTTGACCCAACACGAACCTGAAACTGGCGGTCCTTTAAAAAGTTTTCAATAAAAAGAGGCATACGCCCTCTCAACCCCATGTTAAAAAAAGATCTTTTAAAATCCCATACGTCCACGTTGTGTCATATGCCTTTTCCAGGTCAAAGAAGATGGCGACCACATGTTCTTTTCTGGCGAAGGCATTTCGTATAAACGTTTCTAATCTAAGCAAATGATCCACAGTTCTTCTCTGGTTTCTGAAACCGCACTGAACATTCGCAAGTAGATTGTTCGATTCCAGAAACCAGACAAGTCGATCATTGATCATCCTCTCCATGGTTTTGCACAGACAACTTGTTAAGGCAATAGGCCTATAATTACTAGGGTTGCTGTGATCCTTATCAGGCTTAGGAATGGGAATTACTATTGCTTTGCGCCAAGACGATGGAAACTGGCCAGTCACCCAAATGTCATTAAAAATAGAGAGTAAAAGTTCAAGAGATGATTGCGGCAGATGTTTTAAAATTTGAAAATGTATTTCGTCGGGTCCAGTGGCGGTATCCTTCGCTCTATGTAAAGAGTTATTTAACTCTTCCATAGAGAAAGGTTCATTGTAATCCTTTAAAATTTGAGCTTTTGTTTTTCTTGTTTTTCAATTTTGAGAAATTCAGGATTATAATTTTCAGACGACGAATGTTTCGAAAATGTGGAGGCCAATGTATTTGAAATTTCTTTTTTTGATGTGATTAGTGTGTTGTTATCTTTCAGATGTTGAACCGTTGATTTTGTGTCTTTTCCATTAATTTTCCTTATCATTTTCCAAATTTTATTGATGGGGGTGTTTTGATTTAATTTAGACACATATGTTTTCCAAGAACTTTTCTTTTTTTGTTGAATCAGTCGTCTTGTTTTTGCCCGATTTATATACGAAGTTTGTCCAAGTTACGTGTGGTTGGTGACTTATTAAGTTCCCGTTCAGTCTTTTTGCGATCTTTAATAGCCTGTTTGCAATCAGCATCAAACCATGGTTTGGTGAAACGTTTAGGATTTGCCGAGGTTTTAGGAATGACCTTGCTTGCAATGTTAAGCAACTCTGTGGTGAAATGTTCTATTTGGTCAGCACTTTCGCCAAATTTCTCCCGTGTTAGGCATTGAGAACAGAGCGACGAGGAAGTCTCCCAGTCAGCCTTTTTCAAGTTCCACTGGGGTACCCTCTCATCATCCGCCGGAACTACACTCTCCAACACAATTGGAAAGTGGTCACTCCCGCACAAGTCATCTTCTACCTTCCAAGAAAAATCAAGGAAGATAGAAGGGCATGCAATTGAAAGATCAATTGATGTATACGAACCAGATGCGGGGTGCAAATAAGTGTCTGAACCATCTTTAAACAAACACAGGTCATATTTAGTAATGAACTCTTCTACAGTTTTACCTTTTACATCTTCTTGACTGCAGGAATTACCCCAAAGTGGATTATGAGCGTTAAAATCACCCAAGAAAATGTATGGAGTTGGGAGCTGTTGGACCAGCAGCTCAAGATCATTCAGTTGTAGGGTTTTACTTGGTGAAGCGTAAATAGAACATAATGTAATTGTCTTGTCTAAAGTTAGGCGTACCGCTACAGCCTGTAAATTTGATTGCAAAGATACAGGACTGTGAATAATGTCGTTTCTAACTAAGACGGACGTTCCTCGAATATGAAGATCAGTTTCATCTGCCCAGGCATTATACGAAGTATAATGCTTAAAAGCTGAATGATCTTGAGCCTCGGGTTTCTTTAAAAGAGTTTCCTGCAGGCAAAAAGCTGCAGGTTTATATTTTTGACTTAAAAGACCCAGTTCATTAAAATTTGCCTTAAAACCTCGACAATTCCACTGTATTATATTATTTGTGGTTGTATTAACCATACGTGCTTGGCGATTGTGATGGCGGACGTATGGGCGAAATAGCCCCAGTAGCTTTTACAGGTGATTTTGTCTTCGGGGACTTATTCTGAGTGGAGTTCGGGCGCAAGTGCCAGAACGTATCGTCTATGCACTCGCCGACATCCATGTCTTCCAAACCCTCGAACCTGTTACGCATAACAGGGTCCTGTAAAATTTTGGGAGTTCTGTCGGATAAATTTTTTGATTTTTCTTTTTCTGAAAGTTTCTTTTTTTCTTTTTCCAATTTCCGTCTCTGACTCTGACTCAAAGTTTGTTGCTGTGATCCTTGCGTTTGTTTGGGTTGATCGTTTTTCCTGTCTGTTGTAGATTTTTGGTCAATGTTCTGTTGTGATTTTGGTGTCTGTTTTCTCTGGATGTGGACTATTTTTTTCTCTGGTGTTTTAGCAGTATTCTCTTGTGTTTGAGTTGACTTCGGTTGATTTTGTGTGGTTTGATCGATGGTAAAAGCTTGTACATAAGATGGAATTGTACTGTTAGTAAGCCATGTCCATGGTGTCTGACATTCAACTGATTTCGTTTGTATTTTTTGTTTTAAGGCTGTTGCATAGGTGGGTGATGTTAAATTCATTCCAGGCATTGACATTACAATGTCTCTGGCCTCCTTAAAACTAACTTACTTCTCACATTTTACTTTTTGTATTTCCTTCTCTCGTTTCCAAACAGGGCAATCTTTGGATGAAGCTGTATGATTGCCCTGACAGTTGCAGCATTTTACGTCATTATTACAGGGTCCTTGATGTTGTTTGCCGCATTTAAAACAGGTTTCCTGTCCCCTACAATTATTCTGACCATGACCATATTTCTGGCACTTGAAGCACCGAAGTGGATTTGGGATATACAAGTCCACTCCGATGTTCAAATAACCCACTTTAATTGATTTGGGTGGTCTAGAAGTGCCGAAAGTTAAAATGTAGGTATTAGTTTTAATTATATTACCATCTTTTTTAATTTCAATTCGCTTGACGTCTGTAATATTCTGTGATTTGAGTTCTTGATTTATTTCCAACACATCCATACCATAAAGCTCTCTAGTTCTCATTACACATTTGCTGGTATTTAGTGTTTTGTGCGGAAATGCAACAACCTTGATATCTAAAATTTTATCTAATTTTAATAAATTACTTGCCTGGAATTCCGACCTACATTCTACTAAAATTCCCCCTGATCTTAATTTTTTAATTTCCTTCACTGACCCAGCAATACCTTTAATAGTTTTCTCCACAGCAAATGGGTTGACAGTTGAAACTTGTTTTCCTTCTTCTTCTGCATAAATGATCACAAATTTTGGCCAATTCTTCTCAATACATGAGGTTTCACAATCTGAATCAGAGTCTGATATTGTTAATTTAGATTCGCTACCACGTTTTTGTTTTTTTGTGGGATTTTTTCTTTGTTTTTGTTTTGATTGTTCATTGCTCCGGCTCCAACCCACCACGGAGTCCAACAAGGGGTAGGGTTACTGCTACGCAGTGAACCCACCGGGTTGCCGGTATTTCCACATACCTGGTATGGAGCAGTATACTCAGCCAGTGTTGATACCGAAGTATACCACTAGCTGATTGGCCCGTGTGTGGAAGTGCCAGGTCTTCAGATGGCGATCATCCAACCAATCACTTTATAAAACCTTGTAATTAAAGCTGCCGCGTAGAACTGAATCAAACAGTAGTGCAGCAAAACTAAGTATTTGGTAAAATGTGTTAAAAACAGTACACAATGGCAATTATGATGTGTGATTAAAAGAAATGACTGATTGAATGACCACCAAATGCCCCCCGACGTGACACCCAGTACTTTTTGGGGTGGGGGCTCCCGATTGGCCAGAACGGACCATCCGACCATCCTTCTACACCCGAAGTTGGGGCTAAAACAGTGTATTGAAACAGGTAATCTCCACGATGAAGATCAGGGCCAAAGCAGTGTTTACGACCTGATCTCCATCCTGGAGACCTGTCCTAACCGGGACCCAGTCTGTTCTCAACTGTCAGGATTCCTTCCTCCGAGGCCTTCAGATCGCACCTCACGTGAGAACAAGGTGCCTGCAAGATGGCATAAGCAGGATTGACCATTTTGGTCCGGGGTTGCGTATTCATATATTCCGCAGCAAACCAGCTCAATTGAGCAAACCTGCTAATTAAAAAAACAGCAAACCTGCCCAATTGGGCAGGCCGTCCTCTATCCGCCACCTGAGGACCCGCCTAGTAGGGGACGATCAAACCCCCCTAGGTGATCATCCTTTCCATGGTTTTACACAGACAACTTGTTAAAGCGATAGGCCTATAGTTACTTGGGTTGCTGTGATCTTTATCAGGCTTTGGGATGGGAATTACTGTAGCATTATGCCAAGAAGGTGGAAACTGGCCAGTCACCCATATTTCATTGAAAACTGACAGTAAAAGTTCAAGTGATGATCGTGGCAGATGCTTTAAAATTTTGTAATGTATTTCATCGGGTCCGGTGGCAGTATCCTTTACTCTATGCAAAGAGTTATTTAACTCTTCCATAGAGAAAGGTTCATTATAATCTTCTAAATTGTTGGAGGTAAATTTGAGCTTTTGTTTTTCTTGCTGTTTTTTAATTTTGATAAATTCTGGATTACAGTTTTCAGACGACGAATGTTTCGAAAATGTGGAGGCCAATTTGTTTGAAATTTCTTTTTTTGATGTGATAAGCGTGTTGTTGTCTTTTAGATGTTGTACAGTTGATTTGGTTTCTTTGCCTTTAATTTTTTTAATCATTTTCCAAATTTTATTGATGGGGGTGTTTTGGTTCAGCTTTGAAACATAATTTTCCCAGGAAGATTTCTTTTTTTGTTTAATTATTATTATTATTATTATTTATTGGTGCTTTACGCCACATCAGCAGCCCAGGCTATATCGTGGCGATGAACGTGTAGATTTAAAAAAGACCATGGATTAAAATATGAAACAAATTGAATAAGAGGTTTAAAAAAGATGAGAGGCAAATATAATGAGAAAGTGAGACCAGTAGTACAAAAATGTAAATCAACCTGTGAAATAAATATAGATAGATGAAAATTAAAATGCTAAAAACAATTTAAAATTTATTAAAAAGGTTGATTACTTTCAAGAATGAGATGACGTTTTGCGGGCTCGTATGATAAAATAAATCTCTCAAAGATCCGATTGTAAAATACTGCCCTCTAACATGATTAAAATCAGTACAATTCAAAAGAATGTGTTCCACTGACAACACCTGCTGGCAGGGAACACATTCTGGTCGCAAATTACCCTCCAACAAAAAGGAATGTGTTAGTCTTGTATGACCAATATGACACCGCGTCAAAACTGCAAGATCCTTTCTACAAAGGTTACTAGACGGGTAGTGATCTGAAATAGTTGGTCGGAAGCGATGAAGCTTGTTATTTGTCGCTCCATCCCATTCCGTCTGCCACATAGATTTGATGTAACTACTAACATGAGGCTTAAAATCACTGAAAGGGATGTTAAAATCAGTGAGAGGCTTTGTTAAAGCCTGTTTTGCTGCACTGTCTGCCCTGGTGTTACCAGCGATACCTACATGTCCAGGTAACCAGCAAAACACGATATCATATTGGTCAGACATGAGAGTTGTTAACTTCTCACGAAGTTCCAAAACTAGAGGGTTCTTCAACTTGGGGTTGAGTAAAGCAAGTAAAGAGGAAAGAGAGTCGGAAAAAATAATCGACTTCTTTTCCTGAGCATTCTCGATATGGTCAAGAGCGAGTTGTAAAGCTTTAACTTCAGCTGTGAAAATAGAACTCTGATTCGGTATTCTGATTGAGGTGACATGATCACCAGTAACAGCAGCTGATGATACTTTGTCACCATCCTTAGATCCATCCGTATAGATCCTTGTATATGTACTATACTTGGACTTTATTTCAGCATATTTTTGTTTGAACTGCAAGGAATTGGTATCTTATTTATTTATTGGTGCTTAACGCCACATCAGCAGCTAGGGCTATATCGTGGCGAGAAAACAGAGGTATATAAAAAGTCATTATCAAGAATGAAGTAAAAATTGAATGAAATGAAAATAACCAAAAAAATCATTTCAGGGACAAAAATGATTAGAAAAGCAAAGAGTAATGAGAAAAAAAAACATTATAAATCAACCTATAGAACTGAGACTTGATGATTCGAGATTAAAAGAATAAAAACAATTTTAAAATTTTGTAAAAAGGTTGATTACTTTTAGAAATGACACAATTTTGTGTGGGCTCGTATTATAAAATAGATCTCTAAGGGATCCAGCTGTGAAGTACTGCCCTCTAACAAGATTAAAATCAGTGCAATGTAAAAGAATGTGTTCCAATGACAACACCTGCTGACATGGAACACACTCTGGTCGCAAATTACCCTCTAACAGAAAGGAATGTGTTAGTCTTGTATGACCAATATGACATCGTGTCAGAATAACATGATCTTTCCTACAAAGGTTACTAGATGGGTAGTGATCAAAAACAGTTGGTCGGAAGCGATGAAGCTTGTTATTAGTTGCCCCATTCCATTCCGCCTGCCACATAGATTTGATGTAGCTACTAATATGTGGTTTGAAATCACTGAAAGGGATGTTAAAATCAGTAAGAGGCTTTGTTAAAGCCTGTTTTGCTGCACTGTCTGCCCTGGTGTTACCAGCGATACCTACATGTCCGGGTAACCAGCAAAACACGATATCACATTGGTCAGACATGAGAGTTGTTAACTTCTCACGAAGTTCCAAAACTAGAGGGTTCTTCAACTTAGGGTTGAGTAAAGCAAGTAAAGAGGAAAGAGAGTCGGAAAAAATAATCGACTTCTTTTCCTGAAAATTCTCGATATGTTCGAGAGCGAGTTGTAAAGCTTTAACTTCAGCTGTGAAAATAGAACCCTGATTCGGTATTCTGATTGAGGTGACATGACCACCAGTAACAGCAGCTGATGATACTTTATCACCATCCTTAGATCCATCCGTATAGATCCTTGTATATGTACTATACTTGGACTTTATTTCGGCATATTTTTGTTTGAACTGTAAGGAATTGGTATCAGATTTTTTGGTAGAAGCAAGATCCAAAATGACTGTAGGTTTTTTAAGATGCCAAGGAGGAATATGTGTTTTACGATTTTCCTTTATTGTGTGTGGTTCAATTTTGGTGGACTCCATGTGGGGTTTAATTCTAATTCCCAATGGAGGAATATGTTTCTGGTGGCGGTTAAAGAAATCAACATTTTGAGGGTCTGTAACACAATTATAAGCAGGATTTGAAGGATTGGCCAAAAGTTTAGACACATATTGAAGAGACAATTTAATTCTACGCTTCTCAAGAGAAGGTTCCTCTGCTTCAACAAGCATCGAGTCTATTGGGGATGTTCGAAAAGCCCCTAGACTAATTCTAATACCACTATTATGAATTGCATCAAGTGATTTCAGATATGATTTCCTTGCAGAACCGTAAACTACACAACCGTAATCTAATTTTGACCGAACAAGTGATCTATACAGATGGAGCAAAGTTTTTTGGTCAGCACCCCAATCGGCGCTACCAACAACTTTCAGCAGGTTCAGAGCTTTCTTACATTTAACTTTTAGTTGTTTTATGTGGGAAGTGAAATTCAGTTTGTTGTCAAACAACAAACCTAAGAATTTCACTTCCTTAACAACTTTAATAGGACTCCCATCGATTTTTAACTCCGGATCGAGGTGATGTTTCCGAAGTTTACAAAAATGAACACAGTTCGTTTTTGACTTTGAAAATTTAAAACCATTTTCTGTGGCCCATTTTTGAATCCTATTCAAACACAGCTGAAGTTTGCGCTCGATAGCATTCATATTTTTACTGCTATAACAGATTAAAAAATCATCGACATACAATGAAGAGTCTACCATATTTTCAATTGCATCGATGATACTGTTAATTTTTACCGAAAACAGGGTAACGGATAAAATACTACCCTGAGGAACCCCCAATTCCTGCCCGTGAGGATCAGATAACGTTGACCCAACACGAACCTGAAACTGGCGGTCCCTCAAAAAGTTTTCAATAAAAAGAGGCATACGCCCTCTCAACCCCATGTTAAAAAGATCTTTTAAAATCCCATACGTCCACGTTGTATCATATGCCTTCTCTAGATCAAAGAAGATGGCGACCACATGTTCTTTTCTAGCAAAGGCATTTCTTATAAACGTTTCAAGTCTGACCAAATGATCCACAGTACTTCTCTGGTTTCGGAAACCACACTGAACATCTGCAAGCAGATTGTTCGATTCCAGAAACCAGACAAGTCGATCATTGATCATCCTCTCCATGGTTTTACACAGACAACTGGTTAAGGCAATAGGCCTGTAATTGCTTGGGTTGCTGTGATCTTTATCAGGCTTAGGAATAGGAATTATAGTAGCGTTTCGCCAGGAAGGTGGAAACTGGCCAGTCACCCAAATGTCATTAAAAATAGATAATAAAAGTGCAAGTGAAGTTTGAGGCAGATGTTTTAAAAGTTGATAGTGTATTTGATCAGGTCCAGTGGCAGAATCCTTTGCTCTATGCAAAGAGTTACTTAACTCTTCCATAGAGAAAGGTTCGTTGTAGTCCTCGATGGTATTAGCAGGATTGATCATTTTGGTCCGGGGCTGCGTATTTATGTATTTCGCAGCGAACCAACTCAATTGAGCAAACCTGCCAATTAGAAATTAGCAAACCTGCCCAATTGAGCAGGCCGTCCTCTATCCGCCACCTGAGGACCCGCCTAGTAGGGGACGATCAAACCCCCCTAGGAAGGAATTGGTATCAGATTTTTTGGTAGAAGCAAGGTCCAAAATAACAGAAGGTTTCTTAAGATGCCAAGGAGGAATGTGTGATTTACGGTTTTCTTTTATAGATTCAGAATGAATTTTTGAAGACTCCATGTGGGGTTTAATTCTAATTCCCAATGGAGGAATATGTTTCTGATGTCGGTTAAAAAATTCAACATTTTGAGGTTCTGAAATACAATTAAAAGCAGGATTTGAAGGATTGGCCAAAAGTTTAGACACATATTGTAGAGACAATTTAATTCTGCGCTTCTCAAGAGAAGGCTCCTCTGCTTCAACAAGCATTGAATCTATTGGGGATGTTCGAAAAGCCCCTAGACTAATTCTAATACCACAATTGTGAATTGCATCAAGTGGTTTTAGGTATGACTTCTTTGCAGAACCGTAAACTATAGAACCGTAATCTAATTTTGATCGTACAAGTGATCTATACAGATGGAGCAAAGTTTTTTGGTCACCACCCCAACCAGTGCTACCAACAACCTTCAGTAGGTTCAGTGCTCTTTTACATTTAACTTTTAGTTGTTTTATGTGGGAAGTGAAATTCAGTTTGCTGTCAAACAACAAACCTAAGAATTTCACTTCCTTTACAACTTTAATGGTGTTTCCATCCATTTTCAGCTCTGGATCAAGATGGTGCTTCCGGAGCTTACAAAAATGAACAATTAGTTTTGGTCTTTGAAAACTTGAAACCGTTTTCTGTAGCCCATTTCTGGATTCTGTTTAAACACAGCTGAAGTTTCCGCTCTATAGCATTCATTTTTTTGCTGCTATAGCAGATCAAAAAATCATCAACGTACAATGAAGAATCTACCATATTCTCAATTGCATCGATGATGCTATTGATCTTTATCGAGAACAGGGTAACAGACAGACTACTACCCTGAGGAACCCCCAATTCCTGCTCGTGAGGATCAGATAACGTTGACCCAACACGAACCTGAAACTGGCGGTCCTTTAAAAAGTTTTCAATAAAAAGAGGCATACGCCATCTCAACCCCATGTTAAAAAGATCTTTTAAAATCCCATACGTCCACGTTGTATCATATGCCTTCTCCAGATCAAAGAAGATGGCGACCACATGTTCTTTTCTAGCAAAGGCATTTCGAATAAACGTTTCAAGTCTGACCAAATGATCCACAGTACTTCTCTGGTTTCTGAAACCACACTGAACATCCGCAAGCAGATCGTTCGATTCCAGAAACCAGACAAGCCGATCATTGATCATCCTCTCCATAGTTTTGCACAGACAACTTGTTAAGGCAATAGGCCTATAATTACTAGGGTTGCTGTGATCCTTATCAGGCTTAGGAATGGGAATTATAGTTGCCTTACGCCACGATGGTGGAAACTGGCCAGTCACCCAAATGCCATTAAAAATTGATAATAAAAGTTCTAATGATGTTTGTGGCAGATTCTTTAAAAGATTGTAATGTATGTCATCGGGACCAGTAGCGGTATCATTTGCTATATGCAAAGAGTTACGTAACTCTTCCATAGAGAAAGGTTCATTGTAATCCTCTAGATTGTTGGAGTTAAATTTGATCTTTTGTTTTTCTTGCTGTTTTTTAATTTTAATAAATTCTGGATTACAATTTTTAGACGACGAATGTTTCGAAAATGTGGAGGCCAAAGTGTTTGAAATTTCTGTTTTAGATGTAAGTAAGATGTCGTTTTCCTTCAGGTGTTGTACAGTTGATTTTGTTTCTTTTCCTTTAATCTTTTTAATCATTTTCCAAAGTTTAGTGATAGGGGTGTTTTGGTTAATCTTGGAAATGTAAGATTCCCAAGAACTTTTCTTTTTTTGTTTTATATGTCGTCTTGTTTTGGCCCGATTTATTCGAAGTTTGTCTAAATTATATGTAGTTGGTGACTTGTTAAATTCCCTTTCAGCTTTCTTACGGTCCTTTATAGCCTTTTTGCATTCATCATCAAACCATGGTTTGGTGAAACGTTTTGGATTTGTCGAGGTTTTAGGGATGACTGTGTGTGCAATGTCAAGCAGCTCGTGTGTAAAATGTTCGATTTGGTCAGCACTATCCTGAAATTTCTCCCGTGTGAGACGTTCAGAACAAAGCGATGAAAAGGTGTCCCAGTCAGCCTTTTTAAAGTTCCACTGGGGCACCCTCTCATCGTCCGCCGGAATTACACTCTCCAACACAATTGGAAAGTGATCACTCCCGCACAAGTCATCTTCTACCTTCCAAGAAAAATCGAGGAAGATAGAAGGGCATGCAATTGAAAGATCAATTGATGTATACGAACCAGATGCGGGGTGCAGATAAGTGTCTGAACCATCATTAAACAAACACAAGTCATATTTTGTAATGAACTCTTCTACAGTTTTACCTTTTGCATCCTCTTGACCGCAGGAATTACCCCAAAGGGGGCTATGTGCATTAAAATCACCCAACAAAATGTATGGGGTTGGGAGCTGTTGTACTAGCAGCTCAAGATCATTCAGCTGTAGGGTTTTACTTGGTGAAACGTATATAGAACATAAAGTAATTGTCTTGTCTAAAGTTAGGCGTACCGCTACAGCCTGTAAATTTGATTGCAAAGATACAGGACTG
The DNA here is from genome assembly GCA_031216915.1 of Pictodentalium vernedei. NCBI lineage: Eukaryota > Metazoa > Mollusca > Scaphopoda > Dentaliida > Dentaliidae > Pictodentalium > Pictodentalium vernedei. The sequence continues at coordinate 876,677,607 of CM062297.1, read as the reverse complement.
TGAATAATGTCGTTTCTAACCAAGACAGACGTTCCACGAACATGAAGATCAGTTTCGTTTGCCCAAGCATTATACGAAGTATAATGCTTGAAAGCCGAATGATCCTGAGCCTCGGGTTTCTTTAAAAGAGTTTCCTGCAGACAAAAAGCTACAGGTTTATATTTTTGGCTTAGAAGACCCAGTTCATTAAAATTAGCCCTAAAACCTCGACAATTCCTCTGTATTATATTAGTTAAGTGTGTATTAGCCATAATTGGATGGAGAATTAGAGGGTGGACGTATGGGTGAAATGGCCCCGGCAGTTTTCTTCGGTGAATTTTTCCTCGGGGATTTATTCCGTGATGAAGTCGGGCGTAATTGTTCGAATGTTTCATCGATACAATCTCCGACCTCCATATCCTCAAGGCCTTCAAATCTGTTGCGAACAACGGGGTTTTGAAGGACCTTAGGTAATCTGTCCGATAATTGTTTTTGTTTAAATTTTTCTTTTTTCTTTTCTTCCTTTTCCAATTTTCTCATTTGACTCTGACTAAGGGAACACTGCTGTGATCCCTGCTCTCGCTGTGTCTTAGGCTTTGCTTGGTTTTGTTCAGTTTTTTGCTGTGAATTAGTGAAATGTTCCTTATTTTGTACCGGTTTAGGCGTATCTTTTCCTAGTTTCCGTTCTGTTTTATTCGCAGTTGTTTTTAAAAATGATGGCTCTGGTTTGGGATTTTGCTCTTTATTCTGTTCAAATTTAGTTAAATCTTTGGTTCGGCCCTGTGTTTGCCCGGCTTTTAATTTCTCTGTTGTTTGTGAGGTTGTTGGTGTTTGAGTTTCTTTCGTTTCTACTTCATCAGAGTGTGCTATCGTGAAGGCTTGTAATAAAGATGGAATGGTGTTGTCATTGAGCCAAGTCCATGGAGTCTGGCATTCCACTGATTTTACTTGTAATTTTGATTTAACCTGTGAAGCGTATGATGGTATTGATGTATTCATTCCTGGCATCGATGTAACAATTTCCCTTGCATCTTGAAAACTTATTTGTTTTTCACATTTAACTTTCTGAATCATTTTCTCTTTTTTCCAAATAGAGCAATCCTTTGATGATGAAATGTGACTGCCCTTACAATTTGCACATTTGATATCATTGGTACATGGTTCTGGATGTTGCTGACCACACCTGTAACAAATTGACTGACCTCTACAATTCGATTGCCCATGACCATATTTTTGGCATTTGAAGCATCGAAGTGGATTTGGAATGTACAAATCCACTTTGATGTTCATGAATCCTACTTTGATTGACTTGGGTGGTTGAGGCGAATTAAATGTAATAAAGTATGTGTTTGTTTGCATAGTTGTACCGTCTTTTTTAATTTCTAACCTTTTAACATCAGTGACAACCTGCGATGATAGTTCATTTCGTATTTCAAGTACATCAATGCCAGAAAGCTCCCTCGTTCTTACGACCCCTTTACTGCTATTTAACCTCTGATGAGGAGAGGCATTAACTTCCATATTTATTATTTATTTATTTATTGTTGCTTTACGCCACATCAGCAGCTAAGGCTATATCGTGGCGATGAAAGGTATGCATTTCAAAATAGATCACATTTTGCCATGAGGTAGTTAAAAACCAATCAACGAAATATGAAGTATGAGGAATAAAATTAATCAAAGAACACAGTAAGGTGAAAGTGAAATCAAGTGTTCAGAAAATGCTGCGTAAATCAACTCTAAATGAATGAGAATGTGAAATAATAAAAACAAACAATTTAAAATTTATTAAAAAGGTTGATTTCCTTCAGGAACAGCAAAACTTTATCTGAATTTGTATTATAAAATAGGTCTCGAAGAGACACAACATTAAAATACTGTCGTCTAACAAGATCAAAATCAGTACAATGTAAAAGAATGTGCTCCACTGACAACACCTGCTGGCAGGGAACGCACTCTGGTCGCATATTACCCTCTAACAAAAAGGAATGTGTAAGTCGTGTGTGACCAATATGACATCGAGTCAGAATAACACGGTCTCTTCTACAAAGGTCACCGGACGGGTAGTGATCGAATATGTTTGGTCGGAAGCGATGGAGCTTGTTATTTGTTGCTCCATCCCATCCCGTCTGCCACAGAGATTTGATGTAATTATTAATATGTGGTTTGAAATCACTAGAAGGGATGTCAAAATCAGTGAGAGGCTTGGTCAAAGCCTGTTTTGCTGCACTGTCCGCTTTGGTGTTACCAGCAATACCAACATGTCCGGGTAACCAGTAAAACACGATATCATATCGGTCAGACATGAGAGTTGTCAACTTCTCACGAAGTTCCAAAATGAGAGGGTTCTTCAACCTGGGGTTGAGTAAAGCTAGTAAAGAGGAAAGAGAGTCGGAAAAAATAATCGACTTCCTTTCCTGAGCATTCTCGATATGTTCAAGAGCGAGTTGTAAAGCTTTAACTTCAGCTGTGAAAATAGAACTCTGATTCGGTATTCTGATTGAGGTGATATGATCACCAGTAACAGCAGCTGATGATACTTTGTCACCATCTTCTGATCCATCTGTATAGATCCTTGTATATGCACTATACTTTGACTTAATTTCAGCATACTTCTGCTTAAATTGCAGAGAATTTGTTTCAGACTTTTTGGTAGAAGCAAGATCTAAAATAACCGTCGGTTTGTTAAGATGCCAGGGAGGATTCTGTGATATACGGTTTTCTTTAATGGCATCTGGTTCAATTTTGGCAGATTCCATATGGGGCTTAATTCTAATTCCCAATGGAGGAATATGTTTCTGGTGGCGGTTAAAAAATTCGATATTTCGAGGTTCTGCAACACAAGTATATGCAGGATTTGATGGATTAGAATGAAGTTTAGAGACATATTGAAGGGAGAGTTTAATTCTGCGCTTCTCAAGAGAAGGCTCCTCCGCCTCAACAAGCATTGATTCTATTTATTTATTTATTTATTGGTGCTTAACGCCACATCAGCAGCTAAGGCCATATCGTGGCGAGAAAACATTAAAAGAAAACCATGGCAGAAACGATATTCAAAGATGAGTAAAAAACAATTATAATAAAAATGATACTCAATGTAATATGAACAGTGATGCGTGAGAAACAAGAAAGATGAATAATTCACAAATCAACCTGATGAATTTAAGTCTTAAAGACTCTAGTTAAGATAATAAAAACAGCTTTAAAATTTATTAAAAAGGTTGATTGATTTCAAAAATGAGAGAATCATATTCGGGCTAGTACGATAAAAAAGATCCCTCAGAGATCCTACAGAGAAAAACTGCCCTCTGACATGATTAAAATCTGTACAATGTAAAAGAATGTGCTCCACTGACAACACCTGCTGGCAGGGAACACATTCTGGTCGCACAGTACCCTCCAACAAAAAGGAATGTGTAAGTCTTGTATGACCAATATGACATCGCGTCAATACTGCAAGATCCTTTCTAGAAAGGTTACTAGACGGGTAGTGATCACAGATATCTGGTCGGAATCGATGGAGCTTGTTATTTGTCGCTCCATCCCAATCCGCCTGCCACACAGATTTGATGTACTTATTGATATGTGGTTTCAAATCACTGGAAGGGATGTTAAAATCAGTGAGAGGCTTGGATAAAGCCTGTTTTGCTGCACTGTCTGCCCTGGTGTTACCAGCGATACCTACATGTCCGGCTAACCAGCAAAACACGATATCATATTGGTCAGACATGAGAGTTGTCAACTTCTCACGAAGTTCCAAAATGAGAGGGTTCTTCAACTTGGGGTTGAGTAAAGCAAGTAAAGTGGAAAGAGAGTCAGAAAAAATAATCGACTTCTTTTCCTGCACATTTTCTATGTGTTCAAGCGCAAGTTGTATAGCTTTAACTTCAGCTGTGAAAATAGAACTCTGATTCGGTATTCTAATTGAGGTGATACCATCACTAGTAACAGCAGCTGATGATACTTTGTCACCATCTTTAGATCCATCTGTATAGATCCTTGTATATGCACTATACTTGGACTTTATTTCGGCATATTTTTGTTTGAACTGCAAGGAATTGGTATCAGATTTTTTGGTAGAAGCAAGGTCCAAAATAACTGTAGGTTTTTTAAGATGCCAAGGAGGAATGTGTGATTTACGGTTTTCTTTTATAGATTCAGAATCAATTTTTGCAGACTCCATGTGGGGTTTAACTCTAATTCCCAATGGAGGAATATGTTTCGGATGTCGGTTAAAAAAGTCAACATTTTGAGGTTCTGAAATACAATTAAAAGCAGGATTTGAAGGATTGGCCAAAAGTTTAGACACATATTGGAGAGACAATTTAATTCTGCGCTTCTCGAGAGAGGGCTCCTCTGCTTCAACAAGCATCGAGTCTATTGGGGATGTTCGAAAAGCCCCTAGACTAATTCTAATACCACTATTGTGAATAGCATCAAGTTGTTTTAGGTATGACTTCCTTGCAGAACCGTAAACTATAGAACCGTAATCTAATTTTGATCGAAGAAGTGACCTATACAGATGGAGCAAAGTTTTTTGGTCAGCACCCCAATCAGTGCTACCAACGACCTTCAGTAGGTTCAGAGCTCTCTTACATTTAACTTTTAGTTGTTTTATGTGGGAAGTGAAATTCAGTTTGCTGTCAAACAACAAACCTAAGAATTTCACTTCCTTAACAACTTTAATAGGACTCCCATCAAGTTTTAACTCCGGATCGAGGTGATGTTTCCGAAGCTTACAAAAATGAACACAATTTGTTTTCATCTTTGAAAATTTGAAACCGTTTTTTGTGGCCCATTTTTGAATTTTGTTTAGGCACAGCTGAAGTTTGCGCTCTATAGCATTCATTTTCTTGCTGCTATAACAGATTAAAAAATCATCGACATACAATGAAGAGTCTACCATATTTTCAATTGCATCGATGATACTGTTAATTTTAATCGAAAACAGGGTAACGGATAAAATACTACCCTGAGGAACCCCCAATTCCTGCTCGTGAGGATCAGATAACGTTGACCCAACACGAACCTGAAACTGGCGGTCCCTCAAAAAGTTTTCAATAAAAAGAGGCATACGCCCTCTCAACCCCATGTTAAAAAGATCTTTTAAAATCCCATACGTCCACGTTGTATCATATGCCTTCTCTAGATCAAAGAAGATGGCGACCACATGTTCTTTTCTAGCAAAGGCATTTCTTATAAACGTTTCAAGTCTGACCAAATGATCCACAGTACTCCTCTGGTTTCTGAAACCACACTGAACATCCGCAAGCAGATTGTTCGATTCCAGAAACCAGACAAGTCGATCATTGATCATCCTCTCCATGGTTTTGCACAGACAACTGGTTAAAGCAATAGGCCTGTAATTGCTTGGGTTGCTGTGATCTTTATCAGGCTTAGGAATTGGAATTATTGTTGCTTTACGCCAGGATGGTGGAAACTGGCCAGTCACCCAAATGCCATTAAAAATTGATAATAAAAGTTCTAGTGAAGATTGAGGCAGATGCTTTAAAATTTGGTAGTGAATTTCATCGGGACCAGTGGCAGTATCCTTTGCTCTATGCAAGGAGTTACATAACTCCTCCATAGAGAAAGGTTCATTGTAATCCTCTAAATTGTTGGAGGTAAATTTGATCTTTTGCTTTTCTTGCTGTTTTTTAATTTTGATAAATTCTGGATTACAATTTTCAGATGACGAATGTTTCGAAAATGTGGAGGCCAAAGTATTTGAAATTTCTGTTTTAGAGGTAATTAAGGTGTTGTTTTCCTTCAGGTGTTGTACAGTTGATTTTGTTTCTTTTCCTTTAATCTTTTTAATCATTTTCCAAATTTTAGTGATAGGGGTGTTTTGGTTAATCTTCGAAATGTAAGATTCCCAAGAACTTTTCTTTTTTTGTTTTATATGTCGTCTTGTTTTTGCCCGATTTATACGAAGTTTGTTTAAATTATATGTAGTTGGTGACTTGTTAAATTCCCTTTCAGCTTTCTTACGATCCTTTATAACCTTTTTGCATTCATCATCAAACCATGGTTTGTTGAAACGTTTTGGATTTGTCGAGGTTTTAGGGATGACTGTGTTTGCAATGTCAAGCAGCTCGTTTGTAAAATGTTCGATTTGGTCAGCACTATCCTGAAATTTCTCCCGTGTGAGTCGTTCAGAACAAAGCGATGAAAAAGTGTCCCAGTCAGCTTTTTTAAAGTTCCACTGGGGCACTCTCTCATCATCCGCCGGAACTACACTCTCCAACACAATTGGAAAGTGATCACTCCCGCACAAGTCATCTTCTACCTTCCACGAAAAGTCGAGGAAGATAGAAGGGCATGCAATTGAAAGATCAATCGATGTATACGAACCAGATGCGGGGTGCAGATAAGTGTCTGAACCATCATTAAACAAACACAGATCATATTTAGTAACGAACTCTTCTACAGTTTTGCCTTTTACATCTTCTTGACTGCAGGAATCACCCCAAAGAGGGCTATGTGCATTAAAATCACCCAACAAAATGTATGGAGTTGGGAGCTGTTGGACCAGTAGCTCAAGATCATTCAGTTGTAGGACTTTACTTGGTGAAACGTAAATTGAACAAAGTGTAGCTGTTTTGTCTAAAGTAAGGCGTACCGCCACAGCCTGTAAATTTGTCTGTAATGGTACAGAACTGTGAATGATGTCGTTCCTAACTAAGACAGTCGTTCCACGAACATGAAGATCATTATTGTCAGCCCATGCATTATGCGAAGTATAATGCTTAAAAGCTGAATGGTCTTGAACCTCAGGTTTCTTTAAAAGAGTTTCCTGCAGGCAAAAAGCTACAGGATTGTATTTTTGGCTTAGAAGACCTAGTTCATTAAAATTAGCTCTAAAACCTCGACAATTCCACTGTATAATGTTTTCTTTGGGTTTATTACCCATGTTTAGTAGGTGATTTTGAAGGTGGACGAATGGGAGATATTGCCCCCGTGTTTTTCTTTGGTGATGTTCTGTGGGGCGACCTACCTTGTGAAGAATTCAGGTGTAGTTTAGTAGAGAACGTGTCGTCGATACACTCATCGACTGACATTTTCTCAATTCCATCAAACATGTTGTTTGTCACAACATTTTGAAGACTCTTAGGTAAGCGATCTGATTCTAGTTTCTGTTTTTCTTTGTTAATTTTTTTCTGCTCTCTCTCGTGCTGCCGTCTTTGATTCTGACTTAGATTTTGTTGTTGTGCTTTGTGTTTTTGATCTGGTTTTGGTTTGTTTGATTCGTTTTTGTGTTCTGATTTAGAGTTTTGTTCTTTATGATTTTTTTGTTCTGGTTGTTGTCTGTTCTTGGGTATTTCCTCTGTTGTTATTTGAGCTGTTGGATGTGTTTGGGTTGATTTTGGTTCAGTCGGTTCTATAATAAAGGCCTTCACTAAAGAAGGAATTGTTCCACTGAGCCAAGTGTATTGGGTCTGGCATTCCACTGACTGGGTGGGTGCTTTTTGTGACAATTTTGTTGCATATGTTTGTGATATTGTGTTCATACCAGGCAATGATGACACTATGTCTCTGGCCTCTTTAAAACTAATTTGCCTTTCAACCTTGACTTTTTGAATTTCCTTTTCCTTTTTCCAAACAGGGCAATCCTTAGATGAAGCTACATGATTGCCCTGACAATTACAACATTTGATGGCATTCGTGCAGGGGTCTTGATGTTCATCACCACATTTAAAACATATGTTTTTTTGCCCTCTACAATTATTTTGACCGTGACCATATTTTTGACATTTGAAACATCGAAGTGGATTTGGGATGTACAAATCCACTTTGATATTCATGTAACCAACTTTAATAGACTTTGGTGGCTGAGCTGTATTGAAAGTTAAAATATAAGTATTAGTTGGTATCGATTTGCCATCTCTTTTGATTTCAATTCTTTTGACAATATTCACTCCCTGCAGTTGTAATTCATTCTGGATTTCCGTCTCAGGAATGCCAGACAGCTCTCTTGTTCGTACAACGCCTTTGCTTGTGTTGAGTGTTTTGTGAGCAAAGGCGTTAACTTCCAGATTAACCAGTTTATCCATTTTTAATAAATTGAGTGCCTGCATTTCTCTTCGACATTCAATTAAAATTCCACCAGATCTTAACTTTTTTACATCCTTCACATCCCCAGCTATTCCCTTAATGGCTTTTTCCAAGGCAAACGGGTTTATATCCGTTGCATTTTTACCCTCTTCAGCAGCATAAATTATAATGAATTTTGGCCAATGATTTAAACTTTGCGAGGTTCCATAATCCGAGTCAGAATCAGAAGTATTCAATTCAAGTTCCCTTTTCTGTTTTTTTTGTGGTATTTTAGCCATGTTTTATTTTTTTTAAAGTTCATTGCTCCGGCTCCCACCCACCGCGGAGTCCAACAAGGGGTAGGGTTACTGCTTCACAGTGAACCCACCGGGTTGCCGGTATTCCCACATACCTGGTATGGAGCAGTATACTCAGCCAGTGTTGATACCGAAGTATGCCACTGGCTGATTGGCCCGTGTGTGGAAGTGCCATGTCTTCAGATGGCGATCATCCAACCAATCACTTTATAAAACCTTGTAATTAAAGCTGCCACGTAGAACTGAGTCAAACAGTAGTGCAGCAAAACTAAGTATTTGGTAAAATATGTTTAAAAACAGTACACAATGGCAATTATGATGTGTGATTAAAAGAAATGACTGATTGAATGACCACCAAATGCCCCCCGACGTGACACCCGATATTTTTGGGGTTGGGGGCTCCCGATTGGTCAGACCGGGCCAACCGACCATCCGTCTACTCCCGAAATTGGGGCCAAAGCAGTGTGTTGAACAACAGTATCTCCGAAATGGAGACCAGGGCTCCATCCCGGAGACTGCCCTAACCGGGGCCACGAGTCCTCAAATGCCAGGATTCCTTCTTCCGGGGCCTTCGGAACGCACCTCACGGGAGAACAAGGTGCCTGCCAGATGGTATTAGCAGGATTGATCATTTTGGTCCGGGGCTGCGTATTTATGTATTTCGCAGCGAACCAACTCAATTGAGCAAACCTGCCAATTAGAAATTAGCAAACCTGCCAAATTGAGCAGGCCGTCCTCTATCCGCCACCTGAGGACCCGCCTAGTAGAGGACGATCAAACCCCCCTAGGTTTTGTTTAATTAGTCGTCTTGTTTTTGCCCGATTTATACGTAATTTGTCAAAATTAATTGTGGATGGTGATTTGTTGAATTCCCGTTCAGTTTTCTTGCGATCCTTTATAGCCTGTTTACATTCGTTATCAAACCATGGTTTGGTGAAACGTTTTGGATTTGTCGAGGTTTTAGGAATGACTTGGCTTGCAATGTCAAGTAACTCTGTTGTAAAATGTTCAATCTGGTCAGCACTTTCACTAAATTTCTCCAATGTGAGGCGTTCCGAACAGAGCAAGATGAAGGTCTCCCAGTCAGCCTTTTTAAGGCTCCACTGGGGCACCCTCCCATCGTCTGCCGGAACCACACTCTCCAACACAACCGGAAAGTGGTCACTCCCGCACAAGTCGCCTTCCACCTTCCAAGAATAATCGAGAAAGACGGAAGGGCTTGCAATTGAAAGATCAATTGAAGTATAAGAACCAGATGCGGGGTGCAGATAAGTGTCTGACCCATTATTGAACAAGCACAAGTCATATTTTGTAATAAACTCTTCCACAGTTTTCCCTTTTACATCCTCTTGACTGCAGGAATTACCCCAAAGGGGGTTATGAGCGTTAAAATCACCCAACAAAATGTATGGAGTTGGGAGCTGTTGGACCAGTAGCTCGAGATCATTCAGTTGCAGGGCTTTACTTGGTGAAACGTAAACAGAACAAAGTGTAACTGTTTTGTCCAACGTTAGGCGTACCGCCACAGCCTGTAAATTTGTATTCAAAGGTACAGATCTGTGAATGATATCGTCTCTAACCAAAACAGATGTTCCACGAATGTGAAGGTTAGTATCATCTGCCCAGGCATTATACGAAGTATAATGCTTAAAAGCTGAATGATCCTGAGCCTCGGGTTTCTTTAAAAGAGTTTCCTGCAGGCAAAAAGCTGCAGGTTTATATTTTTGGCTTAAAAGGCCCAGTTCATTAAAATTTGCTCTAAAACCTCGACAATTCCACTGTATAAAACTCTCTTTGGGTGTATTATCCATGTTTGAGAGGTGATTTAGAAGGTGGACGTATGGGCGAAATTGCCCCAGTGTTTCTTTTTGGTGATGTTTTACGTGGGGACTTACTACCCTGTGAACTATTTTTGAGCACTTTGGAAGAAAACGTGTCGTCAATGCACTCATCGACTGACATTGCTTCAATGCCGTCAAACATGTTGCTCGTGACAACATTTTGAAGGCGTTTAGGTAGTCTGTCAGGCTCCTGTTTCTGTTTCTCCTTTTTCTTTGTGTCTTTTGCTTGTTGTCGTCTCTGACTCTGACTCAGATTTTGTTGGGATCTTTGTTGTGCGTCTGGTTTGGATTTGTTTGACTTATCATTCTTTTCCCCTTTTGTGTTTTGTTGTGTTTTACGTTCCAATTGATGCATGTCTTTTGTTTGGTCTGGGTTTTGTCTGGCGTTTGGGATTTTCTCAGATGTTTGTGTAGTTGTATTTGTTTGTGTGGATGATGGTTCTGTCTGGTCTATTGTGAGCCACGTGTATTCGGGTTTGGCATTCTGCTGACTTTGTTGGTAATTTTTGTGATACTTTTGTAGCATATGACGGAGAAGAAGTATTCATACCAGGCATTGATGCTACAATTTCTCTTGCCTCTTTGAAACTAATTTGCTTTTCGCATTTTATTTTTTGTATTTGCTTCTCTTTTTTCCAAATGGGGCAGTCCTTCGAAGCCGCTACATGGCTACCCTGGCAATTGCAACATCTAACGGCATTAGTACAAGGGTCCTGGTGTTCTTGACCACATTTGAAGCAAATAGTTTTCCCCCTACAATTGTTTTGTCCGTGACCAAACTTCTGGCATTTGAAACATCGAAGTGGATTTGGGATATACAAATCCACTTTGATGTTCATGAAACCAACTTTTATAGATTTAGGCGACTGAGAGGAATCTATTTATTTATTTATTTATTTATTGGTGCTTAACGCCACATCAGCAGCTAGGGCTATATCGTGGCGAGAAAACAGAGGTATATAAAAAGTCATTATCAAGAATGAAGTAAAAATTGAATGAAATGAAAATAACCAAAAAAATCATTTCAGAGACAAAAATGATTAGAAAAGCAAAGAGTAATGAGATGAGAAAAAACATTATAAATCAACCTATAGAACTGAGACTTGATGATTCGAGATTAAAAGAATAAAAACAATTTTAAAATTTTGTAAAAAGGTTGATTACTTTTAGAAATGACACAATTTTTTGTGGGCTCGTATTATAAAATAGATCTCTAAGGGATCCAGCTGTGAAGTACTGCCCTCTAACAAGATTAAAATCAGTGCAATGTAAAAGAATGTGTTCCACTGACAACACCTGCTGACATGGAACACACTCTGGTCGCAAATTACCCTCTAACAGAAAGGAATGTGTTAGTCTTGTATGACCAATATGACATCGTGTCAGAATAACATGATCTTTCCTACAAAGGTTACTAGATGGGTAGTGATCAAAAACAGTTGGTCGGAAGCGATGAAGCTTGTTATTAGTTGCCCCATTCCATTCCGCCTGCCACATAGATTTGATGTAGCTACTAATATGTGGTTTGAAATCACTGAAAGGGATGTTAAAATCAGTAAGAGGCTTTGTTAAAGCCCGTTTTGCTGCACTGTCTGCCCTGGTGTTACCAGCGATACCTACATGTCCGGGTAACCAGCAAAACACGATATCACATTGGTCAGACATGAGAGTTGTTAACTTCTCACGAAGTTCCAAAACTAGAGGGTTCTTCAACTTAGGGTTGAGTAAAGCAAGTAAAGAGGAAAGAGAGTCGGAAAAAATAATCGACTTCTTTTCCTGAAAATTCTCGATATGTTCAAGAGCGAGTTGTAAAGCTTTAACTTCAGCTGTGAAAATAGAACCCTGATTCGGTATTCTGATTGAGGTGACATGACCACCAGTAACAGCAGCTGATGATACTTTATCACCATCCTTAGATCCATCCGTATAGATCCTTGTATATGTACTATACTTGGACTTTATTTCGGCATATTTTTGTTTGAACTGTAAGGAATTGGTATCAGATTTTTTGGTAGAAGCAAGGTCCAAAATGACTGTAGGTTTTTTAAGATGCCAAGGAGGAATATGTGTTTTACGATTTTCCTTTATTGTGTGTGGTTCAATTTTGGTGGACTCCATGTGGGGTTTAATTCTAATTCCCAATGGAGGAATATGTTTCTGGTGGCGGTTAAAGAAATCAACATTTTGAGGGTCTGTAACACAATTATAAGCAGGATTTGAAGGATTGGCCAAAAGTTTAGACACATATTGAAGAGACAATTTAATTCTACGCTTCTCAAGAGAAGGTTCCTCTGCTTCAACAAGCATCGAGTCTATTGGGGATGTTCGAAAAGCCCCTAGACTAATTCTAATACCACTATTATGAATTGCATCAAGTGATTTCAGATATGATTTCCTTGCAGAACCGTAAACTACACAACCGTAATCTAATTTTGACCGAACAAGTGATCTATACAGATGGAGCAAAGTTTTTTGGTCAGCACCCCAATCGGCGCTACCAACAACTTTCAGCAGGTTCAGAGCTTTCTTACATTTAACTTTTAGTTGTTTTATGTGGGAAGTGAAATTCAGTTTGTTGTCAAACAACAAACCTAAGAATTTCACTTCCTTAACAACTTTAATAGGACTCCCATCGATTTTTAACTCCGGATCGAGGTGATGTTTCCGAAGTTTACAAAAATGAACACAGTTCGTTTTTGACTTTGAAAATTTAAAACCATTTTCTGTGGCCCATTTTTGAATCCTATTCAAACACAGCTGAAGTTTGCGCTCGATAGCATTCATATTTTTACTGCTATAACAGATTAAAAAATCATCGACATACAATGAAGAGTCTACCATATTTTCAATTGCATCGATGATACTGTTAATTTTTACCGAAAACAGGGTAACGGATAAAATACTACCCTGAGGAACCCCCAATTCCTGCCCGTGAGGATCAGATAACGTTGACCCAACACGAACCTGAAACTGGCGGTCCCTCAAAAAGTTTTCAATAAAAAGAGGCATACGCCCTCTCAACCCCATGTTAAAAAGATCTTTTAAAATCCCATACGTCCATGTTGTATCATATGCCTTCTCTAGATCAAAGAAGATGGCGACCACATGTTCTTTTCTAGCAAAGGCATTTCTTATAAACGTTTCAAGTCTGACCAAATGATCCACAGTACTTCTCTGGTTTCGGAAACCACACTGAACATCTGCAAGCAGATTGTTCGATTCCAGAAACCAGACAAGTCGATCATTGATCATCCTCTCCATGGTTTTACACAGACAACTGGTTAAGGCAATAGGCCTGTAATTGCTTGGGTTGCTGTGATCTTTATCAGGCTTAGGAATAGGAATTATAGTAGCGTTTCGCCAGGAAGGTGGAAACTGGCCAGTCACCCAAATGTCATTAAAAATAGATAATAAAAGTGCAAGTGAAGTTTGAGGCAGATGTTTTAAAAGTTGATAGTGTATTTGATCAGGTCCAGTGGCAGAATCCTTTGCTCTATGCAAAGAGTTACTTAACTCTTCCATAGAGAAAGGTTCGTTGTAGTCCTCTAAGTTATTGGATGTAAATTTAATCTTTTGTTTTTCTTGTTGTTTTTTAAGTTTGAGGAACTCTGGGTTACTATTTTCAGACGACGAATGTTTAGAAAATGTAGAGGCCAACTTGTTTGAAATTTCCTGTTTTGATGTTATGAGTGTGTTGTTATCTTTTAGGTGTTGTACAGCTGATTTTGTTTCTTTTCCTTTAATTTTTTTAATCATTTTCCAAATTTTAGTGATGGGGGTGTTTTGATTTAGTTTCGAAACGTAAGTTTCCCATGAACTTTTCTTTTTATGTTTTAAAAGTCGTCTTGTTTTTGCCCGATTTATACGTAATCTATCCAAATTTTGTGTAGTTGGTGACTTATTAAATTCCCTCTCAAATTTCTTGCGATCTTTTATAGCCTGTTTGCACTCGGTATCAAACCATGGTTTAGTGAAACGTTTTGGATTTGCCGAGGTTTTAGGAATGACTTGGCTTGCAATGTCAATCAACTCTGTGGTGAAGTGTTCAATCTGGTCAGTACTGTCCTGAAATTTCTCCCGTGTGAGGCGTTCAGAACAAAGCGACGAGAAAGTGTCCCAGTCAGCCTTTTCAAAGTTCCACTGGGGCACCCTCTCATCATCTGCCGGAACAACGCTTTCCAACACAATTGGAAAGTGGTCACTCCCGCACAAGTCATCTTCTACCTTCCAAGAAAAATCGAGGAAGGTAGAAGGGCATGCAATTGAAAGATCAATCGATGTATACGAACCAGATGCGGGGTGCAGATAAGTGTCTGAACCATCATTAAACAAACACAAATCATATTTTGTCATGAACTCTTCTACAGTTTTACCTTTTGCATCCTCTTGACTGCAGGAATTACCCCAAAGGGGGCTATGTGCATTAAAATCACCCAACAAAATGTATGGGGTTGGGAGCTGTTGGACTAGCAGCTCAAGCTCATTCAGTTGTAGGGGTTTACTTGGTGAAACGTATACAGAACATAATGTAATTGTCTTGTCTAAAGTTAGGCGTACCGCTACAGCCTGTAAATTTGATTGCAAAGATACAGAACTGTGAATAATGTCGTTTCTAACTAAGACGGATGTTCCACGAATATGAAGATCAGTTTCATCTGCCCAGGCATTATACGAAGTATAATGCTTAAAGACTGAATAATCTTGAGACTCGGGTTTCTTTAAAAGAGTTTCCTGCAGGCAAAAAGCAGCAGGTTTATACTTTTGGCTCAAAAGGCCCAGTTCATTAAAATTCGCTCTAAAACCTCGACAATTCCACTGTATAATATTTTGTTTGGATGTATTATCCATGTTTGAGTGGTGAATTAGAAGGTGGACGTATGGGCGAAATTGCCCCAGTGTTTCTTCTAGGTGATGGTTTACGTGGGGATTTTCCCTGAGACGAACTCAGGGGTGGTTTGTTTGAGAACGTGTCATCGATGCACTCATCAACTGACATTGCCTCAATGCCTTCAAACATGTTGCTTGTGACAACATTTTGAAGACGTTTAGATATTCTGTTGGATTCTAGTTTCTGTTTTTCCTTTTCTTTATTCTTATCTTGTTGTGACTGTTTCCTTCTCTGACTCAGATTTTGTTGAGAGCTATGTTGTATGTCTTGGTTTGGTTTAATTGACTTATTTTTTTCAGGTTTGTGTTTTGGTTCTTTATTTTGTTCTGCTTGAGGTGGATTTTTAGGGTGGTGTTCCTTTTTGTCTGTTGTTATTTTTTCTGTTGTTTGGGCAGCTGTATTCTTTTGAGTGGATGGATGTTCTATTGTAAATGACTGTACTGAAGATGGTATTGTACCTTTGAGCCATGTATATTGTGTTTGGCATGCTACTGATTGAGTTGGTAATTTTTGGGATAATTTTGTGGCATATGATGGTGATGATGCACACATACCTGGCATTGATGACACGATTTCCCTGGCTTCTTTAAAACTTATTTGTTTTTCACATTTGACTTTTTGAATAGTTTTCTCCCGTTTCCAGACAGGGCAATCTTTGGACGATGACATGTGATTGCCCTGACAGTTAACACACTTGATGGGATTGCTGCATGGATCTTGATGTTGCAGACCACATCGGAAACATATTTGTTGACCTCTACAATTGTTCTGTCCATGTCCATATTTCTGACATTTGAAGCATCGAAGTGGATTTGGAATATACAAATCCACTTTGACGTTCATATATCCAACTTTAATAGCTTTAGGCGGTTGAGTAGAATTGAAAGTCAAAATGTAAGTATTTGTTTTAATTATTGTGTTATCCTTTTTAATCTGTATATTTTTAACATCGGTCACTCCTTGGGGTTCTAATTCCTTTTTTATTTCCATTATATCAATGCCATTTAATTCTCTGGTTCTTATTACACCTCTGCTGCTGTTTAAAATTTTATGTGGAAAAGTATTCACCTCAATATCTGCTAGTTTTTGTGTTTTAAGTAAATTTGTCGCTTGAACTTCCCTTTGACATTCTATCAGTAAAGCGCCAGATCTTAATTTCTTGGCGTCTTTAACTGTTCCAGCAATCCCTTTAATTGATTTTTCTATTAGAAATGGGTTCATATCTGATAGTCTTTTATTTTCGTCAGCTGCATACATTATAATGAATTTTGGCCAAGTATGTGTCGTAGGTTCAAAATCTGAGTCAGAATCCGAGTCAGTAGAAAGTAATTCCCGACCTCGTTTTTGTTTTTTATTTGTGGAGTCCATATTTGATTTTTAAGGCGTTCACTGCCCCGGCTCCCACCCACCACGGAGTCCAACAAGGGGTAGGGTTACTGCCATGCAGTGAACCCACCGGGTTGCCGGTATTCCCACATACCTGGTATGGGGCAGTATACTCAGCCAGTGTTGATACCGAAGTATGCCACTGGCTGATTGGCCCGTGTGTGGAAGTGCCAGGTCTTCAGATGGCGGCCATCCAATCAATCACTGTATAAAACACCGTAATAAAAGGTTGCCATGCATAACCGAAACAGACAGCGCAGCAAAACTAAGTGACTATTAAAATATAAAGTGCTTAAAAACAGTACACAATGGCAATTATGTTATGTGAATAAAACAAATGATTGAATGAATGGTCACCAAATGCCCCCCGACGTGACACCCAGTACTTTTTGGGGTGGGGGCTCCCGATTGGCCAGAACGGACCATCCGACCATCCTTCTACTCCCGAAATTGGGGCCAAAGCAGTGTGTTGAACAAGATTATCTCCGAAATGGAGACCAGGGCTCCATCCCGGAGACTGCCCTAACCGGGGCCACAAGTCCTCAACTGCCAGGATTCCTTCTTCCGGGGCCTTCGGAATGCACCTCACGGGAGAACAAGGTGCCTGCCAGATGGTATTAGCAGGATTGATCATTTTGGTCCGGGGCTGCGTATTTATGTATTTCGCAGCGAACCAACTCAATTGAGCAAACCTGCCAATTAGAAATTAGCAAACCTGCCCAATTGAGCAGGCCGTCCTCTATCCGCCACCCGAGGACCCGCCTAGTAGGGGTTGATCAAACCCCCCTAGGACTGAGAGGAATCAAATGTAAGAATATATGTGTTTGTTTCTATTGTGGACCCATCTTTTTTAATTTCAATTCTTTTAACGTCGTTGACACCTTGTGATTCAAGTTCTTTCCTGATTTCGAGCACATCCGTGCCCGCTAACTCCCTTGTTCTAACCACACCCTTGCTGATGTTCAGGGTTCTGTGTGGGAACGTATTCACATCCATATCTGCCAATCTATGAGTGTTCAATAAATTTTTAGCTTGTATTTCTTTCTGGCATTCTACAAGTAATGCACCGGACCTAAGTTTTTTAACATTTTTAACGGTGCCAGCGATTCCCTTGATAGCCTTCTCCAATGCAAAGGGATTAATGCTGGAGGCGTTTTTGCTCTCGTCAGCCGCGTAAATGATAATAAATTTTGGCCAGTTGTTGGAATTTGAAATGTTCTGATCTGAGTCAGAATCAGAGTCAATAGAAAAATCTCGACCACGTTTCTGTTTTTTGTTTTGTGTGTAATCCATGTTTTTGTTTTAAGCGTTCACTGCCCCGGCTCCCACCCACCATGGAGTCCAACAAGGGGTAAGGTTACTGCCCTGCAGTGAACCCACCGGGTTGCCGGTATTCCCACATACCTGGTATGGGGCAGTATACTCAGCCAGTGTTGATACCGAAGTATGCCACTGGCCGATTGGCCCGTGTGTGGAAGTGCCAGGTCTTCAGATGTCGATCATCCAACCAATCACTTTATAAAACACTGTAATTACGGTTGCCACGTGAAACTGAAACAAACAGTGCAGCAAAACTAAGTATTTGGTGAAAGAATGAGTTTAAAAACAGCACACAATGGCAATTATGATAAATGATTAAAAGAAATGACTGATTGAATGGCCACCAAATGCCCCTCGACGTGACACCCAGTACTTTTTGGGGTGGGGGCTCCCGATTGGCCAGAACGGACCATCCGACCATCCTTCTACTCCCGAAATTGGGGCCAAAGCAGTGTGTTGAACAACATTATCTCCGAAATGGAGACCAGGGCTCCATCCCGAAGACTGCCCTAACCGGGGCCACGAGTCCTCAACTGCCAGGATTCCTTCTTCCGGGGCCTTCGGAACGCACCTCACGGGAGAACAAGGTGCCTGCCAGATGGTATTAGCAGGATTGATCATTTTGGTCCGGGGCTGCGTATTTATGTATTTCGCAGCGAACCAACTCAATTGAGCAAACCTGCCAATTAGAAATTAGCAAACCTGCCCAATTGAGCAGGCCGTCCTCTATCCGCCACCTGAGGACCCGCCTAGTAGGGGATGATCAAACCCCCCTAGGAGGGGGACATAAAGGCAGGGAACTTTTTCGAATTCCGATCATATATAAGTAACAAATTAATCAAAATAACTTCCTTCAAAGATGATGTTTCCGAAAGCGAAAAGTTTGTTTTCGACTTTGAAGCAGAAACTGGCAAACACACCGGTCAGATCGTGGCCGACAGACCCAAGCGCAAACACTATTATATATACTCTAATAAGCCCAGTTACGGAAAGAGCGTTTTGAAAGAAATGCTGATTTGTGGCTACAACGCATCCGAAGTTACAGACACAAAAAACTTCACGGGAGTACGCGAGAACGCCCAGTTCTTGATAGTGGACGAATTCGGATCGAGTAATAAGCCGAGTCTGGAATCCCTCAATAAACTTACGGGGGCAATGCATCGGCGTTCTCTGACAATAAGAAGACGTACGGTAAGAGTTTTAGTCCACGCCCCGACGCCCAATTGATACTCCTGTCGAACAAACACCTATTCGAAGTGGTCGGCGACATCTACGATCCCAGGAGTAGGACTAGGAAGGCTAGCGTGGACGTGGCCAATCAACTGAAGGAAAGATTTTTCATACACAAATTAGACGACACCGTAGATAAAGGGGACATGACGCTGAAGGAACATGAGAGCCATCTAATAATTCTTTAGAGATAATTTTGGTGTTAGTTCATTAATATAATGTATTTATATATCCTTTTTGATTGGTATGTACAACAACTGAATTAAAATAATACAGGTTACAAGAATTCTCGTGTTTCATATTATAGCATCTGCCATTTTATTCGTAACTGGGTCGACAAGGCTAAGTTAAACACAGCGTTTTATAACACTCCCTTATATCTAACAATCTGCACATCAATCGATTTCCATCCAACGAGTTTGAAATTTCGACCCTATAATTCCCTTAAAAACGAGTACATCAAGAACTACTACTGATTGATGATCAACGCAGACAGCGCAACAAAACGAAAGCTGTTAAACAAGTATTAAGATCATTAAAAATCGATACAGGGTAGTAGTGATAAAATCTAAATAAAAGAAATGACTGTCTGAATGACCACCCAATGCCCCCCGACGTGACACACGATATTTTTGGGGTTGGGGGCTCCCGATTGGTCAGACCGGGCCATCCGACCATCTGTCTACTCCCGAAATTGGGGCCAAAGCAGTGTGTTGGACATTATCTCCGACATGGAGACCAGGGCTCCATCCCGGAGACTGCCCTAACCGGGGCCCGAGTCCTCAACTACCAGGATTCCTTCTTCCGGGGCCTTCAGAACGCACGTCACGGGAGAACAAGATGCTTGCCAGATGGTATTAGCAGGGTTGATCATTTTGGTCCGGGCTGCGTATTCGTGTATTTCACAGCGAACCAGCTCAATTGAGCAAACCTGCCAATCAAAAATTAGCAAACCTGCCCAATTGAGCAGACCGTCCTCTATCCGCCACCTGAGGGCCCGCCTAGTAGGGGACGATCAAACCCCCCTAGGTCAAGAATACAGATATTTCCATAGATGATATTGGTGAACACATGAAGTCCTTTGCCGAGAAGAATGGAATGATGAAGAAACCCCAGAGAAGTTTGATCGGAAACTATGGAGCAGAAAAAATGTTGTTTGCAACACCTTTACTGCAGTGGTACCTCCAGCAAGGTATTGAAGTTGACCACGTCTATCAAGTTATCCAATATAAACCAAGAAGATGTTTTGAAAAATTTGGAGATGAAGTATCTGAAGCAAGAAGACAAGGAAATGTTGACCCTGACAAGTCGATCGTTGCCGACACCATGAAGCTGTTGGGAAATTCTGGATATGGCAAAACCGTTACCAACAAAGAGAAGCATCGACGTGTGTGTTATTGCGACGACGAAGAAGTTGCCAAAGCTGTAAGTGACATGTCCTTCAGATGAAACTTTATATGAAGTCAAACTGAACAAGAAGACCATCAAGTTCGATCTGCCACACCACATCAGATTCTTTGTTTACCAGTGTGCGAAACTCCGGAAGCTTCAGTTCTATTATGATGTCATCGATACTTTTATCAGCCGCCAAAATCTCGAATACGCTGAAATGGACACAGATTCTGCATATCTATGCACCTCGTCACCATCCACAGATGAGTTTGTGAAACTAGAAAAGAGAGTAGAATTTTACAAAGAGAATCACAAGGGGTTTCCATCAGAGTGTTGTGATTTCCACAGAGATGCTTATGTGAAAACCAAATTAGAAGGCAAAGAATGGCTGTCACCCTCATGTTGCCAGGAAAGAAAGCGTTTTGACAGGAGAACTCCAGGCTTGTTCAAGGTAGAATGGCAAGGAACCGGCATTGTTGGACTGTGTAGTAAAACATATTATTGTTTCGGTGCCACCAATAAATAGAGTTATAAAGGAGTCAGCAAACGCCACAATGATTTGACGAAAGACAAATATATGCAAGTTTTGAAGACTCAACAAAGCGGATCTGGCATCAACCGAGGATTTGTTATGAATGACAACCTATGTATACATACCAGCAAAGCAGAGATGGGCTGTCGTATTTCTACCCAAAACGAAGAGTTTTAGAAGATGGAGTTAGCACCATACCACTAGAGATTTAAAGAAGAAACAATTTATTTATTGGTGCTTAACGCCACATCAGCAGCTAAGGCCATATCGTGGCGAGAAAACATTAAAAGAAAACCATGGCAGAAACGATATTCAAAGATGAGTAAAAAACAATTATAATAAAAATGATACTCAATGTAATATGAACAGTGATGCGTGAGAAACAAGAAAGATGAATAATTCACAAATCAACCTGATGAATTTAAGTCTTAAAGACTCTAGTTAAGATAATAAAAACAGTTTTAAAATTTATTAAAAAGGTTGATTGATTTCAAAAATGAGAGAATCATATTCGGGCTAGTACGATAAAAAAGATCTCTCAGAGATCCTACAGAGAAAAACTGCCCTCTGACATGATTAAAATCTGTACAATGTAAAAGAATGTGCTCCACTGACAACACCTGCTGGCAGGGAACACATTCTGGTCGCACAGTACCCTCCAACAAAAAGGAATGTGTAAGTCTTGTATGACCAATATGACATCGCGTCAATACTGCAAGATCCTTTCTAGAAAGGTTACTAGACGGGTAGTGATCACAGATATCTGGTCGGAATCGATGGAGCTTGTTATTTGTCGCTCCATCCCAATCCGCCTGCCACACAGATTTATTTATTTATTTATTTATTGGTGCTTAACGCCACATCAGCAGCTAAGGCCATATCGTGGCGAGAAAACATTAAAAGAAAACCATGGCAGAAACGATATTCAAAGATGAGTAAAAAACAATTATAATAAAAATGATACTCAATGTAACATGAACAGTGATGCGTGAGAAACAAGAAAGATGAATAATTCACAAATCAACCTGATGAATTTAAGTCTTAAAGACTCTAGTTAAGATAATAAAAACAGTTTTAAAATTTATTAAAAAGGTTGATTGATTTCAAAAATGAGAGAATCATATTCGGGCTAGTACGATAAAAAAGATCTCTCAGAGATCCTACAGAGAAAAACTGCCCTCTGACATGATTAAAATCTGTACAATGTAAAAGAATGTGCTCCACTGACAACACCTGCTGGCAGGGAACACATTCTGGTCGCACAGTACCCTCCAACAAAAAGGAATGTGTAAGTCTTGTATGACCAATATGACATCGCGTCAATACTGCAAGATCCTTTCTAGAAAGGTTACTAGACGGGTAGTGATCAGAGATATCTGGTCGGAATCGATGGAGCTTGTTATTTGTCGCTCCATCCCAATCCGCCTGCCACACAGATTTGATGTACTTATTGATATGTGGGTTCAAATCACTGGAAGGGATGTTAAAATCAGTGAGAGGCTTGGATAAAGCCTGTTTTGCTGCACTGTCTGCCCTGGTGTTACCAGCGATACCTACATGTCCGGGTAACCAGCAAAACACGATATCATATTGGTCAGACATGAGAGTTGTCAACTTCTCACGAAGTTCCAAAATGAGAGGGTTCTTCAACTTGGGGTTGAGTAAAGCAAGTAAAGTGGAAAGAGAGTCAGAAAAAATAATCGACTTCTTTTCCTGCACATTTTCTATGTGTTCAAGCGCAAGTTGTATAGCTTTAACTTCAGCTGTGAAAATAGAACTCTGATTCGGTATTCTAATTGAGGTGATACCATCACTAGTAACAGCAGCTGATGATACTTTGTCACCATCTTTAGATCCATCTGTATAGATCCTTGTATATGCACTAAACTTGGACTTTATTTCGGCATATTTTTGTTTGAACTGCAAGGAATTGGTATCAGATTTTTTGGTAGAAGCAAGGTCCAAAATAACTGTAGGTTTTTTAAGATGCCAAGGAGGAATGTGTGATTTACGGTTTTCTTTTATAGATTCAGAATCAATTTTTGCAGACTCCATGTGGGGTTTAACTCTAATTCCCAATGGAGGAATATGTTTCGGATGTCGGTTAAAAAAGTCAACATTTTGAGGTTCTGAAATACAATTAAAAGCAGGATTTATTTATTTATTGGTGCTTAACGCCACATCAGCAGCTAAGGCTATATCGTGGCGAGAAATCAGAGAAAAGTAAAACGTCAATATTATGAAGTAAAAGATTGAATAAAAACAAAGGATAATCACAATAGACATGTCAAAGACAAGAAAAATTTAAAGAACAATGAGTAATGAGATAAGTGAAAAATGTCTACTTCTAAATCAACCTGATGAATTGAGACTTGATGAGTCTAGATTAAAAGAATAAAAACAATTTTAAAATTTGTTAAAAAGGTTGATTACTTTCAACAATGATACAATTTTGTGTGGGCTCGTATTGTAAAATAGATCTCTAAGGGATCCAACTGTGAAGTACTGCCCTCTAACAAGATTAAAATCAGTACAATTTAAGAGAATGTGCTCCAACACCTGCTGACATGGAACACATTCTGGTCGCATATTACCCTCCAACAGAAAGGAATGTGTAAGTCGTGTGTGACCAACATGACATCGTGTCAGAATAACATGATCTTTTCTACAGAGGTTACTGGATGGGTAGTGATCAAATATGTTTGATCGGAAGCGATGGAGCTTGTTATTTGTCGCCCCATCCCATTCCGCCTGCCACATAGATTTGATGTAACAACTAATATGAGGCTTAAAATCACTGAAAGGGATCTTAAAATCAGTGAGAGGCTTTGTTAAAGCCTGTTTTGCCGCACTGTCTGCTCTGGTGTTACCAGCGATACCTACATGTCCAGGTAACCAGCAAAACACGATATCATATTGGTCAGACATGAGAGTTGTTAACTTCTCACGAAGTTCCAAAATGAGAGGGTTCTTCAACCTGGGGTTGAGCAAAGCAAGCAAAGAGGAAAGAGAGTCAGAAAAAATAATCGTCTTCTTTTCCTGTACATTTTCGATATGTTCAAGTGCAAGTTGTATGGCTTTAACTTCAGCTGTGAAAATAGAACTCTGATTCGGTATTCTGATTGAGGTGATACCATCACCAGTAACAGCAGCTGATGATACTTTGTCACCATCTTTGGATCCATCCGTATAGATCCTTGTATATGTACTATACTTGGACTTTATTTCGGCATATTTTTGTTTGAACTGCAAGGAATTGGTATCAGATTTTTTGGTAGAAGCAAGGTCCAAAATAACAGTAGGTTTCTTAAGATGCCAAGGAGGAATGTGTAATTTACGGTTTTCTTTTATAGATTCAGAATCAATTTTTGCAGACTCCATGTGGGGTTTAACTCTAATTCCCAATGGAGGAATATGTTTCGGATGTCGGTTAAAAAAGTCAACATTTTGTGGTTCTGAAATACAATTAAAAGCAGGATTTGAAGGATTGGCCAAAAGTTTAGACACATATTGAAGAGACAATTTAATTCTACGCTTCTCGAGAGAAGGCTCCTCTGCTTCAACAAGCATCGAGTCTACTGGGGATGTTCGAAAGGCCCCTAGACTAATTCTAATGCCACTATTATGAATTGCATCAAGTGGTTTGAGATATGATTTCCTTGCAGAACCATAAACTATACAACCGTAATCTAATTTTGATCGAACAAGTGATCTATACAGATGGAGCAAAGTTTTTTGGTCAGCACCCCAATCAGTGCTACCAATAACCTTCAGTAGGTTCAGTGCTCTCTTACATTTAACTTTTAGTTGTTTTATGTGGGAAGTGAAATTCAGTTTGTTGCCAAACAACAAACCTAAGAATCTCACTTCCTTAACAACCTTAATAGGACTACCATCAATTGTCAACTCCGGATCGAGGTGATGTTTCCGAAGTTTGCAAAAATGAATACAATTCGTTTTTGTCTTTGAAAATTTAAAACCATTTTCGATAGCCCACTTTTGAATCCTATTTAAACACAGCTGAAGTTTGCGCTCTATAGCATTCATCTTTTTGCTACTATAGCAGATCAAAAAGTCATCGACATGCAATGACGAATCTACCATATTCTCAATTGCGTCGATGATACTATTAATTTTAATTGAAAATAGGGTAACAGATAAAATACTACCCTGAGGGACCCCCAATTCCTGCTCGTGAGGATCAGATAACGTTGACCCAACACGAACCTGGAACTGGCGGTCCTTTAAAAAGTTTTCAATAAAAAGAGGCATACGCCCTCTCAACCCCATGTTAAAAAGATCTTTTAAAATCCCATACGTCCACGTTGTATCATATGCCTTCTCTAGATCAAAGAAGATGGCGACCACATGTTCTTTTCTAGCAAAGGCATTTCTTATAAACGTTTCAAGTCTGACCAAATGATCCACAGTACTTCTTTGGTTTCTGAAACCACACTGAACATCCGCAAGCAGATTGTTCGATTCCAGAAACCGGACAAGTCGATCATTGATCATCCTCTCCATGGTTTTGCACAGACAACTTGTTAAGGCAATAGGCCTATAATTACTAGGGTTGCTGTGATCCTTATCAGGCTTAGGAATGGGAATTACTATTGCTTTGCGCCAAGACGATGGAAACTGGCCAGTCACCCAAATGTCATTAAAAATAGAGAGTAAAAGTTCAAGAGATGATTGCGGCAGATGTTTTAAAATTTGATAATGTATTTCGTCGGGTCCAGTGGCGGTATCCTTCGCTCTATGTAAAGAGTTATTTAACTCTTCCATAGAGAAAGGTTCATTGTAATCCTCTAAATTATTGGAGGCAAATTTGAGCTTTTGTTTTTCTTGTTGTTTTTTAATTTTGAGAAATTCAGGATTACAATTTTCAGACGACATGTGTTTCGAAAATGTGGAGGCCAATGTATTTGAAATTTCTTTTTTTGATGTGATTAGTGTGTTGTTATCTTTCAGATGTTGAACCGTTGATTTTGTGTCTTTTCCATTAATTTTCCTTATCATTTTCCAAATTTTATTGATGGGGGTGTTTTGATTTAGTTTAGACACATATGTTTTCCAAGAACTTTTCTTTTTTTGTTGAATCAGTCGTCTTGTTTTTGCCCGATTTATACGAAGTTTGTCCAAGTTACGTGTGGTTGGTGACTTATTAAATTCCCGTTCAGTCTTTTTGCGATCTTTAATAGCCTGTTTGCAATCAGCATCAAACCATGGTTTGGTGAAACGTTTAGGATTTGCCGAGGTTTTAGGAATGACCTTGCTTGCAATGTTAAGCAACTCTGTGGTGAAATGTTCTATTTGGTCAGCACTTTCGCCAAATTTCTCCCGTGTTAGGCATTCAGAACAGAGCGACGAGAAAGTCTCCCAGTCAGCCTTTTTCAAGTTCCACTGGGGTACCCTCTCATCATCCGCCGGAACTACACTCTCCAACACAATTGGAAAGTGGTCACTCCCGCACAAGTCATCTTCTACCTTCCAAGAAAAATCAAGGAAGATAGAAGGGCATGCAATTGAAAGATCAATTGATGTATACGAACCAGATGCGGGGTGCAAATAAGTGTCTGAACCATCATTAAACAAACACAGGTCATATTTAGTAATGAACTCTTCTACAGTTTTACCTTTTACATCTTCTTGACTGCAGGAATTACCGCAAAGAGGGTTATGAGCGTTAAAATCACCCAACAAAATGTATGGGGCTGGAAGCTGTTGGACCAGAAGCTCAAGATCATTCAGATGTAGTGCTTTATTTGGTGACACGTAAATCGAACAAAGCGTGACTGTTTTGTCTAAAGTGAGGCGTACCGCCACAGCCTGTAAATTTGTATTCAAAGGTACAGATCTGTGAATGATATCGTCTCTAACCAAAACAGATGTTCCACGAATGTGAAGGTCAGTATCATCTGCCCAGGCATTATACGAAGTATAATGCTTAAAAGCTGAATGATCGTGAGCCTCAGGTTTCTTTAAAAGAGTTTCCTGCAGGCAAAAAGCAACAGGTTTATATTGTTGGCTGATAAGACCCAGTTCATTAAAATTTGCTCTAAAACCTCGACAATTCCACTGTATTATGTTATTTTTGTTTGTATTAGCCATATTTCAGTGGAGATTTAGAGGGTGGACGTATGGGCGAAATGGCCCCTGTAGTTTTCTTCGGTGAATTTTTCCTCGGGGATCTATTCTGTGAAGAAATCGGACGTAATTGTTCGAATGTTTCATCGATACAATCACCCACATCCATATCCTCAAGACCTTCAAACCTGTTGCGAACAACAGGATTTTGAAGAACCTTGGGTAATCTGTCCGATAATTGTTTTTGTTTCATTTTTTCTTTTTTCTTTTCCTCTTTTTCTATTTTTTTAATTTGACTCTGACTCAGATTGTGCTGTTGTGATCTTTGTTCTGGTTTAGACTTTGGTTTTGTTCATTTTTCTTTTCTGAATAAGTGTTATGTTCCTTAGTTTGTACAGGTTTGGGCGTATCCTTTCCTACTTTTCGTTCTGTTTTATCATCTGTTGGTTTGGGATTTTGTTCTTTTTTCTGGTCTGATTTTGTTAAATCTTTGGTTCCCC
Organism: Pictodentalium vernedei; assembly: GCA_031216915.1. Lineage (NCBI taxonomy): Eukaryota > Metazoa > Mollusca > Scaphopoda > Dentaliida > Dentaliidae > Pictodentalium > Pictodentalium vernedei. Next base: position 876,650,101 of record CM062297.1, on the reverse strand, counting down.
CATGTGTTTGTCCTGCTTTTAATTTTTCTGTTGTTTGTGTTGTGGAATTTGTTTGTGTTGACTGTATCTCTGTTTGTTCTATTGTGAAACCCTGTACTAAAGAGGGAATCGTCCCTTTAAGCCACGTGTATTGCGTTTGACATTCCACTGAAGTTGTTGGTAATTTTTGTGTTAATTTTTTTGCATAAGTTGGTGATGATAGGTTCATGCCAGGCATTGATGTCACTATTGTTCTCGCCTCCTTAAAACTGATTTGTCTTTCGCATTTAACTTTTTGAATTTCTTTTTCTCTTTTCCATACAGGGCAATCCTTTGATGCAGCCACATGATTGCCCTGGCAGTTACAACACTTGATGGTATTTGTGCAAGGGTCCGGATGTTCTTCGCCACATTTAAAACAGATATTTCTTCCTCTACAATTATTTTGTCCGTGACCATATTTCTGACATTTGAAACATCGAAGTGGATTTGGAATGAATAAATCCACTCCGATGTTCATGTATCCTACTTTTAATGATTTTGGTGGCTGAGAAGAGTTAAATGTCAGTATGTATGTATTTGTTTGTATAGGCTTTCCTTCTTTTTTAATTTCAATCCTTTTAACGTTAGTAACCCCCTGTGATTCTAGTTCTTTTTGAATTTCCAATACGTCAATGCCTGACAGTTCCTTAGTACGTACAACACCTTTGCAGCTGTTTAATGTTTTATGAGCAAAGGTATTGACCTCCATATCAACGAGTTTATCTATCTTAAGTAAATTCAAAGCCTGCATTTCTCGTTTACATTCAATTAGAATTGCCCCTGATCTTAACTTTCTAACATTTTTAACATCACCAGCTATTCCTGTTATGGCTTTTTCTAAAGCAAATGGATTAATATCAGATGCTTTTTTATTCTCATCGTTAGCATATATAATGATAAATTTTGGCCAGCTTTTGAAAATGGTTTGTTCTTTGTCTTGATCTGAGTCGGAGTCATTGTCTGAAAATAGAAATTCGTACCCTCGTTTTTGTTTTTTTTTGTGGTATTTTAGCCATGTTTATTTTTTTAAAAGTTCAGTGCCCCGGCTCCCACCCACCGCGGAGTCCAACAAGGGGTAGGGTTACTGCTTTGCAGTGAACCCACCGGGTTGCCGGTATTCCCACATACCTGGTATGGGGCAGTATACTCAGTCAGTGTTGATGCCAAGGCATACCACTGACTGATTGGCCCGTGCGTGGAAGTGCCAGGTCTTCAGATGGCGATCATCCAATCAATCACTACACGAAACACTATAATTACAGTTGCCATGTATAAATTAAACAGACAGCGCAGCAAAACTAAGTATTTCATAAAATAGAACGTTTAAAACAGTACACATTGGCAATTATGTGATGTGTGAGAAAAAGAAATGACTGATTGAATGACCACCAAATGCCCCCCGACGTGACACCCAGTACTTTTTGGGGTGGGGGCTCCCGATTGGCCAGAACGGACCATCCGACCATCCTTCTACTCCCGAAATTGGGGCCAAAGCAGTGTGTTGAACAAGATTATCTCCGAAATGGAGACCAGGGCTCCATCCGGAGACTGCCCTAACCGGGGCCACGAGTCCTCAACTGCCAGGATTCCTTCTTCCGGGGCCTTCGGAACGCACCTCACGGGAGAACAAGGTGCCTGCCAGATGGTATTAGCAGGATTGATCATTTTGGTCCGGGGCTGCGTATTTATTTATTTATTTATTGGTGCTTTACGCCACATCAGCAGCTTAGGCTATATCGTGGCGATGAAAGTGTATATTTTAAAAAGACCATTAATTAAAATATGAAACAAATTGAATAAGAGGTTTAAAAATGATGAGTGTGAAACATAATGAGAAGGTGAGATCAGTAGTGCAAAAATACTGTGCAATCAACCTGTGAAATAAATACAGATAGATGAAAATTAAAATGGTAAAAACAATTTAAAATTTATTAAAAAGGTTGATTACTTTCAAGAATGAGATGACTTTTTGCGGGCTCGTGTGATAAAATAAATCTCTCAAAGATCCAACTGTAAAATACTGCCCTCTAACATGATTAAAATCAGTACAATTCAAAAGAATGTGTTCCACTGACAGCACCTGCTGGCAGGGAACACATTCTGGTCGCAAATTACCCTCCAACAAAAAGGAATGTGTAAGTCGTGTATGACCAACATGACACCGCGTCAAAATTGCAAGATCCTTTCTACAAAGGTTACTAGACGGGTAGTGATCTGAAATAGTTGGTCGGAAGCGATGAAGCTTGTTATTTGTCGCTCCATCCCATTCCTCCTGCCACATAGATTTGATGTAACTACTAATATGAGGCTTAAAATCACTGAAAGGGATCTTAAAATCAGTGAGAAGCTTTGTTAAAGCCTGTTTTGCTGCACTGTCTGCTTTGGTGTTACCAGCGATACCTACATGTCCGGGTAACCAGCAAAACACGATATCATATTGGTCAGACATGAGAGTTGATAACTTCTCACGAAGTTCCAAAATGAGAGGGTTCTTCAACTTGGGGTTGAGTAAAGCAAGTAAAGAGGAAAGAGAGTCGGAAAAAATAATCGACTTTTTGTCCTGAGCAGTCTCGATATGTTCAAGAGCGAGTTGTAAAGCTTTAACTTCAGCTGTGAAAATAGAACTCTGATTCGGTATTCTGATTGAGGTGACATGATCACCAGTAACAGCAGCTGATGATACTTTGTCGCCATCCTTAGATCCATCCGTATAGATCCTTGTATATGTACTATACTTGGACTTTATTTCGGCATATTTTTGTTTGAACTGCAAGGAATTGGTATCAGATTTTTTGGTAGAAGCAAGGTCCAGAATAACAGTAGGTTTCTTAAGATGCCAAGGAGGAATGTGTGATTTACGGTTTTCTTTTATAGATTCAGAATTAATTTTTGAAGATTCCATGTGGGGTTTAATTCTAATTCCCAATGGAGGAATATGTTTCTGATGTCGGTTAAAAAATTCAACATTTTGAGGTTCTGAAATACAATTAAAAGCAGGATTTGAAGGATTGGCCAAAAGTTTAGACACATATTGTAGAGACAATTTAATTCTGCGCTTCTCAAGAGAAGGCTCCTCTGCTTCAACAAGCATTGAATCTATTGGGGATGTTCGAAAAGCCCCTAGACTAATTCTAATACCACTATTGTGAATTGCATCAAGTGGTTTTAGGTATGACTTCCTTGCTGAACCGTAAACTATAGAACCGTAATCTAATTTTGATCGTACAAGTGATCTATACAGATTGAGCAAAGTTTTTTGGTCAGCACCCCAATCAGTGCTACCAACAACCTTCAGTAGGTTCAGTGCTATTTTACATTTAACTTTTAGTTGTTTTATGTGGGAAGTGAAATTCAGTTTGCTGTCAAACAACAAACCTAAGAATTTCACTTCCTTTACAACTTTAATGGTGTTTCCATTCATTTTCAACTCTGGATCAAGATGGTGCTTCCGGAGCTTACAAAAATGGACACAATTAGTTTTGGTCTTTGAAAACTTGAAACCGTTTTCTGTAGCCCATTTCTGGATTCTGTTTAAACACAGCTGAAGTTTCCGCTCTATAGCATTCATTTTTTTGCTGCTATAGCAGATCAAAAAATCATCAACGTACAATGAAGAATCTACCATATTCTCAATTGCATCGATGATACTATTGATCTTTATCGAGAACAGGGTAACAGACAGAATACTACCCTGAGGAACCCCCAATTTCTGTTCGTGAGGATCAGATAACGTTGACCCAACACGAACCTGAAACTGGCGGTCCTTTAAAAAGTTTTCAATAAAAAGAGGCATACGCCCTCTCAACCCCATGTTAAAAAGATCTTTTAAAATCCCATACGTCCACGTTGTATCATATGCCTTCTCTAGATCAAAGAAGATGGCGACCACATGTTCTTTTCTAGCAAAGGCATTTCGAATAAACGTTTCAAGTCTGACCAAATGATCCACAGTACTTCTCTGGTTTCTGAAACCACACTGAACATCCGCAAGCAGATTGTTCGATTCCAGAAACCAGACAAGTCGGTCATTGATCATCCTCTCCATGGTTTTGCACAGACAACTGGTTAAGGCAATAGGCCTGTAATTGCTTGGGTTGCTGTGATCTTTATCAGGCTTAGGAATAGGAATTATAGTTGCTTTACGCCAGGATGGTGGAAACTGGCCAGTCACCCAAATGCCATTAAAAATTGATAATAAAAGTTCTAGTGATGTTTGTGGCAGGTGCTTTAAAAGTTTGTAATGTATGTCATCGGGACCAGTGGCAGTATCCTTTGCTCTATGCAAAGAGTTACGTAACTCTTCCATAGAGAAAGGTTCATTGTAATCCTCTAAATTATTGGAGGTAAATTTGAGCTTTTGTTTTTCTTGTTGTTTTTTAATTTTTAGAAATTCAGGATTACAATTTTCAGACGACGAATGTTTCGAAAATGTGGAGGCCAAAGTGTTTGAAATTTCTGTTTTAGATGTAATTAAGGTGTTGTTTTCCTTCAGGTGTTGTACAGTTGATTTTGTTTCTTTTCCTTTAATCTTTTTAATCATTTTCCAAATTTTAGTGATTGGAGTGTTTTGGTTAATCTTAGAAACGTAAGATTCCCAAGAACTTTTCTTTTTTTGTTTTAAAAGTCGTCTTGTTTTTGCCCGATTAATACGCAGTTTATCCAAATTATGTGTTGTAGGTGACTTGTTAAATTCCCTTTCAATTTTTTTTCGATCTTTTATAGCCTGTTTACACTCACTATCAAACCATGGTTTGGTGAAACGTTTTGGATTTGCCGAGGTTTTAGGGATGACCGTGTTTGCAATGTCAAGCAGCTCGTTTGTAAAATGTTCTATTTGGTCAGCACTATCTTGAAATTTCTCCCGTGTGAGGCGCTCAGAACAAAGCGATGAGAAAGTGTCCCAGTCAGCCTTTTTAAAGCTCCACTGGGGCACCCTCTCATCGTCCGCTGGAACTACACTCTCCAGCACAACCGGAAAGTGGTCACTCCCGCACAAGTCCTCTTCTACCTTCCAAGAATAATCGAGGAAGACAGAAGGGCATGCAATTTTAAGATCAATTGATGTATAAGAACCAGATGCGGGGTGCAGATAAGTGTCTGACCCATTATTGAACAAGCACAAGTCATATTTTGTAATAAACTCTTCCACAGTTTTCCCTTTTACATCCTCTTGACTGCAGGAATTACCCCAAAGGGGGTTATGAGCGTTAAAATCACCCAACAAAATGTATGGAGTTGGGAGCTGTTGGACCAGTAGCTCAAGATCATTCAGTTGCAGGGCTTTACTTGGTGAAACGTAAACAGAACAAAGTGTAACCGTTTTGTCTAAAGTTAGGCGTACCGCCACAGCCTGTAAATTTGTATTTAAAGGTACAGATCTGTGAATGATATCGTCTCTAACCAAAACAGATGTTCCACGAATGTGAAGGTCAGTATCATCTGCTCAGGCATTATACGAAGTATAATGCTTAAAAGCTGAATGATCCTGAGCCTCGGGTTTCTTTAAAAGAGTTTCCTGCAGGCAAAAAGCTGCAGGTTTATATTTTTGGCTTAAAAGGCCCAGTTCATTAAAATTTGCTCTAAAACCTCGACAATTCCACTGTATAAAACTCTCTTTGGGTGTATTATCCATGTTTGAGAGGTGATTTTGAAGGTGGACGTATGGGCGAAATTGCCCCAGTGTTTCTTTTTGGTGATGTTTTACGTGGGGACTTACTACCCTGTGAACTATTTTGGCGCACTTTGGAAGAAAACGTGTCGTCAATGCACTCATCGACTGACATGGCTTCAATGCCGTCAAACATGTTGCTCGTGACAACATTTTGAAGGCGTTTAGGTAGTCTGTCAGGCTCCTGTTTCTGTTTCTCCTTTTTCTTTGTGTCTTTTGCTTGTTGTCGTCTCTGACTCTGACTCAGATTTTGTTGGGATCTTTGTTGTGCGTCTGGTTTGGATTTGTTTGACTTATCATTCTTTTCCCCTTTTGTGTTTTGTTGTGTTTTACGTTCCAATTGATGCATGTCTTTTGTTTGGTCTGGGTTTTGTCTGGCGTTTGGGATTTTCTCAGATGTTTGTGTAGTTGTATTTGTTTGTGTGGATGATGGTTCTGTCTGGTCTATTGTGAAGGATTTCACTAAGGATGGGATTGTTCCTGTGAGCCACGTGTATTCAGTTTGGCATTCTGCTGACTTTGTTGGTAATTTTTGTGATACTTTTGTAGCATATGACGGCGAAGAAGTATTCATACCAGGCATTGATGCTACAATTTCTCTTGCCTCCTTGAAACTAATTTGCTTTTCGCATTTTATTTTTTGTATTTGCTTCTCTTTTTTCCAAATGGGGCAGTCCTTCGAAGCCGCTACATGGTTACCCTGGCAATTGCAACATCTAACGGCATTAGTACAAGGGTCCTGGTGTTCTTGACCACATTTGAAGCAAATAGTTTTCCCCCTACAATTGTTTTGTCCGTGACCAAACTTCTGGCATTTGAAACATCGAAGTGGATTTGGGATATACAAATCCACTTTGATGTTCATGAAACCAACTTTTATAGATTTAGGCGGCTGAGAGGAATCAAATGTAAGAATTTATGTGTTTGTTTCTATTATGGACCCATCTTTTTTAATTTCAATTCTTTTAACGTCGTTGACGCCTTGTGACTCAAGTTCTTTCCTGATTTCGAGCACATCCATGCCCGCTAACTCCCTTGTTCTAACCACACCCTTGCTGATATTCAGGGTTCTGTGTGGGAACGTATTCACATCCATATCTGCCAATCTATGAGTGTTCAATAAATTTTTAGCTTGTATTTCTTTCTGACATTCTACAAGTAATGCACCAGACCGAAGTTTTTTAACATTTTTAACGGTGCCAGCGATTCCCTTGATAGCCTTCTCCAATGCAAAGGGATTAATGTTGGAGGCCTTTTTGCTCTCGTCAGCCGCGTAAATGATAATAAATTTTGGCCAGTTGTTGGAATTTGAAATGTTCTGATCTGAGACAGAATCAGAGTCAATAGAAAAATCTCGACCACGTTTCTGTTTTTTGTTTTGAGTGTAATCCATGTTTTTGTTTTAAGCGTTCACTGCCCCGGCTCCCACCCACCATGGAGTCCAACAAGGGGTAGGGTTACTGCCCTGCAGTGAACCCACCGGGTTGCCGGTATTCCCACATACCTGGTATGGGGCAGTATACTCAGCCAGTGTTGATACCGAAGTATGCCACTGGCTGATTGGCCCGTGTGTGGAAGTGCCAGGTCTTCAGATGGCGACCATCCAACCAATCACTTTATAAAACACTGTAATTATGGTTGCCACGTGAAACTGAAACAAACAGTGCAGAAAAACTAAGTATTTGGTTAAAAAATGAGTTTAAAAACAACACACAATGGCAATTATGATAAATGATTAAAAGAAATGACTGATTGAATGGCCACCAAATGCCCCCCCGACGTGACACCCAGTACTTTTTGGGGTGGGGGCTCCCGATTGGCCGGAACGGACCATCCGACCATCCTTCTACTCCCGAAATTGGGGCCAAAGCAGTGTATTGAACAACAGTATCTCCGAAATGGAGACCAGGGCTCCATCCCGAAGACTGCCCTAACCGGGGCCACGAGTCCTCAACTGCCAGGATTCCTTCTTCCGGGGCCTTCGGAACGCACCTCACGGGAGAACAAGGTGCCTGCCAGATGGTATTAGCAGGATTGATCATTTTGGTCCGGGGCTGCGTATTTATGTATTTCGCAGCGAACCAACTCAATTGAGCAAACCTGCCAATTAGAAATTAGCAAACCTGCCCAATTGAGCAGGCCGTCCTCTATCCGCCACCTGAGGACCCGCCTAGTAGGGGATGACCAAACCCCCCTAGGGGGCTGCGTATTTATTTATTTATTTATTGGTGCTTAACGCCACATCAGCAGCTAAGGCCATATCGTGGCGAGAAAACATTAAAAGAAAACCATGGCAGAAACGATATTCAAAGATGAGTAAAAAACAATTATAATAAAAATGATACTCAATGTAATATGAACAGTGATGCGTGAGAAACAAGAAAGATGAATAATTCACAAATCAACCTGATGAATTTAAGTCTTAAAGACTCTAGTTAAGATAATAAAAACAGTTTTAAAATTTATTAAAAAGGTTGATTGATTTCAAAAATGAGAGAATCATATTCGGGCTAGTACGATAAAAAAGATCTCTCAGAGATCCTACAGAGAAAAACTGCCCTCTGACATGATTAAAATCTGTACAATGCAAAAGAATGTGCTCCACTGACAACACCTGCTGGCAGGGAACACATTCTGGTCGCACAGTACCCTCCAACAAAAAGGAATGTGTAAGTCTTGTATGACCAATATGACATCGCGTCAATACTGCAAGATCCTTTCTAGAAAGGTTACTAGACGGGTAGTGATCACACATATCTGGTCGGAATCGATGGAGCTTGTTATTTGTCGCTCCATCCCAATCCGCCTGCCACACAGATTTGATGTACTTATTGATATGTGGTTTCAAATCACTGGAAGGGATGTTAAAATCAGTGAGAGGCTTGGATAAAGCCTGTTTTGCTGCACTGTCTGCCCTGGTGTTACCAGCGATACCTACATGTCCGGGTAACCAGCAAAACACGATATCATATTGGTCAGACATGAGAGTTGTCAACTTCTCACGAAGTTCCAAAATGAGAGGGTTCTTCAACTTGGGGTTGAGTAAAGCAAGTAAAGTGGAAAGAGAGTCAGAAAAAATAATCGACTTCTTTTCCTGCACATTTTCTATGTGTTCAAGCGCAAGTTGTATAGCTTTAACTTCAGCTGTGAAAATAGAACTCTGATTCGGTATTCTAATTGAGGTGATACCATCACTAGTAACAGCAGCTGATGATACTTTGTCACCATCTTTAGATCCATCTGTATAGATCCTTGTATATGCACTATACTTGGACTTTATTTCGGCATATTTTTGTTTGAACTGCAAGGAATTGGTATCAGATTTTTTGGTAGAAGCAAGGTCCAAAATAACTGTAGGTTTCTTAAGATGCCAAGGAGGAATGTGTGATTTACGGTTTTCTTTTATAGATTCAGAATCAATTTTTGCAGACTCCATGTGGGGTTTAACTCTAATTCCCAATGGAGGAATATGTTTCGGATGTCGGTTAAAAAAGTCAACATTTTGAGGTTCTGAAATACAGTTAAAAGCAGGATTTGAAGGATTGGCCAAAAGTTTAGACACATATTGGAGAGACAATTTAATTCTGCGCTTCTCGAGAGAGGGCTCCTCTGCTTCAACAAGCATCGAGTCTATTGGGGATGTTCGAAAAGCCCCTAGACTAATTCTAATACCACTATTGTGAATAGCATCAAGTTGTTTTAGGTATGACTTCCTTGCAGAACCGTAAACTATAGAACCGTAATCTAATTTTGATCGAACAAGTGACCTATACAGATGGAGCAAAGTTTTTTGGTCAGCACCCCAATCAGTGCTACCAACGACCTTCAGTAGGTTCAGAGCTCTCTTACATTTAACTTTTAGTTGTTTTATGTGGGAAGTGAAATTCAGTTTGCTGTCAAACAACAAACCTAAGAATTTCACTTCCTTAACAACTTTAATAGGACTCCCATCAAGTTTTAACTCCGGATCGAGGTGATGTTTCCGAAGCTTACAAAAATGAACACAATTTGTTTTCATCTTTGAAAATTTGAAACCGTTTTCTGTGGCCCATTTTTGAATTTTGTTTAGGCACAGCTGAAGTTTGCGCTCTATAGCATTCATTTTCTTGCTGCTATAACAGATTAAAAAATCATCGACATACAATGAAGAGTCTACCATATTTTCAATTGCATCGATGATACTGTTAATTTTAATCGAAAACAGGGTAACGGATAAAATACTACCCTGAGGAACCCCCAATTCCTGCTCGTGAGGATCAGATAACGTTGACCCAACACGAACCTGAAACCGGCGGTCCCTCAAAAAGTTTTCAATAAAAAGAGGCATACGCCCTCTCAACCCCATGTTAAAAAGATCTTTTAAAATCCCATACGTCCACGTTGTATCATATGCCTTCTCTAGATCAAAGAAGATGGCGACCACATGTTCTTTTCTAGCAAAGGCATTTCTTATAAACGTTTCAAGTCTGACCAAATGATCCACAGAACTCCTCTGGCTTCTGAAACCACACTGAACATCCGCAAGCAGATTGTTCGATTCCAGAAACCAGACAAGTCGATCATTGATCATCCTCTCCATGGTTTTGCACAGACAACTGGTTAAGGCAATAGGCCTGTAATTGCTTGGGTTGCTGTGATCTTTATCAGGCTTAGGAATTGGAATTATCGTTGCTTTACGCCAGGATTTGTGGAACCTGGCCAGTCACCCAAATGCCATTAAAAATTGATAATAAAAGTTCTAGTGAAGATTGAGGCAGATGCTTTAAAATTTGGTAGTGAATTTCATCGGGACCAGTGGCAGTATCCTTTGCTCTATGCAAGGAGTTACATAACTCCTCCATAGAGAAAGGTTCATTGTAATCCTCTAAATTGTTGGAGGTAAATTTGATCTTTTGCTTTTCTTGCTGTTTTTTAATTTTGATAAATTCTGGATTACAATTTTCAGATGACGAATGTTTCGAAAATGTGGAGGCCAAAGTATTTGAAATTTCTGTTTTAGAGGTAATTAAGGTGTTGTTTTCCTTCAGGTGTTGTACAGTTGATTTTGTTTCTTTTCCTTTATTCTTTTTAATCATTTTCCAAATTTTAGTGATAGGGGTGTTTTGGTTAATCTTCGAAATGTAAGATTCCCAAGAACTTTTCTTTTTTTGTTTTATATGTCGTCTTGTTTTTGCCCGATTTATACGAAGTTTGTTTAAATTATATGTAGTTGGTGACTTGTTAAATTCCCTTTCAGCTTTCTTACGATCCTTTATAACCTTTTTGCATTCATCATCAAACCAGGGTTTGTTGAAACTTTTTGGATTTGTCGAGGTTTTAGGGATGACTGTGTTTGCAATGTCAAGCAGCTCGTTTGTAAAATATTCGATTTGGTCAGCACTATCCTGAAATTTCTCCCGTGTGAGTCGTTCAGAACAAAACGATGAAAAAGTGTCCCAGTCAGCTTTTTTAAAGTTCCACTGGGGCACTCTCTCATCATCCGCCGGAACTACACTCTCCAACACAATTGGAAAGTGATCACTCCCGCACAAGTCATCTTCTACCTTCCACGAAAAGTCGAGGAAGATAGAAGGGCATGCAATTGAAAGATCAATCGATGTATACGAACCAGATGCGGGGTGCAGATAAGTGTCTGAACCATCATTAAACAAACACAGATCATATTTAGTAACGAACTCTTCTACAGTTTTGCCTTTTACATCTTCTTGACTGCAGGAATCACCCCAAAGAGGGCTATGTGCATTAAAATCACCCAACAAAATGTATGGAGTTGGGAGCTGTTGGACCAGTAGCTCAAGATCATTCAGTTGTAGGACTTTACTTGGTGAAACGTAAATTGAACAAAGTGTAACTGTTTTGTCTAAAGTAAGGCGTACCGCCACAGCCTGTAAATTTGTCTGTAATGGTACAGAACTGTGAATGATGTCGTTCCTAACTAAGACAGTCGTTCCACGAACATGAAGATCATTATTGTCAGCCCATGCATTATGCGAAGTATAATGCTTAAAAGCTGAATGGTCTTGATTTATTTATTTATTTATTTATTGGTGCTTTACGCCACATCAGCAACTAAGGCTATATCGTGGCGATGAAAGTATGAAATGTTAAAAATGATCATTATTTTCAACGCAGAAGTTAAAAAAGAGATGACAACACATGAAAAACGTGAAGTACACCTGACAAGCGAACAATGGAATTAAAAAATGAGTGCAGTTCATCAAAACAGTTGTGAAAATCAACCCGTGAAACAGATATAAATGATACATGAGAATTTAAAATAATAAAACCAGACTATTTAAAATTTATTAAAAAGGTTGATTTCCTTCAGGAACGACAAAACGAATGGTCTTGAACTTCAGGTTTCTTTAAAAGAGTTTCCTGCAGGCAAAAAGCTACAGGATTGTATTTTTGGCTTAGAAGACCTAGTTCATTAAAATTAGCTCTAAAACCTCGACAATTCCACTGTATAATGTTTTGTTTGGGTTTATTACCCATGTTTAGTAGGTGATTTTGAAGGTGGACGAATGGGAGATATTGCCCCCGTGTTTTTCTTTGGTGATGTTCTGTGGGGCGACCTACCCTGTGAAGAATTCAGGTGTAGTTTAGTAGAGAACGTGTCGTCGATACACTCATCGACTGACATTTTCTCAATTCCATCAAACATGTTGTTTGTCACAACATTTTGAAGTCTCTTAGGTAAGCGATCTGATTCTAGTTTCTGTTTTTCTTTGTTAATTTTTTTCTGCTCTCTCTCGTGCTGCCGTCTTTGATTCTGACTTAGATTTTGTTGTTGTGCTTTGTGTTTTTGATCTGGTTTTGGTTTGTTTGATTCGTTTTTGTGTTCTGATTTAGAGTTTTGTTCTTTATGATTTTTTTGTTCTGGTTGTTGTCTGTTCTTGGGTATTTCCTCTGTTGTTATTTGAACTGTTGGATGTGTTTGGGTTGATTTTGGTTCAGTCGGTTCTATAATAAAGGCCTTCACTAAAGAAGGAATTGTTCCACTGAGCCAAGTGTATTGGGTCTGGCATTCCACTGACTGGGTGGGTGCTTTTTGTGACAATTTTGTTGCATATGTTTGTGATATTGTGTTCATACCAGGCAATGATGACACTATGTCTCTGGCCTCTTTAAAACTAATTTGCCTTTCAACCTTGACTTTTTGAATTTCCTTTTCCTTTTTCCAAACAGGGCAATCCTTAGATGAAGCTACATTATTGCCCTGACAATTACAACATTTGATGGCATTCGTGCAGGGGTCTTGATGTTCATCACCACATTTAAAACATATGTTTTTTTGCCCTCTACAATTATTTTGGCCGTGACCATATTTTTGACATTTGAAACATCGAAGTGGATTTGGGATGTACAAATCCACTTTGATGTTCATGTAACCAACTTTAATAGACTTTGGTGGCTGAGCTGTATTGAAAGTTAAAATATAAGTATTAGTTGGTATCGATTTGCCATCTCTTTTGATTTCAATTCTTTTGACAATATTCACTCCCTGCAGTTGTAATTCATTCTGGATTTCCGTCTCAGGAATGCCAGACAGCTCTCTTGTTCGTACAACGCCTTTGCTTGTGTTGAGTGTTTTGTGAGCAAAGGCGTTAACTTCCAGATTAACCAGTTTATCCATTTTTAATAAATTGAGTGCCTGCATTTCTCTTCGACATTCTATTAAAATTCCACCAGATCTTAACTTTTTTACATCCTTCACATCCCCAGCTATTCCCTTAATGGCTTTTTCCAAGGCAAACGGGTTTATATCCGTTGCCTTTTTACCCTCTTCAGCAGCATAAATTATAATGAATTTTGGCCAATGATTTAAACTTTGCGAGGTTCCATAATCCGAGTCAGAATCAGAAGTATTCAATTCAAGTTCCCTTTTTTGTTTTTTTTGTGGTATTTTAGCCATGTTTTATTTTTTTTAAAGTTCATTGCTCCGGCTCCCACCCACCGCGGAGTCCAACAAGGGGTAGGGTTACTGCTTCACAGTGAACCCACCGGGTTGCCGGTATTCCCACATACCTGGTATGGAGCAGTATACTCAGCCAGTGTTGATACCGAAGTATGCCACTGGCTGATTGGCCCGTGTGTGGAAGTGCCATGTCTTCAGATGGCGATCATCCAACCAATCACTTTATAAAACCTTGTAATTAAAGCTGCCACGTAGAACTGAGTCAAACAGTAGTGCAGCAAAACTAAGTATTTGGTAAAATATGTTTAAAAACAGTACACAATGGCAATTATGATGTGTGATTAAAAGAAATGACTGATTGAATGACCACCAAATTTATTTATTTATTTATTGTTGCTTTACGCCACATCAGCAGCTAAGGCTATATCGTGGCAATGAAAGGTATGAATTTTAAAATAGATCACAATTTGCCATGAGGTAGTTAAAAAACAATCAACGAAATATGAAGTATGAGGAATAAAAATAATCAAAGAACACAGTAAGGTGAAAGTGAAATCAAGTGTTCAGAAAATGCTGCCTAAATCAACCCTGAATGAATGAGAATGTGAAATAATAAAAACAAACAATTTAAAATTTATTAAAAAGGTTGATTTCCTTCAGGAACAGCAAAACTTTATCTGAATTTGTATTATAAAATAGGTCTCGAAGAGACACAACATTAAAATACTGTCGTCTAACAAGATCAAAATCAGTACAATGTAAAAGAATGTGCTCCACTGACAACACCTGCTGGCAGGGAACACACTCTGGTCGCATATTACCCTCTAACAAAAAGGAATGTGTAAGTCGTGTGTGACCAATATGACATCGAGTCAGAATAACATGGTCTTTTCTACAAAGGTTACTGGATGGGTAGTGATCGAATATGTTTGATCGGAAGCGATGGAACTTGTTATTTGTCGCTGCATCCCATCCCGTCTGCCACAGAGATTTGATGTAATTATTAATATGTGGTTTGAAATCACTAGAAGGGATGTTAAAATCAGTGAGAGGCTTGGTCAAAGCATGTTTTGCTGCACTGTCCGCTTTGGTGTTACCAGCAATACCAACATGTCCGGGTAACCAGCAAAACACGATATCATATCGGTCAGACATGAGAGTTGTCAACTTCTCACGAAGTTCCAAAATGAGAGGGTTCTTCAACCTGGGGTTGAGTAAAGCTAGTAAAGAGGAAAGAGAGTCGGAAAAAATAATCGACTTCCTTTCCTGAGCATTCTCGATATGTTCAAGAGCGAGTTGTAAAGCTTTAACTTCAGCTGTGAAAATAGAACTCTGATTCGGTATTCTGATTGAGGTGATATGATCACCAGTAACAGCAGCTGATGATACTTTGTCACCATCTTTTGATCCATCTGTATAGATCCTTGTATATGCACTATACTTTGACTTAATTTCAGCATACTTCTGCTTAAATTGCAGAGAATTTGTTTCAGACTTTTTGGTAGAAGCAAGATCTAAAATAACCGTCGGTTTTTTAAGATGCCAGGGAGGATTCTGTGATATACGGTTTTCTTTAATGGCATCTGGTTCAATTTTGGCAGATTCCATATGGGGCTTAATTCTAATTCCCAATGGAGGAATATGTTTCTGGTGGCGGTTAAAAAATTCGATATTTCGAGGTTCTGCAACACAAGTATAAGCAGGATTTGATGGATTAGAATGAAGTTTAGAGACATATTGAAGGGAGAGTTTAATTCTGCGCTTCTCAAGAGAAGGCTCCTCCGCCTCAACAAGCATTGATTCTATTGGTGAAGTTCTAAATGCACCCAAGCTAATTCGAATACCACTATTATGAATTGCATCAAGTGGTTTCAGGTATGATTTTCTTGCAGAACCATAAACCACGCAGCCATAATCTAATTTAGATCGGACAAGTGATCTATACAGATGGATCAATGTTTTTTGATCAGCACCCCAATCAGTGCTACCAACTACCTTCAAGAGGTTCAGTGCCCTTTTACATTTTATCTTTAGTTGTTTTATGTGAGAAGTGAAATTCAGTTTGTTGTCAAACAACAAACCCAAGAATTTCACTTCCTTAACAACATTAATACGACTCCCGTATATTTTCAATTCCGGATCAAGGTGGTGGTTACGGAGCTTACAGAAATGAACACAATTAGTTTTCGTCTTAGAGAATTTGAAGCCGTTTTCTGTAGCCCATTTCTGGATTCTATTCAAACACAGCTGAAGTTTGCGCTCTATAGCATTCATTTTTTTGCTGCTATAGCAGATTAAAAAGTCATCTACATACAATGACGAGTCAACCATATTCTCAATTGCATCAATAATACTATTGATTTTTACTGAGAAGAGGGTAACAGATAAAATACTACCCTGAGGAACCCCCAATTCCTGCTCGTGGGGATCTGATAACGTTGACCCCACACGAACCTGAAATTGGCGGTCCTTTAAAAAGTTTTCAATAAAAAGGGGCATACGCCCTCTCAACCCCATGTTAAAAAGATCTTTTAAAATCCCATACGTCCACGTTGTATCATATGCCTTTTCCAAATCAAAGAAGACGGCGACCACATGTTCTTTTCTGGCAAAGGCATTTCTAATAAACGTTTCAAGTCTGACCAAATGATCTACAGTACTTCTCTGCTTTCTGAAACCACATTGAACACCCGCAAGCAGATTGTTCGATTCCAGAAACCAGACAAGTCGGTCATTGATCATCCTCTCCATGGTTTTACACAGACAACTGGTTAAGGCAATAGGCCTGTAATTGCTTTGGTTGCTGTGATCTTTATCAGGCTTAGGAATGGGAATTATTGTTGCTTTACGCCAGGATGGTGGAAACTGGCCAGTCACCCAAATGCCATTAAAAATTGATAATAAAAGTTGTAGTGAAGTTTGTGGTAGATGCTTTAAAAGTTTGTAGTGAATTTCATCGGGACCAGTAGCAGTATCCCTTGCTCTATGCAAAGAGTTACGTAACTCTTCCATAGAGAAAGGTTCATTGTAATCCTCAAGATTGTTGGAGGTAAATTTGATTTTTTGTTTTTCTTGCTGTTTTTTAATTTTGATAAATTCTGGATTACAATTTACAGACGACGAATGTTTCGAAAATGTGGAAGCCAATTTGTTTGAAATTTCTTTTTTAGATGTAAGTAATGAGTTGTTATCTTCCAGGTGTTGTACAGTTGATTTTGTTTCGTTTCCTTTAATTTTTCTTATCATTTTCCAAATTTTGTTGATAGGAGTGTTTTGGTTAAGTTTGGAAACATAAGTTTCCCAAGAGGTTTTCTTTTTTTGTTTTATAAGTCGTCTTGTTTTTGCCCAATTGATACGTAGTTTATCTAAATTATGTGTGGTTGGTGACTTATTAAATTCCCGTTCAGTTTTCTTGCGAACCTTTATAGCCTGTTTACATTCATTATCAAACCATGGTTTAGTGAAACGTTTTGGATTTGCCGAGGTCTTAGGGATGACTCTGTTTGCAATGTCAAGTAACTCATTTGTAAAATGTTCTATTTGATCAGCACTATCCTGAAATTTCTCCTGTGTGAGTCGTTCAGAACAAAGCAATGAGAAAGTGTCCCAATCAGCCTTTTTAAAGTTCCACTGGGGCACCCTCTCATCGTCTGCCGGAACTACACTGTCCAACACAATTGGAAAGTGGTCACTCCCGCACAAGTCATCTTCTACCTTCCAAGAAAAATCGAGCAAGATAGAAGGGCAAGCAATTGTAAGATCAATTGATGTATACGAACCAGATGCGGGGTGTAGGTAAGTGTCTGAACCATCATTAAACAAACACAAGTCGTATTTTAAAATAAATTCTTCCACAGTTTTACCCTTTACGTCTTCCTGACGGCAGGAATTACCCCAAGTGGGACTATGTGCATTAAAATCACCCAACAAAATGTATGGAGTTGGGAGTTGATGGACCAGCATCTCGAGATCATTCAGTTGTAGGGTCTTACTTGGTGAAACATAAATCGAACATAGTGTAATTGTTTTGTCTAATGTTAGGCGTACCGCCACAGCCTGTAAATTTGTATTCAAAGGTACAGATCTGTGAATGATATCGTCTCTAACTAAAACAGATGTTCCACGGACGTGAAGGTCATTATCATCTGCCCACGCATTATACGAAGTATAATGCTTAAAATCTGAATGATCCTGCGAGTCAGGTTTCTTTAAAAGAGTTTCCTGCAGACAAAAAGCGGCAGGTTTATACTTTTGGCTTAGAAGACCCAGTTCATTAAAATTGGCTCTAAAACCTCGGCAATTCCACTGTATAATATTATTTTTGTGTGAATTAGCCATATTTGGTTGGAGAATTAGAGGGTGGACGTATGGGCGAAATAGCCCCAGATGTTTTCTTAGGTGAATTTTTCCTCGGAGATTTATTCTGTGAGGAATTTTTCCTCGGGGATCTATTCTGTGAGGAATTCGAACGTAAGTGATCGAATGTTTCCTCGATACACTCACCAACCTCCATGTCCTCAAGGCCTTCAAACCTATTACGAGTAACAGGATCTTGAAGAGCCTTGGGAGTTCTGTCTGATTGTTTTTGTGTTTCTATATTCTTCTGGCTTTTTGCTTGACTCTTCTTCTGATTCTGACTAAGTTTTTGAATGTGTGGTTTCGGTTTTGTTTGGTCTTTTTTTGGTTCTGATCTTGGTTCCTTTACTTTTTTTCCTTCTGGTTTTTGTTTTTCTTTTTCTTTCTGTGGATTTGGTATTAATTTATTTTCTATTGTTGTCCGAGCAGTTGATGGTGTTTGGGTGGATTTTGGTTCAGTTTCGTCTGACTGTTCTATTGTAAAAGCTTGTACTAGAGATGGTAATGTGCCTCTAATCCAAGTATATTGGGTTTGGCAACCTACTGCCACTGATGGTACTTTCTGTGATACTTTTGCTGCATATGATGGCGATGACATATTCATGTCAGGCATCGACATTACCATCTCTCTGGCCTCTTTGAAACTTACTTGTTTTTCACATTTTATTTTTTGGATTTGTTTTTCTTTTTGCCAAACAGGGCAGTCCTTTGATGCAGCTACGTGGCTGCCCTGGCAATTACAACATTTAATAGTATTTGTGCAGGGGTCTTGATGTTCCTGACCACACTTAAAGCAGATAGATTTTCCTCTACAATTGTTCTGACCATGACCATACTTTTGACATCTGAAGCATCGAAGAGGATTTGGAATATACAAATCCACTCCGATGTTCATATAACCAACTTTAATTGATTTAGGCGGCCGAGAAGAATCAAAAGTCAGAATATACGTATTAGTCTTAACTATTGTACCATCTCTTTTAATTTCAATACGTTTGACATCGCTGACACCTTGTGGTTGAAGTTCCTTTTTGATTTCTAGTACGTCGATGTCAAATAATTCCCTTGTACGAATTACACCTCTGCTGCTGTTAAGGGTTCTATGTGGGAAGGTATTTACATTGATGTCCGCCAGTTTATCAGTGTTCAGCAAATTAATCGACTGTTGTTCTTTGGAACATTCAACTAATAATGCCCCAGATCTTAGTTTTTTAACTGTCTTAACTGTGCCAGCTATTCCTTTAATGGCTTTTTCCAACAAAAAAGGATTAATGTTGGATGCCTTTTGATTCTCATCAGCCGCATAAATAATAATGAATTTTGGCCAACTTTGTTGTTGTGAAATGTCATGATCAGAATCAGAATCAGAGTCCGAAGTCAAGTCTCTACCACGTTTCTGTTTTTTGTATTTGGTATTTTCCATGTTTATTTTATTTATGATTCATCATTCCATGACTCCCACCCTTACTCTGAGCCCAACTTTGGGGGTTATGTTGCGGATATCCAGCAAACAGCACCAAGAGTACATGGAAAGCATACTCCCCCAGCGTTGATGCTAATGCATACCGCTGAGGGATTGACCCGTTGAAAGTTAATGGGAAGTGCCAGGTCGTGGCAGACATCCAACCAATCATTTCAGTAAAAACCAGTTCAACAAAAACTACTTCTGACAACCGACGCAGACAGTACAACAAAACGGAAGATGTTCAAAAGGTATCAAAATAATTAAAAGTCAGTCTGGGTAGTAATGATAAAATAAAACTAAAAGAAATGGTTGATTGGACGACCACCCAATGCCCCCCGACGTGACACCCGATATTTTTGGGGTTGGGGGCTCCCGATTGGTCAGACCGGGCCAACCGACCATCCGTCTACTCCCGAAATTGGGGCCAAAGCAGTGTGTTGAACAACAGTATCTCCGAAATGGAGACCAGGGCTCCATCCCGGAGACTGCCCTAACCGGGGCAACGAGTCCTCAACTGCCAGGATTCCTTCTTCCGGGGCCTTCGGAATGCACCTCACGGGAGAACAAGGTGCCTGCCAGATGGTATTAGCAGGATTGATCATTTTGGTCCGGGGCTGCGTATTTATGTATTTCGCAGCGAACCAACTCAATTGAGCAAACCTGCCAATTAGAAATTAGCAAACCTGCCCAATTGAGCAGGCCGTCCTCTATCCGCCACCCGAGGACCCGCCTAGTAGGGGATGATCAAACCCCCCTAGGGAAGAAACAATTGAGTGAGTGTCATATTTTCTACAATCTGAACAAAGCCTGGCTTTTGCCTACAAATGTCTTGTTTAGTTGACCAAACCATTTCTAAAAAAAAACCGAAATGGATTTTAGGTGGTCTACACAATCATGTTAGGCTCATCAAAATTTTAAAGTCCTTTATGGCATTCTCTAAAGTCCTATATGGCAAGTTTTTTTTTCTCTAAAGTCCTTTATGGCTGTCCTCAAAGTCCTTTATGGCTGTCCTCAAAGTCCTTTATGGCAGTCTTTTCTCTAAAGTCCTAAGTGTCATTCTCTAAAGTCCTATATTGCAGTCCTCATAAAGTCCTATATGGCACGTTTTTTCTCTCTAAAGTCCTTTATGGCAGTCATCAAAAAAAAAATCCTAAATGGCAAGTCTTACAAGGCAATACATTTTTCTGGAGTAAAGATTTCTCATTTTTTTTTTATTTATTCTAATACAGAGTTTTTTTCATTATTATCATCATCATGTTGTAATTTCCTGGTATACTTTTGTCTAACCCTATTCGAAGTGGAGGATACTTCTTTATTCCAAACTGTTTAGTTTCATTCCATTTATTTAAAACAAAAGTTGATTCGTGGTATCTTTTAGTTTACCCCTGTTGGAACCAGATGATACACATTTTGTTTCAAATTTTTTTAGTTCCATTCCATTTATTTTTTATTTAAAAAATGTTGATTCATGGTATCGTTTAGGTTACACCTATTGGATACAGATGATACTTCTTTACTTTTTAGTTTCATTCAAATTTTTTCAGTTCCATTCAAAACTTTTCAGTTCCATTTATTTTTAAAAAAAAGTTGATTCATGGTATCTTTTAGGTTGCCCCTATTGGAACCAGATGATACTTCTTTATTCCAAACTTTTTAGTTTCATTCAAAAGTTTTAGTTTCATTCAAAACTTTTTAGTTTCATTCAAAACTTTTTAGTTCCATTTATTTTTTAAAAAAAGTTGCTTCATGGTATCTTTTAGGTTACCCCTATTGGAACGAGATGATACTTCTTTATTCCAAACCTTATAGTTTCATTTAAAACTTTTTAGTTTCATTTAAAAAAGAAGTTGATTCCTGGTGTCTTTTAGGCTTCACCAAAGGAATAAATCGTCATCATCATCATTCTAAGAAATCAGATCGAAGTTAATCAACCAATCAAATTTCTGTATTCTCATTGTTTCTTTCCCATTGAGTTCCCTCAAATAGGATACGAACTGTAGGGGGTGGGAATGCACTCGAGCTATTTGACTTATCTCCAT
The DNA here is from genome assembly GCA_031216915.1 of Pictodentalium vernedei. Taxonomy (NCBI): domain Eukaryota; kingdom Metazoa; phylum Mollusca; class Scaphopoda; order Dentaliida; family Dentaliidae; genus Pictodentalium; species Pictodentalium vernedei. The sequence continues at coordinate 876,628,634 of CM062297.1, read as the reverse complement.
TGGACAGAGGTTTGTAGCTTGACCTGTCCCAAGCCAGTATAAAATGCAGAGGGCCATATCCTACAGTTTAAGGATCAAGATGGCAGTTTGATCGCCAAACTGACCAATCAGATCGAAGTTAATCAACCAATGAGATTAGTGAATTTTCATTGTGTTTCTTTTCCATTACTTTCTATACTAATTTTCTAAATTTTCCAACTTTAACCTATAATCCTATAGGAAACAAACACAAACCCCAACCAAGAATCAAAAAGTCAATCAAAGTTTGTTGAACTTGGGTGAAGTTTTCAATCACGTCCGTCAAAGATGTATAAAATTAGGCAAAGCATGGACTTGGCATCATTCACGATCGAACCATTGACCAGAGAAGATGTTTCGAATTGGCACCAAGAAGACTTATGCTAACGTCATCCAGTACCAGGGTGAACTGAAGATTCATCTCAGAAGATACTTTGAGGGAAAAGACCAGAAACCTTACCCTACGAAGACTGGTATTGCTCTATCTTTAGAAGAATGGAATGCCTTAAAGTCCCAAATAGAAGTAGATGCAGCCATCAACACTCAACAAACAGCTTTAACTGAAGTTCCTGAAGACACTAACCCTACTAAACATACTAACCATGAAGACTTCAAAAAATCACTCAGTCTGAAGATGTAAATAGATGTTGTAAATAGATGTTTCTTTTTTATAAAAAAAAAGAAAAAAAAAGAAAAAAATGAAGAAAAAAGAAAAAAAGGTGGTAATGAAGCTTAAGTTATTTGATGTTTATCTTCTTGACAAATATCAAACAAACTTAACCTGTCCCCAGTCAGTAAGTCAGAGGGCCACCAATGCTGAATATTTTTGGATGACGGTCAAATTTTACACTAACACATAGGCACATATGGCCAAAAGGGATTCTTTAAAAGGGATTCCGTAAAATGGGATTCCTATCCGACTCCATAATAAGGGATTCCGTGTGTTAACAGCAACACTCGAGGGTGTGGAAAGGGATAGATAACACCCAATTATCAATCCCTTTCCATACCCCGAGTGCTGCTGTTAACACTCGGAGGTATAGAAAGGGATTGATTATTGGGTGTCATGAACTCTTCCACGGTTTTCCCTTTTACATCTTCTTGACTGCAGCAATTACCCCAAAGGGGGTTATGAGCGTTAAAATCACCCAACAAAATGTATGGGGTTGGGAGCTGTTGAACCAGCTGCTCAAGATCATTCAGTTGTAGGGTTTTACTTGGTGAAACGTAAATAGAACATAATGTAATTGTCTTGTCTAAAGTTAGGCGTACCGCTACAGCCTGTAAATTTGATTGTATTATTATTATTATTTATTATTTATTGTTGCTTAACGCCACATCAGCGGCTAAGGCTATATCGTGGCGAGAAAACTACAGAAACAACAAGTATCAAGTGGGAATTAAAATTAAATTAATTCAATAAAATAAGAAATATTATTTATTTATTTATTGGTGCTTAACGCCACATCGACAACAAAGGTCATATCGTGGCGAGAAAGTCATGAAAATGAGTTAAAAGGTAATGGTCAGGACTGCTTTTAAAAAGAAAAAATTGTGATAGATGAACGATAATACAATGAAAATGTGAAAATGAATATTCATAATGAAAGAAGAACAACAAATATAATACAAATCAACCTATTGATACCAAATCATGATGGGAAGATTAAAAGACAAAGCTCTAAAACTTGCTAAAAAGGTTGATTTCTTTTAGAAAAGACAAAAGCTTGCGCGGACTGGTAGTGTAAAAAAGGTCTCTAAGAGACTCCACAGTGAAAAACCGCCGCCTAACGTGATCGAAATCTGTACAATCTAAAAGAATGTGTTCCACTGTCAGCCCCTGCTGACAAGGAACACATTCAGGTCGCAGAGTGCCCTCTAATAAGAAACTATGAGTGAGTCTGGTATGACCAATACGACATCTTGTAAGGATAACCTGATCTTTTCGACAAAGATGAGAAAGAGGATAATAATCAGACACAGTTGGTCGGAAACGGTGGAGCTTGTTATTGGTAGCTCCATCCCATTCCGACTGCCACAAAGACCGGATGTATTTAGAAATAAGTGGCTTGTAATCACTGTAAGGAATTGGAAAATCGGTGATTGGCTTACTCAGAGCCTTTTTCGCTGCACTGTCTGCCCTGGTGTTACCAGCAATACCAACGTGTCCAGGTAACCAGCAAAACACAATATCATATTGGTCAGACTTCATTACAGTAAGTCGTTCACGAAGTGACAAGATTAGAGGGTTCTTCAACCTGGGGTTGAGAAGAGCCTGTAAACAAGAAAGAGAATCGGAGAAGATAATGGACTTCCATTCCTCTTCAGCCTCAATCTCATCGAGCGCAAGGTCAATAGCTTTTACCTCAGCTGTAAAAATGGAACTCGTATCAGGTATCCTGGTTGAGGTGGTCTGATCACCACTAACGACAGCAGATGATACTCTATCATTATCCTTGGATCCATCTGTATAGAACATAGTGTATGCTCTATAGTGAGACTTAATCTCGGCATACGCTTGCTTAAATTGCAAAGAATTTGTGTTTGCCTTTTTAGAAGAGGCCAGATCTAAAATAACCTTGGGTTTTGACAGACGCCAAGGGGGTATATTTGGTTTACGATTTTCTGCCACAGAATCTGGAGCAACACCAGTAGCCTCCATGTGGGTTTTGATTCTGAGTCCCAGTGGAGGAATCTGTTTTGGATTTTTATCAAAAAAAACTTTATTTAGAGGTTTAAAAACATAGCAGTAAGCAGGATTCGATGGATTTGCAGATAATTTTGAGACATATTGCAAAGAGAGTTTAATTCGACGCTTCTCAAGAGAAGGCTCGCCTGCTTCGATAAGAAGAGAATCTATAGGTGACGTACGAAGCGCACCAAGGCTAATTCTGATACCACTATGATGGATGGCATCAAGAGGTTTCAGATAGGATTTCCTAGCCGAACCATAAACCACACAACCATAATCCAACTTTGACCGTACAAGAGCTCTATACAGATGGAGCAGAGTTTCTTGATCGGCACCCCAATCAGTGCTGCCAACAACTTTTAGCAGATTAAGTGCTTTCTTGCATTTAATTTTTAGTTGTTTGATGTGAGACCTAAAACTTAGTTTCTCATCAAACAACAAGCCAAGGAATTTCACTTCCTTTACAACTTTAAGTGGAGTTCCATCTAAAAATAACTCCGGATCCAGGTGGTGTTTCCGGAGTTTACAGAAATGAACACAATTTGTTTTACTTTTTGAAAACTTGAAACCATTTTCAGTAGCCCAGCGCTGAACCTTGTTTAAGGATAGCTGAAGTTTGCGCTCAATAGCAGGCATTTTCTTGCCACTGTAGCAGATGAGGAAATCATCTACATACAATGAAGAATCAACATTTGTTTCAATAGCTGTCACAATGCTGTTGATTTTTATTGAAAAAAGAGTAACAGATAGAATACTACCCTGAGGTACTCCCAATTCCTGGTCGTGAGGGTCAGATAATGTTGACCCAAGACGAACCTGGAAATTGCGGTCCTTTAAAAATTTTCTATAAAAAGTGGCATTCTGCCTCTCAATCCCATGTTGAAGAGGTCTTTTAAAATCCCATACGTCCACGTAGTGTCATATGCCTTCTCCAGATCAAAGAACACGGCGACCACGTGCTCTTTTCTGGCAAAGGCATTTCTGATAAACGTTTCAAGGCGGACTAGATGATCAACCGTGCTTCTCTGGTTTCTGAAGCCACATTGAACATCTGCCAGCAGATTGTTCGATTCCAGAAACCAAACAAGCCGATCGTTGATCATTCTTTCCATGGTTTTGCAAAGGCAACTAGTGAGTGCTATTGGTCTATAGTTGCCTGGATTGCTGTGGTCCTTATCAGGCTTGGGAATAGGAATGATTGTTGCTTTGCGCCAGGAAGATGGAAACTGGCCAGTCACCCATATATCATTAAAAATAGAAAGTAAAAGCTTGAGCGATGAATTTGGCAAATGTTTTAAAATCTGATAATGTATTTCATCAGGACCAGTTGCTGTATCTTTTGCTTTACTCAACGACGCTAGTAGCTCATCAATAGAAAATGGTTCATTATAATTTTCATCATTATCAGTTTGGAATTTTAGTTTTTGTTTCTCCTCTTGCTTTTTAACAGGGATAAATTGCGGAGTGCAATTTTCAGAAGAGGAATTTTTGGAAAAGGTAGAAGCTAGGGTGTTCGAAATATCTTTTTTAGATGTTATTTTATTATTATTATGTTCGAGGTGCTGTACTGTAGATTTTGATTCTTTACCTTTAATTTTCTTGATCATTTTCCAGACCTTTTTGATGGGGGTATTTTGATTCAATCTTGAAACATAATTTTGCCAGGACGTTTTCTTCTTTTGTTTGATGAGCCGTCGGGCTTGTGCTCGACCAATACGTAATTTATCTAAATTATTCGTCGTTGGTGACTTATTAAAATCCCGTTCAGCCTTTTTGCGTAGATGAATAGCCTGTTTGCAATCCGTGTCGAACCATGGTTTATGGAAACGTTTTGGATTTGCCGAGGTTTTAGGAATGACTTGGCTTGCAATGTCAATCAACTCTGTGGTGAAGTGCTCAATCTGGTCAGTACTGTCCAGAAATTTCTCCCGTGTGAGGCGTTCAGAACATAGCAATGAGAAAGTGTCCCAGTCAGCCTTTTTAAAGTTCCACTGGGGCACCCTCTCATCATCCGCCGGAACTACACTCTCCAGCACAATCGGAAAGTGGTCACTCCCGCACAAGTCACCTTCTACCTTCCAAGAAAAATCAAGGAAGACAGAAGGGCATGCAATTGTTAGATCAATTGAAGTGTAAGAGCCAGATGCGGGGTGCAGATAAGTATCTGACCCATCATTGAACAAGCACAAGTCATATTTTGTAATGAACTCTTCTACAGTTTTACCCTTTGCGTCTTCTTGTCTGCAAGAATTACCCCAAAGGGGGTTATGTGCATTAAAATCACCCAACAAAATGTATGGAGTTGGGAGTTGTCGGACCAGCTGCTCAAGGTCATTCAGTTGTAAGGCTTTACTTGGCGAAACGTAAATAGAACAAAGTGTAACAGTTTTGTCTAAAGTTAGGCGTACCGCCACAGCCTGTAAATTTGTCTGTAATGGTACAGAACTGTGAATGATGTCGTTCCTAACCAAGACACTCGTTCCACGAATATGAAGATCATTATCGTCTGCCCAGGCATTATACGAAGTGTAATGCTTAAAAGCTGAATGATCCTGAGCCTCAGGTTTCTTTAAAAGAGTTTCCTGCAGGCAAAATGCAGCAGGTGTATACTTTTGGCTCAAAAGGCCTAGTTCATTAAAATTCGCTCTAAAACCTCGACAATTCCACTGTATAATATTTTGTTTGGATGTATTATCCATTTTTGAGTGGTGATTTAGAAGGTGGACGTATGGGCGAAATTGCCCCAGTGTTTCTTCTAGGTGATGTTTTACGTGGGGATTTTCCATGAGACGAACTCAGGGGCGGTTTGTTTGAGAACGTGTCATCGATGCAATCATCGACTGACATTGCCTCAATGCCTTCAAACATGTTGCTCGTGACAACATTTTGAAGACGTTTAGATATTCTATTTGAATCTAGTTTCTGCTTTTCCTTTTCTTTACTCTTATCTTGTTGTGACTGTTTCCTTCTCTGACTCAGATTTTGTTGAGAGCTATGTTGTATGTCTTGGTTTGGTTTATTTGGCTTATTCTTTTCAGGTTTAGGTTTTGGTACTTTATTTTGTTCTGTTTTAGGTAGATTTCTAGGGTGTTGTTCTTTTTGGTCGGTACTTATTTTTTCTGTTGTTTGGGCAGCTGTATTCTTTTGGGTGGATGGTGATTCTAATTGGTCTATTGTAAATGACTGCACTGAAGATGGTATTGTACCTTTGAGCCATGTGTATTGTGTTTGGCATGCTACTGATTGAGTTGGTGGTTTTTGAGATAATTTTGTGGCATATGATGGTGATGATGCACACATTCCTGGCATTGATGACACGATTTCTCTGGCTTCTTTAAAACTTATCTGTTGTTCACATTTCACCTTTTGAATAGTTTTCTCCTTTTTCCAGACAGGGCAATCTTTGGACGATGACATGTGATTGCCCTGGCAGTTAACACACTTGATGGGATTGCTGCATGGATCCTGATGTTCTTGGCCACATCGATATTTATTTATTTATTGGTGCTTTACGCCACATCAGCAACTAAGGCTATATCGTGGCGATGAAAGTATGAAATGTTAAAAATGATCATTATTTTCAACGCAGAAGTTAAAAAAGAGATGACAACACATGAAAAACGTGAAGTACACCTGACAAGCGAACAATGGAATTAAAAAATGAGTGCAGTTCATCAAAACAGTTGTGAAAATCAACCCGTGAAACAGATATAAATGATACATGAGAATTTAAAATAATAAAACCAGACTATTTAAAATTTATTAAAAAGGTTGATTTCCTTCAGGAACGACAAAACTTTATGAGAGTTTGTCTTGTAAAACAGGTCTCTAAGAGACGCAACATTAAAATACTGTCCTCTAACAAGATGAAAATCTGTACAGTGCAAAAGAATGTGCTCCACTGTCAACACCTGCTGGCAGGGAACACACTCTGGTCGCATATTACCCTCTAACAAAAAGGAATGTGTAAGTCGTGTATGACCAACACGACATCGTGTCAGAATAACATGATCCTTTCTACAAAGGTTACTAGACGGGTAGTGATCTGATATAGTTGGTCGGAAGCGATGAAGCTTGTTATTTGTCGCTCCATCCCATTCCGCCTGCCACATAGATTTGATGTAACTACTGATATGAGGCTTGAAATCACTGAACGGAATCTTAAAATCAGTGAGAGGCTTTGTTAAAGCCTGTTTTGCTGCACTGTCTGCTTTGGTGTTACCAGCGATACCTACATGTCCGAGTAACCAGCAAAACACGATATCATATTGGTCAGACATGAGAGTTGTTAACTTCTCACGAAGTTCCAAAATGAGAGGGTTCTTCAACTTGGGTTTGAGCAAAGCAAGCAAAGAGGAAAGAGAGTCAGAAAAAATAATCGACTTCTTTTCCTGGACATTTTCGATATGTTCGAGTGCGAGTTGCAAAGCTTTAACTTCAGCTGTGAAGATAGAACTTTGATTCGGTATTCTGATTGAAGTGACATGATCATCAGTGACAACAGCTGATGCTACTTTGTCACCATCTTTTGATCCGTCTGTATAGATCCTTGTATATGTACTGTACTTGGACTTAATTTCAGCATATTTCTGCTTAAACTGCAGAGAATTTGTTTCAGACTTTTTAGTAGATGCTAGATCCAAAATAACTGTTGGCTTTTTAAGATGCCAATGCCAAGGAGGAGTTTGTGGTTCACGGTTCTCTTTTATTGTAACTGGTTCAATTTCGGCAGACTCCATATGAGGTTTTATTCTAATTCCCAATGGAGGGATATGTTTCTGATGACGGTTAAAAAATTCAGTATTTTGAGGTTCTGAGACACAATTGTATGCAGGGTTGGACGGATTAGAAAGAAGTTTTGAAACATATTGGAGTGAAAGTTTAATTCTGCGCTTCTCAAGAGAAGGCTCCTCTGCCTCAACAAGCATCGAATCTACCGGTGATGTTCGAAAAGCACCAAGGCTGATTCTTATGCCACTATTATGAATGGCATCAAGAGGTTTGAGATATGACTTTCTTGCTGAACCGTAAACCACACAGCCGTAATCTAATTTTGATCTGACAAGTGATCTATACAGATTGAGTAATGTTTTTTGGTCAGCACCCCAATCAGTGCTACCAACTACCTTCAAAAGGTTCAGAGCCCTTTTACACTTTACCTTTAGTTGTTTTATATGAGAAGTGAAATTCAGTTTGCTGTCAAACAACAAACCCAAGAATTTCACTTCCTTAACAACATTAATACGACTCCCGTCTATTTTCAATTCCGGATCAAGGTGGTGCTTCCGGAGCTTACAGAAATGAACACAATTAGTTTTTGTTTTTGAGAATTTGAAGCCGTTTTCTGTAGCCCATTTCTGGATTCTATTCAAACACAACTGAAGTTTGCGCTCTATAGCATTCATTTTTTTGCTGCTATAACAGATTAAAAAGTCATCTACATACAATGACGAGTCAACCATATTTTCAATTGCATCAATAATACTATTGATTTTCACTGAAAAAAGGGTAACAGATAAAATACTTCCTTGAGGACCCCCCAACTCCTGCCCATGAGGATCAGATAACGTTGACCCAACACGAACCTGAAATTGGCGGTCCCTCAAAAAGTTTTCAATAAAAAGAGGCATACGCCCCCTCAACCCCATGTTAAAAAGATCTTTTAAAATCCCATACGTCCACGTTGTGTCATATGCCTTTTCCAGGTCAAAGAAGATGGCGACCACATGTTCTTTTCTGGCAAAGGCATTTCTTATAAACGTTTCTAATCTAACCAAATGATCCATATTACTTCTCTGGTTTCTGAAACCACACTGAACATCTGCAAGCAGATTGTTCGATTCCAGAAACCAGACAAGTCGATCATTGATCATCCTCTCCATGGTTTTGCACAGACAACTTGTTAAGGCAATAGGCCTATAATTACTAGGGTTGCTGTGATCTTTATCAGGCTTAGGAATAGGAATTATAGTAGCTTTTCGCCAGGAAGGTGGAAACTGGCCAGTCACCCATATATCATTAAAAATAGATAATAAAAGTGCAAGTGAAGTTTGAGGCAGATGTTTTAAAAGCTGATAGTGAATGTCATCAGGTCCAGTGGCAGAACCCTTTGCTCTATGCAAAGAGTTACTTAACTCTTCCATAGAGAAAGGTTCATTGTAATCCTCTAAGTTATTGGATGTAAATTTAATCTTTTGTTTTTCTTGTTTTTTAAGTTTGAGGAATTCTGGGTTACTATTTTCAGACGACGAATGTTTGGAAAATGTAGAGGCCAACTTGTTTGAAATTTCTTGTTTTGTTGTAATGAGTGTGTTGTTATCTTGTAGGTGTTGTACAGCTGATTTTGTTTCTTTTCCTTTAATTTTTTTAATCATTTTCCAAATTTTATTGATGGGGGTGTTTTGATTAAGTTTCGAAACGTAAGTTTCCCATGAACTTTTCTTTTTATGTTTTAAAAGTCGTCTTGTTTTTGCCCGATTTATTCGTAATCTATCCAAATTTTGTGTAGTTGGTGACTTATTAAATTCCCTCTCAAATTTCTTGCGATCTTTTATAGCCTGTTTGCACTCAGTATCAAACCATGGTTTAGTGAAACGTTTTGGATTTGCCGAGATTTTAGGAATGACTTGGCTTGCAATGTCAATCAACTCTGTGGTAAAGTGTTCAATCTGGTCAGTACTGTCCTGAAATTTCTCCCGTGTGAGGCGTTCAGAACAAAACGATGAGAAAGTGTCCCAGTCGGCCTTTTTAAAGTTCCACTGGGGCACCCTCTCATCATCCGCCGAAACTACACTCTCCAACACAATCGGAAAGTGGTCACTCCCGCACAAGTCATCTTCTGGCTTCCATGAAAAATCCAGGAAGACAGAAGGGCATGCAATTGTTAAATCAATTGAAGTGTAAGAACCAGATGCAGGGTGCAGGTAAGTATCTGACCCATCATTGAACAAGCACAAGTCATATTTTGTAATGAACTCTTCTACAGTTTTACCTTTTGCATCTTCTTGACTGCAGGAATTACCCCAAAGGGGGCTATGTGCGTTAAAATCACCCAACAAAATGTATGGGGTTGGGAGTTGTCGGACCAGCAGCTCAAGGTCATTCAGTTGTAAGGCTTTACCTGGTGAAACGTAAATAGAACAAAGTGTAACTGTTTTGTCTAAAGTTAGGCGTACCGCCACCGCCTGTAAATTTGTCTGTAGTGGTACAGAACTGTGAATGATGTCATTCCTAACCAAGACACTCGTTCCACGAATATGAAGATCATTATCATCTGCCCAGGCATTATACGGTGTATAATGCTTAAAGGCTGAATGATCGTGAGCCTCGGGTTTCTTTAAAAGAGTTTCCTGCAGGCAAAATGCAGCAGGTTTATATTTTTGGCCGAGAAGACCCAGTTCATTAAAATTGGCTCTAAAACCTCAACAATTCCATTGTATTATATTGTTATTAAATGTACTATCCATGTTTGGCTGGTGATTTAGATGGTGGACGTATAGGAGATATAGCCCCCATGTTTCGTCTGGGTGACGATTTGCGTGGGGACTTACCCTGAGAAGAATTCAGGGGTGGTTGACTGGAGAACGTGTCATCGATGCACTCATCGACTGACATCTCTTCTATCCCGTCAAACATGTTGTTCGTCTTGACAACATTTTTCAAAAACTTTGGTGTTCGATTTGAGATGAATTTTTGTTGTTCTTTGTCTTTTTTCTTCTTTTCTTTTTCTTGACTTCGTCTCTGACTCTGACTTAGGTTTTGTTGTTGTGGTCTGTGGTTCTGATCTGGTTTTGGTTTGTTAGATGCATTTCTGTTTTCTGGCTTGGTTTGTTGGTCTTTAGTTGGCTCTGGTTTAGGTGTTTGATTTGTTTGCTTTTGTTGTGCTATTTTATCAGTAATAATTGTGGAGGTTGATGTAGTTTTTGTTGATTTCGGTCCGACGTTATTGGAGTGTTCTATGGTAAACGCTTGCAATAACGATGGAATAGTGCTGTCCAGCCAAGTCCAGGGTGTCTGACATTCTACAGATTTAGTTGGTAATTTTTGCGATAATTTGGTGGCATATGATGGCGTTGATGAATTCATCCCAGGCATTGACGATACAATTTCTCGGGCCTCTTTAAAACTTAGTTGTCTTTCACACTTAATTTTTTGTATTTGTTTCTCTTTCCTCCAAACAGGGCAATCCTTCGATGCTGCTACATGGTTGCCCTGACAATTACAACATTTAACAGCATTAGTACAGGGGTCTTGATGTTCCTGACCACACCTGAAACAAATAGCCTTTCCTCTGCAATTATTTTGTCCATGTCCAAATTTCTGACATTTGAAGCATCGAAGTGGATTTGGTATGTACAAATCCACTTTGATGTTCGAGTATCCAATCTTGAGTGACTTTGGTGGTTGAGTTGATTCAAATGTGAAGATGTAAGTATTTGTTTTTATTGTATTTCCATCTTTTTTAATTTAAATCCTTTTGACAGCTGAAACACCTTGAGGTTCTAATTCTTTTCTAATTTCCATTTCGTCAATGCCCGCTAGTTCTCTAGTTCTCACTACTCCCTTATTTATTTATTTATTTATTGGTGCTTTACGCCACATCAGCAGCTTAGGCTATATCGTGGCGATGAAAGTGTATATTTAAAAAAGACCTTGGATTAAAATATGAAACAAATTGAATAAGAGGTGTAAAAAAGATGAGAGGCAAACATAATGAGAAAGTGAGACCAGTAGTACAAAAATGTAAATCAACCTGTGAAATAAATATAGATAGATGAAAATTAAAATGCTAAAAACAATTTAAAATTTATTGAAAAGGTTGATTACTTTCAAGAATGAGATGACTTTTTGCGGGCTCGTATGATAAAATAAATCTCTCAAAGATCCGACTGTAAAATACTGCCCTCTAACATGATTTATTTATTTATTTATTGTTGCTTAACGCCACATCAGCAGCCAAGGCTATATCGTGGCGGGAAAACTACTTAAACAACAAGTGTCAAGTATGAATTAAAATTAATTGGATAAAATATGAAACAATCATAACAAAACCTAAAATCAGGTGCAGTTGAAACAGTAATAACTAAGGTTATAAAAACCAGAATACTTATAAAATCAACCTGTTGACATTTAGACTTGTAGAGTCTACGTTAAAAAAATAAAAACAAGTTTAAAATTTATTAAAAAGGTTGATTTCTTTCAAAAATGAGATTATTTTATGTGGGCAGATGTGGTAAAATAAATCTCGTAGAGATTGAACTGTAAAATATTGCCCTCTAACAAGATTAAAATCAGTACAATTTAAGAGAATGTGCTCCACTGACAACACCTGCTGACATGGAACACATTCTGGTCGCATATTACCCTCTAACAGAAAGTAATGTGTAAGTCGTGTATGACCAATATGACATCGTGTCAAAATAACATGATCTTTTCTACAAAGGTTACTGGATGGGTAGTGATCAGAAATAGTTGGTCGGAAGCGATGGAGCTTGTTATTAGTTGCCCCATCCCATTCCGCCTGCCACATAGACTTGATGTAACTACTAATATGAGGCTTAAAATCACTGAAAGGGATGTTAAAATCAGTAAGAGGCTTTGTTAAAGCCTGTTTTGCTGCACTGTCTGCTTTGGTGTTACCAGCGATACCTACATGTCCGGGTAACCAGCAAAACACGATATCACATTGGTCAGACATGAGAGTTGTTAACTTCTCACGAAGTTCCAAAATGAGAGGGTTCTTCAACCTGGGGTTGAGCAAAGCAAGCAAACAGGAAAGAGAGTCAGAAAAAATAATCGACTTCTTTTCCTGTACATTTTCGATATGTTCGAGTGCGAGTTGTAAAGCTTTAACTTCAGCTGTGAAGATAGAACTTTGATTCGGTATTCTGATTGAAGTGACATGATCATCAGTGACAAAGGCTGATGCTACTTTGTCACCATCTTTTGATCCATCTGTATAGATCCTTGTATATGTACTGTACTTGGACTTAATTTCAGCATATTTCTGCTTAAACTGCAGAGAATTTGTTTCAGACTTTTTAGTAGATGCTAGGTCCAAAATAACTGTTGGCTTTTTAAGATGCCAAGGAGGAGTTTGTGGTTCACGGTTCTCTTTTATTGTAACTGGTTCAATTTTGGCAGACTCCATGTGAGGTTTAATTCTAATTCCCAATGGAGGGATATGTTTCTGATGACGGTTAAAAAATTCAGTATTTTGAGGTTCTGAGACACAATTGTATGCAGGGTTGGACGGATTAGAAAGAAGTTTTGAAACATACTGGAGTGAAAGTTTAATTCTACGCTTCTCAAGAGAAGGCTCCTCTGCCTCAACAAGCATCGAATCTACCGGTGATGTTCGAAAAGCACCAAGGCTGATTCTTATGCCACTATTATGAATGGCATCAAGAGGTTTGAGATATGACTTTCTTGCTGAACCGTAAACCACACAGCCGTAATCTAATTTTGATCTGACAAGTGATCTATACAGATGGAGCAATGTTTTTTGGTCAGCACCCCAATCAGTGCTACCAACTACCTTCAAAAGGTTCAGTGCCCTTTTACACTTTACCTTTAGTTGTTTTATATGAGAAGTGAAATTCAGTTTGCTGTCAAACAACAAACCCAAGAATTTCACTTCCTTAACAACATTAATGCGACTTCCGTCTAGTTTCAATTCCGGATCAAGGTGGTGCTTCCGGAGCTTACAGAAATGAACACAATTAGTTTTCGTCTTAGAAAATTTGAAGCCGTTTTCTGTAGCCCATTTCTGGATTCTATTCAAACACAGCTGAAGTCTACGCTCTATAGCATTCATTTTTTTGCTGCTATAGCAGATTAAAAAGTCATCTACATACAATGACGAATCAACCATATTCTCAATTGCATCAATAATACTATTGATTTTCACTGAGAAAAGGGTAACAGATAAAATACTTCCTTGAGGAACCCCCAATTCCTGCCCGTGAGGATCAGATAACGTTGACCCAACACGAACCTGAAACCGGCGGTCCCTCAAAAAGTTTTCAATAAAAAGAGGCATACGCCCCCTCAACCCCATGTTAAAAAGATCTTTTAAAATCCCATACGTCCACGTTGTATCATATGCCTTCTCCAGATCAAAGAAGATGGCGACCACATGTTCTTTTCTGGCAAAGGCATTTCTTATAAACGTTTCTAATCTAACCAAATGATCCACAGTACTTCTCTGGTTTCTGAAACCACACTGAACATCTGCAAGCAGATTGTTCGATTCCAGAAACCAGACAAGTCGATCATTGATCATCCTCTCCATGGTTTTGCACAGACAACTTGTTAAAGCAATAGGCCTATAATTACTAGGGTTGCTGTGATTTTTTATCAGGCTTGGGAACAGGAATTATTGTAGCTTTTCGCCAGGAAGGTGGAAACTGGCAAGTCACCCATATGTCATTAAAAATAGATAATAATAGTGCAAGTGAAGTTTGAGGCAGATGTTTTAAAAGTTGATAATGTATCTGATCAGGTCCAGTGGCAGAATCCTTTGCTCTATGCAAAGAGTTACTTAACTCTTCCATAGAGAAAGGTTCGTTGTAGTCCTCTAAGTTATTGGATGCAAATTTAATCTTTTGTTTTTCTTGTTGTTTTTTAAGTTTGAGGAATTCTGGGTTACTATTTTCAGACGACGAATGTTTAGAAAATGTGGAGGCCAATTTGTTTGAAATTTCTTGTTTTGATGTTATGAGTGTGTTGTTATCGTTTAGGTGTTGTACAGCTGATTTTGTTTCTTTTCCTTTAATTTTTTTAATCATTTTCCAAATTTTAGTGATGGGGGAGTTTTGATTTAGTTTCGAAACGTAAGTTTCCCATGAACTTTTCTTTTTATGTTTTAAAAGTCGTCTAGTTTTTGCCCGATTTATACGTAATCTATCCAAATTGTGTGTAGTTGGTGACTTATTAAATGCCCTCTCAAATTTCTTGCGATCTTTTATAGCCTGTTTGCACTCAGTATCAAACCATGGTTTAGTGAAACGTTTTGGATTTGCCGAGGTTTTAGGAATGACTTGGCTTGCAATGTCAATCAACTCTGTGGTAAAGTGTTCAATCTGGTCTGCACTGTCCTGAGATTTCTCCCGTGTGAGGCGTTCAGAACAAAGCGATGAGAAAGTGCCCCAGTCAGCCTTTTTAAAATTCCACTGGGGCACCCTCTCATCATCCGCCGGAACTACACTCTCCAACACAATCGGAAAGTGGTCACTCCCGCACAAGTCATCTTCTGCCTTCCATGAAAAATCAAGGAAGACAGAAGGGCATGCAATTGTTAAATCAATTGAAGTGTAAGAACCAGATGCGGGGTGCAGGTAAGTATCTGACCCATCATTGAACAAGCACAAGTCATATTTTGTAATGAACTCTTCTACAGTTTTACCTTTTGCATCTTCTTGACTGCAGGAATTACCCCAAAGGGGGCTGTGAGCGTTAAAATCACCCAACAAAATGTATGGAGTTGGGAGTTGTCGGACCAGCAGCTCAAGGTCATTCAGCTGTAAGGCTTTACTTGGTGAAACGTAAATAGAACAAAGTGTAACTGTTTTGTCTAAAGTTAGGCGTACCGCCACAGCTTGTAAATTTGTCTGTAATGGCACAGAACTGTGAATGATGTCGTTCCTAACCAAGACAGTCGTTCCACGAATATGAAGATCTTTATCATCTGCCCATGCATTATACGATGTATAATGCTTGAAAGCCGAATGATCTTGAGCCTCGGGTTTCTTTAAAAGAGTTTCCTGCAGGCAAAAAGCAGCAGGTTTATACTTCTGACTGAGAAGACCAAGTTCATTAAAATTAGCTCTAAAACCTCGACAATTCCACTGTATTATATTTTGTTTTGGTGTACTATGCATGTTTGGAAGGTGATTTTGAGGGTGGACGTATGGGCGATATAGCCCCAGTATGTTTCTTCGGTGAGTTTTTCCTTGGGGACTTTTTCTGAGAGGGGTTCGAGCGTAAGAGCTCGAACGTTTCATCAATACATTCACCGACCTCCATCTCTTCAAGACCCTCAAACCTGTTGCGGGTCACAGGGTCTTGAAGAGCTTTAGGTGTTCTCTCTGAGAACTGTTTTTGTTTTTCATTTTTATTTTTGTTTCTTTCCAGCTTTCGTCTCTGACTCTGACTTAGATTTTGTGATTCTGGTTTCGGTTTTGGTTTAGTTTGGTCATTTTTTTGTTCGGATTTTGTTTCCTTTACTTTGTCTTCTGTGTTAATTTTTTCCTGTTTTTTCTGCAGATTTGTTGTTGATTTTTCCTGTGGTGTTGATGTTTGAGTTGCTGATGGTGTCTGTGTTGATTTAGGTTCTACTTTGTCTGAATGCTGTATTGTAAAGGCCTGTAATAAAGATGGAATGGCGCTATTGCTGAGCCATGTCCACGGTGTCTGACATTCGACCGATCGTGTTGGTAATTTTTGTTTCAATGTGGCAGCATAGGATGATGTTGATATATTCATGCCAGGCATGGATGACACAATGTCTCTGGCCTCCTTGAAACTGATTTGCTTTTCACACTTGATTTTTTGTATTGTCTTTTCCTTTTTCCAGACAGGGCAATCCTTCGAAGATGACATATGACTGCCCCGACAGTTAATACACTTGAATGTTTCAGTTTCGCATGGCCCTTCATGAATATTGCTGCATTTATGACATGTTTGCTTGCCTCGACAAGTATTCTGTCCATGACCAAACTTTTGGCACCTGAAACAACGAAGTGGATTTGGAATATATAAATCCACTTTGACGTTCAAGTAACCAATTTTAATATTTCTGGGTGGTCTTGTGCCATCAAAAGTACAGATGTATGTATTTGTTGGTATAATTTTTCCTTCTTTTTTAATTTCAATTCTTTTCACTGCAGTAATTCCTTGAGGTTTCAGTTCTAGTGTGATTTCAGTTTCTTTCATGTCAGCTAGTTCCCGAGTTCGTATAACACCTTTGCTTGAATTGAGAGTTTTATGGTAATTTGCTTTTACATTAAAATCAATTATTTTTGTTGTGTGCAAGAGGTTATGAACTTGAATTTGTTTCATACATTCTATTAAAATATCCCCAGATCTTATCTTTTTGATGTTCTTAACAGTTCCCGCAATACCCTTGATGGCCTTTTCAAGAGCAAAGGGGTTAATGGTGCCTAATTTCCTATTTTCATCTGTTGATTTCAGTAAAATAAATTTTGGAGTATTATCCTCTGGTGGAATCAGAGATGCTATTAAATCGTCGTCAGAGTCAGAGTCCCTTATATCAGTAACTAAAAAAGGTCTTTTGTTTTTTGTTGGTTGATTTGCCATATTGTATGTTATAAATTGTTCACTGCCCCGGCTCCCACCCACCACGGAGTCCAACAAGGGGTAGGGTTACTGCCATGCAGTGAACCCACCGGGTTGCCGGTATTCCCACATACCTGGTATGGGGCAGTATACTCAGCCAGTGTTGATGCCAAGGCATACCACTGACTGATTGGCCCGTGTGTGGAAGTGTCAGGTCTTCAGATGGCGGCCATCCAATCAATCACTGTATAAACCACCGAAATAAAAGGTTGCCATGCATAACCGAAACAGACAGTGCAGCAAAATTAAGTGGCTATTAAAATATAAAGTGTTTAAAAACAGTACACAATGCCAATTATGTTATGTGAATAAAAGAAATGATTGACTGAATGGTCACCAAATGCCCCCCGACGTGACACCCAGTACTTTTTGGGGTGGGGGCTCCCGATTGGCCAGAACGTACCATCCGACCATCCTTCTACTCCCGAAATTGGGGCCAAAGCAGTGTGTTGAACAACATTATCTCCGAAATGGAGACCAGGGCTCCATCCCGGAGACTGCCCTAACCGGGGCTACGAGTCCTCAACTGCCAGGATTCCTTCTTCCGGGGCCTTCGGAACGCACCTCACGGGAGAACAAGGTGCCTGCCAGATGGTATTAGCAGGATTGATCATTTTGGTCCGGGGCTGCGTATTTATGTATTTCGCAGCGAACCAACTCAATTGAGCAAACCTGCCAATTAGAAATTAGCAAACCTGCCCAATTGAGCAGGCCGTCCTCTATCCGCCACCTGAGGACCCGCCTAGTAGGGGATGATCAAACCCCCCTAGGACTCTAACATGATTAAAATCAGTACAATTCAAAAGAATGTGTTCCACTGACAACACCTGCTGGCAGGGAACACATTCTGGTCGCAAATTACCCTCCAACAAAAAGGAATGTGTTAGTCTTGTATGACCAATATGACACCGCGTCAAAACTGCAAGATCCTTTCTACAAAGGTTACTAGACGGGTAGTGATCTGAAATAGTTGGTCGGAAGCGATGAAGCTTGTTATTTGTCGCTCCATCCCATTCCGTCTGCCACATAGATTTGATGTAACTACTAACATGAGGCTTAAAATCACTGAAAGGGATGTTAAAATCAGTGAGAGGCTTTGTTAATCACTACTCCCTTGCTGCTATTTAGGTTTCGGTGAGGAAAGACATTTACCTTCATATCTACCAAATGATCAGTTTTTAATAAATTCCTAGTTTGGGCTGCATTTTTACATTCTACCAACAGCATACCTGATCTTAATTTCTTTACATTAGCAACATTGCCTGCAATTCCCTTTATCGATTTTTCCAAGGCGAACGGATTGATATTTGTTGCTACTTTGCCTTCTTCATTTGAGCAGATGAGAACAAATTTTGGCCATGGTACAACTGGAGGAGCTGGATGTCCTAAGTCAGAGTCAGAGTCTTCTTCACTAAAATTGTAACTACGTTTGGTAATTTTTGGTGGTATTTTATCCATATTAAATGATTTTAAAATTCTTCTGTTCATGGCTCTCACCCTTACTCCGAGCCCAACCTTGGGGGTTACGTCGCGGAATTCCAGCGAACAACACCAAGAGTGCATGAACAGCATACTCCCCCAGCGTTGATGCTAATGCATACCGCTGGAGGATTGACCCGTCGAATGTTTATGGGAAGTGCCAGGTCGTGGCAGCCATTCAACCAACCATTTCAATAAAAACAAGTACATCAAGAACTACTACTGATGATCAACGCAGACAGAGCAACAAAACGAAAGTTGTTAAACAAGTATTAAGATCATTAAAAGTCTGTATAGGGTAGTAGTGTTAAAATCCGAATAAAAGAAATGACTGGTTGAATGACCACCCAATGCCCCCCGACGTGACACCCGATATTTTTGGGGTTGGGGGCTCCCGATTGGTCAGACCGGGCCATCCGACCATCCTTCTACTCCCGAAATTGGGGCCAAAGCAGTGTGTTGGACATTATCTCCGAAATGGAGACCAGGGCTCCATCCCAGAGACTGCCCTAACCGGGGCCCGAGTCCTCAACTACCAGGATTCCTTCTTCCGGGGCCTTCAGAACGCACCTCACGGGAGAACAAGGTGCCTGCCAGATGGTATTAGCAGGGTTGATCATTTTGGTCCGGGGCTGCGTATTCGTGTATTTCGCAGCGAGCCAGCTCAATTGAGCAAACCTGCCAATCAAAAATTAGCAAACCTGCCCAATTGAGCAGGCTGTCCTCTATCCGCCACCCGAGGACCCGCCTAGTAGGGGACGATCAAACCCCCTAGGGCCACATCGATAACATATTTGTTGACCTCTACAATTGTTCTGTCCATGTCCGTACTTCTGACATTTGAAGCATCGAAGTGGATTTGGAATATACAAATCCACTTTGATGTTCATATATCCAACCTTCATAGCTTTTGGCGGTCGAGTGGAACTGAATGTTAAAATGTAAGTATTTGTTTTAATCTGTGTGTTATCTTTTTTAATCTGTATATTTTTAACATCGGTCACTCCTTGGGCTTTTAATTCCATTTTTATTTCCATTTCATCAATGCCATTTAACTCTCTGGTTCTTATTACACCCCTGCTGCTATTTAATATTTTATGCGGAAAAGTGTTTACCTCAATGTCTGCAAGTTTTTCTGTTTTCAATAAATTTACCGCTTGAGCTTCCCTTTGACATTCTATCAGTAGAGCGCCAGATCTTAGTTTCTTGGCGTATTTAACTGTACCAGCAATCCCTTTGATCGATTTTTCTATTAAAAATGGGTTCAAATCTGAGAGTCTTTTATTTTCATCAGCCGCATACATAATAATAAATTTTGGCCAATTCTTTTTTGAGCATTCTATATCCGAGTCAGAGTCAGTAGATAGTAAGTCCCTAGCACGTTTTTGTTTTTTATTTGTGTTATCCATGTTAATGTAGTAAAGCGTTCACTGCCCCGGCTCCCACCCACCACGGAGTCCAACAAGGGGTAGGGTTACTGCCATGCAGTGAACCCACCGGGTTGCCGGTATTCCCACATACCTGGTATGGGGCAGTATACTCAGCCAGTGTTGATACCGAAGTATGCCACTGGCTGATTGGCCCGTGTGTGGAAGTGCCAGGTCTTCAGATGGCGACCATCCAACCAATCACTTTATAAAACACTGTAATTACGGTTGCCACGTGGAACTGAAACAAACAGTGCAGCAGAAATAAGTATGTGGTTAAAAAATGAGTTTAAAAACAGCACACAATGGCAATTATGATAAATGATTAAAAGAAATGACTGATTGAATGGCCACCAAATGCCCCCCGACGTGACACCCAGTACTTTTGGGGTGGGGGCTCCCGATTGGCCAGAACGGACCATCCGACCATCCTTCTACTCCCGAAATTGGGGCCAAAGCAGTGTGTTGAACAAGATTATCTCCGAAATGGAGACCAGGGCTCCATCCCGGAGACTGCCCTAACCGGGGCTACGAGTCCTCAACTGCCAGGATTCCTTCTTCCGGGGCCTTCGGAACGCACCTCACGGGAGAACAAGGTGCCTGCCAGATGGTATTAGCAGGGTTGATCATTTTGGTCCGGGGCTGCGTATTCGTGTATTTCGCAGCGAACCAGCTCAATTGAGCAAACCTGCCAATCAAAAATTAGCAAACCTGCCCAATTGAGCAGGCCGTCCTCTATCCGCCACCCGAGGACCCGCCTAGTAGGGGACGATCAAACCCCCCTAGGCATCCTTCTACTCCCGAAATTGGGGCCAAAGCAGTGTGTTGAACAAGATTATCTCCGAAATGGAGACCAGGGCTCCATCCCGGAGACTGCCCTAACCGGGGCTACGAGTCCTCAACTGCCAGGATTCCTTCTTCCGGGGCCTTCGGAACGCACCTCACGGGAGAACAAGGTGCCTGCCAGATGGTATTAGCAGGGTTGATCATTTTGGTCCGGGGCTGCGTATTGGTGTATTTCGCAGCGAACCAGCTCAATTGAGCAAACCTGCCAATCAAAAATTAGCAAACCTGCCCAATTGAGCAGGCCGTCCTCTATCCGCCACCCGAGGACCCGCCTAGTAGGGGACGATCAAACCCCCCTAGGAAAATAAGAAATAATCACAACAATACTTAAAACCAAGAGCAGTCGAAACAGTAATGACTAAACTTATAAAATCAACCTGGTGACATTTAGACTTGTGGAGTCTACGCTAAAAGAATAAAAACACTTTTAAAATTTATTAAAAAGGTTGATTTCTTTCTAAAATGAGATTATTTTATGCGGGCTTGTATTGTAAAATAAATCTCTTAGAGATTGTACTGTAAAATACTGCCCTATTTATTTATTTATTTATTTGTGCTTAACGCCACATCAGCAGCTAGGGCTATATCGTGGCGAGACAACAGTGGTATATAAAAAGTCGTTAGCAATAATGAAGCAAAAACTGAATAAAAATAAAAATAACCACAAAAGACATGTCAAAGACAAAAATGATTAGAATAACAATGAGTAATGAAATACGGGAATACATTATAAATCAACCTGAGGAATGGAGACTTGATGAGTCGAGATTAAAAGAATAAAAACAAAATTTTAAAATTTTGTAAAAAGGTTGATTACTTTCAGAAATGACACAATTTTGTGTGGGCTCGTATTATAAAAGAGATCTCTAAGAGATCCAGCTGTAAAGTACTGCCCTCTAGCAAGATTAAAATCAGTGCAATGTAAAAGAATGTGTTCCACTGGCAACACCTGCTGACATGGAACACACTCTGGTCGCAAATTACCCTCCAACAGAAAGGAATGTGTAAGTCTGGTATGACCAATATGACATCGTGTCACAATAACATGATCTTTTCTACAAAGGTTACTGGATGGGTAGTGATCAGTAATAGTTGGTCGGAAGCGATGGAGCTTGTTATTTGTCGCCCCATCCCATTCCGCCTGCCACATAGTTTTGATGTAGTTACTAATATGTGGTTTGAAATCACTGAAAGGGATCTTAAAATCAGTGAGAGGCTTGGATAAAGCCTGTTTTGCTGCACTGTCTGCTTTGGTGTTACCAGTGATACCTACATGTCCGGGTAACCAGCAAAACACGATATCATATTGGTCAGACACAAGAATTGATAACTTCTCACGAAGTTCCAAAATGAGAGAGTTCTTCAACTTGGGGTTGAGCAAAGCAAGCAAAGAGGAAAGAGAGTCAGAAAAAATAATCGACTTCTTTTCCTGTACATTTTCAATATGTTCGAGGGCGAGTTGTAAAGCTTTAACTTCAGTTGTAAAGCTTTAACTTCAGCTGTGAAAATAGAACTTTGATTCGGTATTCTGACTGAAGTGACATGATCATCAGTGACAACAGCTGATGCTACTTTGTCACCATCTTTTGATCCGTCTGTATAGATCCTTGTATATGTACTATACTTGGACTTAATTTCCGCATATTTCTGCTTAAACTGCAGAGAATTTGTTTCAGACTTTTTAGTAGATGCTAGGTCCAAAATAACTGTTGGCTTTTTAAGATGCCAAGGAGGAGTTTGTAGTTCACGGTTCTCTTTTATTGTAACTGGTTCAATTTTGGCAGATTCCATATGAGGTTTAATTCTAATTCCCAATGGAGGGATATGTTTCTGATGACGTTTAAAACATTCAGTATTTTGAGGTTCTGAGACACAATTGTATGCAGGGTTGGACGGATTAGAAAGAAGTTTTGAAACATATTGGAGTGAAAGTTTTATTCTGCGCTTCTCGAGAGAAGGCTCCTCTGCCTCAACAAGCATCGAATCTACCGGTGATGTTCTAAAAGCTCCAAGGCTGATTCTTATGCCACTATTATGAATGGCATCAAGAGGTTTGAGATATGACTTTCTTGTTGAACCGTAAACCACAGAGCCGTAATCTAATTTTGATCTGACAAGTGATCTATACAGATGGAGTAATGTTTTTTGGTCAGCACCCCAATCAGTGCTACCAACTACCTTCAAAAGGTTCAGTGCCCTTTTACACTTTACTTTTAGTTGTTTTATATGAGAAGTGAAATTCAGTTTGCTGTCGAACAACAAACCCAAGAATTTCACTTCCTTAACAACATTAATACGACTCCCGTCTATTTTCAATTCCGGATCAAGGTGGTGCTTCCGGAGCTTACAGAAATGAACACAATTAGTTTTCGTTTTTGAGAATTTGAAGCCGTTTCCTGTAGCCCATTTCTGGATTCTATTCAAACACAGCTGAAGTTTGCGCTCTATAGCATTCATTTTTTTGCTGCTATAGCAGATTAAAAAGTCATCTACATACAATGACGAGTCAACCATATTTTCAATTGCATCAATAATACTATTGATTTTCACTGAAAAAAGGGTAACAGATAAAATACTTCCCTGAGGAACCCCCAATTCCTGCCCGTGAGGATCAGATAACGTTGACCCAACACGGACCTGAAATTGGCGGTCCCTCAAAAAGTTTTCAATAAAAAGAGGCATACGCCCCCTCAACCCCATGTTAAAAAGATCTTTTAAAATCCCATACGTCCACGTTGTGTCATATGCCTTTTCCAGGTCAATGAAGATGGCGACCACATGTTCTTTTCTAGCAAAGGCATTTCTTATAAACGTTTCTAATCTAACCAAATGATCCACAGTACTTCTCTGGTTTCTGAAACCACACTGAACATCTGCAAGCAGATTGTTCGATTCCAGAAACCAGACAAGTCGATCATTGATCATCCTCTCCATGGTTTTACACAGACAACTTGTTAAGGCAATAGGCCTGTAATTGCTTGGGTTGCTGTGATCTTTATCAGGCTTAGGAATAGGAATTATAGTAGCATTTCGCCAGGAAGGTGGAAACTGGCCAGTCACCCAAATGTCATTAAAAATAGATAATAAAAGTGCAAGTGAAGTTTGAGGTAGATGTTTTAAAAGTTGATAGTGTATTTCATCAGGTCCAGGGGCAGAATCCTTTGCTCTATGCAAAGAGTTACTTAACTCTTCCATAGAGAAAGGTTCGTTGTAGTCCTCTAAGTTATTGGATGTAAATTTAATCTTTTGTTTTTCTTGTTGTTTTTTTAAGTTTGAGGAACTCTGGGTTACTATTTTCAGACGACGAATGTTTAGAAAATGTAGAGGCCAACTTGTTTGAAATTTCCTGTTTTGATGTTATGAGTGTGTTGTTATCTTTTAGGTGTTGTACAGCTGATTGTGTTTCTTTTCCTTTAATTTTTTTAATCATTTTCCATATTTTAGTGATGGGGGTGGTTTGATTTAGTTTCGAAACGTAAGTTTCCCATGAACTTTTCTTTTTATGTTTTAAAAGTCGTCTTGTTTTTGCCCGATTTATACGTAATCTATCCAAATTTTGTGTATTTGGTGACTTATTAAATTCCCTCTCAAATGTCTTGCGATCTTTTATAGCCTGTTTGCACTCAGTATCAAACCATGGTTTAGTGAAACGTTTTGGATTTGCCGAGGTTTTAGGTATGACTTGGCTTGCAATGTCAATCAACTCTGTGGTGAAGTGTTCAATCTGGTCAGTACTGTCCTGAAATTTCTCCCGTGTGAGGCGTTCAGAACAAAGCGATGAGAAAGTGTCCCAGTCAGCCTTTTTAAAGTTCCACTGGGGCACCCTCTCATCATCCGCCGGAACTACACTCTCCAACACAATCGGAAAGTGGTC
Source organism: Pictodentalium vernedei (assembly GCA_031216915.1). Classification (NCBI taxonomy): domain Eukaryota; kingdom Metazoa; phylum Mollusca; class Scaphopoda; order Dentaliida; family Dentaliidae; genus Pictodentalium; species Pictodentalium vernedei. The sequence goes on along the minus strand of CM062297.1, from coordinate 876,603,940 downwards.
ACTCCCGCACAAGTCATCTTCTGCCTTCCATGAAAAATCAAGGAAGACAGAAGGGCATGCAATTGTTAAATCAATTGAAGTGTAAGAACCAGATGCGAGGTGCAGGTAAGTATCTGAACCATCATTGAACAAGCACAAGTCATATTTTGTAATGAACTCTAGAAGAGTTTTACCTTTTGCATCTTCTTGACTGCAGGAATTACCCCAAAGGGGGCTATGTGCGTTAAAATCACCCAACAAAATGTATGGAGTTGGGAGTTGTCGGACCAGCAGCTCAAGGTCATTCAGTTGTAAGGCTTTTACTTGGTGAAACGTAAATAGAACAAAGTGTAACTGTTTTGTCCAAAGTTAGGCGTACCGCCACAGCCTATAAATTTGTCTGTAGTGGTACAGAACTGTGAATGATGTCGTTCCTAACCAAGACACTCGTTCCACGAATATGAAGATCATTATCATCTGCCCAGGCATGATACGGTGTATAATGCTTAAAGGTTGAATGACCTTGACCATCTGGTTTCTTTAAAAGAGTTTCCTGCAGGCACAAAGCAGCAGGTTTATATTTTTGGCTGAGAAGGCCCAGTTCATTAAAATTGGCTCTAAAACCTCGGCAATTCCACTGTATTATGTTATTTTTGTTTGTATTAGCCATATTTCGAGGGAGATTTAGAGGGTGGACGTATGGGCGAAATAGCCCCTGTAATATTCTTTGGTGAATTTTTCCTCGGGGATCTATTCTTTGAAGAAGTCGGACGTAATTGTTCGAATGTATCATCGATACAATCACCTACATCCATATCCTCAAAGCCTTCAAACCTGTTGCGAACAACAGGGTTTTGAAGAACCTTAGGTAATCTGTCCGATAAGTGTTTTTGTTTCATCTTTTCTTTTTTCTTTTCTTCTTTGTCTAATTTTCTCATTTGATTCTGACTCAGAGTGTGTTGTTGTGATCTTTGTTCTTGTTGTGATTTTGGCTTTGTTTTGTTTTGTTCCTTTTTCTGCTCTGAATTCGTAGTATGATCCTTATTTTGTACGGGTTTAGGCGAATTGTTTCCTAGTTTTTGTTCTGGTTTATCCTCTGTTGTTTTTGAAATTGTTTGTCCAGGTTTGGGATTTTGTTCTTTTTTCTGTTCAAAGTTGGCTTTTAATTGCTCTGTTGTTTGCGATGTAGAATTTGTTTTTGTTGATTGTGTGTCTGTTTGGTCTAATGTGAAACCCTGTACTAAAGATGGAATTGTACCTTTAAGCCATGTATATTGAGTTTGGCATTCCACTGACGTTGTTGGTAATTTTTGGATTAATTTTTTAGCGTATGTCGGCGATGATAAATTCATGCCAGGCATTGATGATACTATTTCCCTGGCCTCTTTAAAACTGATCTGTTTTTGACATTTAATTTTTTGGATTTCTTTTTCTTTTTTCCAGACTGGGCAATCTTTTGAGGCAGCTACATGATTGCCTTGGCAGTTACAGCACTTAATGGTATTTGTGCATGGGTCTGGATGTTCTTGGCCACATTTAAAATAAATACTTCTCCCTCTACAATTATTCTGGCCGTGACCATACTTCTGACATTTGAAACATCGAAGTGGATTTGGAATGTACAAATCCACTCCGATGTTCATGTATCCTACTTTTAATGACCTTGGTGGTTGGGATGAGTTAAAAGTTATTTATTTATTTATTTATTGGTGCTTTACGCCACATCAGCAGCAAAGGCTATATCGTGGCGAGACAGTCATGTATATGAAACTAAAAAAAACATTGTAAAGTCTGTATGTAAAAAAGGTAGATGAACTATGAAAATGAAATGATAAAAACAACAATAGTTTAACAATACATACAATAAGAATCAACCTGTTGATGTTAAATCATGATTAAAAGTATAAAAACTAGATTTAAAAACTGTTAAAAAGGTTGATTTCTTTCAGAAAAGATACAATTTTGTGCGGACAAGTTGAATAAAAGAGGTCTCTAAGAGACCCCACGGTGAAATACTGCCGCCTAACATTATTAAAATCTATGCAATTTAAAAGAATGTGCTCCACTGTCAGTACCTGCTGGCAGGGAACACATTCAGGTCGCAACGTTCCCTCTAATAAAAAGCTGTGGGTGAATCTGGTATGACCAATATTACATCGAGTGAGAATAACATGATCTTTTCGACAAAGACGAGAAAGGGGATAGTAATCGGACACAATTGGTCTGAAACGGTGGAGCTTGTTGTTAGTGGCCCCATCCCATTCCGACTGCCACAAAGATCTAATATATTTAGAAATGAGAGGTTTGTGATCACTGTGTGGAGTAGAAAAAACAGTGATTGGCTTATTAAGAGCTTGCTTTGCTGCACTGTCGGCATTAGTGTTACCAACAATACCAACATGCCCAGGTAACCAGCAAAACACGATATCATCTTGGTCAGACTTCAGTCTTGTAAGACGTTCACGGAGTGACAGAATTAGAGGGTTCTTCAACCTGGGGTTGAGAAGAGCCTGCAAACAAGAAAGAGAATCTGAGAAGATAATGGACTTACGTTCTTCTCCATCTGCAATCTTGTCAAGTGCTAGGGCAATAGCTTTCGCTTCAGCTGTAAAGATGGAACTATTATCAGGTATCCTGATTGAGGTGGTCTGATTTCCACTAACTACTGCAGACGATACCTTATCATTATCATTGGAGCCATCTGTATAGAACTTTGTATATGCTGTAAAGTGGGATTTAATTTCAGCATAGCGTTGTTTAAAATGCAAAGAGTTAGTTTCTGCCTTTTTAGTAGAGGCTAAATCCAAAATTACCTTGGGTTTTGACAGTTCCCAAGGGGGTATATTTGGTTTACGGTTCTCTGCCACAGAATCAGAAGCAACACCAGCAGCCTCCATGTGGGGTTTGATTTTGAGTCCCAAAGGAGGAATCTGTTTCGGATTTTTATCAAAAAAAACTTTATTTTGAGGTTGAAAAACACAAGAATGAGCAGGATTTGAAGGATTAGCAGATAATTTTGAAACATATTGCAAAGATAATTTGATGCGACGCTTCTCAAGAGAAGGCTCGCCTGCTTCGATAAGAAGAGAATCTATAGGTGACGTACGAAACGCACCAAGGCTAATTCTGATACCACTATGATGGATGGCATCAAGAGGTTTCAGATAGGATTTCCTAGCTGAACCGTAAACCACACAACCATAATCTAACTTTGAACGTACAAGAGCTCTATACAGATGGAGTAGAGTTCTTTGGTCACCACCCCAAACAGTGCTGCCGACAACTTTAAGTAGATTAAGTGCCTTTTTACATTTAATTCTTAGCTGTTTGATGTGAGACCTAAAAGTTAGTTTCTCATCAAACAGTAAGCCAAGGAATTTTACTTCTTTTACAACTTTAATTCGAGTTCCATCCAAGAGTAACTCCGGATCTAGATGGTGTTTCCGGAGTTTGCAGAAATGAACACAATTTGTCTTACTTTTAGAAAACTTAAAACCGTTTTCAGTAGCCCATCGTTGAACCTTATTCAAAGACAGCTGAAGTTTCCGCTCTATAGCAGGCATTTTCTTGCCACTGTAACAGATTAAAAAATCATCCACATATAATGAAGAAGCAACATTTTGCTCAATAGCTGTAACAATGCTATTGATTTTTATTGAAAAAAGGGTAACAGATAGAATACTACCCTGAGGAACCCCCAATTCCTGGTCGTGAGGGCCAGATAATGTTGACCCAAGACGAACCTGGAAATTGCGGTCCGTTAAGAAATTTTCAATAAAAAGTGGCATTCTTCCTCTCAACCCCATGTTGAAAAGGTCTTTTAAAATCCCATACGTCCACGTAGTGTCATATGCCTTCTCCAGGTCAAAGAACACTGCGACCACGTGTTCTTTTCTGGCAAAGGCATTTCTAATAAACGTTTCCAGACGAACCAAATGATCAACCGTACTTCTTTGGTTTCTGAAACCACACTGAACATCTGCCAGCAGATTGTTCGATTCCAGAAACCAAACAAGCCGATCATTGATCATCCTTTCCATGGTTTTACAGAGGCAACTAGTGAGTGCTATTGGTCTGTAGTTGCTTGGATTGCTGTGGTCCTTATCAGGCTTGGGAATGGGAATGACTGTTGCTTTACGCCAGGAAGAGGGGAACTGGCCAGTCACCCATATATTATTAAAAATGGAAAGCAAAAGCTGGAGCGATGAACTTGGCAAATGTTTTAAAATTTGGTAATGTATTTCATCAGGACCAGTTGCTGTATCTTTTGCTTTACTCAACGACGCTAATAGCTCATCAATGGAAAATGGCTTGTTATAATTTTCATTATTGTCAGAGTGGAATTTTAGTTTCTGTTTCTCCTGTTGTTTTTTAACAGAGAGAAACTGCGGAGTACAATTTTCTGAAGAAGAATTTTTAGAGAAGGTAGAAGCTAGAGTGTTAGAAATGTCTTTTTTAGATGTTATTTTGTTATTATTTTGTTCCAGGTGCTGTACTGTAGATTTTGATTCTTTGCCTTTAATTTTTTTAACCATTTTCCAAACTTTTTTAATGGGGGTATTTTGATTCAATTTAGATACATAATTGTGCCAAGATGTTTTCTTCTTTTGTTTGATGAGCCGTCGGGCTTGTGCTCGCCCAATACGTAATTGATCTAAATTGTTGGTCGTTGGTGATTTATTAAAATCCCGTTCAGCCTTTTTACGTTTATGTATAGCCTGTTTGCAATCCGTATCGAACCATGGCTTGTGGAAACGTTTATGATTTGCCGAAGTTTTAGGGATGACCTTGTTTGCAATATTAAGTAATGTGGAAGTAAAATCTTCCACCGGGTCACAATCAGCGGTAAATGAATTTGGAGTAAGTCGCTCACAACAAAGCGATGAGAAAGTGTCCCAGTCCGCTTTTTTGAAGTTCCACTGAGGCACCCTCTCATCCTCAGCGGGAACAACGCTTTCCAAAACTATTGGAAAATGGTCACTTCCACACAAGTCACCTTCCACCTCCCAAGAAAAATCAAGGAGAAGTGAAGGGCTTGTGATTGTGAGATCAATTGAAGTGTACGATCCCGATGCAGGGTGTAAATATGTGTGTGACCCATCATTAAACAAACATAAGTCATGTTTTGTAATGAACTCTTCGACTGTTTTGCCCCTTGCATCTTCCTTGTTGCAGGAATCGCCCCAAAGAGGATTATGGGCATTAAAATCACCCATCAAAACATAGGGTGTGGGAAGCTGATTTATGAGTTGCTCTAGGTCGTGTAATAATAGAGGCTTATTAGGGGATATATAAATTGAACACACAGTAATCGTCTTGTCTAAAGTTAGGCGTACTGCTACAGCCTGTAAATTGGAATTTAAATTTACATGACTGTGGATAATATCGTTTCTAACTAAGACAGACGTCCCACGAACATGAAGATCAGCTTCATCTGCCCACGAGTTATACCCTGTATAACCCTTGAACGCACAGTCATCTTGGTTACTCGATCTTTGTAAAAGTGTTTCCTGCAAACAGAAAACAGCAGGTTGATGTTGCTGACTTAACAGTCCAAGTTCATTAAAATTAGCCCTAAAACCTCGGCAATTCCATTGTATTAATTTATGTTTGGATGTACTATCCATGTTTGGTTGGCGATTTTGATGGTGGACGTATAGGCGATATAGCTCCGGTCATTTTCCTTGGTGATTTTTGTCTCGGAGAACGACTCCGAGACTTTTGTTGGCTAACCGTTTGCCAGAACCCTTCATCCGTGCAGTCCATGCATTCAGCTTCTTCAGAAATGTTGCTGGCAACAGGATTCTGAAGAGCTTTGGGTATCCGGTCAGTAACTGGCTTTTTTTCCTTATCTTTCTTCTGATTGAGATTCTTCATTTGCTGTGATGTTTGCTGTTTTTGTTCAGGCCTTTTATTTTCTTCTGTTTTTTTCTGATTTGAATTTTTATTTTTATGTGTTGCTGGTCCTTGAGATGGTGTAGTTTGAGTAGATTTTGGTTCAGTTTCGTTAGCATAACCAATGGCGAAAGGTCGTATCAATTTAGGGATGGATCCTTTCAACCATGAGTATTCTGTTTGACATTCGATTGATTTAGTTGGCACTTTTTGTTTTAAAGCTGATGCATACGATGTACCGGAGCTCATGCCTGGCATAGAACTGACTAATTCCCTGGCTTCCTTGAAACTAATCTGGTTCTCGCATTTCACCTTTTGAATAGCCTTCTCCCGTTGCCAAACAGGGCAATCTTTCGAGGATGTTACATGATTGCCCTGACAATGGTAACACTTTGCAGGGTTGTTACAGGGCTCCTGGTGTTGTTGTCCGCACCTGAAACATACCGCTTGTCCTCGGCAAGTATTTTGGCCATGTCCATACCTTTGACATTTAAAACACCGGAGTGGATTTGGGATATATAAATCCACCCGGACGTTCATGTAACCAACCTTGATTGATTTAGGTGGTTTTGGTGACTCAAATGTCATAAAATATGTACTTGTCTCAATGATGGTATCATCTCTTTTAATCTTAAGCCGTCTAACATCGGTCACACCTTGAGATTTCAATTCTTTTTTAATATCCATTTCATCTATGCCAGACAGTTCTCTTGTTCTGACTACCCCTTTACTGGTGTTAAGTGTCTTATGAGGGGTAGCTTTTACTTTCATATCTAGTATCTTTTCAATTTTCAATAGGTTAATTGCCTGAAATTCTGAACTACACTCAACTAATAAAGCCCCTGATCTTAATTTTTTGCAATCTTTTACTGAACCAGCTATTCCTTTGATGGTTTTTTCTACAGCAAAAGGGTTTAAATTTGCTGGGTGTTTACCCTCCTCAACAGCAGTAATTAAAATGAATTTCGGCCAGTTTCTATTTATGTTCATATCTTGTTCTTCTGTATCCGAATGGTTAGAATTTTCTAATCGACCACGTTTATTATTTTTTTGGGGGTTTTCCATGTTTTTGTTTTTTTTAATAGTTCACTACTCGGGCCTGGCACCCTGACTTCGAGCCCAACAAGGGGATGCACATCGTCGCCGGATATCCACACGACCGGCACCACCAGTACCCAAGTAGTATACTCAGCCAACGTTGATGCCGAAGCATAGCCGCTAACTGATTGACCCGTTGAGCCACGCTATCCAATAGTGGTCGATCAACTAACCAAACGTGGCTAGTTCAGCGACCACTAAATGCCCCACGTAACGTCACTGGGCTCCCGATTGATCAATCCGGGCCGAAAGACCAACATTCAACGCCATAAAGTATTGGCCGAACTGATGTATAAGACTATACCGTCAATACTTGCACAGAGGTCGACTGACCTCAGTGAAAATACCAAGAGCTGCCCAACCGGGGCTCTAAGTCCGCAACCAGCAGATCCCGTCCCCCATGACGTCATGTACGCACCTCACGGGAGAACAAGGTGCCTCTTTTACCGGACTTTTACCGGAAGCAGAGGTACTGCGGGCAATTCTGATCCGGACACCGCACGGACTGTGACCTGTTAAGACATTAGAAAGTTGTAAATAAAGTAAGAGCTGTCAAGACATTATAAGGTTTTTTTAAAAAAAGATTGAAACGGAGAAATTTATTTATTTATTTATTGGTGCTTAACGCCACATCAGCAGCTAGGGCTATATCGTGGCGAGAAAACAGAGGTATCTAAAAAGTCATTATCAAGAATGAAGTAAAAATTGAATGAAATAAAAATAACCACAAAGACATTTCAAAGACAAAAAAAAGATTAGAAAAGCAATGAGTAATGAGATGAGAAAATACATTATAAATCAACCTGAGGAACTGAGACTTGATGATTCAAGATTAAAAGACTAAAAACAATTTTAAAATTTGGTAAAAAGGTTGATTACTTTTAGAAATGACACAATTTTATGTGGGCTCGTATTATAAAATAGATCTCTAAGGGATGCAGCTGTGAAGTACTGCCCTCTAACAAGATTAAAATCAGTGCAATGTAAAAGAATGTGTTCCACTGACAACACCTGCTGACATGGAACACACTCTGGTCGCAAATTACCCTCTAACAAAAAGGAATGTGTTAGTCTTGTATGACCAATATGACATCGTGTCAGAATAACATGATCTTTCCTACAAAGGTTACTAGATGGGTAGTGATCAGAAACAGTTGGTCGGAAGCGATGAAGCTTGTTATTAGTTGCCCCATCCCATTCCGCCTGCCACATAGATTTGATGTAGCTACTAATATGTGGTTTGAAATCACTGAAAGGGATGTTAAAATCAGTAAGAGGCTTTGTTAAAGCCTGTTTTGCTGCGCTGTCTGCCTTGGTGTTACCAGCGATACCTACATGACCGGGTAACCAGCAAAACACGCTATCACATTGGTCAGACATGAGAGTTGATAACTTCTCACGAAGATCCAAAACTAGAGGGTTCTTCAACTTGGGGTTGAGTAAAGCAAGTAAAGAGGAAAGAGAGTCGGAAAAAATAATCGACTTCTTTTCCTGAGCATTCTCAATATGTTCAAGAGCGAGTTGTAAAGCTTTAACTTCAGCTGTGAAAATAGAACTCTGATTCGGTATTCTGATTGAGGTGACATGATCACCAGTAACAGCAGCTGATGATACTTTGTCACCATCCTTAGATCCATCCGTATAGATCCTTGTATATGTACTATACTTGGACTTTATTTCGGCATATTTTTGTTTGAACTGCAAGGAATTAGTATCAGATTTTTTGGTAGAAGCAAGGTCCAAAATAACTGTAGGTTTTTTAAGATGCCAAGGAGGAATATGTGTTTTACGATTTTCTTTTATTGTATGTGGTTCAATTTTGGTGGACTCCATGTGGGGTTTAATTCTAATTCCCAATGGAGGAATATGTTTCTGGTGGCGGTTAAAGAAATCAACATTTTGAGGGTCTGTAACACAATTATAAGCAGGATTTGAAGGATTGGCCAACAGTTTAGACACATATTGGAGAGACAATTTAATTCTGCGCTTCTCAAGAGAAGGTTCCTCTGCTTCAACAAGCATCGAGTCTATAGGGGATGTTCGAAAAGCCCCTAAACTAATTCTAATACCACTATTATGAACTGCATCAAGTGGTTTGAGATATGATTTCCTTGCAGAACCGTAAACTACACAACCGTAATCTATTTTTGACCGAACAAGTGATCTATACAGATGGAGTAAAGTTTTTTGGTCAGCACCCCAATCAGTGCTACCAACGACCTTCAGTAGGTTCAGAGCTCTCTTACATTTAACTTTTAGTTGTTTTATGTGGGAAGTGAAATTCAGTTTGTTGTCAAACAACAAACCTAAGAATTTCACTTCCTTAACAACTTTAATAGGACTCCCATCAATTTTTAACTCCGGGTCGAGATGATGCTTTCGAAGCTTACAAAAATGAACACAATTTGTTTTCATCTTCGAAAATTTAAAACCGTTTTCTGTGGCCCATTTTTGAATTCTATTTAGGCACAGATGAAGTTTGCGCTCTATGGCATTCATTTTTTTGCTGCTATAGCAGATTAAAAAGTCATCAACATACAATGAGGAATCTACCATATTCTCAATTGCATCGATGATACTATTAATTTTTATAGAAAACAGGGTAACGGATAAAATACTACCCTGAGGAACCCCCAATTCCTGCTCGTGAGGATCAGATAACGTTGACCCAACACGAACCTGAAATTGGCGGTCCTTTAAAAAGTTTTCAATAAAAAGGGGCATACGCCCTCTCAACCCCATGTTAAAAAGATCTTTTAAAATCCCATACGTCCACGTTGTATCATATGCCTTCTCTAGATCAAAGAAGATGGCGACCACATGTTCTTTTCTAGCAAAGGCATTTCTTATAAACGTTTCAAGTCTGACCAAATGATCCACAGTACTTCTCTGGTTTCTGAAACCACACTGAACATCCGCAAGCAGATTGTTCGATTCCAGAAACCAGACAAGTCGGTCATTGATCATCCTCTCCATGGTTTTACAGAGACAACTAGTTAGTGCAATTGGTCTGTAATTACTTGGATTACTGTGATCCTTATCAGGCTTTGGAATAGGAATAATTGTTGCCTTTCGCCAGGAAGGTGGAAACTGGCCAGTCACCCAAATGTCATTAAAAACTGACAATAAAAGTTCCAGTGAAGTTTGAGGCAGATGTTTTAAAAGTTGATAGTGTATTTCATCGGGTCCAGTGGCAGAATCCTTTGCTCTATGCAAAGAGTTACATAACTCTTCCATAGAGAAAGGTTCGTTGTAGTCCTCTGAGTTATTGGATGTAAATTTAATCTTTTGTTTTTCTTGTTGTTTTTTAAGTTTGAGGAACTCTGGGTTACTATTTTCAGACGACGAATGTTTAGAAAATGTAGAGGCCAACTTGTTTGAAATTTCTTGTTTTGATGTTATGAGTGTGTTGTTGTCTTTTAGGTGTTGTACAGCTGATTTTGTTTCTTTTCCTTTAATTTTTTTAATCATTTTCCAAATTTTAGTGATGGGGGTATTTTGATTTAGTTTCGAAACGTAAGTTTCCCATGAACTTTTCTTTTTATGTTTTAAAAGTCGTCTTGTTTTTGCCCGATTTATACGCAATCTATCCAAATTTTCTGTAGTTGGTGACTTATTAAATTCCCTCTCAAATTTGTTGCGATCTTTTATAGCCTGTTTGCACTCAGTATCAAACCATGGTTTATTGAAACGTTTTGGATTTGACGAGGTTTTAGGAATGACTTGGCATGCAATGCCAATCAACTCTGTGGTGAAGTGTTCAATCTGGTCAGTACTGTCCTGAAATTTCTCCCGTGTGAGGCGTTGAGAACAAAGCGATGAGAAAGTGTCCCAGTCGGCCTTTTTAAAATTCCACTGGGGCACCCTCTCATCATCCGCCGGAACTACACTCTCCAACACAATCGGAAAGTGGTCACTCCCGCACAAGTCATCTTCTACCTTCCATGAAAAATCAAGGAAGACAGAAGGGCATGCAATTGTTAAATCAATTGACGTGTAAGAACCAGATGCGGGGTGCAGGTAAGTATCTGACCCATCATTGAACAAGCACAAGTCATATTTTGTAATGAACTCTTCTACAGTTTGACCTTTTGCATCTTCATGACTGCAGGAATTATCCCAAAGGGGGCTATGTGCGTTAAAATCACCCAACAAAATGTATGGAGTTGGGAGTTGTCGAACCAGCAGCTCAAGGTCATTCAATTGTAAGGCTTTACTTGGTGAGACGTAAATAGAACAAAGTGTAACTGTTTTGTCTAAAGTTAGGCGTACAGCCACAGCCTGTAAATTTGTCCGTAATGGTACAGTACTGTGAATGATGTCGTTCCTAACCAAGACAGTCGTTCCACGAATATGAAGATCATTATCATCTGCCCAGGCATTATACGATGTATAATGCTTAAAAGCTGAATGATCTTGAGCCTCGGATTTCTTTAAAAGAGTTTCCTGCAGGCAAAAAGCAGCAGGTTTATACTTTTGGCTGAGAAGACCAAGTTCATTAAAATTAGCTCTAAAACCTCGACAATTCCACTGTATTATATTTTGTTTTGGTGTACTATGCATGTTTGGAAGGTGATTTTGAAGGTGGTCGTATGGGTGAAATTGCCCCCGTAGTTCTTTTTGGTGAAGATTTGCGTGGGGACCTTCCCTGCAATGACGGAAGCGGATTATTTGAAAATGTTTCCGTGAGACATTCGTCCACAGACATTTCCTCGAAGGCCTCAAATCTATTTCTAGTGACAATATCCCTAGAAAATTTGGGAATTCGATCTGAAAGAGTTTTCTTTTTTTCTTTTCTACTTTTTTGACTTTGATTCTGACTCTGACGTTGACTAGATTGTGGATGATCATTTGACGTTTCATTAACCTTTTTTCCTTTGTTTTTACTATCTGTTGTTTTAGTTTGAGTGGAAGAACTGTTCGTATTTGTTGTTTGTGTTATACTGAATGGGTTTAAAGGTTTTGGTTGTATATTATGAAGCCATGTAAGATCTGTTTGACATTGTACTGATTTTGTAATTGGTGCAGAATGCTTAATAGCATTTGCATAAGATGACGGTGGTAAATTCATCCCTGGCATTGACATTATGATTTCTCTTGCTTCTTTAAAACTAATATGCTTTTCGCATTTCACTTTTTGTATGAGTTTTTCCTTTTTCCATACAGGGCAATCCTTAGATGATGACATGTGATTGCCCTGACAGTTAACACATTTATAGTCTGTAGTGTTACAAGGATCTTCATGGTTGAGACCACATTTAAAGCATATTTTCTTGCCACGACAAGAATCCTGACCATGTCCAAACTTTTGGCACTTGAAACATCGCAGTGGATTTGGGATGTACAAATCCACTCTGACGTTCAAGTAACCAATCTTAATTGACTTGGGGGGCTTTGTGCCATCAAAGGTGCAGATGTAGGTATTAGTTTTAATTTTATTTCCTTGTTTATTAATTTCAATACGTTTTACAGAGGTGATTCCTTGAGGTTTCAATTCACATGTAATTTCATTTTCTTCCATGTCGGCTAGTTCAGGAGTTCCAATAACTCCCTTGCTAGTGTTTAAAGTTTTGTGGTAACTAGCTTTAATATTGATATCCAATAATTTTGTAGTATGTAAAAGATTGAAAGTTTGAACTTGTCTGGAACACTGGATTAATAAATCTCCAGAGCGTAATTTTCTAATATCTTTTACAGTTCCTGCTATACCTTTGATGGCCTTATCTAGAGCAAAGGGGTTTAAATTACTTAATTTTTTATTGTCATCAGTTGAATGTAAGAGAATAAATTTTGGAAGGTTGTCTTCGGGTGGAATCAGTGATTTCATAAGTTCTTCATCAGAGTCAGAATCTCGTAGTCCAGTGTCTATAATCGGTCGTTTGATTTTTGGTTGTGAGGTAGCCATGTTAATATTTTAAACGTTCACTGCCCCGGCTCCCACCCACCACGGAGTCCAACAAGGGGTAGGGTTACTGCCATGCAGTGAACCCACCGGGTTGCCGGTATTCCCACATACCTGGTATGGGGCAGTATACTCAGCCAGTGTTGATACCGAAGTATGCCACTGACTGATTGGCCCGTGTGTGGAAGTGCCAGGTCTTCAGATGGCGGCCATCCAATCAATCACTGTATATAACACCGTAATAAAAGGTTGCCATGCATAACCGAAACAGACAGTGCAGCAAAACTAAGTGGCTATTAAAATATAAAGTGTTTAAAAACACTACACAATGGCAATTATGTAATGTGAATAAAAGAAATGATTGACTGAATGGCCACCAAATGCCCCCCGACGTGACACCCAGTACTTTTTGGGGTGGGGGCTCCCGATTGGCCAGAACGGACCATCCGACCATCCTTCTACTCCCGAAATTGGGGCCAAAGCAGTGTGTTGAACATTATCTCCGAAATGGAGACCAGGGCTCCATCCCGGAGATTGCCCTAACCGGGGCCCGAGTCCTCAACTGCCAGGATTCCTTCTTCCGGGGCCTTCGGAACGCACCTCACGGGAGAACAAGGTGCCTGCCAGATGGTATAAGCAGGATTGATCATTTTGGTCCGGGACTGCGTATTCGTATATTCCGCAGCGAACCAGCTCAATTGAGCAAACCTGCCAATTAGAAATTAGCAAACATGCTCAATTGAGCAGGCCGTCCTCTATTCGCCACCTGAGGACCCGCCTAGTAGGGGACGATCAAACCCCCCTAGGGAAACGGAGAAAAAATTAATGGAAACTGAAGGAAGGATGGAAAAAAGAATATAATTTCTCTAAGCTGACCACCTGGTCAAGTTGAAACCCACCATAGCTGTCCACGGCTGCTTATTTGTTATTCGCAGCAATCCTGCAAACAGACTGTTTGCAGGACTTTCCTCCATCCGCAACCCGGAGGACGCGCCTAGTAGGGCCATGGTGGCGAGCCCCCTAGGGAGTTAAAAGTTAAAATATAAGTGTTTGTTTGAATAATATTGCCATCTCGTTTAATCTCTATTCTTTTAACATCAGTGACCCCCTGTGATTTTAGTTCTTGCTGAATTTCTAGCACATCAATGCCTGACAGTTCTTTTGTTCGTAGCACACCTTTGCAACTATTTAGTGTTTTGTGTGCAAAGGCGTGGACCTCCATGTCAACCAGTTTTTCCATTTTTAACAAATTGATAGCCTGCATTTCTCTTTTGCATTCAATGAGTATCCCACCTGATCGTAACTTTTTAACATTCTTGACCTCCCCAGCTATTCCTTTGATTGCTTTTTCTAATGCAAAGGGGTTAATATTTGATGCCAATTTTCCATCCTCTGCATCATAAATCATAATAAATTTAGGCCAAGTGTTAATTGACGTATTGCCTATGTCTTGATCTGAGTCAGAATCAGAATCAGTGAACCGAAGTTCGCGCCCGCGTTTTTGTTTTTTGTTTGGTATGTTTGCCATATTTTATTGTAAGTCGTTCATTGCCCCGGCTCTCACCCACCACGGAGTCCAACAAGGGGCAGAGTTACTGCTGAGCAGTGAACCCTCCGAGCTGCCAGTATTCCCACATACTTATACTAGGGCAGTATACTCAGCCAGTGTTGATGCCGAAGCATGCCACTGACTGATTGGCCCGTGTGTGGAAGTGCCAGGTCTTCAGATGGCGGCCATCCAATCAATCACTGTATAAACCACCGAAATAAAAGGTTGCCATGCATAACCGAAACAGACAGTGCATCAAAATTAAGTGACTATTAAAATATAAAGTGTTTAAAAACAGTACACAATGGCAATTATGTTATGTGAATAAAAGAAATGATTGACTGAATGGTCACCAAATGCCCCCCGACGTGACACCCATTACTTTTTGGGGTGGGGGCTCCCGATTGGCCAGAACGGACCATCCGACCATCCTTCTACTCCCGAAATTGGGGCCAAAGCAGTGTGTGGAACAACATTATCTCCGAAATGGAGACCAGGGCTCCATCCCGGAGACTGCCCTAACCGGGGCTACGAGTCCTCAACTGCCAGGATTCCTTCTTCCGGGGCCTTCGGAACGCACCTCACGGGAGAACAAGGTGCCTGCCAGATGGTATTAGCAGGATTGTTCATTTCGGTCCGGGGCTGCGTATTTATGTATTTCGCAGCGAACCAACTCAATTGAGCAAACCTGCCAATTAGAAATTAGCAAACCTGCCCAATTGAGCAGGCCGTCCTCTATCCGCCACCTGAGGACCCGCCTAGTAGGGGATGATCAAACCCCCCCTAGGAAATTTGATTGTAAAGATACAGGACTGTGAATAATGTCGTTTCTAAATAAGACGGAAGTTCCTCGAATACGAAAATCAGTTTCATCTGTCCAGGCATTATACGAAGTATAGTGCTTAAAGGCTGAATGATCTTGAGCCTCTGGTTTCTTTAAAAGAGTTTCCTGCAGGCAAAAATCGGCAGGTTTATATTTTTTTAATTTAAAAGACCAGTTCGTTAAAATTTGCCTTAAAACCTCGACAATTCCACTGTATTATATTATTTGTGGTTGTATTAACAATACTTGCTTGGCGATTGAGATGGTGGACGTATGGGCGAAATAGCCCCAGTAGCTTTTACAGGTGATTTTACCTTCGGGTCCTTTTTGTGAGCGGAGTTCGGGCGCAAGTGCCAGAATGTTTCATCTATGCACTCACCGACTTCCATCTCTTCCAAACCCTCGAACATGTTGCGCATGACAGGGTCCTGTAAAATTTTGAGAGTTCTGTTTGATAAATGTTTTGATTTTTCTTTTTCTAAAATCTTCTTTTTTTCTTTTTCTAGTTTTCGTCTCGGACTCTGACTCAAAGTTTGTTGCTGTGATCCTTGCGTTTGTTTGGGTTGTTCGTTTTTTCGGCCCGTTGTAGGTTTTTGTTCAATTTTCTGTTGTGGTTTTGTTGTATCTTTTCTCTGGATGTGCACTATTTTTTCCTCTGACGTTTTAGCAGTATTCTCTTGTGTTTGGGTAGATTTCGGTTCATTTTACGTGGTTTGCTCGATGGTAAAAGCTTGTACAAAGGATGGAATTGTACTATTGGTAAGCCATGTCCATGGTGTCTGACATTCAACTGATTTAGTTTGGATTTTTTGCTTTAAGGCTGTTGCATAGGTGGGTGATGTTATATTCATTCCAGGCATTGACATTACAATGCCCCTGGCCTCCTTAAAACTAACTTGCTTCTCGCATTTTACTTTTTGTACTTCCTTCTCTCGTTTCCAAATAGGACAATCCTTGAATGAAGCTGTATGATTGCCCTGACAGTTGCAGCATTTTACTTCATTATTACAGAGTCCTTGATGTTGTTTGCCGCATTTAAAACAGGTTTCCTGTCCCCTACAATTATTCTGACCATGACCATATTTCTGGCACTTGAAGCACCGAAGTGGATTTGGGATATACAAGTCCACTCCGATGTTCAAATAGCCCACTTTAATTAATTTGGGTTGTCTACAAGTGCCGAAATTTAAAATGTAGGTATTAGTTTTAATTATATTACCATCTTTTTTAATTTCAATTCGCTTGACGTCTGTAATGTTCTGTGATTTGAGTTCTTCTTTTATTTCCAACACATCCATACCATAAAGCTCTCTAGTTCTCATTACACCTTTGCTGGTATTTAGTGTTTTGTGTGGAAATGCAACAACCTTGATATCTAAAATTTTATCTAATTTTAATAAATTACTTGCCTGGAATTCCGACTTACATTCTACTAAAATTCTCCCTGTTCTTAATTTTTTAATCTCCTTCACTGAACCAGCAATACCTTTTATAGTTTTCTCCACAGCAAATGGGTTTCATTGGAGCCGATAAATGCCGCGTGGACGAAGAGTGTAGAATTCTACCAGGTTCGTTTGAAACATCACACTCATCGTGAAAACAGCGTGTGTTCAAAGGCAAACTAAACCCGTCAACTGACGTGTTTATGGTATTGGAAATAAATACTCCAAGAGGGGAATTAGTTTGAAACATCACATTAAAATAATACGTGTTGACCCCCCCCCCCCCCCACCCCGTGTCTATAGGATTGAACATGTCATTGGTGTCACTTTGAACATCTATGGCTATAATTTCTTTAATGTCGATTTTAGCATCTATGGCCATAATTTGGTTAATGTCACTTTGAACATTTATGGCTATAGTTTGCTCATAGCATATGTCTCAAGGATTATTTATTTATTTATTTATTGGTGCTTAACGCCACATCAGCAGCTAGGGCTATATCGTGGCGTGAAAACAGAGGTATATAAAAAGTCATTATCAAGAATGAAGTAAAAATTGAATGAAATGAAAATAACCCAAAAAATCATTTCAGAGACAAAAATGATTAGAAAAGCAAAGAGTAATGAGATGAGAAAAAACATTATAAATCAACCTATAGAACTGAGACTTGATGATTCGAGATTAAAAGAATAAAAACAATTTTAAAATTTTGTAAAAAGGTTGATTACTTTTAGAAATGACACAATTTTGTGTGGGCTCGTATTATAAAATAGATCTCTAAGGGATCCAGCTGTGAAGTACTGCCCTCTAACAAGATTAAAATCAGTGCAATGTAAAAGAATGTGTTCCACTGACAACACCTGCTGACATGGAACACACTCTGGTCGCAAATTACCCTCTAACAGAAAGGAATGTGTTAGTCTTGTATGACCAATATGACATCGTGTCAGAATAACATGATCTTTCCTACAAAGGTTACTAGATGGGTAGTGATCAAAAACAGTTGGTCGGAAGCGATGAAGCTTGTTATTAGTTGCGCCATTCCATTCCGCCTGCCACATAGATTTGATGTAGCTACTAATATGTGGTTTGAAATCACTTAAAGGGATGTTAAAATCAGTAAGAGGCTTTGTTAAAGCCTGTTTTGCTGCACTGTCTGCTTTGGTGTTACCAGCGATACCTACATGTCCGGGTAACCAGCAAAACACGATATCATATTGGTCAGACATGAGAGTTGTTAACTTCTCACGAAGTTCCAAAATGAGAGGGTTCTTCAACTTGGGGTTGAGCAAAGCAAGCAAAGAGGAAAGAGAGTCAGAAAAAATAATCGACTTCTTTTCCTGTACATTTTCAATATGTTCGAGTGCGAGTTGTAAAGCTTTAACTTCAGCTGTGAAGATAGAACTTTGATTCGGTATTCTGATTGAAGTGACATGATCATCAGTGACAACAGCTGATGCTACTTTGTCACCATCTTTTGATCCGTCTGTATAGATCCTTGTATATGTACTGTACTTGGACTTAATTTCAGCATATTTCTGCTTAAACTGCAGAGAATTTGTTTCAGACTTTTTAGTAGATGCTAGGTCCAAAATAACTGTTGGCTTTTTAAGATGCCAAGGAGGAGTTTGTGGTTCACGGTTCTCTTTTATTGTAACTGGTTCAATTTTGGCAGACTCCATATGAGGTTTAATTCTAATTCCCAATGGAGGGATATGTTTCTGATGACGGTTAAAAAATTCAGTATTTTGAGGTTCTGAGACACAATTGTATGCAGGGTTGGACGGATTAGAAAGAAGTTTTGAAACATATTGGAGTGAAAGTTTAATTCTGCGCTTCTCAAGAGAAGGCTCCTCTGCCTCAACAAGCATCGAATCTACCGGTGATGTTCGAAAAGCACCAAGGCTGATTCTTATGCCACTATTATGAATGGCATCAAGAGTTTTGAGATATGACTTCCTTGCTGAACCGTAAACCACACAGCCGTAATCTAATTTTGATCTGACAAGTGATCTATACAGATGGAGTAATGTTTTTTGGTCAGCACCCCAATCAGTGCTACCAACTACCTTCAAAAGGTTCAGTGCCCTTTTACACTTTACCTTTAGTTGTTTTATATGAGAAGTGAAATTCAGTTTGCTGTCGAACAACAAACCCAAGAATTTCACTTCCTTAACAACATTAATTCGACTCCCGTCTATTTTCAATTCCGGATCAAGGTGGTGTTTCCGGATCTTACAGAAATGAACGCAATTAGTTTTCGTTTTAGAGAATTTGAAGCCGTTTTCTGCAGCCCATTTCTGGATTCTATTCAAACACAGCTGAAGTTTGCGCTCTATAGCATTCATTTTTTTGCTGCTTTTGCAGATTAAAAAGTCATCTACATACAATGACGAGTCAACCGTATTCTCAATTGCATCAATAATACTATTGATTTTTACTGAGAAAAGGGTAACAGATAAAATACTTCCTTGAGGAACCCCCAACTCCTGCCCGTGAGGATCAGATAACGTTGACCCAACACGAACCTGAAATCGGCGGTCCCTCAAAAAGTTCTCAATAAAAAGAGGCATACGCCCCCTCAACCCCATGTTAAAAAGATCTTTTAAAATCCCATACGTCCACGTTGTATCATATGCCTTCTCCAGATCAAAGAAGATGGCGACCACATGTTCTTTTCTAGCAAAGGCATTTCTAATAAACGTTTCAAGTCTGACCAAATGATCCGCAGTACTTCTCTGGTTTCTGAAACCACACTGAACATCCGCAAGCAGATATTGTTCGATTCCAGAAACCAGACAAGTCGGTCATTGATCATCCTCTCCATGGTTTTGCACAGACAACTAGTTAAGGCAATAGGCCTGTAATTGCTTGGGTTGCTGTGATCTTTATCAGGCTTAGGAATTATTATTTATTTATTTATTGGTGCTTAACGCCACATCAGCAGCTAAGGCTATATCGTGGCGAGAAATCAGAGAAAAGTAAAACGTCAATATTATGAAGTAAAAGATTGAATAAAAACAAAGGATAATCACAATAGACATGTCAAAGACAAGAAAAATTTAAAGAACAATGAGTAATGAGATAAGTGAAAAATGTCTACTTCTAAATCAACCTGATGAATTGAGACTTGATGAGTCTAGATTAAAAGAATAAAAACAATTTTAAAATTTGTTAAAAAGGTTGATTACTTTCAAAAATGATACAATTTTGTGTGGGCTCGTATTGTAAAATAGATCTCTAAGGGATCCAAATGTGAAGTACTGCCCTCTAACAAGATTAAAATCAGTACAATTTAAGAGAATGTGCTCCACTGACAACACCTGCTGACATGGAACACATTCTGGTCGCATATTACCCTCCAACAGAAAGGAATGTGTAAGTCGTGTGTGACCAACATGACATCGTGTCAGAATAACATGATCTTTTCTACAGAGGTTACTGGATGGGTAGTGATCAAATATGTTTGGTCGGAAGCGATGGAGCTTGTTATTTGTCGCCCCATCCCATTCCGCCTGCCACATAGATTTGATGTAACAACTAATATGAGGCTTAAAATCACTGAAAGGGATCTTAAAATCAGTGAGAGGCTTTGTTAAAGCCTGTTTTGCCGCACTGTCTGCTCTGGTGTTACCAGCGATACCTACATGTCCAGGTAACCAGCAAAACACGATATCATATTGGTCAGACATGAGAGTTGTTAACTTCTCACGAAGTTCCAAAATGAGAGGGTTCTTCAACCTGGGGTTGAGCAAAGCAAGCAAAGAGGAAAGAGAGTCAGAAAAAATAATCGTCTTCTTTTCCTGTACATTTTCGATATGTTCAAGTGCAAGTTGTATGGCTTTAACTTCAGCTGTGAAAATAGAACTCTGATTCGGTATTCTGATTGAGGTGATACCATCACCAGTAACAGCAGCTGATGATACTTTGTCACCATCTTTAGATCCATCTGTATAGATCCTTGTATATGCACTATACTTGGACTTTATTTCGGCATATTTTTGTTTGAACTGCGAGGAATTGGTATCAGATTTTTTGGTAGAAGCAAGGTCCAAAATAACAGTAGGTTTCTTAAGATGCCAAGGAGGAATGTGTAATTTACGGTTTTCTTTTATAGATTCAGAATCAATTTTTGCAGACTCCATGTGGGGTTTAACTCTAATTCCCAATGGAGGAATATGTTTCGGATGTCGGTTAAAAAAGTCAACATTTTGTGGTTCTGAAATACAATTAAAAGCAGGATTTGAAGGATTGGCCAAAAGTTTAGACACATATTGAAGAGACAATTTAATTCTACGCTTCTCGAGAGAAGGCTCCTCTGCTTCAACAAGCATCGAGTCTATTGGGGATGTTCGAAAGGCCCCTAGACTAATTCTAATGCCACTATTATGAATTGCATCAAGTGGTTTGAGATATGATTTCCTTGCAGAACCATAAACTATACAACCGTAATCTAATTTTGATCGAACAAGTGATCTATACAGATGGAGCAAAGTTTTTTGGTCAGCACCCCAATCAGTGCTACCAATAACCTTCAGTAGGTTCAGTGCTCTCTTACATTTAACTTTTAGTTGTTTTATGAGGGAAGTGAAATTCAGTTTGTTGTCAAACAACAAACCTAAGAATCTCACTTCCTTAACAACCTTAATAGGACTACCATCAATTGTCAACTCCGGATCGAGGTGATGTTTTCGAAGTTTGCAAAAATGAATACAATTCGTTTTTGTCTTTGAAAATTTAAAACCATTTTCGATAGCCCACTTTTGAATCCTATTTAAACACAGCTGAAGTTTGCGCTCTATAGCATTCATCTTTTTGCTACTATAGCAGATCAAAAAGTCATCGACATACAATGACGAATCTACCATATTCTCAATTGCGTCGATGATACTATTAATTTTAATTGAAAATAGGGTAACAGATAAAATACTACCCTGAGGGACCATCAGGCTTAGGAATAGGAATTATAGTTGCTTGACGCCAGGATGGTGGAAACTGGCCAGTCACCCAAATGCCATTAAAAACTGATAATAAAAGTTCTAGTGATGTTTGTGGCAGATGCTTTAAAAGATTGTAATGTATGTCATCGGGACCAGTGGCAGTATCCTTTGCTCTATGCAAAGAGTTACGTAACTCTTCCATAGAGAAAGGTTCATTGTAATCCTCTAGGTTGTTGGAGTTAAATTTGATCTTTTGTTTTTCTTGCTGTTTTTTAATTTTAATAAATTCTGGATTACAATTTTTAGACGACGAATGTTTCGAAAATGTGGAGGCCAAAGTGTTTGAAATTTCTGTTTTGGATGTAATTAGGGTGTTGTTTTCCTTCAGGTGTTGTACAGTTGAGTTTGTTTCTTTTCCTTTAATCTTTTTAATCATTCTCCAAATTTTAGTGATAGGGGTGTTTTGATTAATCTTGGAAATGTAAGATTCCCAAGAACTTTTCTTTTTTTGTTTTATATGTCGTCTTGTTTTTGCCAGATTTATACGAAGTTTGTCTAAATTATTTGTAGTTGGTGACTTGTTAAATTCCCTTTCAGTTTTCTTTCGTTCCTTTATAGCCTTTTTGCATTCATCATCAAACCATGGTTTGTTGAAACGTTTTGGATTTGTCGAGGTTTTTGCAATGTCAAGCAGCTCGTTTGTAAAATGTTCGATTTGGTCAGCACTATCCTGAAATTTCTCCCGTGTGAGGCGTTCAGAACAAAGCGATGAAAAAGTGTCCCAGTCTGCCCTTTTAAAGTTCCACTGGGGCACTCTCCCATCGTCCGCCGGAACTACACTCTCGAACACAATTGGAAAGTGATCACTCCCGCACAAGTCATCTTCTACCTTCCACGAAAAGTCAAGGAAGATAGAAGGGCATGCAATTGAAAGATCAATCGATGTATACGAACCAGATGCGGCGTGCAGATAAGTGTCTGACCCATCATTAAACAAACACAAGTCATATTTTGTAATGAACTCCTCTACAGCTTTACCTTTGGCATCTTCTTGACTGCAGGAATTACCCCAAAGGGGGCTATGTGCGTTAAAATCACCCAACAAAATGTATGGGGTTGGGAGCTGTTGTACCAGCAGCTCAAGATCATTCAGCTGTAGGGTTTTACATGGTGAAACGTATATAGAACATAATTTATTTATTTATTGGTGCTTAACGCCACATCAGCAGCTAAGGCCATATCGTGGCGAGAAAACATTAAAAAAAAAAACCATGGCAGAAACGATATTCAAAGATGAGTAAAAAACAATTATAGTAAAAATGATACTCAATGTAATATGAACAGTGATGCGTGAGAAACAAGAAAGATGAATAATTCACAAATCAACCTGATGAATTTAAGTCTTAAAGACTCTAGTTAAGATAATAAAAACAGTTTTAAAATTTATTAAAAAGGTTGATTGATTTCAAAAATGAGAGAATCATATTCGGGCTAGTACGATAAAAAAGATCTCTCAGAGATCCTACAGAGAAAAACTGCCCTCTGACATGATTAAAATCTGTACATTATTATTTATTGGTGCTTTACGCCACATCAGCAGCTTAGGCTATATCGTGGCGATGAAAGTGTATATTTCAAAAAGACCATTAATTAAAATATGAAACAAATTGAATAAGAGGTTTAAAAATGATGAGTGTGAAACATAATGAGAAAGTGAGATCAGTAGTGCAAAAATACTGTGTAATCAACCTGTGAAATAAATACAGATAGATGAAAATTAAAATGGTAAAAACAATTTAAAATTTATTAAAAAGGTTGATTACTTTCAAGAATGAGATGACTTTTTGCGGGCTCGTGTGATAAAATAAATCTCTCAAAGATCCAACTGTAAAATACTGTCCTCTAACAAGATTAAAATCAGTACAATTTAAGAGAATGTGCTCCACTGACAACACCTGCTGACATGGAACACATTCTGGTCGCATATTACCCTCCAACAGAAAGGAATGTGTAAGTCGTGTGTGACCAACATGACATCGTGTCAGAATAACATGATCTTTTCTACAGAGGTTACTGGATGGGTAGTGATCAAATATGTTTGGTCGGAAGCGATGGAGCTTGTTATTTGTCGCCCCATCCCATTCCGCCTGCCACATAGATTTGATGTAACAACTAATATGAGGCTTAAAATCACTGAAAGGGATCTTAAAATCAGTGAGAGGCTTTGTTAAAGCCTGTTTTGCCGCACTGTCTGCTCTGGTGTTACCAGCGATACCTACATGTCCAGGTAACCAGCAAAACACGATATCATATTGGTCAGACATGAGAGTTGTTAACTTCTCACGAAGTTCCAAAATGAGAGGGTTCTTCAACCTGGGGTTGAGCAAAGCAAGCAAAGAGGAAAGAGAGTCAGAAAAAATAATCGTCTTCTTTTCCTGTACATTTTCGATATGTTCAAGTGCAAGTTGTATGGCTTTAACTTCAGCTGTGAAAATAGAACTCTGATTCGGTATTCTGATTGAGGTGATACCATCACCAGTAACAGCAGCTGATGATACTTTGTCACCATCTTTAGATCCATCTGTATAGATCCTTGTATATGCACTATACTTGGACTTTATTTCGGCATATTTTTGTTTGAACTGCAAGGAATTGGTATCAGATTTTTTGGTAGAAGCAAGGTCCAAAATAACAGTAGGTTTCTTAAGATGCCAAGGAGGAATGTGTAATTTACGGTTTTCTTTTATAGATTCAGAATCAATTTTTGCAGACTCCATGTGGGGTTTAACTCTAATTCCCAATGGAGGAATATGTTTCGGATGTCGGTTAAAAAAGTCAACATTTTGTGGTTCTGAAATACAATTAAAAGCAGGATTTGAAGGATTGGCCAAAAGTTTAGACACATATTGAAGAGACAATTTAATTCTACGCTTCTCGAGAGAAGGCTCCTCTGCTTCAACAAGCATCGAGTCTATTGGGGATGTTCGAAAGGCCCCTAGACTAATTCTAATGCCACTATTATGAATTGCATCAAGTGGTTTGAGATATGATTTCCTTGCAGAACCATAAACTATACAACCGTAATCTAATTTTGATCGAACAAGTGATCTATACAGATGGAGCAAAGTTTTTTGGTCAGCACCCCAATCAGTGCTACCAATAACCTTCAGTAGGTTCAGTGCTCTCTTACATTTAACTTTTAGTTGTTTTATGTGGGAAGTGAAATTCAGTTTGTTGTCAAACAACAAACCTAAGAATCTCACTTCCTTAACAACCTTAATAGGACTACCATCAATTGTCAACTCCGGATCGAGGTGATGCTTCCGAAGTTTGCAAAAATGAATACAATTCGTTTTTGTCTTTGAAAATTTAAAACCATTTTCGATAGCCCACTTTTGAATCCTATTTAAACACAGCTGAAGTTTGCGCTCTATAGCATTCATCTTTTTGCTACTATAGCAGATTAAAAAGTCATCGACATACAATGACGAATCTACCATATTCTCAATTGCGTCGATGATACTATTAATTTTAATTGAAAATAGGGTAACAGATAAAATACTACCCTGAGGGCCCCCCAATTCCTGCTCGTGAGGATCAGATAACGTTGACCCAACACGAACCTGGAACTGGCGGTCCTTTAAAAAGTTTTCAATAAAAAGAGGCATACGCCCTCTCAACCCCATGCTAAAAAGATCTTTTAAAATCCCATACGTCCACGTTGTATCATATGCCTTTTCCAGGTCAAAGAAGATGGCGACCACATGTTCTTTTCTAGCAAAGGCATTTCTTATAAACGTTTCAAGTCTGACCAAATGATCCACAGTACTTCTCTGGTTTCTGAAACCACACTGAACATCCGCAAGCAGATTGTTCGATTCCAGAAACCAGACAAGCCGATCATTGATCATCCTCTCCATGGTTTTGCACAGACAACTTGTTAAGGCAATAGGCCTATAATTACTAGGGTTGCTGTGATCCTTATCAGGCTTAGGAATGGGAATTACTATTGCTTTGCGCCAAGACGATGGAAACTGGCCAGTCACCCAAATGTCATTAAAAATAGAGAGTAAAAGTTCAAGAGATGATTGCGGCAGATGTTTTAAAATTTGATAATGTATTTCGTCGGGTCCAGTGGCGGTATCCTTCGCTCTATGTAAAGAGTTATTTAACTCTTCCATAGAGAAAGGTTCATTGTAATCCTCTAAATTATTGGAGGCAAATTTGAGCTTTTGTTTTTCTTGTTGTTTTTTAATTTTGAGAAATTCAGGATTACAATTTTCAGACGACGAATGTTTCGAAAATGTGGAGGCCAATGTATTTGAAATTTCTTTTTTTGATGTGATTAGTGTGTTGTTATCTTTCAGATGTTGAACCGTTGATTTTGTGTCTTTTCCATTAATTTTCCTTATCATTTTCCAAATTTTATTGATGGGGGTGTTTTGATTTAGTTTAGACACATATGTTTTCCAAGAACTTTTCTTTTTTTGTTGAATCAGTCGTCTTGTTTTTGCCCGATTTATACGAAGTTTGTCCAAGTTACGTGTGGTTGGTGACTTATAAAATTCCCGTTCAGTCTTTTTGCGATCTTTAATAGCCTGTTTGCAATCAGCATCAAACCATGGTTTGGTGAAACGTTTAGGATTTGCCGAGGTTTTAGGAATGACCTTGCTTGCAATGTTAAGCAACTCTGTGGTGAAATGTTCTATTTGGTCAGCACTTTCGCCAAATTTCTCCCGTGTTAGGCATTCAGAACAGAGCGACGAGAAAGTCTCCCAGTCAGCCTTTTTCAAGTTCCACTGGGGTACCCTCTCATCATCCGCCGGAACTACACTCTCCAACACAATTGGAAAGTGGTCACTCCCGCACAAGTCATCTTCTACCTTCCAAGAAAAATCAAGGAAGATAGAAGGGCATGCAATTGAAAGATCAATTGATGTATACGAACCAGATGCGGGGTGCAAATAAGTGTCTGAACCATCATTAAACAAACACAGGTCATATTTAGTAATGAACTCTTCTACAGTTTTACCTTTTACATCTTCTTGACTGCAGGAATTACCCCAAAGAGGGTTATGAGCGTTAAAATCACCCAACAAAATGTATGGGGCTGGAAGCTGTTGGACCAGAAGCTCAAGATCATTCAGATGTAGTGCTTTATTTAGTGACACGTAAATCGAACAAAGCGTGACTGTTTTGTCTAAAGTTAGGCGTACCGCCACAGCCTGTAAATTTGTATTCAAAGGTACAGATCTGTGAATGATATCGTCTCTAACCAAAACAGATGTTCCACGAATGTGAAGGTCAGTATCATCTGCCCAGGCATTATACGAAGTATAATGCTTAAAAGCTGAATGATCGTGAGCCTCAGGTTTCTTTAAAAGAGTTTCCTGCAGGCAAAAAGCAACAGGTTTATATTGTTGGCTGAGAAGACCCAGTTCATTAAAATTTGCTCTAAAACCTCGACAATTCCACTGTATTATGTTATTTTTGTTTGTATTAGCCATATTTCAATGGAGATTTAGAGGGTGGACGTATGGGAGAAATGGCCCCTGTAGTTTTCTTCGGTGAATTTTTCCTCGGGGATCTATTCTGTGAAGAAATCGGACGTAATTGTTCGAATGTTTCATCGATACAATTACCCACATCCATATCCTCAAGACCTTCAAACCTGTTGCGAACAACAGGATTTTGAAGAACCTTAGGTAATCTGTCCGATAATTGTTTTTGTTTCATTTTTTCTTTTTTCTTTTCCTCTTTTTCTAATTTTTTAATTTGACTCTGACTCAGATTGTGCTGTTGTGATCTTTGTTCTGGTTTAGACTTTGTTTGGTTTTGTTCATTTTTCTTTTCTGAATAAGTGTTATTTTCCTTAGTTTGTACAGGTTTGGGCGTATCCTTTCCTACTTTTCGTTCTGTTTTATCATCTGTTGGTTTGGGATTTTGTTCTTTTTTCTGGTCTGATTTTGTTAAATCTTTGGTTCCCCCATGTGTTTGTCCTGCTTTTAATTTTTCTGTTGTTTGTGTTGTGGAATTTGTTTGTGTTGACTGTATCTCTGTTTGTTCTATTGTGAAACCCTGTACTAAAGAGGGAATCGTCCCTTTAAGCCACGTGTATTGCGTTTGACATTCCACTGAAGTTGTTGGTAATTTTTGTGTTAATTTTTTTGCATAAGTTGGTGATGATAGGTTCATGCCAGGCATTGATGTCACTATTGTTCTCGCCTCCTTAAAACTGATTTGTCTTTCGCATTTAACTTTTTGAATTTCTTTTTCTCTTTTCCATACAGGGCAATCCTTTGATGCAGCCACATGATTGCCCTGGCAGTTACAACACTTGATGGTATTTGTGCAAGGGTCCGGATGTTCTTCGCCACATTTAAAACAGATATTTCTTCCTCTACAATTATTTTGTCCGTGACCATATTTCTGACATTTGAAACATCGAAGTGGATTTGGAATGAATAAATCCACTCCGATGTTCATGTATCCTACTTTTAATGATTTTGGTGGCTGAGAAGAGTTAAATGTCAGTATGTATGTATTTGTTTGTATAGGCTTTCCTTCTTTTTTAATTTCAATCCTTTTAACGTTAGTAACCCCCTGTGATTCTAGTTCTTTTTGAATTTCCAATACATCAATGCCTGACAGTTCCTTAGTACGTACAACACCTTTGCAGCTGTTTAATGTTTTATGAGCAAAGGTATTGACCTCCATATCAACGAGTTTATCTATCTTAAGTAAATTCAAAGCCTGCATTTCTCGTTTACATTCAATTAGAATTGCCCCTGATCTTAACTTTCTAACATTTTTAACATCACCAGCTATTCCTGTTATGGCTTTTTCTAAAGCAAATGGATTAATATCAGATGCTTTTTTATTCTCATCGTTAGCATATATAATGATAAATTTTGGCCAGCTTTTCAAAATGGTTTGTTCTTTGTCTTGATCTGAGTCGGAGTCATTGTCTGAAAATAGAAATTCGTACCCTCGTTTTTGTTTTTTTTGTGGTATTTTAGCCATGTTTATTTTTTTAAAAGTTCAGTGCCCCGGCTCCCACCCACCGCGGAGTCCAACAAGGGGTAGGGTTACTGCTTTGCAGTGAACCCACCGGGTTGCCGGTATTCCCACATACCTGGTATGGGGCAGTATACTCAGTCAGTGTTGATGCCAAGGCATACCACTGACTGATTGGCCCGTGCGTGGAAGTGCCAGGTCTTCAGATGGCGATCATCCAATCAATCACTACACGAAACACTATAATTACAGTTGCCATGTATAAATTAAACAGACAGCGCAGCAAAACTAAGTATTTCATAAAATAGAACGTTTAAAACAGTACACATTGGCAATTATGTGATGTGTGAGAAAAAGAAAGGACTGATTGAATGACCACCAAATGCCCCCCGACGTGACACCCAGTACTTTTTGGGGTGGGGGCTCTCGATTGGCCAGAACGGACCATCCGACCATCCTTCTACTCCCGAAATTGGGGCCAAAGCAGTGTGTTGAACATTATCTCCGAAATGGAGACCAGGGCTCTGACATGATTAAAATCTGTACAATGTAAAAGAATGTGCTCCACTGACAACACCTGCTGGCAGGGAACACATTCTGGTCGCACAGTACCCTCCATCAAAAAGGAATGTGTAAGTCTTGTATGACCAATATGACATCGCGTCAATACTGCAAGATCCTTTCTAGAAAGGTTACTAGACGGGTAGTGATCACAGATATCTGGTCGGAATCGATGGAGCTTGTTATTTGTCGCTCCATCCCAATCCGCCTGCCACACAGATTTGATGTACTTATTGATATGTGGTTTCAAATCACTGGAAGGGATGTTAAAATCAGTGAGAGGCTTGGATAAAGCCTGTTTTGCTGCACTGTCTGCCCTGGTGTTACCAGCGATACCTACATGTCCGGGTAACCAGCAAAACACGATATCATATTGGTCAGACATGAGAGTTGTCAACTTCTCACGAAGTTCCAAAATGAGAGGGTTCTTCAACTTGGGGTTGAGTAAAGCAAGTAATGTGGAAAGAGAGTCTGAGAAAATAATTGACTTCCTTTCCTGTACATTCTCGATGTGTTCAAGTGCAAGTTGTATAGCTTTAACTTCAGCTGTGAAAATAGAACTCTGATTCGGTATTCTTATTGAGGTAATATGATCACCAGTAACAGCAGCTGATGATACTTTGTCACCATCTTTAGATCCATCTGTATAGATCCTTGTATATGTACTAAACCTGGACTTTATTTCGGCATATTTTTGTTTAAATTGCAAAGAATTTGTATCAGATTTTTTGGTAGAAGCAAGGTCTAAAATAACTGTAGGTTTTTTAAGATGCCAAGGAGGAATATGTGATTTACGGTTATCTTTTATAGAATTAGAATCAATTTTGGCAGACTCCATGTGGGCTTTAATTCTAATTCCCAATGGAGGAATATGTTTCTGGTGGCGATTAAAAAATTCAACATTTTGTGGTTCTGAAACACAATTAAAAGCCGGATTTGATTTATTAGCTAAAAGTTTAGTTACATATTGGAGAGATAGTTTAATTCGACGCTTCTCAAGAGAAGGCTCCTCTGCTTCAACAAGCATTGAATCTACCGGTGAAGTTCTAAAAGCACCAAGGCTGATTCTAATGCCACTATTATGAATGGCATTAAGAGGTTTGAGATATGACTTTCTTGCAGAACCGTAAACCACGCAGCCATAATCTAATTTTGATCTGACAAGTGATCTATACAGATGAAGTAAAGTTTTTTGGTCAGCACCCCAATCAGTGCTACCAACTACCTTCAAGAGGTTCAGTGCCCTTTTACACTTAACTTTTAGTTGTTTTATGTGGGAAGTGAAATTCAGTTTGTTGTCAAACAACAAACCTAAGAATTTCACTTCCTTAACAACTTTAATAGGACTACCATCAATTTTTAACTCCGGATCGAGGTGATATTTCCGAAGCTTACAAAAATGAACACAATTTGTTTTCATCTTTGAAAATTTAAACCCGTTTTCTGTGGCCCATTTTTGAATTCTGTTTAAACACAGCTGAAGTTTGCGCTCTATGGCATTCATTTTCTTGCTGCTGTAGCAGATTAAAAAATCATCTACATACAACGAAGAATCTACCATATTTTCAATTGTTTCGACAATACTATTAATTTTTACTGAAAAAAGGGTAACAGATAAGATACTACCCTGAGGAACCCCCAATTCCTGCTCGTGCGAATCGGATAACGTTGATCCAACACGAACCTGAAATTGGCGGTCCCTTAAAAAATTCTCAATAAAAAGAGGCATTCGCCCTCTCAACCCCATGTTAAAAAGATCCTTTAAAATCCCATACGTCCACGTCGTGTCATATGCCTTTTCCAAGTCAAAGAAGATGGCGACCACATGTTCTTTTCTGGCGAAGGCATTTCTGATAAACGTTTCAAGTCTGACCAAATGATCCACAGTACTTCTCTGGCTTCTGAAACCACACTGAACATCCGCAAGCAGATTGTTCGATTCCAGAAACCAGACAAGTCGATCATTGATCATCCTCTCCATGGTTTTGCACAGACAACTGGTTAAGGCAATAGGCCTGTAATTGCTTGGGTTGCTGTGATCTTTATCAGGCTTAGGAATGGGAATTACTATCGCTTTGCGCCAAGATGGTGGGAACTGGCCCGTCCTCCAAATGTCATTAAAAATAGATAGTAAGAGCTTTAGAGATGATTGCGGCAGATGTTTTAAAATTTGATAATGTATTTCATCGGGCCCAGTGGCGGTATCCTTTGCTCTATGCAAAGAGTTGTTTAACTCCTGCATAGAAAAAGGTTCGTTGTAATCCTCTGAATTATTGGATGTAAATCTAAACTTTTGCTTTTCTTGTTGTTTTTTAATTTTCAGAAATTCAGGATTACAATTTTCAGACGACGAATGTTTTGAAAATGTAGAGGCCAATTTATTTGAAATTTCGTTTTTTGATGTGATTAGTGTGTTGTTATCTTTCAGATATTGGACCGTTGATTTTGTGTCTTTTCCTTTAATTTTTCTTATCATTTTCCAAATTTTGTTGATGGGGGTGTTTTGGTTAAGCTTTGAAACATAAGTTTCCCAAGAACTTTTCTTTTTTTGTTTTATTAGTCGTCTTGTTTTTGCCCGACTTATACGTAATTTATCTAAATTATTTGTGGATGGTGACTTGTTGAATTCCCGTTCAGTTTTCTTCCGATCCTTTATAGCCTGTTTACATTCGTTATCAAACCATGGTTTGGTGAAACGTTTTGGATTTGTCGAGGTTTTAGGAATGACTTGGCTTGCAATGTCAAGTAACTCTGTTGTAAAATGTTCAATCTGGTCAGTACTTTCACTAAATTTCTCCAGAGTGAGGCGTTCAGAACAGAGCAAGATGAAGGCGCCCCAGTCAGCCTTTTTAAATCTCCACTGGGGCACCCTCAGATCGTCTGCCGGAATTACACTCTCCAACACGACCGGAAAGTGGTCACTGCCGCACAAGTCACCTTCCACCTTCCAAGAATATTCAAGAAAGAGGGAAGGGCTTGCAACTGAAAGATCAATTGAGGTGTAAGAACCAGATGCGGGGTGCAGATAAGTATCTGACCCATCATTGAACAAGCACAAGTCATATTTTGTAATAAACTCTTCTACAGTTTTCCCTTTCACATCTTCTTGACTGCAGGAGTTACCCCAAAGTGGGTTATGAGCGTTATTATTATTTATTGGTGCTTAACGCCACATCAGCAGCTAAGGCTATATCGTGGCGAGAAAACAGTGGAAAGTAAAAAGTCAATTTCATTTGAGAAGTAAAAAGACTGAACAAAAACAGAAAACAACCACAATAGATCTGTCAAAGACCGGAGTGATTTAAACAACAATGTGTTGAGAAGGGAAGTGAATAACTTACAAATCAACCTGCGGAACTGAAACTTAATGAGTCCAGATTAAAAGAGTAAAACAATTTTAAAATTTATTAAAAAGGTTGATTTCCTTCAAGAACGACAGAACTTTATGAGGATTTGTACTGTAAAAAAGGTCTCGAAGAGAGACAACATTAAAATACTGTCGTCTACTAAGAGTAAAATCAGTACAATGTAAAAGAATGTGTTCCACTGACAACACCTGCTGGCAGGGAACACACTCTGGTCGCAAATTACCCTATTATTATTATTTATTGGTGCTTTACGCCACATCAGCAGCTTAGGCTATATCGTGGCGATGAAAGTGTATATTTCAAAAAGACCATTAATTAAAATATGAAACAAATTGAATAAGAGGTTTAAAAATGATGAGTGTGAAACATAATGAGAAGGTGAGATCAGTAGTGCAAAAATACTGTGTAATCAA
The DNA here is from genome assembly GCA_031216915.1 of Pictodentalium vernedei. NCBI lineage: Eukaryota > Metazoa > Mollusca > Scaphopoda > Dentaliida > Dentaliidae > Pictodentalium > Pictodentalium vernedei. Next base: position 876,570,952 of record CM062297.1, on the reverse strand, counting down.
CCTGTGAAATAAATACAGATAGATGAAAATTAAAATGGTAAAAACAATTTAAAATTTATTAAAAAGGTTGATTACTTTCAAGAATGAGATGACTTTTTGCGGGCTCGTGTGATAAAATAAATCTCTCAAAGATCCAACTGTAAAATACTGCCCTCTAACATGATTAAAATCAGTACAATTCAAAAGAATGTGCTCCACTGACAGCACCTGCTGGCAGGGAACACATTCTGGTCGCAAATTACCCTCCAACAAAAAGGAATGTGTAAGTCGTGTATGACCAATATGACACCGCGTCAAAATTGCAAGATCCTTTCTACAAAGGTTACTAGACGGGTAGTGACCTGAAATAGTTGGTCGGAAGCGACGAAGCTTGTTATTTGTCGCTCCATCCCATTCCGCCTGCCACATAGATTTGATGTAACTACTAATATGAGGCTTAAAATCACTGAAAGGGATCTTAAAATCAGTGAGAAGCTTTGTTAAAGCCTGTTTTGCTGCACTGTCTGCTTTGGTGTTACCAGCGATACCTACATGTCCGGGTAACCAGCAAAACACGATATCATATTGGTCAGACATGAGAGTTGATAACTTCTCACGAAGTTCCAAAATGAGAGGGTTCTTCAACCTGGGGTTGAGTAAAGCAAGTAAAGAGGAAAGAGAGTCGGAAAAAATAATCGACTTTTTGTCCTGAGCAGTCTCGATATGTTCAAGAGCGAGTTGTAAAGCTTTAACTTCAGCTGTGAAAATAGAACTCTGATTCGGTATTCTGATTGAGGTGACATGATCACCAGTAACAGCAGCTGATGATACTTTGTCGCCATCCTTAGATCCATCCGTATAGATCCCTGTATATGTACTATACTGGGACTTTATTTCGGCATATTTTTGTTTGAACTGCAAGGAATTGGTATCAGATTTTTTGGTAGAAGCAAGGTCCAAAATAACAGTAGGTTTCTTAAGATGCCAAGGAGGAATGTGTGATTTACGGTTTTCTTTTATAGATTCAGAATTAATTTTTGAAGATTCCATGTGGGGTTTAATTCTAATTCCCAATGGAGGAATATGTTTCTGATGTCGGTTAAAAAATTCAACATTTTGAGGTTCTGAAATACAATTAAAAGCAGGATTTGAAGGATTGGCCAAAAGTTTAGACACATATTGTAGAGACAATTTAATTCTGCGCTTCTCAAGAGAAGGCTCCTCTGCTTCAACAAGCATTGAATCTATTGGGGATGTTCGAAAAGCCCCTAGACTAATTCTAATACCACTATTGTGAATTGCATCAAGTGGTTTTAGGTATGACTTCCTTGCTGAACCGTAAACTATAGAACCGTAATCTAATTTTGATCGCACAAGTGATCTATACAGATTGAGCAAAGTTTTTTGGTCAGCACCCCAATCAGTGCTACCAACAACCTTCAGTAGGTTCAGTGCTCTTTTACATTTAACTTTTAGTTGTTTTATGTGGGAAGTGAAATTCAGTTTGCTGTCAAACAACAAACCTAAGAATTTCACTTCCTTTACAACTTTAATGGTGTTTCCATCCATTTTCAACTCTGGATCAAGATGGTGCTTCCGGAGCTTACAAACAGGACACAATTAGTTTTGGTCTTTGAAAACTTGAAACCGTTTTCTGTAGCCCATTTCTGGATTCTGTTTAAACACAGCTAAAGTTTCCGCTCTATAGCATACATTTTTTTGCTGCTATAGCAGATCAAAAAATCATCAACGTACAATGAAGAATCTACCATATTCTCAATTGCATCGATGATACTATTGATCTTTATCGAGAACAGGGTAACAGACAGAATACTACCCTGAGGAACCCCCAATTCCTGTTCGTGAGGATCAGATAACGTTGACCCAACACGAACCTGAAACTGGCGGTCCTTTAAAAAGTTTTCAATAAAAAGAGGCATACGCCCTCTCAACCCCATGTTAAAAAGATCTTTTAAAATCCCATACGTCCACGTTGTATCATATGCCTTCTCTAGATCAAAGAAGATGGCGACCACATGTTCTTTTCTAGCAAAGGCATTTCGAATAAACGTTTCAAGTCTGACCAAATGGTCCACAGTACTTCTCTGGTTTCTGAAACCACACTGAACATCCGCAAGCAGATTGTTCGATTCCAGAAACCAGACAAGTCGGTCATTGATCATCCTCTCCATGGTTTTGCACAGACAACTGGTTAAGGCAATAGGCCTGTAATTGCTTGGGTTGCTGTGATCTTTATCAGGCTTAGGAATAGGAATTATAGTTGCTTTACGCCAAGATAGTGGAAACTGGCCAGTCACCCAAATGCCATTAAAAATTGATAATAAAAGTTCTAGTGATGTTTGTGGCAGGTGCTTTAAAAGTTTGTAATGTATGTCATCGGGACCAGTGGCAGTATCCTTTGCTCTATGCAAAGAGTTACGTAACTCTTCCATAGAGAAAGGTTCATTGTAATCCTCTAAATTGTTGGAGGCATATTTGATCTTTTGTTTTTCTTGTTGTTTTTTAATTTTTAGAAATTCAGGATTACAATTTTCAGACGACGAATGTTTCGAAAATGTGGAGGCCAAAGTGTTTGAAATTTCTGTTTTAGATGTAATTAAGGTGTTGTTTTCCTTCAGGTGTTGTACAGTTGATTTTGTTTCTTTTCCTTTAATCTTTTTAATCATTTTCCAAATTTTAGTGATTGGAGTGTTTTGGTTAATCTTAGAAACGTAAGATTCCCAAGAACTTTTCTTTTTTTGTTTTAAAAGTCGTCTTGTTTTTGCCCGATTAATACGCAGTTTATCCAAATTATGTGTTGTAGGTGACTTGTTAAATTCCCTTTCAATTTTTTTTCGATCTTTTATAGCCTGTTTACACTCACTATCAAACCATGGTTTGGTGAAACGTTTTGGATTTGCCGAGGTTTTAGGGATGACTGTGTTTGCAATGTCAAGCAGCTCGTTTGTGAAATGTTCTATTTGGTCAGAACTATCTTGAAATTTCTCCCGTGTGAGGCGCTCAGAACAAAGCGATGAGAAAGTGTCCCAGTCAGCCTTTTTAAAGCTCCACTGGGGCACCCTCTCATCGTCCGCTGGAACTACACTCTCCAGCACAACCGGAAAGTGGTCACTCCCGCACAAGTCCTCTTCTACCTTCCAAGAATAATCGAGGAAGACATATTTATTTATTTATTTATTGGTGCTTAACGCCACATCAGCAGCTAAGGCTATATCGTGGCGAGAAAACGATAAAAGGGAAACATGACACTAATGAAATACAAAGATGAGTAAAAACAACTATAATTAAAATGATAAAGACAATGTAGTATGAACAGTGATGCGTGAAGAAACAAGAAATATGAATAGCTCACAAATCAACCAGGTGAATGTAAGTCTTAAAGACTCTAGTTTAAGATAATAAAAACAATTTTAAAATTTATTAAAAAGGTTGATTGATTTCAAAAATGCGAGAATCATATTCGGGCTCGTACGATAAAAAAGATCTCTCAGAGATCCTACAGAAAAATACTGCCCTCTGACATGATTAAAATCAGTACAATATAAAAGAATGTGTTCCACAGACAACACCTGCTGGCAGGGAACACACTCTGGTCGCACAGTACCCTCCAACAAAAAGGAATGTGTTAGTCGTGTATGACCAATATGACATCGCGTCAAAACTGCAAGATCCTTTCTACAAAGGTTACTAGACGGGTAGGGATCTGAAATAGTTGGTCGGAGGCGATGAAGCTTGTTATTTGTCGTTCCATCCCATTCCGCCTGCCACATGGATTTGATGTAACTACTGATATGTGGTTTAAAGTCACTGAACGGAATCTTAAAATCAGTGAGAGGCTTTGTTAAAGCCTGTTTTGCTGCACTGTCTGCCTTGGTGTTACCAGCGATACCTACATGTCCGGGTAACCAGCAAAACACGATATCATATTGGTCAGACATGAGAGTTGTTAACTTCTCACGAAGCTCCAAAATGAGAGGGTTCATCAACTTGGGGCTGAGTAAGGCAAGTAAAGAGGAAAGAGAGTCGGAGAAGATGATCGACCTTCTTTCCTGTGCATTCTCGATGTGCTCAAGTGCGAGTTGAATAGCTTTAACTTCAGCTGTGAAAATAGAACTCTGATTTGGTATTCTGATTGAGGTGATATGATCACCAGTAACAGCAGCTGATGATACTTTGTCACCATCTTTGGATCCATCCGTATAGATCCTTGTATATGTACTAAACCTGGACTTTATTTCGGCATATTTTTGTTTGAACTGCAAGGAATTGGTATCAGATTTTTTGGTAGAAGCAAGGTCCAAAATAACAGTAGGTTTCTTAAGATGCCAAGGAGGAATGTGTGATTTACGGTTTTCTTTTATAGATTCAGAATGAATTTTTGAAGACTCCATGTGGGGTTTAATTCTAATTCCCAATGGAGGAATATGTTTCTGATGTCGGTTAAAAAATTCAACATTTTGAGGTTCTGAAATACAATTAAAAGCAGGATTTGAAGGATTGGCCAAAAGTTTAGACACATATTGTAGAGACAATTTAATTCTGCGCTTCTCAAGAGAAGGCTCCTCTGCTTCAACAAGCATTGAATCTATTGGGGATGTTCGAAAAGCCCCTAGACTAATTCTAATACCACTATTGTGAATTGCATCAAGTGGTTTTAGGTATGACTTCCTTGCAGAACCGTAAACTATAGAACCGTAATCTAATTTTGATCGTACAAGTGATCTATACAGATGGAGCAAAGTTTTTTGGTCAGCACCCCAATCAGTGCTACCAACAACCTTCAGTAGGTTCAGTGCTCTTTTACATTTAACTTTTAGTTGTTTTATGTGGGAAGTGAAATTCAGTTTGCTGTCAAACAACAAACCCAAGAATTTCACTTCCTTTACAACTTTAATGGTGTTTCCATCCATTTTCAACTCTGGATCAAGATGGTGCTTCCGGAGCTTACAAAAATGAACACAATTAGTTTTGGTCTTTGAAAACTTAAAACCGTTTTCTATAGCCCATTTCTGGATTCTGTTTAAACACAGCTGAAGTTTCCGCTCTATAGCATTCATTTTTTTGCTGCTATAGCAGATCAAAAAATCATCAACGTACAATGAAGAATCTACCATATTCTCAATTGCATCGATGATACTATTGATCTTTATCGAGAACAGGGTAACAGACAGAATACTACCCTGAGGAACCCCCAATTCCTGCTCGTGAGGATCAGATAACGTTGACCCAACACGAACCTGAAACTGGCGGTCCTTTAAAAAGTTTTCAATAAAAAGAGGCATACGCCCTCTCAACCCCATGTTAAAAAGATCTTTTAAAATCCCATACGTCCACGTTGTATCATATGCCTTCTCTAGATCAAAGAAGATGGCGACCACATGTTCTTTTCTAGCAAAGGCACTTCGAATAAACGTTTCAAGTCTGACCAAATGATCCACAGTACTTCTCTGGTTTCTGAAACCACACTGAACATCAGCAAGCAGATTGTTCGATTCCAGAAACCAGACAAGCCGATCATTGATCATCCTCTCCATGGTTTCGCACAGACAACTTGTTAAGGCAATAGGCCTATAATTACTAGGGTTGCTGTGATCCTTATCAGGCTTAGGAATGGGAATTATAGTTGCTTTACGCCAGGATGGTGGAAACTGGCCAGTCACCCAAATGCCATTAAAAATTGATAATAAAAGTTCTAATGATGTTTGTGGCAGATTCTTTAAAAGTTTGTAATGAATGTCATCGGGACCAGTAGCAGTATCCTTTGCTCTATGCAAAGAGTTACGTAACTCTTCCAAAGAGAAAGGTTCATTGTAATCCTCTAGATTGTTGGAGTTAAATTTGATCTTTTGTTTTTCTTGCTGTTTTTTAATTTTAATAAATTCTGGATTACAATTTTTAGACGACGAATGTTTCGAAAATGTGGAGGCCAAAGTGTTTGAAATTTCTGTTTTAGATGTAAGTAAGGTGTCGTTTTCCTTCAGGTGTTGTACAGTTGATTTTGTTTCTTTTCCTTTAATTTTTTTAATCATTTTCCAAATTTTAGTGATAGGGGTGTTTTGGTTAATCTTGGAAATGTAAGATTCCCAAGAACTTTTCTTTTTTTGTTTTATATGTCGTCTTGTTTTGGCCCGATTTATTCGAAGTTTGTCTAAATTATATGTAGTTGGTGACTTGTTAAATTCCCTTTCAGCTTTCTTACGGTCCTTTATAGCCTTTTTGCATTCATCATCAAACCATGGTTTGGTGAAACGTTTTGGATTTGTCGAGGTTTTAGGGATGACTGTGTTTGCAATGTCAAGCAGCTCGTGTGTAAAATGTTCGATTTGGTCAGCACTATCCTGAAATTTCTCCCGTGTGAGACGTTCAGAACAAAGCGATGAAAAGGTGTCCCAGTCAGCCTTTTTAAAGTTCCACTGGGGCACCCTCTCATCGTCCGCCGGAATTACACTCTCCAACACAATTGGAAAGTGATCACTCCCGCACAAGTCATCTTCTACCTTCCAAGAAAAATCGAGGAAGATAGAAGGGCATGCAATTGAAAGATCAATTGATGTATACGAACCAGATGCGGGGTGCAGATAAGTGTCTGAACCATCATTAAACAAACACAAGTCATATTTTGTAATGAACTCTTCTACAGTTTTACCTTTTGCATCCTCTTGACCGCAGGAATTACCCCAAAGGGGGCTATGTGCATTAAAATCACCCAACAAAATGTATGGGGTTGGGAGCTGTTGTACTAGCAGCTCAAGATCATTCAGCTGTAGGGTTTTACTTGGTGAAACGTATATAGAACATAAAGTAATTGTCTTGTCTAAAGTTAGGCGTACCGCTACAGCCTGTAAATTTGATTGCAAAGATACAGGACTGTGAATAATGTCGTTTCTAACCAAGACAGACGTTCCACGAACATGAAGATCAGTTTCGTTTGCCCAAGCATTATACGAAGTATAATGCTTGAAAGCCGAATGATCCTGAGCCTCGGGTTTCTTTAAAAGAGTTTCCTGCAGACAAAAAGCTACAGGTTTATATTTTTGGCTTAGAAGACCCAGTTCATTAAAATTAGCCCTAAAACCTCGACAATTCCACTGTATTATATTAGTTAAGTGTGTATTAGCCATAATTGGATGGAGAATTAGAGGGTGGACGTATGGGTGAAATGGCCCCGGCAGTTTTCTTCGGTGAATTTTTCCTCGGGGATTTATTCCGTGATGAAGTCGGGCGTAATTGTTCAAATGTTTCATCGATACAATCTCCGACCTCCATATCCTCAAGGCCTTCAAATCTGTTGCGAACAACGGGGTTTTGAAGGACCTTAGGTAATCTGTCCGATAATTGTTTTTGTTTAAATTTTTCTTTTTTCTTTTCTTCCTTTTCCAATTTTCTCATTTGACTCTGACTAAGGGAACACTGCTGTGATCCCTGCTCTCGCTGTGGCTTAGGCTTTGCTTGGTTTTGTTCATTTTTTTGCTGTGAATTAGTGAAATGTTCCTTATTTTGTACCGGTTTAGGCGTATCTTTTCCTAGTTTCTGTTCTGTTTTATTCTCAGTTGTTTTTAAAAATGATGGCTCTGGTTTGGGATTTTGCTCTTTATTCTGTTCAAATTTAGTTAAATCTTTGGTTCGGCCCTGTGTTTGCCCGGCTTTTAATTTCTCTGTTGTTTGTGAGGTTGTTGGTGTTTGAGTTTCTTTCGTTTCTACTTCATCAGAGTGTGCTATCGTGAAGGCTTGTAATAAAGATGGAATGGTGTTGTCATTGAGCCAAGTCCATGGAGTCTGGCATTCCACTGATTTTACTTGTAATTTTGATTTAACCTGTGAAGCGTATGATGGTATTGATGTATTCATTCCTGGCATCGATGTAACAATTTCCCTTGCATCTTGAAAACTTATTTGTTTTTCACATTTAACTTTCTGAATCATTTTCTCTTTTTTCCAAATAGAGCAATCCTTTGATGATGAAATGTGACTGCCCTTACAGTTTGCACATTTGATATCATTGGTACATGGTTCTGGATGTTGCTGACCACACCTGTAACAAATTGACTGACCTCTACAATTCGATTGCCCATGACCATATTTTTGGCATTTGAAGCATCGAAGTGGATTTGGAATGTACAAATCCACTTTGATGTTCATGAATCCTACTTTGATTGACTTGGGTGGTTGAGGCGAATTAAATGTAATAAAGTATGTGTTTGTTTGTATAGTTGTACCGTCTTTTTTAATTTCTAACCTTTTAACATCAGTGACACCCTGTGATGATAGTTCATTTCGTATTTCAAGTACATCAATGCCAGAAAGCTCCCTCGTTCTTACGACCCCTTTACTGCTATTTAACCTCTGATGAGGAGAGGCATTAACTTCCATATCAAGAATTTTGTTCAGTTTTAGAAGATTTATGGCCTGGAATTCCGAGTTACACTCAACGAGCAATGCTCCTGATCTTAATTTTTTTACATCTTTTACCGTTCCAGCTATTCCTTTGATTGTTTTTTCCAGTGCAAACGGGTTAATATTTGAAACTTTTTTCCCTTCATCTGCTGCATAAATTATTATAAATTTTGGCCAGTTCCTTTTAACATTTGTCGAATCGTTATCAGTATCTTTGTCAGAGTCCTTTTCCAGTATATCGAAACCTCGTTTTGATTTTTTGTGTGGTATTTCCATGTTGTAGTTATTTATTATTTCTTCACTTCATGCCTCCCACCCTTACTTCGAGCCCAACTTAGGGGGTATGCCCCAGCCTAACAAGAGGTGGTGACAAAACCAGAAGTACATGAAGAGCATACTCCCCCGACGTTGATGCTAATGCATACCGCCAGGGGATTGACCCGTAGAATGTTTGAGAAGTGCCAGGTCGTGGTGGCCATTCAACCAATCATTGTGTAACTTGATCTATGACAATGGCTACGAAGAATTGAAGCAGACAGCGCAACAAAACAGTGGATGTTAAAAAGGTTAAAAATGACATTGAAAATCAACACTCCGTATCAATGATAAAACTGAATTAAAAGAAATGACTGATTGAATGACCACCCAATGCCCCCCGACGTGACACCCGATATTTTTGGGGTTGGGGGCTCCCGATTGGTCAGACCGGGCCAACCGACCATCCGTCTACTCCCGAAATTGGGGCCAAAGCAGTGTGTTGAACAACAGTATCTCCGAAATGGAGACCAGGGCTCCATCCCGGAGACTGCCCTAACCGGGGCCTCGAGTCCTCAACTGCCAGGATTCCTTCTTCCGGGGCCTTCGGAACGCACCTCACGGGAGAACAAGGTGCCTGCCAGATGGTATTAGCAGGATTGATCATTTTGGTCCGGGGCTGCGTATTTATGTATTTCGCAGCGAACCAACTCAATTGAGCAAACCTGCCAATTAGAAATTAGCAAACCTGCCCAATTGAGCAGGCCGTCCTCTATCCGCCACCCGAGGACCCGCCTAGTAGGGGATGATCAAACCCCCCTAGGATCGAGGAAGACAGAAGGGCATGCAATTGTAAGATCAATTGATGTATACGAACCAGATGCGGGGTGCAGGTAAGTGTCTGAACCATCATTAAACAAACACAGATCATGTTTTGTAATGAACTCTTCTACAGTTTTACCTTTTGCATCTTCTTGCCTGCAGGAATTACCCCAAAGGGGGTTATGAGCGTTAAAATCGCCCAACAAAATATATGGAGTAGGGAGCTGTTGGACCAGTAACTCAAGATCATTCAGCTGTAAAGCTTTACTTGGTGAAACGTAAATTGAACAAAGTGTAACTGTTTTGTCTAATGTTAGGCGTACCGCGACAGCCTGTAGATTTGTCTGTAATGGAACAGAACTGTGAATGATGTCGTTCCTAACTAAGACAGTCGTTCCACGAATATGAAGATCATTATCATCTGCCCAGGCATTATACGAAGTATAATGCTTAAAAGCTGAATGATCTTGAGCCTCAGGTTTCTTTAAGAGAGTTTCCTGCAGGCAAAAAGCAGCAGGTTTATATTTTTGGCTTAGAAGACCGAGTTCATTAAAATTCGCTTTAAAACCTCGACAATTCCACTGTATGATGTTTTGTTTGGGTGTATTAATCATGTTTGTTTGGCGATTTGGAAGGTGGACGTATGGGCGAAATTGCCCCAGTGTTTCTTTTCGGTGATGTTTTACGTGGGGACTTTCCCTGAGAAGAACTCAGGCATTTGGTTGAGAAGGTGTCATCGATACACTCATCGACTGACATCTTCTCAATGCCTTCAAACATGTTGCTTGTAACAACATTTTGAAGGCGTTTTGGTAACCTATCCGATTCTTGCTTCTGTTTTTCTTTGTCTGTTTTCTTGATAAGACGTTCCTGTTGGCGTCTTTGATTCTGACTCAGATTCTGTTGGGGTCTGTGTTGTGGATTTGGTTTCGGTTTGTTTTGTTGATTCGGCTTTTCTGCTTTAGTGTTTTGTTCCTTTTGGCGTTGTGGTTTAGGTACTTCTGTTGCTTGTTCTTGTGTTTGTGCTGTATTTGGTATTTTCTCAATTGTTTGGGCTGCTGAATTTGTTTGTGTAATCTGGAATTCTGTTTCTTGTGTTGTAAATGCTGTTACTAAAGATGGAATTGTTCCTTTCAGCCATGTAAACTGAGTCTGGCATTCTACTGATTTAGTTGATACTTTTTGTGATAGTTTTGCAGCATATGAAGGTGATGAAATATTCATACCAGGCATCGATGTTACAATATCTCTGGCCTCTTTAAAACTTACTTGCTTTTCGCATTTTATTCTTTGTATAGTTTTTTCTTTTTTCCATACAGGGCAATCTTTGGATGATGACATGTGATTGCCCTGGCAGTTGACACATTTAATGGCATTGATACATGGCTCTTCTTGGTGTTGTTGGCGGCATTTAAAGCATACTGATTGACCCCTGCAGTTGTTTTGCCCATGGCCATATTTTTGGCATCTGAAGCATCGAAGTGGATTCGGTATATATAAATCCACTTTGATGCTCATGTAACCAACTTTGATCGATTTTGGTGGTTGGGCTGAATCAAATGATAAAATATAAGTATTTGTTTTGATGACTGATCCATTTTTTTTAATTTCTATATTTTTCACAGCTGTTACGCCCTGTGATTCAAGTTCTTTCTGAATTTCAAGTGTGTCAATTCCTTCTAATTCCCTAGTTCTAATTACACCCCTGCTGGAATTAAGTGTTTTATGCGGAAACGCATTCACCTCCATATCTGCTAATTTTCCTGTATTGAGTATATTAATTGCTTGGGCCTCCCTTTTACATTCTATGAGAATTCCACCAGTTCTGAGCTTTTTAACATTGTCAACAGTGCCAGCAATTCCTTTAATAGCTTTTTCTAAGGCAAAAGGGTTTATATCAGTTGCCTGTTTACTTGAGTCAGCAGCATATATTATGACAAATTTTGGCCATTTAGTTTGAATAGATGAAGTCTTTTGATCTGAGTCAGAATCACAACCATCTGAAAATAAATCTCTTCCACGTTTAAGTTTTTTGGAGTTTGAGGTATCCATGATTGTTTTGATTAATGATTCATTGCCCCGGCTCCCACCAACCACGGAGTCCAACAAGGGGTAGGGTTACTGCTATGCAGTGAACCCACCGGGTTGCCGGTATTCCCACATACCTGGTATGGGGCAGTATACTCAGCCAGTGTTGATACCGAAGTATGCCACTGGCTGATTGGCCCGTGTGTGGAGGTGCCAGGTCTTCAGATGGCGACCATCCAACCAATCACTTTATAAAACACTGTAATTACGGTTGCCACGTGAAACTGAAACAAACAGTGCAGCAGAAATAAGTATTTGGTTAAAAAATCAGTTTAAAAACATCACACAATGGCAATTATGATAAATGATTAAAAGAAATGACTGATTGAATGGCCACCAAATGCCCCCCGACGTGACACCCAGTACTTTTTGGGGTGGGGGCTCCCGATTGGCCAGAACGGACCATCCGACCATCCTTCTACTCCCGAAATTGGGGCCAAAGCAGTGTGTTGAACAGCATTATCTCCGAAATGGAGACCAGGGCTCCATCCCGGAGACTGCCCTAACCGGGGCCACGAGTCCTCAACTGCCAGGATTCCTTCTTCCGGGGCCTCCGGAATGCACCTCACGGGAGAACAAGGTGCCTGCAAGATGGTATTAGCAGGGTTGATCATTTTGGTCCGGGGCTGCGTATTCGTGTATTTCGCAGCGAACCAGCTCAATTGAGCAAACCTGCCAATTAAAAATTAGCAAACCTGCCCAATTGAGCAGGCCGTCCTCTATCCGCCACCTGAGGACCCGCCTAGTAGGGGACGATCAACCCCCCCTAGGCAAATTACCCTCTAACAAAAAAGAATGTGTAAGTCGTGTATGACCAATATGACATCGCGTCAAAACTACAAGATCCTTTCTACAAAGGTTACTGGACGGGTAGTGATCAGAAATAGTTGGTCGAAAGCGATGGAGCTTGTTATTAGTTGCCCCATCCCATTCCGCCTGCCACATAGATTTGATGTAACTACTAATATGAGGCTTAAAATCACTGAAAGGGATGTTAAAATCAGTGAGAGGCTTTGTTAAAGCCTGTTTTGCTGCACTGTCTGCTTTGGTGTTACCAGCGATACCTACATGTCCGGGTAACCAGCAAAACACGATATCATATTGGTCAGACATGAGAGTTGTTAACTTCTCACGAAGTTCCAAAACTAGAGGGTTCTTCAACCTGGGGTTGAGTAAAGCAAGTAAAGAGGAAAGAGAGTCGGAAAAAATAATCGACTTCTTTTCCTGAGCATTCTCGATATGTTCAAGAGCGAGTTGTAAAGCTTTAACTTCAGCTGTGAAAATAGAACTCTGATTCGGTATTCTGATTGAGGTGACATGATCACCAGTAACAGCAGCTGATGATACTTTGTCACCATCCTTAGATCCATCCGTATAGATCCTTGTATATGTAGAATACTTGGACTTTATTTCGGCATATTTTTGTTTGAACTGCAAGGAATTGGTATCAGATTTTTTGGTAGAAGCAAGGTCCAAAATAACTGTAGGTTTTTTAAGATGCCAAGGAGGAATATGTGTTTTACGATTTTCTTTTATTGTATGTGGTTCAATTATGGTGGACTCCATGTGGGGTTTAATTCTAATTCCCAATGGAGGAATATGTTTCTGGTGGCGGTTAAAGAAATCAACATTTTGAGGGTCTGTAACACAATTATAAGCAGGATTTGAAGGATTGGCCAAAAGTTTAGACACATATTGGAGAGATAATTTAATTCTGCGCTTCTCAAGAGAAAGTTCCTCTGCTTCAACAAGCATCGAGTCTATAGGGGATGTTCGAAAAGCACCCAGACTAATTCTAATACCACTATTATGAATTGCATCAAGTGGTTTGAGATATGATTTCCTTGCAGAACCGTAAACTACACAACCGTAATCTAATTTTGACCGAACAAGTGATCTATACAGATGGAGCAAAGTTTTTTGGTCAGCACCCCAATCGGCGCTACCAACAACATTCAGCAGGTTCAGAGCTTTCTTACATTTAACTTTTAGTTGTTTTATGTGGGAAGTGAAATTCAGTTTGTTGTCAAACAACAAACCTAAGAATTTCACTTCCTTAACAACTTTAATAGGACTCCCATCGATTTTTAACTCCGGATCGAGGTGATGTTTCCGAAGTTTACAAAAATGAACACAGTTCGTTTTGGACTTTGAAAATTTAAAACCATTTTCTGTGGCCCATTTTTGAATCCTATTCAAACACAGCTGAAGTTTGCGCTCGATAGCATTCATATTTTTACTGCTATAACAGATTAAAAAATCATCGACATACAATGAAGAGTCTACCATATTTTCAATTGCATCGATGATACTGTTAATTTTTACCGAAAACAGGGTAACGGATAAAATACTACCCTGAGGAACCCCCAATTCCTGCCCGTGAGGATCAGATAACGTTGACCCAACACGAACCTGAAACTGGCGGTCCCTCAAAAAGTTTTCAATAAAAAGAGGCATACGCCCTCTCAACCCCATGTTAAAAAGATCTTTTAAAATCCCATACGTCCACGTTGTATCATATGCCTTCTCTAGATCAAAGAAGATGGCGACCACATGTTCTTTTCTAGCAAAGGCATTTCTTATAAACGTTTCAAGTCTGACCAAATGATCCACAGTACTTCTCTGGCTTCTGAAACCACACTGAACATCCGCAAGCAGATTGTTCGATTCCAGAAACCAGACAAGTCGATCATTGATCATCCTCTCCATGGTTTTGCACAGACAACTGGTTAAGGCAATAGGCCTGTAATTGCTTGGGTTGCTGTGATCTTTATCAGGCTTAGGAATTGGAATTATTGTTGCTTTACGCCAGGATGGTGGAAACTGGCCAGTCACCCAAATGCCATTAAAAATTGATAATAAAAGTTCTAGTGAAGATTGAGGCAGATGCTTTAAAATTTGGTAGTGAATTTCATCGGGACCAGTGGCAGTATCCTTTGCTCTATGCAAGGAGTTACATAACTCCTCCAGAGAGAAAGGTTCATTGTAATCCTCTAAATTGTTGGAGGTAAATTTGATCTTTTGCTTTTCTTGCTGTTTTTTAATTTTGATAAATTCTGGATTACAATTTTCAGAGAAAGAATGTTTCGAAAATGTGGAGGCCAAAGTGTTCGAAATTTCTGTTTTAGATGTAATTAGGGTGTTGTTTTCCTTCAGGTGTTGTACAGTTGATTTTGTTTCTTTTCCTTTAATCTTTTTTATCATTTTCCAAATTTTAGTGATAGGCGTGTTTTGGTTAATTTTAGAAACATAAGTTTCCCAAGAATGTTTCTTTTTTTGTTTTATAAGTCGTCTTGTTTTTGCCCGATTTATGCGTAGTTTATCTAAATTATGTGTAGATGGTGACTTGTTAAATTCCCGTTCAGTTTTCTTACGGTTCTTTATAGCCTGTTTACATTCATTATCAAACCATGGTTTGGTGAAACGTTTCGGATTTGCCGAGGTTTTAGGGATGACTGTGTTTGCAATATCAAGCAACTCGTTTGTAAAATGTTCTATTTGATCAGCACTATACTGAAATTTCTCCTGTGATCGGCGTTCAGAACAAAGCGACGAAAAAGTGCCCCAGTCAGCCTTTTTAAAGCTCCACTGGGGCACCCTCCCATCGTCCGCCGGAACTACACTCTCCAACACAACTGGAAAGTGATCACTCCCGCACAAGTCATCTTCTACCCTCCACGAAAAATCAAGGAAGATAGAAGGGCATGCAATTGTAAGATCAATTGATGTGTATGAACCGGATGCGGGGTGCAGATAAGTGTCTGAACCATCATTAAACAAACACAAGTCATATTTTGTAATAAACTCTTCTACAGTTTTACCTTTTGCATCCTCTTGACTGCAGGAATTACCCCAAAGGGGGCTATGTGCGTTAAAATCACCCAACAAAATGTATGGGGTTGGGAGCTGTTGTACCAGCAGCTCAAGATCATTCAGCTGTAGGGTTCTACTTGGTGAAACGTATATAGAACATAAAGTAATTGTCTTGTCTAAAGTTAGGCGTACCGCTACAGCCTGTAAATTTGATTGCAAAGATACAGGACTGTGAATAATGTCGTTTCTAACTAAGATAGACGTTCCCCGAATATGAAGGTCAGTTTCATCTGCCCAGTCATTATACGATGTATAATACTTAAAGGCTGAATGATCCTGAGCCTCGGGCTTCTTTAAAAGAGTTTCCTGCAGGCAAAAAGCAGCAGGGCTATATTTTTGGCTGAGAAGACCCAGTTCGTTAAAATTGGCTCTAAAACCTCGACAATTCCACTGTATGATAGTACTTTTGTTTGTATTAGCCATATTTCGATGGAGATTTAGAGGGTGGACGTATAGGCGAAATGGCCCCTGTACTTTTCTTCGGTGAATTTTTCCTAGGAGACTTATTCTGTGAGGAATTTTTCCTCGGAGATCTATTCTGTGAGGAATTCAAACGTAAGTGATCGAACGTTTCGTCGATACACTCAACAACCTCCATGTCCTCAAGGCCTTCAAACCTATTACGAGTAACAGGATCTTGAAGAGCCTTGGGAGTTCGATCTGATCTTTTTTGTGTTTCTGTATTCTTTTGATTGTTTTTTGACTGACTCTTCCTTTGATTCTGACTAAGATTTTGATATTGTGGTTTCGGTTTTGTTTGGTCTTTCTTCTGTTCTGATCTTGCTTCTTTTACTTTTGTCCTGTCTAGTTTTAGTTTTTCCTGATCTTTCTTCTGATTTGTTTTTGAGTTGTTGTCTAATGTGTTATTTGAGGTTGAAGGTGTTTGGGTGGATTTTTGATCAGTTTCGTCTGCCTTCTCTATTGTAAAGGCTTGCACTAAAGTTGGTAATGTGCCATTGATCCAAGTATAATTTGTTTGACAACCCACTGATGATGATGGTAAGTTTTGAGATAATTTTGCCGCATAAGATGGTTTTGATGTATTCATGCCAGGCATCGATGTTACCAATTCTCTGGCCTCTTTGAAACTTAACTGTTTTTCACATTTGATCTTTTGAATTCGTTTTTCTTTTTGCCAAACAGGACAGTCCTTTGACGCAGCTACATGGCTGCCCTGACAATTGCAACATTTGACAGTGTTAGTACAGGGGTCTTGATGTTCCTGACCACACTTGAAACATATAGCTTTTCCTCTACAGTTATTTTGCCCGTGACCAAACTTTTGACATTTGAAGCATCGAAGTGGATTTGGAATATACAAATCCACTTTGATGTTCATATAACCGACTTTAATTGATTTAGGCGGCTGAGAAGAATCGAAAGTTAAAATATATGTATTTGTTTTAATAATTTCCCCATCTTTTTTAATGTCTATTCTTTTGACATCGCTGACACCTTGCGGTTCTAGTTCCTTTCTTATTTCAATGACATCGATGCCAAATAGTTCCCTTGTTCGAATTACACCTCTGCTGTTGTTGAGGGTTCTATGTGGGAAAACATTTACTTTCATATTTGCTAAATTTTCAATTTTGAGTAAATTGATTGCTTGTTGTTCTTTCAAGCATTCTACCAATAGTGCACCAGATCTTAGTTTTTTCACATTTTTGACGGTGCCAGCAATTCCTTTAATGGCTTTTTCCAACAAAAATGGATTTATGTTGGAAGCCTTTTGACCCTCATCAGCCGCATAAATAATGACAAATTTTGGCCAGCTTTTTGATTTTTGAACATTATGATCCGAGTCAGAATCAGAGTCAACAGAAAAATCTCGACCACGTTTCTGTTTTTTGTTTTGTGTGTAATCCATGTTTTTATTGTAGTCGTTCATTGCTCCGGCTCCCACCCACCACGGAGTCCAACAAGGGGTAGGGTTACTGCTATGCAGTGAACCCACCGGGTTGCCGGTATTCCCACATACCTGGTATGGAGCAGTATACTCAGCCAGTGTTGATGCCGAGGCATACCACTGACTGATTGGCCCGTGTGTGGAAGTGCCAGGTCTTCAAATGACGGCCATCCAATCAATCACTGTATAAAACACCGTAATAAAAGGTTGCCATGCATAACCGAAACAGACAGTGCAGCAAAACTGTGGCTATTAAAATATAAAGTGTTTAAAAATAGTACACAATGGCAATTATGTTATGTGAATAAAAGAAATGATTGACTGAATGGTCACCAAATGCCCCCCGACGTGACACCCAGTACTTTTTGGGGTGGGGGCTCCCGATTGGCCAGAACGGACCATCCGACCATCCTTCTACTCCTGAAATTGGGGCCAAAGCAGTGTGTTGAACAACATTATCTCCGAAATGGAGACCAGGGCTCCATCCCGGAGACTGCCCTAACCGGGGCTACGAGTCCTCAACTGCCAGGATTCCTTCTTCCAGGGCCTTCGGAGCGCACCTCACGGGAGAACAAGGTGCCTGCCAGATGGTATTAGCAGGATTGATCATTTTGGTCCGGGGCTGCGTATTTATGTATTTCGCAGCGAACCAACTCAATTGAGCAAACCTGCCAATTAGAAATTAGCAAACCTGCCCAATTGAGCAGGCCGTCCTCTATCCGCCACCTGAGGACCCGCCTAGTAGGGGATGATCAAACCCCCCTAGGTTCGACGATGACATGTGATTGCCCTGACAATTTACGCATTTAATGGCATTGTTACATGGCTCGTCTTGGTGTTGTTGGCCGCATTTATAGCATATAGTTTGACCCCTGCAGTTGTTTTGTCCATGGCCAAATTTTTGGCACTTGAAGCATCGAAGTGGATTTGGTATATATAAATCCACTTTGATGTTCATATAACCTACTTTGATTGTTTTTGGTGGTTGGGCTGAGCTAAATGAGAGAATAAAAGTGTTTGTTTTGATGGTTGAACCATTTTTTTTAATTTCGATATTCTTAACTGATGTTACACCCTGTGGTTCAAGTTCTTTCTGTATTTCTAGTACATCAATACCTGCTAATTCCCTTGTTCTGATTACACCCCTGCTGCTGTTAAGCGTCCTATGTGGAAAAGCATTCACCTCCATATCTGCAAGTTTGTCTATATTTAGTAAATTTATTGCTTGTGCTTCCTTGTTACATTCTATAAGTATTGCCCCAGTCCTCAGCTTTTTAACATTTTTTACTGTACCAGCAATCCCTTTAACAGCTTTCTCTAAGGCAAAAGGGTTGATATCAGTTGCCCTTTTACTTGAGTCACCTGCATATATTATAATAAATTTTGGCCATTTATTCAAAGCTGTTGAAAGTTTTGGATCAGAGTCAGAATCAGAATCATCTGAGGGAAATTCTCGACCTCGTTTAAGTTTTTTGTTTTGTGTGGTTTCCATGATAGAATTGTATAATCGTTCATTGCTCCGGCTCCCACCCACCACGGAGTCCAACAAGGGGTAGGGTTACTGCCAAGCAGTGAACCCACCGGGTTGCCGGTATTCCCACATACCTGGTATGGAGCAATATACTCAGCCAGTGTTGATGCCGAAGCATGCCACTGACTGATTGGCCCGTGTGTGGAAGTGCCAGGTCTTCAGATGGCGGCCATCCAATCAATCACTGTATAAACCACCGAAATAAAAGATTGCCATGCATAACCGAAACAGACAGTGCAGCAAAAATAAGTGGCTATTAAAATATAAAGTGTTTAAAAACAGTACACAATGGCAATTATGTTATGTGAATAAAAGAAATGATTGACTGAATGGTCACCAAATGCCCCCCGACGTGACACCCAGTACTTTTTGGGGTGGGGGCTCCCGATTGGCCAGAACGGACCATCCGACCATCCTTCTACTCCCGAAATTGGGGCCAAAGCAGTGTGTTGAACAACATTATCTCCGAAATGGAGACCAGGGCTCCATCCCGGAGACTGCCCTAACCGGGGCTACGAGTCCTCAACTGCCAGGATTCCTTCTTCCGGGGCCTTCGGAACGCACCTCACGGAGAACAAGGTGCCTGCCAGATGGTATTAGCAGGATTGATCATTTTGGTCCGGGGCTGCGTATTTATGTATTTCGCAGCGAACCAACTCAATTGAGCAAACCTGCCAATTAGAAATTAGCAAACCTGCCCAATTGAGCAGGCCGTCCTCTATCCGCCACCTGAGGACCCGCCTAGTAGGGGATGATCAAACCCCCCTAGGTTTAATTTTGTTTCCTTGTTTGTTAATTTCAATACGTTTTACAGAGGTGATTCCTTGAGGTTTCAATTCACATGTAATTTCATTTTCTTCCATGTCGGCTAGTTCAGGAGTTCTAATAACTCCCTTGCTAGTGTTTAACGTTTTGTGGTAACTAGCTTTAATATTGATATCCAATAATTTTGTAGTATGTAAAAGATTGAAAGTTTGAACTTGTCTGGAATACTGGATTAATAAATCTCCAGGGCGTAATTTTTTAATATCTTTTACAGTTCCTGCTATACCTTTGATGGCCTTATCTAGAGCAAAGGGGTTTAAATTACTTAATTTTTTATTGTCATCAGTTGAATGTAAGAGAATAAATTTTGGAAGGTTGTCTTCAGGTGGAATCAGTGATTTCATAAGTTCTTCATCAGAGTCAGAATCTCGTAGTCCAGTGTCTAAAAACGGTCGTTTGATTTTTGGTTGTGAGGTAACCATGTTAATATTTTAAACGTTCACTGCCCCGGCTCCCACCCACCACGGAGTCCAACAAGGGGTAGGGTTACTGCCACGCAGTGAACCCACCGGGTTGCCGGTATTCCCACATACCTGGTATGGGGCAGTATACTCAGCCAGTGTTGATGCCAAGGCATACCACTGACTGATTGGCCCGTGTGTGGAAGTGCCAGGTCTTCAGATGGCGACCATCCAACCAATCACTTTATAAAACACTGTAATTACGGTTGCCACGTGAAACTGAAACAAACAGTGCAGCAGAAATAAGTATTTGGTTAAAAATTAGTTTAAAAACATCACACAATGGCAATTATGATAAATGATTAAAAGAAATGACTGATTGAATGGCCACCAAATGCCCCCCGACGTGACACCCAGTACTTTTTTTTTGGGGGGGGGGGGGGGGGGCTCCCGATTGGCCAGAACGGACCATCCGACCATCCTTCTACTCCCGAAATTGGGGCCAAAGCAGTGTGTTGAACATTATCTCCGAAATGGAGACCAGGGTTCCATCCCGAAGACTGCCCTAACCGGGGCCCGAGTCCTCAATTGCCAGGATTCCTTCTTCCGGGGCCTTCGGAACGCACCTCACGGGAGAACAAGGTGCCTGCCAGATGGTATTAGCAGGATTGATCATTTTGGTCCGGGGCTGCGTATTTGTGTATTTCGCAGCGAACCAGCTCAATTGAGCAAACCTGCCAATTAGAAATTAGCAAACCTGCCCAATTGAGCAGGCCGTCCTCTATCCGCCACCTGAGGACCCGCCAAGTAGGGGATGATCAAACCCCCCTAGGATATAGCATATTGTCTCTCAAATGGTAGATTTCTGGTAGATTTTCAATATTACGCATTCGGGGGGGGGGGGGGGGGGGGGTTGAAACACCACTGCAAGAAAATAACGCGTTCAGAACACACACAAAAAATTACCAAAGTTAAAACGTCCATACTTGTTTCTAACCTACCTACCCTATCTACCTTTAAAATTGTTATTTTCGGTTCTGTTTAAAAAGGTGATTTAGCCAATATATTATTGCCGTTTTAAGGGTGGGGTCTAAACCTTCCCCTATGAATTATTTTATTTGTGTTGTGAGGCGATGTTACTAAGCATGTTGTTTGTATAACATTTATTTTTCGACGTGATGAAGTTTTCCACACGGCTTGTTCTGGAATGAACCAAACAAACTTTTTTCTATTATATTGTATGCACATGTTGCTACCTTTCATGCACACATCTTTGCTTCGGCTATATAGCTGAACACATCTTGACCGAGTACGAAATTAGTTTCAGCAGCTGTGCACTGGCTACTATAAAACCCGATTCCACTCAAAACTTTTCACAACAACATGTCTCAAAATATAATTCTGATTTCGGACTCAGATGATAGAGACGGCGATAACATGTCTGAAGATATAATTTCAATTTCCGACGCAGAGGTGTCTGATTGTGACGAAGATCTCACTCCCATGAGGGTGGCCCTGCTAATGAGGCTAGAGGAGTTGGAAGAGGAGGAACACATCAGAAACACGTTCAATATCCCCCCCCCCCCCCCACACCTCAGCAGACATCCTATGTCATATTTTCAACATTCATGGAAATGGAGGACTCGGATTTGGGCCGCCTCAGGAGAGACCAGAGAGTGTCGGGAGTTCTGTCTGAAGATCCCTAAGTGGCAGAATGTTGTGTCTGTTTTGACGAAAAAGACAACATTTTTTTGACACTGTCATGCGGGCACGAGCTGTGCAAACTCTGTGCTGTGCATTTATACAAGAATGACTTTTTGGACAGCAAGTGCCTGCTGTGCAGAAATCCGTTTGTTTTAAACTGGAACAGTGACTCTGAAAAACAGGAAGTTGGTAGATCGAGAAGGCTCTTCAAGTTGGAAGACATTGTCAATTTATTTTAAATGTATTTTTATTATTATTACACATCACGTTCAACAAATTCTTTTCATATTCTTTATTGTGTGACATTCAGTCTTTTCGCACTAAGATCAAGAAATATATTTTTTTTTGCTCGGACTGAACAAAATATTGTATGCCTCGATATGTGTAAGAGTTTCTTCTCCAGTATAATATGTGAAAGATAATTCCATTAATGGCACATTGAAGACAAAATTTCCTTGATACACGTCCCTTTGAATCCAATCCCCTTATTCCCCGTTCAATACACGCCTCTTTGAAGTGTTCGCCAACGTCCATTTGAATCCTTAGAAACGCCATTTCCGTTAAGGCTTAATGACATATTTATTTATTTATTGGTGCTTAACGCCACATCAGCAGCTATGGCTATATCGTGGAAAGAAAACTTCATAAATCACAATTGTCAAATATGAAATAAAATCAATTGAATAAAATATGAAATAATCACAAACTTAAAACCAAGATTGGCCGAAACAGTAATGAGGAAAGTTATAAAAATCGGAAAACTTATAAATCAACCTGGTGAAATTAAGACTTGTGGTGTCTACGTTAAAAGAATAAAAACAAATTTAAAATTCATTAAAAAGGTTGATTTCTTTCAAAAATGAGAGAATTTTATGCGGGTTCGTATGGTAAATTAAATCTCTAAAGAGATCCAACTGTAAAATATTGCCATCTAACATGATTAAAATCAGTACAATTTAAAAGAATGTGCTCCACTGACAGCACCTGCTGGCAGGGAACACACTCTGGTCACATGTTAGCCTCTAACAAAAAGGAATGTGTAAGTCGTGCATGACAAACATGACATCGTGTCAGAATAACATGATCTTTTCTACAAAGGTTACTAGATGGGTAATGATCAAATATGTTTGGTCGTTAGCGATGGAGCTTGTTATTTGTCGCCCCATCCCATTCCGCCTGCCACAGAGATTTGATTTATTTATTTATTTATTGTTGCTTAACGCCACGGCTATATCGTGGCGAGAAAACTACAGAAACAACAAGTATCAAGTGGGAATTAAAATTAATTCAATAAAATAAGAAATAATCACAACAATACTTAAAACCAAGAGCGGTCGAAACAGTAATGACTAAAGTTATAAAATCAACCTGGTGACATTTAGACTTGTGGAGTCCACGCTAAAAGAATAAAAACAATTTTAAAATTTATTAAAAAGGTTGATTTCTTTCAAAAATGAGATTATTTTATGCGGGCTTGTATGGTAAAATAAATCTTCTAGAGATTGTACTGCAAAATACTGTCCTCTAACAAGATTAAGATCAGTACAATATAAAATAATGTGTTCCAGTGGCAACACCTGCTGACAAGGAGCACACTCTGGTCGCATATTACCCTCTAACAGAAAGGAATGTATAAGTCGTGTGTGACCAATATGACACCGTGTCAGAATAACACGATTTTTGTTTTTTGTTTCCATATTTTTTTTTGTAATATTCACTACTCGCGGCTCACACCCTTACCCTGAGCCCAACAAGGGGATGCACATAGTCGACGGGTCTCCAGTCGACGGCACCGCCAGTACGCAAATAGTATACTCATCCAACATTGATGACGAATCATATATGCTAACTGATTGACCCGTTATGCCACGCTATCCAATAGTGGTCGATCAACTAGCCGTACCCTGAGGAAATGTCAGTGTAGACGAACGTTTAATACGGACAGTGCAATAGTGTGAAATAGAAAAATGAGTTGTTTTATTATTTATTGGTGCTTAACGCCACATGAGCAGCCAAGGCCATATCGTGGCGATAAAAGTATGCAATTATAAAAAAGACCATTATCCACCATGAAATAATTAAAATGAGTTGTTTAGGGCAGTCTTATCCATGATTGCTACACAACAAAATGGGAATAAAATATTGTAACGGCTAGTTCAGCGACCACTAAATTTATTTATTTATTTATTGGTGCTTTACGCCACATCAGCAGCAAAGGCTATATCGTGGCGAGACAGTCATGTATATGAAACTAAAAAAAAAAACATTGTAAAGTCTGTATGTAAAAAAGGTAGATGAACTATGAAAATGAAATGATAAACACAACAATAGTTTAACAATACATACAATAAGAATCAACCTGTTGATGTTAAATCATGATTAAAAGTATAAAAACTAGATTTAAAAACTGTTAAAAAGGTTGATTTCTTTCAGAAAAGATACAATTTTGTGCGGACAAGTTGAATAAAAGAGGTCTCTAAGAGACCCCACGGTGAAATACTGCCGCCTAACATTATTAAAATCTATGCATTTTAAAAGAATGTGTTCCACTGTCAGTACCTGCTGGCAGGGAACACATTCAGGTCGCAACGTTCCCTCTAATAAAAAGCTATGGGTGAATCTGGTATGACCAATATGACATCGAGTGAGAATAACATGATCTTTTCGACAAAGACGAGAAAGGGGATAGTAATCGGACACAATTGGTCTGAAACGGTGGAGCTTGTTGTTAGTGGCCCCATCCCATTCCGACTGCCACAAAGATCTAATATATTTAGAAATGAGAGGTTTGTGATCACTGTGTGGAGTAGAAAAAACAGTGATTGGCTTATTAAGAGCTTGCTTTGCTGCACTGTCGGCATTAGTGTTACCAACAATACCAACATGCCCAGGTAACCAGCAAAACACGATATCATATTGGTCAGACTTCAGTCTTGTAAGACGTTCACGGAGTGACAGAATTAGAGGGTTCTTCAACCTGGGGTTGAGAAGAGCCTGCAAACAAGAAAGAGAATCTGAGAAGATAATGGACTTACGTTCTTCTCCATCTGCAATCTTGTCAAGTGCTAGGGCAATAGCTTTCGCTTCAGCTGTAAAGATGGAACTATTATCAGGTATCCTGATTGAGGTGGTCTGATTTCCACTAACTACTGCAGACGATACCTTATCATTATCCTTGGAGCCATCTGTATAGAACTTTGTATATGCTGTAAAGTGGGATTTAATTTCAGCATAGCGTTGTTTAAAATGCAAAGAGTTAGTTTCTGCCTTTTTAGTAGAGGCTAAATCCAAAATTACCTTGGGTTTTGACAGTTCCCAAGGGGGTATATTTGGTTTACGGTTCTCTGCCACAGAATCAGAAGCAACACCAGCAGCCTCCATGTGGGGTTTGATTTTGAGTCCCAAAGGAGGAATCTGTTTCGGATTTTTATAAAAAAAAACTTTATTTTGAGGTTGAAAAACACAAGAATGAGCAGGATTTGAAGGATTAGCAGATAATTTTGAAACATATTGCAAAGATAATTTGATGCGACGCTTCGCAAGAGAAGGCTCGCCTGCTTCAACAAGCAGAGAATGTATGGGTGATGTACGAAATGCACCAAGGCTAATTCTGATTCCACTATGATGAATGGCATCAAGAGGTTTCAGATAGGATTTCCTAGCTGAACCGTAAACCACACAACCATAATCTAACTTTGAACGTACAAGAGCTCTATACAGATGGAGTAGAGTTCTTTGGTCACCACCCCAAACAGTGCTGCCGACAACTTTAAGTAAATTAAGTGCCTTTTTACATTTAATTCTTAGCTGTTTGATGTGAGACCTAAAAGTTAGTTTCTCATCAAACAGTAAGCCAAGGAATTTTACTTCTTTTACAACTTTAATTCGAGTTCCATCCAAGAGTAACTCCGGATCTAGATGGTGTTTCCGGAGTTTGCAGAAATGAACACAATTTGTCTTACTTTTAGAAAACTTAAAACCGTTTTCAGTAGCCCATCGTTGAACCTTATTCAAAGACAGCTGAAGTTTCCGCTCTATAGCAGGCATTTTCTTGCCACTGTAACAGATTAAAAAATCATCCACATATAATGAAGAGGCAACATTTTGCTCAATAGCTGTAACAATGCTATTGATTTTTATTGAAAAAAGGGTAACAGATAGAATACTACCCTGAGGAACCCCCAATTCCTGGTCGTGAGGGCCAGATAATGTTGACCCAAGACGAACCTGGAAATTGCGGTCCGTTAAGAAA
This sequence comes from Pictodentalium vernedei, assembly GCA_031216915.1. Taxonomy (NCBI): domain Eukaryota; kingdom Metazoa; phylum Mollusca; class Scaphopoda; order Dentaliida; family Dentaliidae; genus Pictodentalium; species Pictodentalium vernedei. The sequence goes on along the minus strand of CM062297.1, from coordinate 876,544,901 downwards.
TTTTCAATAAAAAGTGGCATTCTTCCTCTCAACCCCATGTTGAAAAGGTCTTTTAAAATCCCATACGTCCACGTAGTGTCATATGCCTTCTCCAGGTCAAAGAACACTGCGACCACGTGTTCCTTTCTGGCAAAGGCATTTCTAATAAACGTTTCCAGACGAACCAAATGATCAACCGTACTTCTTTGGTTTCTGAAACCACACTGAACATCTGCCAGCAGATTGTTCGATTCCAGAAACCAAACAAGCCGATCATTGATCATCCTTTCCATGGTTTTACAGAGGCAACTAGTGAGTGCTATTGGTCTGTAGTTGCTTGGATTGCTGTGGTCCTTATCAGGCTTGGGAATGGGAATGACTGTTGCTTTACGCCAGGAAGAGGGGAACTGGCCAGTCACCCATATATTATTAAAAATGGAAAGCAAAAGCTGGAGCGATGAACTTGGCAAATGTTTTAAAATTTGGTAATGTATTTCATCAGGACCAGTTGCTGTATCTTTTGCTTTACTCAACGACGCTAATAGCTCATCAATGGAAAATGGCTTGTTGTAATTTTCATTATTGTCAGAGTGGAATTTTAGTTTCTGTTTCTCCTGTTGTTTTTTAGCAGAGAGAAACTGCGGAGTACAATTTTCTGAAGAAGAATTTTTAGAGAAGGTAGAAGCTAGAGTGTTAGAAATGTCTTTTTTAGATGTTATTTTGTTATTATTTTGTTCCAGGTGCTGTACTGTAGATTTTGATTCTTTGCCTTTAATTTTTTTAACCATTTTCCAAACTTTTTTAATGGGGGTATTTTGATTCAATTTAGATACATAATTGTGCCAAGATGTTTTCTTCTTTTGTTTGATGAGCCGTCGGGCTTGTGCTCGCCCAATACGTAATTGATCCAAATTGTTGGTCGTTGGTGATTTATTAAAATCCCGTTCAGCCTTTTTACGTTTATGTATAGCCTGTTTGCAATCCGTATCGAACCATGGCTTGTGGAAACGTTTAGGATTTGCCGAAGTTTTAGGGATGACCTTGTTTGCAATATTAAGTAATGTGGAAGTAAAATCTTCCACCGGGTCACAATCAGCGGTAAATGAATTTGGAGTAAGTCGCTCACAACAAAGCGATGAGAAAGTGTCCCAGTCCGCTTTTTTGAAGTTCCACTGAGGCACCCTCTCATCCTCAGCGGGAACAACGCTTTCCAGAACTATTGGAAAATGGTCACTTCCACACAAGTCACCTTCCACCTCCCAAGAAAAATCAAGGAGAAGTGAAGGGCTTGTGATTGTGAGATCAATTGAAGTGTACGATCCCGATGCAGGGTGTAAATATGTGTGTGACCCATCATTAAACAAACATAAGTCATGTTTTGTAATGAACTCTTCGACTGTTTTGCCCCTTGCATCTTCCTTGTTGCAGGAATCGCCCCAAAGAGGATTATGGGCATTAAAATCACCCATCAAAACATAGGGTGTGGGAAGCTGATTTATGAGTTGCTCTAGGTCGTGTAATAATAGAGGCTTATTAGGGGATATATAAATTGAACACACAGTAATCGTCTTGTCTAAAGTTAGGCGTACTGCCACAGCCTGTAAATTGGAATTTAAATTTACATGACTGTGGATAATATCGTTTCTAACTAAGACAGACGTCCCACGAACATGAAGATCAGCTTCATCTGCCCACGAGTTATACCCTGTATAACCCTTGAACGTACAGTCATCTTGGTTACTCGATCTTTGTAAAAGTGTTTCCTGCAAACAGAAAACAGCAGGTTGATGTTGCTGACTTAACAGTCCAAGTTCATTAAAATTAGCCCTAAAACCTCGGCAATTCCATTGTATTAATTTATGTTTGGATGTACTATCCATGTTTGGTTGGCGATTTTGATGGTGGACGTATAGGCGATATAGCTCCGGTCATTTTCCTTGGTGATTTTTGTCTCGGAGACCTACTCCGAGACTTTTGTTGGCTAACCGTTTGCCAGAACCCTTCATCCGTGCAGTCCATGCATTCAGCTTCTTCAGAAATGTTGCTGGCAACAGGATTCTGAAGAGCTTTGGGTATCCGGTCAGTAACTGGCTTTTTTTCCTTATCTTTCTTCTGATTGAGATTCTTCATTTGCTGTGATGTTTGCTGTTTTTGTTCAGGCCTTTTATTTTCTTCTGTTTTTTTCTGATTTGAATTTTTATTTTTATGTGTTGCTGGTCCTTGAGATGGTGTAGTTTGAGTAGATTTTGGTTCAGTTTCGTTAGCATAACCAATGGCGAAAGGTCGTATCAATTTAGGGATGGATCCTTTCAACCATGAGTATTCTGTTTGACATTCGATTGATTTAGTTGGCACTTTTTGTTTTAAAGCTGATGCATACGATGTACCGGAGCTCATGCCTGGCATAGAACTGACTAATTCCCTGGCTTCCTTGAAACTAATCTGGTTCTGGCATTTCACCTTTTGAATAGCCTTCTCCCGTTGCCAAACAGGGCAATCTTTCGAGGATGTTACATGATTGCCCTGACAATGGTAACACTTTGCAGGGTTGTTACAGGGCTCCTGGTGTTGTTGGCCGCACCTGAAACATACCGCTTGTCCTCGGCAAGTATTTTGGCCATGTCCATACCTTTGACATTTAAAACACCGGAGTAGATTTGGGATATATAAATCCACCCGGACGTTCATGTAACCAACCTTGATTGATTTAGGTGGTTTTGGTGACTCAAATGTCATAAAATATGTACTTGTCTCAATGATGGTATCATCTCTTTTAATCTTAAGCCGTCTAACATCGGTCACACCTTGAGATTTCAATTCTTTTTTAATATCCATTTCATCTATGCCAGACAGTTCTCTTGTTCTGACTACCCCTTTACTGGTGTTAAGTGTCTTATGAGGGGTAGCTTTTACTTTCATATCCAGTATCTTTTCAATTTTCAATAGGTTAATTGCCTGAAATTCTGAACTACACTCAACTAATAAAGCCCCTGATCTTAATTTTTTGCAATCTTTTACTGAACCAGCTATTCCTTTGATGGTTTTTTCTACAGCAAAAGGGTTTAAATTTGATGGGTGTTTACCCTCCTCAACAGCAGTAATTAAAATGAATTTCGGCCAGTTTCTATTTATGTTCATATCTTGTTCTTCTGTATCCGAATGGTTAGAATTTTCTAATCGACCACGTTTATTATTTTTTGGGGGGTTTTCCATGTTTTTGTTTTTTTTTTAATAGTTCACTACTCGGGCCTGGCACCCTGACTTCGAGCCCAACAAGGGGATGCACATTGTCGCCGGATATCCACACGACCGGCACCACCAGTACCCAAGTAGTATACTCAGCCAACGTTGATGCCGAAGCATAGCCGCTAACTGATTGACCCGTTAAGCCACGCTATCCATCAGTGGTCGATCAACTAACCAAACGTGGCTAGTTCAGCGACCACTAAATGCCCCACGTAACGTCACTGGGCTCCCGATTGATCAAGCCGGGCCGGAAAGACCAACATTCCCCGCCACAAAGTATTGGCCGAACTGGTGTATTGGACTATACTTGCACGAAGGTCTGATGACCTCAGTGAAAATACCAAGAGCTGCCCTAACCGGGGCGCTGAGTCCTCAACCAGCAGGATCCCGTCCTCTATAGCGTCATGTTCGCACCTCACGGGTGCCTGCCAGATGGTATTAGCAGGATTGATCATTTTGGTCCGGGGCTGCGTATTTGTGTATTTGCGCAAACCTGCCAATTAGAAATTAGCAAACCTGCCCAATTGAGCAGGCCGTCCTCTATCCGCCACCTGAGGACCCGCCTAGTAGGGGATGATCAACACCCCCCCCCCCCCCCCCCCCTAGGACGACGGTATGTATACGTTTCGTGATTTCACTGTCTGGTACAATAATTTAGATGTTAAACCTTTTCTCGAAGCAGTTGAAGCACAATTTTCATTTTACCAAGAACTGAAAGTTGACATGTTCATAGACGTTGTGAGTGTAACCGGAATAACTTTAAAATAGTTATTCTCTACATTGGACAAAAATACTCCGTTTTCATTATTCAATGAGGAAAACAGTGACCTCTATCACCTCATTAGAAACAACACAGTCGGCGGTCCATCTCTCGTATTCAGCCGCTACCAAGAAAAGGCGTCACGCTAATTCGCCCCTCTAAGTACAGCAGTCAAGCCAAAACTGCCCAGGGCGTGTTGGGATATGACGCGAACGCGCTTTATCTTTTCGCCCTGAGCCAAGACATGCCAACAGGACCATTTTTCCAACGTAAACCAGAAGATGATTTCAAACCAGTGAAATCCTGTACATTCTGGCGAAAAGCATTTGAATGGTTAGAATTCGTTTTTCTCACACCCAGAAAGTCAACATTGTACACCAATTTAATAGAAAAGAAAAACAATTGGGGAGACGGCGCATCCCCGTAGATGGATGGGATAGTAAAAATAGGACTGTATATCAGTTCCTCGGCTGTTAATTTCATGGACAAAGGTGTAATGTAAACAGACAAAAACGGACAGTTTCTCATTCAAACAAATGGTAAATCCACGAAGGATCTTTACAGTGAAACGCTTGACATCACCAGTTATTTCAGAAATACTTTAAATTTAACAGTAGTTGAAATGTAGGAATGTGAATGGCTTGTCGAAAAGAAAACAGACCCTGAGGCATCACAGTTTGTACAGTCCCTGTCAAAGTTTGTTGTGGATGGAAAAATGTCTCATCAGCAAGTTTGGGATAGTTAAAAATGGGCAGTTATTTGTCCTGATTGAGTGCGACATACACGTGTCAGAATGTTTGAAAAATTACTTTGAAGAAATGTGTCCAATTTTCAAAAACACAAACATTTCAAGAGACGACATAGGTGAGCATATTAAAGCTTACGCTGAAGAAAATAAAATTATGCCCCAACCGAGAAGATCATTGATTGGAAGTTCTAAAGGAGAAAAGATAATTTTGGGAACACCTCTGTTAAAGTGGTATCTCGATCACGGACTGGTCGTAACAACAATTCGTTCAGTATGAACCTAAAAATTGTTTTCAAAAATTTGCAAATTTTGTCTCAGAGGCCCGTCGATCAGGAGACAGTGACCCGGATAAAACCATAATCGCTGATATTTCTTAGCTGATGTGGAACTCTACCTGTGGGAAGTGTATCACAAATAAACAGCGGGATGTTAAATACTATCATGGTTCAACAGTAGTTAGGCAAATAAATGATAAATCGTTTCGTGCCTTGAACTGTATGGAAGACGATCTCTATAAAGTCGAAAAAAAAACAACAAAAAAAGACCATTAAAATGGATCTTCATATAGGGTTTTTCGTATATCAGTACGCCAAACTGAGAATGTTGGAATTTTATTACGATTTTTTTGGATGTGTATTTGGACAGGCGAGATTTCGAGTACTGCGAAAAGGATACCGATTCTGCTTATTTAGCACTATCGACCTCAAATATTGAACAACTCGTGAGATCGGAAAAGCGAGAAAATTTCTATAAAGAATGGAATGACTGGTTCCCGGCTACAGCCTGTGAAAAACACCAACAGGACTTTGAAACAGCAAAATTGAACGGATGTGACTGGCTCCCACCCACTTGCTGTAAAACCCAAACAGCTTACGATAAGAGAACCCACGGACTGTTCAAAACAGAATTCGAGGGAGATGGAATTATTGCTCTTTGTAGCAAGACCTACTTCTGTTTTGGTGCTACAACAAATGCAGTTGCAAAGCGGAGGAATTTGTAAGCAACATTATGAAAAGAAAAAAGAGAAATATCTTGATGTTATCTTGATGTGTTGAAAACTAAACAGAGTGTGTCAGGTATAATAAACAAAGGCTTCACGGTGAATCAGCATAACATGTTGACGTGTACCCAGACAAAAAGTGTACTCTCATATTTTTATCCCAAGAGGAAAGTGTGTGCAGATTGCGCAAGCACAACTCCACTGGATTTGTGAGTACAAAACAAATGGGCCATTGTTCTAATAAGGTGATAGGGGGGTGGTATGTCGTTATAGACCACATAGCCGTCGTGGGCCACGATAATTGATAAGCATTACTACGAAAATGTCGCAACAATTTCGTAGTGACGTTTGTTAAATATTGTAACTGACGAAGTAGTTTGAAGGGTGAAGGAGTAAATACTCCCCCACTTCCGAACTGCATCTGCGGGAAATCCACCTGATGAGTCCCGGGCCGGGGCCAAACGGTCTCCATAAATTATTGTTTAACATAATTTAAAAAATAAAGAAATTTTGTTTTTTTCCATCTAAGTTTTATTATTAAAAATAAACACGACAATAAAGCCGTGTAAAACTGTTACAATGTATTGAGTAAATTTATGATATGAAAAAATTATATAATATTGAAAAACTATACATAAAAAAACTAGAGGGCGTGTCATTTGTGTGCAAAGCACACTATGGTGTATCCCCACATTTGCATTCTTCCTAGGGGGGGGGTTTGATCGTCCCCTACTAGGCGGGTCCTCAGGTGGCGGATAGAGGACGGCCTGCTCAATTGGGCAGGTTTGCTAATTATTAATTGGCAGGTTTGCTCAATTCAGCTGGTTCGCTGCGAAATACACGAATACGCAGCCTCGGACCAAAATGATCAACCCTGCTAATACCATCTGGCAGGCACCTTGTTCTCCCGTGAGGTGCGTTCCGCAGGCCCCGGAAGAAGGAATCGTGACAGTTCAGGACTCGTGGCCCCGGTTAGGGCAGTCTCCGAAGATGGAGATCAGGTCGTAAACCCTGTTTGGCCCTGGTCTCAATTTTTTCAGATAATGTCCAACCTACTGCTTTGGCCCCAATTTCGGGAGTAGACGGATGGTCGGATGGCCCGTTCTGACCAATCGGGAGCTCCCAACCCCAAAAATATCGGGTGTGACGTCGGGGGGCATTGGGTGGTCATTCAATCAGTCATTTCTTTTAATTCAAATTTATTTTTGCTGCGGTATACTGATTTTCAAAGAAATTTCATCTGTTTTAAGTTATAAGGTTTTTATGACACTGTCTGCATCAGTTATCCGTGGTAAATTTCTTGTACTAGTTTTACAAATTGATTGGTTGAATGACCGCCACGACCTGGCACTTCCCAAAATAATTGACGGGTCAATCCTCCAGCGGTGTGCATTAGCATCAACGCTCGGAGAGTATGCTTTCCATGTACTCTCGGTGCTGTTTGCTGGATATCCGCAACATAACCCCCTAAGTTGGACTCAGAGTAAGGGTGGGAGTCATGGAACGATGAATTAATAAAAACACTACAATGGCTACAAAACAACCAAATAAACGACCGTATGAACCAACAATACCTGAAACTGACTCTGATAGCGACAAAGATTATGCAGAAACTACAAGCAGATGGCCGACATTTTTAATTATAAATTCTACTGATGAAAACAAAAAGGTCAATATGTTTAACCCATTTATTCTAGAAAAAACTATAAAAGGCATAGCCGGAACAGTTCAAAGTGTTAAGAAATTGTGATCTGATGGTGTCTTGATTGAAGTTGCTAAAGACATCCAAGCCTTCAATTTTTTGAAGCTGAAAAAATTAGTTGATATTGAGGTGGAGGTAAAACCCCACAGAACCCTCAATAGTAGCCGAGGTGTTGTTCGATCTCGAGAACTTACTGATATTCCTGAATCAGAAATTGTAAATGAACTCAAACCTCAAGGAGTCACTGGTGTAAAGAGAATTCAAATAAGGAAAAATGAACAACAGATCACCACCAATACCTACATTTTTAATTTTCAAACTCCTGAGCCACCAAAATCTCTTAAAATTGGATACATGAATACCAAGGTGGATTTGTGTATCCCAAATCCCCTTCGGTGTTTCAACTGTCAAAAATATGGGCATAGTAGGGACAATTGTAGAGGCAGGTCGGCTTGCTTTCGTTGTGGACTAACACACGATGAGCCATGTACCAGTGATACCATCAGATGCATCAATTGTCAGGGCAATCATATGTCATCTTCAAAAGATTGCCCTGTATGGAAAAAAGAAAAGCACATTCAAACCATTAAGTGTGAAAGACAGATTAGTTTTAAAGAGGCCAGGGAAATTGTTTCATCGATGCCTGGTATGCAAACATCAACACCATCATATGCCACTGTTATTAGCAAAAAATTACAAACAAAATCGGTGGAGTGCCAAACGCAATACACATGGCTGGAAGGCACAATACCATCATTACTACATGCCTTCACTATAGACCACAGCGAACAACTACAACAAAAAACAACTCAAACACAAACACCACCAGTAGAAACATCTAAAACAAATCCGAAGAATGAACAAGACAAATCAAAAACAACAGATAAAAACAAAGCTCGGGAATCGAAATCAGAACATAAAAATGATCAGCCAAAACCAAAATTGCAACAAGAACCCCGAAATCTTAGTCAGAGAAGGTCTCAAGAAAAATTCAAAGAGAAAAGAGACAAAACAAAACAGCTATCAGACAGATTACCTAAAGCCCTTCAGGACCCTGTTACCAGTAACAGGTTTGAAGCCTTTGAAGAAATGGCAGTCGATGAGTGTATCGATGAAACATTCGGACACCTACGTCCAAACTCATCCCAACACAAGTCCCCTAGACAAAAATCACCCAAACCATCTGCTGGGGCTATTTCGCCCATACGTCCACCCTCTAAATCTCCTACCAAATATGAATAATACAATCAAACGCAACATCATACAATGGAACTGTCGAGGTTTTAGAGCTAATTTTAATGAACTAGGACTTTTGATCCAAAACTATAAACCTGCTGCTGTTTGCCTGCAGGAAACTCTTTTAAAGAAAGCCGAGGCTCAAGATCATTCACCCTTGAAGCATTATACACCGTATAATGCCTGGGCAGATGATAATGATCTTCGTGTTCGTGGAACGAGTGTCTTGGTTAGGAACGACATCATTCACAGTTCTGTACCACTACAGACAAATTTACAGGCTGTGGCGGTACGCCTAACTTTGGACAAAACAGTTACACTTTGTTCTATTTACGTTTCACCAAGTAAAAGCCTTACAACTGAATGACCTTGAGCTGCTGGTCCGACAACTCCCAACTCCATACATTTTGTTGGGAGATTTTAACGCAAATAGCCCTCTTTGGGGTAATTCCTGCAGTCAAGAAGATGTAAAAGGTGAAACTGTAGAAGAGTTCATTACTAAATATGAATTGTGCTGTTTGTTCAATGATGGATCAGATACTTACCTGCACCCCGCATCTGGTTCTTACACTTCAATTGATTTAACAATTGCATGCCCTTCTGTCTTCCTTGATTTTTCGTGGAAGGCAGAAGATGACTTGTGCGGGAGTGACCACTTTCCGATTCTGTTGGAGAGTGTAGTTCAGGCGGATGATGAGAGGGTGCCCCAGTGGAACTTCACAGCTGATGTGAACAAAAAGAAAAACACGAGATTAAATTTACATCCAATAACTTAAGAGCACTACAACGAACCTTTCTCTATGGAAGGGTTGAGTAACTCTTTGCATAGAGCAAAGGATTCTGCCACTGGACCTGATCAAATACACTATCAACTTTTAAAACATCTGCCTCAAACTTCACTTGCACTTTTATTATCTATTTTTAATGACATTTGGGTGACTGGCCAGTTTCCACCTACCTGGCGAAAAGCTACTATAATTCCTATTCCTAAGCCTGATAAAGATCACAGCAACTGTAGTAATTATAGGCCTCTTGCCTTAACAAGTTGTCTATGCAAAACCATGGAGAGGATGATCAATGATCGACTTGTCTGGTTTCTGGAATCGAACGATCTGCTTGCAGATGTTCAGTGTGGTTTCAGAAACCAGGGAAGTACTGTGGATCATTTGGTTAGATTAGAAACGTTTATAAGAAATGCCTTTGCTAGAAAAGAACATGTGGTCGCCATCTTCTTTGATCTGGAGAAGGCATATGATACAACGTGGGCGTATGGGATTTTAAAAGATCTTTTTTAACATGGGGTTGAGGGGGCGTATGCCTCTTTTTATTGAAAACTTTTTGAGGGACCTCCAATTTCAGGTTCGTGTTGGGTCAACGTTATCTGATCCTTACGGGCAGGAATTGGGGGTTCCTCAGGGAAGTATTTTATGTGTTACCCTTTTTTCAATTAAGATTAATAGCATCATCGACGCAATTGAGAATATGGTTGACTCGTCATTGTATGTAGATGACTTTTTAATCTGCTATAGCAGCAAGAACATGAATGCCATAGAGCGCAAACTTCAGCTCTGTTTTAACAGAATCCAGAAATGGGCTACAGAAACCGGCTTCCAATTCTCAAAAACAAAAACTAATTGTGTTCATTTCTATAAGCTCTGGAAGCACCACCTTGATCCGGAACTGAAAATAGATGGGAGTCGTATTAAAGTTGTTACGGAAGTGAAATTCTTGGGTTTGTAGTTCGACAGCAAACTGAATTTCACTTCTCATATAAAACAACTAAACGTAAAGTGTAAAAGGGCACTGAACCTTTTGAAGGTAGTTGGTAGCACTGATTGGGGTGCTGACCAAAAAACATTACTCCATCTGTATAGATCAATTGTCAGATCAAAATTAGATTACGGCTGTGTGGTTTACGGTTCAGCAAGAAAGTCATATCTCAAACCTCTTGATGCCATTCATAATAGTGGCATAAGAATCAGCCTTGGTGCTTTTAGAACATCACCGGTAGATTCGATGCTTATTGAGGCAGAGGAGCCTTCTCCTGAGAAGCGCAGAATTAAACTTTCACTCCAATATGTTTCAAAACTTCTTTCTAATCCGTCCAACCCAGCATACAATTGTGTCTCAAAACCTCAAAATACTGAATTTTTTAACCGTCATCAGAAACATATCCCTCCATTGGGAATTAGAATTAAACCTCATATGGAGTCTGCCAAAATTGAACCAGTTACAATAAAAGAGAACCGTGAACCACAAACTCCTCCTTGGCATCTTAAAAAGCCAACAGTTATTTTGGACCTAGCATCTACTAAAAAGTCTGAAACAAATTCTCTTCAGTTTAAGCAGAAATATGCTGAAATTAAGTCAAAGTATAGTACATATACAAGGATATATACAGACGGATCAAAAGATGGTGACAAAGTAGCATCAGCTGTTGTCACTGATGATCATGTCACTTCAATCAGAATACCGAATCAAAGTTCTATTTTCACAGCTTAAGTTAAAGATTTACAACTCGCCCTCGAACATATTGAAAATGTACAGGAAAAGTCGATTTTTTTGTGTGTCTCTCTTTCCTCTTTGCTTGCTTTGCTCAACCCCAAGTTGAAGAACCCTCTCATTTTGGAACTTCGTGCGAAGTTATCAACTGTCGTGTCTGACCAATATGATATCGTGTTTTGCTGGTTACCCGGACATGTAGGTATCGCTGGTAACACCAGGGCAGGGAGTGCAGCAAAACAGGCTTTATCCAAGCCTCTCACTGATTGTAAGATTCCGTTCAGTGACTTCAAACCACATATCAGTAGTTACATCAAATCCATGTGGCAGGCGGAATGGGATGAAGCGACAAATAACAAGCTCCGTCGCTTCCGACCCATTATTTCTGATCACTACCCGTCCAGTAACCTTTGTAGAAAAGATCATGTTATTCTGACACGATGTCGTGTTGGTCATACACGACTTACACATTCCTTTTTGTTAGAGGGTAACATACGACCAGAGTGTGTTCCCTGCCAGCAGGTGTTGACAGTGGAGCACATTCTTTTGCACTGTACAGATTTTAATCTTGTCAGACGACAGTATTTTAATGTTGTGTCTCTTAGAGACCTGTTTTACAAGACAAACTCTCATAAAGTTTTGTCGTTCCTGAAGAAAATCAACCTTTTTAATAAATTTTAAATAGTCTGGTTTTATTATATTAACTTCTCATCTATCATTTTTACCTGTTTCACGGGTTGATTTTCAAAACTGTTTTAAGAAACTGCAATCATTTTTTAATTTCATTGTTCGCTTGTCAGGTGTACTTCACGTTTTTCATGTATCGCCATCTCTTTTTTAACTTCTGCGTTGAAAATAATGATCATTTTTAACATTTCATACTTTCATCGCCACGATATAGCCTTAGTTGCTAATGTGGCGTAAAGCACCACTAAATAAATATTTGCATTCTTGACTTTGTAGGAATGCTTGATACAAAGATGAAATGTATTATATGACACACTTAAATCATATCGAGTGGCACAGGTGACACAGCTTCGTGCGCATCTACAGACTCCACTGCAACATTTGAGCATGGTTTTAGCATTTCGAATTACATGCTGTAGGAGCCATTCACAGGGAACGGTCTAAGAAAACACGAAAGTGGCAACGGTGGAGCAGCCACGTGGCACCTAAAAAGTCCAAAACCTTCGTGGACATCTACAGACCCTACTGCAACATTTGAGCATGATTTTAGTGTTTCGAATTACATACCCTATGAGCCTTTTGCCGGAAACGGTCTAAGGAAACACGAAGGTGGCAACGGTGGCACAGCCACATGGCACCTGAAAAATCTGAAACCTTTGTGCACATCTACAGATCATTTAGCAACACCCTATTGCAGTTATAGAACTCTGAATTACATAGGCTGTGATTATTCGAAAGAAAAGAGAAAAATTAGCGCATTTTTCAAGTGGCTCCACAGAAGCCACCTGGTGGAGCAGAACTTTGAAGGTGGTATTTTTGAATTGCACAGACCCTACTGAACAACGGTAGAAAGTTACAGCGTTTCGAATTACAAAACCAGACTTACGGAAGGACGGACATATGTATGAAGATCACGACAATATCCCCGCATTTTTTTAAACATATTGTACATGTCAAACTTATCAGGAATACAATTCAAATTTTTCGAATTTACAAGTATACAAAAACTACTTGACAATTTTTCAATTTTGGTTAATCGTTTTTACAATGATTTAAATTTTATCAGTCGGTTTTACAATGGTTTAAATTCGATCAATCGGTTTTACAATGATTTAAATTCGATGATTCATTCACTTTAAAAAATAAATACTTCTAAATATTCAAAAAATGTCTTTCGACAGACAGGACAGCTGTTTAATTGTTTACATTTAACGCAGCAGCACAAGTGATTATGTGGCGAATCAAAAAAGTTGATTGCGCTTCCAGGCATACACAACAGTTCATTTTAGTGTCAGCTTTAGGAATCTCTTCTTCTTCCGGTGGGATTTTATCCACAAACGGGCAGAGGGGTTCAAATCTTCGGTGTTCTGCTTTGACAACATATGACTCTCCCCACAAGTGAATTTGAAAGCCGCAATAAAAACATCTCGTCTTGTCTTCGGTTCCAATGTAGAAAAAAACACACCTTGCCAACTCCTTCGGGCTTTTAGCACACTCGCTAGGAAGCATAGACTCGAACGTTTTTAGTCTGTGTGCTTTTAAGGTGTACTTGGGATAAATTGGTGGGAGGTTTATTACTCCACGTAAGATATTCTCCAGTTCAGCTTCCGTCATGTGATTGAATTCGGTTTCAAAAGAGACACTCAGTACTGGCTATTTATATATTATTCATTTATTGGTGTTTTACGCCACATCAGCAGCTTAGGCTATATCATGGCGATGAAAGTGTATATTTCAAGACCAGTGATTAAAATAGGAAACAAATCGCCACTATATAGCCTTAGCTGCTGATGTGGCGTTAAGCACCAAATAATAAAATAAATATATAATGTAAATGAATGTGTTGCACAGACAGCAACTGCTGGCAGAGAACACACACTGGTCGCTAATTACCCTCCAACAAAAAGGAATGTGACCAACATAACACCCTGTCAGTATTTTTTTTTAGTGTTTAATGACACATTAACAGCCAGTGTCATATCATATTAGTGGCCGTTTCATGGGTGGAGGAAGGCGTAGTACCCGGAGAAAACCACTAAACAACGACGAGCAGCTATCAGCCTCGGGCCATCCGAACATTCTTCTACTCTCTATGACGAAGGTCAGGGCTAAATCAGTGTTTATGGCCTTATCCCCATCCTGGATATTTGCCCTAACCGGGGCCCAGTCTGTTCTCAACTGCCAGGATTCCTTCCCCCGGGACCTTTGGAAAGCATGTGACGGTAGCACAAGGTGCCTGCAAGATGGTATTAGCAGGATTGACCATTTTGGTCCGGGGCTGCGTATTCGTATATTCCACGGCAAACCAGCTCAGTTGAGCAAACCTGCTAATTTAGAACCAGCAAACCTGCCCAATTGAGCAGGCCGTCCTCTATCCGCCACCTGAGGACCCGCCTAGTAGGGGATGGCCAGACCCCCGCCCCCTAGGATCTGACTTATCATTGAAAAAACACAATTCATATCTTGTAACAATTTCCCCTATTGTCTTGCCTTTCAGGTCTTCTTTGGTGCAGGAATCGCCCCAAAGTGGTCTACAGGCGTTTCAATCAACCAACAAAATGAACGGAGTTGGGAGGTCCATTTAACAGATCTTCAAGATCAGTCTGCTGAAGGGGTTTATTTGGCCATACATAAATTGAACATAACGTGACTGTCTTGACTAAGGTCAGGCGTACCGCTACAGCCAGTAAATTTGGTTGTAAATGTACAGAACTATGAATAATGTAGTTTTTAGACTAAGACAGACGTTCCCCATACATGAATGTCATTTTCACCTGCCCAAGCTTTATACGAAGTACAACCCTTGAAAACAGAATGATCAGTTGTATTAGGTTTCTTCAGGAGTGTTTCCTGTAAGTAAAAAGCAGCAGCTTTATATTTTTGACATAAAAAGCCCAATTCATTAAAATTTTCCTTAAAACATCGACAATTCCATTGTATTAATTCCAGAGTATTTGTATTATCCATGTTTAGTTGGAGATTTGGAAGTTTGACGTATTGGCGAAATTACCCCAGGAGGTTTCATAGATTTTCTGTTTGGAGACCCTCCCTGAGACGAAGTCTGGTGCATTTTGCTTGAAAAAGTGGTGTTGATACATTCATCAACATCCATATCTTGAAAGCCTCCCAACATGTTCGACGCAGCATTTTTTTTTTTATTTTTTAGGGTTCTGTTTGAGGTTATGTTTTGCTGTTCCTTATCTTTGCACTTTTGCTCTCTGTTGTATTTCCTTCTTTAACTCTGATTAAGATTTTATTATTCTGTTTTTGGTTTAGTTTGATCTTTTTGTTCTGGTCAGGTTTTGTTTCATCTCCTTTAATCTCAATTGTTTTAGGTTTATTATGATCTTTCTTCGGATTGTTGTTTCATTTGTCTGCTGTTATTGGAGTAGAGCTCGGAGTTTGAGTTGATTTCGGTTCGGTTTTTTGAGGTTGTGGAATTGTAAAAGGGTCTATCAAAGTTGGCAGAGCACTGCCGTTTAACCAAGTATGTTGTGTCTGGCACGCAATAGATTTAGAGTGATCTTTTTGAGTGACTTTGGTTGCATATGTGGTCGACGGACTCATACCAGGCATTGCTCTATTTCTCTGGCTTCTTCAAAACTTATCTGCTTCTCACATTTAATTTTCTGTATATATTTTTCTTTTTTCCATGCAAGACAGACAATCCTTAGAAGATGCAGTATGGTTGCCCTGGCAGTTACAGCAAATGGCGGTGTTTTTATATTTATATGTGTTTAAGATCACATATGTTTGCAGAATGGCTAATCATGACCACAACATGAGTATCAACTCAAGACCAGGGGTGAGCGTTAATAAGCCATACTGCCCATTTTAGAGAGTTTGCACCTCCCAAGCATTGGTGACTGGGTCATATTTTACCAATAAAACAGAGCATGTTTACAGCAGTGAACAGGCACTGCTTCACTTCCGGGGTTCCCGCGTGGTGCCGGTGTTATTGCAAGGGTCCTGATGTTGTTGATCACAATTATAACATGTTTCTTTTCCCCTGCAGCTATTTTATCCACGGTCATATTTTTACATCTGAAGCATCGAAGTGGATTTGGAATATACAAATCGACTTAGATGTTCATGAAACCGACCTGGACAGATTTCGGTGGTTTTACAGTTTCAAATGTAAATATATATGTTTGTTTTTACTGTGGTTCCATCTTTTCGTATATCTATTCTCTTTACGTTACTTACGCCTTGTGATTTCAACTCTTTTATTTCTAATGGGTCAATACCAGAGTGTTCCTCAGTTTGTACCAGCCATTTGCTGCTAATTAAAGTCCTATGGGGGTAAACTCTGACTTTTAAATCTAATAGTTTTGCAGTCTGCAGTAAAGTTTTTGCCTTGTTTTCTCTGTAGCATTCTTTCAACAGCCCTCCTGATCGTAATTTCGTCACACTGCTGAGAGTCTCCGCAATTCCCTTCAGAGTCTTTTCCAGAGGAAATGGATGTAAGTTGGTTTCCGATTTTCCTTCTTCATCAGAATATATAACAAATTTTGGCTAACAAATACATTGATTACTTGTTCAGAATCAGAGTCAGAATATCTTCGTTTTTGTATTTTGTAATTTAGGTTTTCAATGTTGTAGTGTTTTAAAAATCTTCTGTTCATGGCTCCCGCCCTTATTCTGAGCCCAACCGGGAGAAGGGGGTGTGTTTGCGGAATTCCAGCGAACAAGAGTCCATGAACAGTATACTCGACCAGCGTTGATGCAACTTAATAGCTAAAAAGAGCGTTGGTAGACAGACAAACGAAAATACAATTCCGTCGATACACAAACTTATTTGACGAGGGTTTAATATTATCATTTGTTTATTACTGGTTGAATACAACATCTGCGTCGGTATCTCTTGAGCTTTGTCGTGGTGGTGAAAGGGTAATCTTAATAGCGTAAAACGGGTCATTATGATACGTATCTGAAGTAAAGTAGGTTATTTAAAATAAAAAATAAGACGTGTTTATAAAGATTATTGTTTCCCACTTTTAACCTAATAATAACTGCGTTGCCTTACGTCAAATTCGCGCATCGTCAAAAAAAGAATGAGCCACATTCTGAGGTTGAGTACACCTACAAACGGAAGAAAAGGCATTGTTCAGTCGACCGAAAACCAACAGGTCTAGCCGCAAAAACACCCAACGCGGATACATACACTTGACTGCTTCACTTCAAATTGATACGAATGTTAAGTCTCGCTAAATGTGATACGCGAGAGACAAGCAACCCCCCGCCCTAAAAAAATTAAATATCGACACATTTTAAAGATCAAACAAAACTGAAGTCCCAGTTGATTCTGCTGGTAATAATACGAACAGAATCATTCGGTTGTGAACAAATTACCCGGATGTTGAAAACAACGCTCTTTATCAGACGTATTTTTTACATTTTATTTTCAAACTTACTATAGGAAGCATTGTGCAATTCGATGGCATCTCGCATATTTAATCTCGGATAGGCTAGGCTAAGAATTTTATTTATTGATGCGTTTCGCTCTACCAACAGCCAAAGCTATATATTTGCGAATAAAACGGTTTCTAGGGCAAAAAGATTTCCAGTAATATGAAGCAATAATTGATTTAAATAGGGTGCACGATGACCTTCAGTACTGAGGCGTACTGCACGTCGATGGTGCACCTGTCCTCTCAACCAATGCTAACCTCGCTTCTGCAGGGTTAGTACGTTGGGAAGCCATGGAGATGACCGCCATTGCTCGGCGGCTCGCTCCGGGTCCTCTGGTTTTCTCCACCCCTAAAACTGTCCAACCCGAGCAGAACACGATTTCATATCCAAACTAAGAAAGTTTTTCAATTTGAGGTTGAGTAAAGCAAGAAAAGAGGATAGCGAATCGGAAAAGATGATCGACTTCTTTTCTTGTATTTTCTGTATGTGTTCAAGCGCAAGTTGCAGTGGGTCAATCAGTCAGTGGTGTGCTTCGGCATCAACACTGACTGAGTATACTGTTCCATCCCAAGTATGTGGGTACACTGTCAACCCGGTGATTTCACTGCATGGCATAAGCCCTACCCCTTGTTGGGCTCCCTGGTGGGTGGGAGCCAGGGCAATGAATCTTCAAATCTCTAAATATGGCAACCAAAAACAAAACAAAACGACGGTATCAACCATCAAACAATTCAAAATCCTCTGACTCTGACATTCAGTATGATTCGTCAAAGACTTCTAAAGATTGATTAAATAAAAATGAATTTTGGTCAAAGAAAGTAAACAAAGCAATAAATTTCAACCCCTTCTCATTATAGAAGGCTATTATAGGAATCGCTGGGACAGTTAAAATATTAAGATCAGGTGGCATTTTGATTGAATGTACTTCAAATTTACAGTCTATCAGTCTCTCAAAAACTCAAAAGCGTCGGGAGTTTGACCATCCATTACTAGTCGGGTCCTCAGGTGGCGTATAGAGGACGGTGTGCTCAATTGGGCAGGTTTGTTGGTTTTAAATTAGCGGCTTCCTAGGGGGTTTGACCGTCCACTACTAGGCGGGTCCTCAGGTGTCGGATAGAGGACGGCCTGCTCAGTTGGGCAGGTCCTAGGGGGTTTGATCGTCCCCTACTAGGCGGGTCCTCAGGTGGCGGATAGAAGACGGCCTGCTCAATTGGGCAGGTTTGCTAATTTCTAATTGGCAGGTTTACTCAATTGAGTTGGTTCGCTGCGAAATACACAAATACGCAGCCCCGGACCAAAATGATCAATCCTGCTAATGCCGTCTGGCAGGCACCTTGTTCTCCCGTGAGGTGCATTCCTAAGGCCCCGGAAGAAGGAATCCTGGTAGTTGAGGACTCGAGCCTCGGTTAGGGCAGTCTCCGGGATGGAGCCCTGGTCTCCATTTCGGAGATAATGTTCAACACACTGCTTTGGCCCCAATTTCGGGAGTAGACGGATGGTCGGATGGCCCGGTCTGGCCAATCGGGAGCCCCCAACCCCAAAAATATCGGGTGTCACGTCGGGGGGCATCGGGTGGTCATTCAATCAATTATTTCTTTTACTTTGATTTTACCATTACTACCCTATACTGAATTTTGTTTATTTTAATACTTTCCGATCATCTTCCGTTTTGTTGGTGTGTCTGCGTTCGTTGTCAGTGGTAGTTTTTGTTGCACTTTTTTAGGGAAATTGTTGGTTGAATGGCCACCACGACCTGGCACGTGTCTCAAATTCTGCGGGTCAATCGGTCAGCGGATATGCTTTTGCATCAACTCTTGCCGAGTATGCTTCATATATACTCCTGGTGCTGTTCGCTGGATATACCGCGACATAACCCCCAAGGTTGGGCTCAGAGTAAGGGTGGGAGCTATGTGGAGAAGAATCAAACTTAAAAAAAACAAAATGGATAAACCAAACAAATTACAAAAACGAGGACATGACACAGATTCTGATTCTGACAATGACATACAAAACAATCTTTCAAATTCTTGGCCTAAATTCGTAATTGTTTATTCCGATGAAGAAGGGAAACAAGTCACTGATATTAATCCTTTTGCGTTGGAAAAAGCTATAAAGGGAATAGCTGGCACTGTCAATAGTATAAAAAAATTAAGATCTGGTGGACTATTGATAGAATATAGTAGACAAAAACAGGCATTAAATTTATTACAAACAACAAAAATAGTTGATATGAAGGTCAATGTTTCCCCCCACAAAACACTAAATAGCAGCAAGGGAGTCATAAGAACAAGGGAACTATGAACGATCTTGAGCCTCGGGTTTCTTTAAAAGAGTTTCCTGCAGGCAAAAAACCGCAGGTTTATATTTTTGGCTTAGAAGACTAAGTTCATTAAAATTTGCTCTAAAACCTCGGCAATTCCACTGTATAATATTATTTTTGTGTGAATTAGCCATATTTGGTTGGAGAATTAGAGGGTGGACGTATGGGCGAAATAGCCCCAGATGTTTTCTTAGGTGAATTTTTCCTCGGAGATTTATTCTGTGAGGAATTTTTTCTCGGTTCTCGGGGATCTATTCTGTGAGGAATTCGAACGTAAGTGATCGAATGTTTCGTCGATACACTCGCCGACCTCTATGTCCTCAAGGCCTTCAAACCTATTACGAGTAACAGGATCTTGAAGAGCCTTGGGAGTTCTGTCTGATTGTTTTTGTGTTTCTGTATTCTTCTGGCTTTTAGCTTGACTCTTCTTCTGATTCTGACTAAGTTTTTGAATGTGTGGTTTCGGTTTTGTTTGGTCTTTTTTGGTTCTGGTCTTGGTTCCTTTACTTTTTTCCTTCTGGTTTTTGTTTTTCTTGTTCTTTCTGTGGATTTCGTATTAATTTATTTTCTATTGTTGTCCGAGCAGTTGATGGTGTTTGGGTGGATTTTGGTTCAGTTTCGTCTGACTGTTCTGTTGTAAAAACTTGTACTAGAGATGGTAATGTGCCTCTAATCCAAGTATACTGGGTTTGGCAACCTACTGCCACTGATGGTACTTTCTGTGATACTTTTGCTGCATATGATGGCGATGACATATTCATGCCAGGCATCGACATTACCATCTCTCTGGCCTCTTTGAAACTTACTTGTTTTTCACATTTTATTTTTTGGATTTGTTTTTCTTTTTGCCAAACAGGGCAGTCCTTTGACGTAACTACGTGGCTGCCCTGGCAATTACAACATTTAATAGTATTTGTGCAGGGGTCTTGATGTTCCTGACCACACTTAAAGCAGATAGTTTTCCTCTACAATTGTTCTGACCATGACCAAACTTTTGACATCTGAAGCATCGAAGAGGATTTGGAATATACAAATCCACTCCGATGTTCATATAACCATCTTTAATTGATTTAGGCCCTAGGGGGGGGGGGGGGTTGACCATCCCCTACTAGGCGGGTCCTAAGGTGGCGAATAGAGGACGGCCTGCTCAATTGGGCAGGTTTGCTGATTAATAATTAGCAGGTTTGCTCAATTGGGCTGGTTCGCTGCGGAATATACGAATACGCAGCCCCGGCCCAAAATGGTTAACCCTGCTAATGCCATCTTGCAGGCACCTTGCTCTCCCGTGAGGTGCATTCCGAAGGCCCCGGAAGAAGGAATCCTGGCAGTTGAGGACTAGTGGCCCCGGTTAGGGGAGTCTCCGGGATGGAGTCCTGGTCTCCATTTCGGAGATAATGTCCAACACACTGCTTTGGCCCCAGTTTCGGGAGTAGAAGGATGGTCGGATGGCTCGTTCTGGCTAATCGGCAGCCCCCACCCCAAAAAGTACTGGGTGTCACGTCGGGGGGCATTTGGTGGTCATTCAATCGGTCATTTCTTTTAATCACATACCATAATTGCCATTGTATACTGTTTTTAAACATTCTATTTTTAACAACTATTAAATTTTGCTGCACTGTCTGTTTCATTTCTACGTGGCAACTATTATTTTAATGCTTTGTGAAGTGATTAGTTGGATGATCGCCATCTGAAGACATGGCACTTCCACACACGGGTCAATCAGCCAGTGGCATACTTCGGTATCAACACTGACTGAGTATACTGCTCCATACCAGGTATGTGGGAATACCGGCAACCCGGTGGGTTCACTGCGTGGCAGTAACCCTACCCCTTGTTGGACTCCGCGGTGGGTGGGAGCCGGGGCAGTGAACAATTTATAACATACAATATGGCAAACCAACCAACAAAAAACAAAAGACCTTTTTTAGTTACTGATATAAGGGACTCTGACTCTGACGACGATTTAATAGCATCTCTGATTCCACCAGAGGATTATTTATTTATTGGTGCTTTACGCCACATCAGCAGCTTAGGCTATATCGTGGCGATAAAAGTGTATATTTCAAAAGACCATTAATTAAAATATGAAACAAATTGAATAAGAGGTTTAAAAATGATGAGTGTGAAACATAATGAGAAGGTGATATCAGTAGTGCAAAAATACTGTGTAAATCAACCTGTGAAATAAATACAGATAGATGAAAATTAAAATTGTAAAAACAATTTAAAATTTATTAAAAAGGTTGATTACTTTCAAGAATGAGATGACTTTGCGGGCTCGTATGATAAAATAAATCTCTCAAAGTTCCAACTGTAAAATACTGCCCTCTAACATGATTAAAATCAGTACAATTCAAAAGAATGTGTCCCACTGACAACACCTGCTGGCAGGGAACACATTCTGGTCGCAAATTACCCTCCAACAAAAAGGAATGTGTAAGTCGTGTATGACCAATATGACACCGCGTCAAAATTGCAAGATCCTTTCTACAAAGGTTACTAGACGGGTAGTGATCTGAAATAGTTGGTCGGAAGCGAGGAAGCTTGTTATTTGTCGCTCCATCCCATTCCGCCTGCCACATAGATTTGATGTAGTTACTAATATGAGGCTTAAAATCACTGAAAGGGATCCTAAAATCAGTGAGAGGCTTTGTTAAAGCCTGTTTTGCTGCACTGTCTGCTTTGGTGTTACCAGCGATACCTACATGTCCGGGTAACCAGCAAAACACGATATCATATTGGTCAGACATGAGAGTTGTTAACTTCTCACGAAGTTCCAAAACTAGAGGGTTCTTCAACATGGGGTTGAGTACAGCAAGTAAAGAGGAAAGAGAGTCGGAGAAGATGATCGACTTTCTTTCCTCTGCATTCTCGATGTGCGCAAGTGCGAGTTGAATAGCTTCAACTTCAGCTGTGAAAATAGAACTCTGATTCGGTATTCTGATTGAGGCGACATGATCACCAGCAACAGCAGCTCATGATACCCTGTCACCATCTTTAGATCCATCCGTATAGATCCTTGTATATGCACTATACCTGGACTTTATTTCGGCATATTTTTGTTTGAACTGCAAGGAATTGGTATCAGATTTTTTGGTAGAAGCAAGGTCCAAAATAACTGTAGTTTTTTTAAGATGCCAAGGAGGAATATGTGTTTTACGATTTTATTTTATTGTATGTGGTTCAATTATGGTGGACTCCATGTGGGGTTTAATTCTAATTCCCAATGGAGGAATATGTTTCTGGTGGCGGTTAAAGAAATCAACATTTTGAGGGTCTGTAACACAATTATAAGCAGGATTTGAAGGATTGGCCAAAAGTTTAGACACATATTGGAGAGATAATTTAATTCTGCGCTTCTCAAGAGAAGGTTCCTCTGCTTCAACAAGCATCGAGTCTATAGGGGATGTTCGAAAAGCCCCCAGACTAATTCTAATACCACTATTATGAATTGCATCAAGTGGTTTGAGATATGATTTCCTTGCAGAACCGTAAACTACACAACCGTAATCTAATTTTGACCGAACAAGTGATCTATACAGATGGAGCAAAGTTTTTTGGTCAGCACCCCAATCGGCGCTACCAACAACTTTCAGCAGGTTCAGAGCTTTCTTACATTTAACTTTTAGTTGTTTTATGTGGGAAGTGAAATTCAGTTTGTTGTCAACAACAAACATAAGAATTTCACTTCCCTAACAACTTTAATAGGACTCCCATCGATTTTTAACTCCGGATCGAGGTGATGTTTCCGAAGTTTACAAAAATCAACACAGTTCGTTTTTGACTTTGAAAATTTAAAACCATTTTCTGTGGCCCATTTTTGAATCCTATTTAAACACAACTGAAGTTTGTGCTCTATAGCATTCATCTTTTTGCTGCTATAGCAGATCAAAAAGTCATCGACATACAATGACGAATCTACCATATTCTCAATTGCGTGGATGATACTATTAATTTTAATTGAAAAGAGGGTAACGGATAAAATACTACCCTGAGGGACCCCCAATTCCTGCTCGTGAGGATCAGATAACGTTGACCCAACACGAACCTGAAATTGGCGGTCCTTTAAAAAGTTTTCAATAAAAAGAGGCATACGCCCTCTCAACCCCATATTAAAAAGATCTTTTAAAATCCCATACGTCCACGTTGTATCATATGCCTTCTCTAGATCAAAGAAGATGGCGACCACATGTTCTTTTCTAGCAAAGGCATTTCTTAAAAACGTTTCAAGTCTGACCAAATGATCCACAGTACTTCTCTGGTTTCTGAAACCACACTGAACATCCGCAAGCAGATTGTTCGATTCCAGAAACCAGACAAGTCGGTCATTGATCATCCTCTCCATGGTTTTGCACAGACAACTGGTTAAGGCAATAGGCCTGTAATTGCTTGGTTACTGTGATCTTTATCAGGCTTAGGAATAGGAATTATAGTTGTTTTACGCCAGGATGATGGGAACTGGCCAGTCACCCAAATGCCATTAAAATTGATAATAAAAGTTCTAGAGATGTTTGTGGCAGATGCTTTAAAAGTTTGTAATGTATGTCATCGGGACCAGTGGCAGTATCCTTTGCTCTATGCAAAGAGTTACGTAACTCTTCCATAGAGAATGGTTCATTGTAATCTTCTAAATTGTTGGAGGTAAATTTGATCTTTTGTTTTTCTTGCTGTTTTTTAATTTTGATAAATTCTGGATTACAATTTTCGGACGACGAATGCTTCGAAAATGTGGAGGCCAAAGTGTTTGAAATTTCTGTTTTAGATGTAATTAGGGTGTTGTTTTCCTTCAGGTGTTGTACAGTTGATTTGGTTTCTGTTCCTTTAATCTTTTTTATCATTTTCCAAATTTTAGTGATAGGCGTGTTTTGGTTAATTTTAGAAACATAAGTTTCCCAAGAATTTTTCTTTTTTTGTTTTATAAGTCGTCTTGTTTTTGCCCGATTAATACGCAGTTTATCCAAATTATGTGTTGTAGGTGACTTGTTAAATTCCCTTTCAATTTTTTCCGATCTTTTATAGCCTGTTTACACTCACTATCAAACCATGGTTTGGTGAAACGTTTTGGATTTGCCGAGGTTCTAGGGATGACTGTGTTTGCAATGTAAAGCAGCTCGTTTGTAAAATGTTCTATTTGGTCAGCACCATCTTGAAATTTCTCCCGTGTGAGGCGTTCAGAACAAAGCGATGAGAAAGTGTCCCAATCGGACTTTTTAAAGTTCCACTGGGGCACTCTCTCATCATCCGCCGGAACTACACTCTCCAACACAATTGGAAAGTGATCACTCCCGCACAAGTCATCTTCTACCTTCCAAGAAAAATCGAGGAAGAGAGAAGGGCATGCAATTGAAAGATCAATTGATGTATACGAACCAGATGCAGGGTGCAGATAAGTGTCTGAACCATCATTAAACAAACACAGATCATATTTTGTAACAAACTCTTCTACAGTTTTGCCTTTTACATCTTCTTGACTGCAGGAATCACCCCAAAGAGGGCTATGTGCATTAAAATCACCCAACAAAATGTATGGAGTTGGGAGCTGTTGGACCAGTAGCTCAAGATCATTCAGATGTAGTGCTTTACTTGGTGAAACGTAAATTGAACAAAGTGTAACTGTTTTGTCTAAAGTTAGGCGTACCGCCACAGCCTGTAAATTTGTCTGTAATGGTTCAGAACTGTGAATGATGCCGTTCCTAACCAAGACAGTCGTTCCACGAATATGAAGATCATTATCATCTGCCCAGGCATTATACGATGTATAATGCTTAAAAGCTGAATGATCTTGAGCCTCAGGTTTCTTTAAAAGAGTTTCCTGCAGGCAAAAAGCAGCAGGTTGATAGTTTTGGCTCAGAAGACCCAGTTCGTTATAATTCGCCCTAAAACCTCGACAATTCCATTGTATAATATTTTGTTTGGGTTCATTATCCATTTTTGAGTGGTGATTTAGAAGGTGGACGTATGGGCGAAATTGCCCTAGTGTTTCTTCTTGGCGATGCTTTACGCGGGGATTTTACCTGAGACGAACTCTCAGTTGGTTTATTTGAGAACGTGTCATCGATGCACTCATCGACTGACATGGCCTCAATGCCTTCAAACATGTTGTTCGTGACAACATTTTGAAGGCGCTTTGGTAGTCTATCAGATTCTAATTTCAGTTTTTCTTTTTCTTTCTGTTTGTTTTGTTGAGTTTGTTGACGTCGTTGACTCCGATTCAGATTTTGTTGGGAACTATGTTGTGGATCAGGTTTCGATTTGGTTGGGTTATGATACTTTTCTGGTTTAGGTTTGTCTTCTTTACGTTGTGGTGTAGAAGGTACATCTTTGGTTTGTTCTTTTGTTTTACCGTTTTTTGGTATTTTATCTATTGTTTGTTCGGCTGGGTTGGTTTGTGTGGACTGTGATTCTGATTGTTGTATTGTAAAGGCATTCACTAAAGATGGAATAGGTCCTTTGAGCCATGTATACTGAGTCTGGCATTCAACTGATTGTGTAGGTAATTTTGAGGATACGTTTGTAGCATATGATGGTGATGATGCACTCATACCTGGCATTGATGTCACGAGTTCCCTAGCCTCTTTGAAACTGATTTCTTTTTCGCACTTTACTTTCTGAACAGCTTTTTTCCTTCTCCAAACAGGGCAATCTTTGGATGATGACATATGATTGCCCTGGCAGTTGACACACTTGATAGGATTGGTGCATGGGTCCTGATGTTGTAGACCGCATCTGTAACATATCGATTGACCCCTGCAGTTATTTTGCCCATGGCCATATTTCTGGCACTTGAAACATCGCAGTGGATTCGGTATAAATAAATCCACTTTGACGTTCATATAACCGACTTTAATAGATTTTGGTGGGTGAGTAGAGTTAAATGTCAAAATATAGGTATTTGTTTTGATTGTTGTGCCATCCTTTTTAATTTGAATATTTTTCACATCTGTTAAATATTGTGGGCTTAATTCCTTTTTTATCTCTAAGACATCAATGCCAGATAGTTCCCTGGTTCTTATTACACCTCGGCTGCTGTTTAGTGTCTTATGAGGGAACGTATTTACCTCAATATCTGCCAATTTTTCCATCTTTAGTAAATTGATGGCCTGTGCTTCCCTTATACATTCTATGAGTAAAGCGCCAGATCTGAGTTTCTTGACGTCTTTTCCTGTGTCAGCTATTCCTTTGATGGTTTTTTCTAATAGGAATGGATTAATATCAGTTATTCTTTTATTTTCATCAGCAGCATATACTATTATAAATTTTGGCCAAGTCTTTGATGCTATTGGTGAAGAATCCAACTCTGAATCAGAGTCAGTAGATAGTAATTCCCGACCTCGTTTTTGTTTTTTGTTGGTTGTATCCATGTTTGAGTTTTATGTTGTTCACTGCCCCGGCTCCCATCCACCACGGAGTCCAACAAGGGGTAGGGTTACTGCCATGCAGTGAACCCACCGGGTTGCCGGTATTCCCACATACCTGGTATGGGGCAGTATACTCAGCCAGTGTTGATACCGAAGTATGCCACTGGCTGATTGGCCCGTGTGTGGAAGTGCCAGGTCTTCAGATGGCGACCATCCAACCAATCACTTTATAAAACACTGTAATTACGGTTGCCACGTGGAACTGAAACAAACAGTGCAGCAAAACTAAGTATTTGGTTAAAAAATGAGTTTAAAAACAGCACACAATGGCAATTATGATAAATGATTAAAAGAAATGACTGATTGAATGGCCACCAAATGCCCCCCCCCCCCGACGTGACACCCAGTACTTTTTGGGGTGGGGGCTCCCGATTGGCCAGAACGGACCATCCGACCATCCTTCTACTCCCGAAATTGGGGCCAAAGCAGTGTGTTGTACATTATCTCCGAAATGGAGACCAGGGCTCCATCCCGGAGACTGCCCTAAACGGGGCCACGAGTCAACTGCCAGGATTCCATCTTCCGGGGCCTTCGGAACGCACCTCACGGGAGAACAAGGTGCCTGCCAGATGGTATTAGCAGGGTTGATCATTTTGGTCAGGGGCTGTGTATTCGTGTATTTCGCAGCGAACCGGCTCAATTGAGCAAACCTGCCAATTAAAAATTAGCAAACCTGCCCAATTGAGCAGGTCGTCCTCTATCCGCCACCTGAGGACCCGCCTAGTAGGGGACGATCAAACCCCCCTAGGTCCACCAGAGGATAATACTCCAAAATTTATTTTACTGAAATCAACAGATGAAAATAGGAAATTAGGCACCATTAACCCCTTTGCTCTTGAAAAGGCCATCAAGGGTATTGCGGGAACTGTTAAGAACATCAAAAAGATAAGATCTGGGCATATTTTAATAGAATGTATGAAACAAATTCAAGTTCATAACCTCTTGCACACAACAAAAATAATTGATTTTAATGTAAAAGCAAATTACCATAAAACTCTCAATTCAAGTAAAGGTGTTATACGAACTCGGGAACTAGCTGACATGAAAGAAACTGAAATCACACTAGAACTGAAACCTCAAGGAATTACTGCAGTGAAAAGAATTGAAATTAAAAAAGAAGGAAAAATTATACCAACAAATACATACATCTGTACTTTTGATGGCACAAGACCACCCAGAAATATTAAAATTGGTTAACTGAACGTCAAAGTGGATTTATATATTCCAAATCCACTTCGTTGTTTCAAGTGCCAAAAGTTTGGTCATGGACAGAATACTTGTCGAGGCAAGCAAACATGTCATAAATGCAGCAATATTCATGAAGGACCATGCGAAACTGAAACATTCAAGTGTATTAACTGTCGGGGCAGTCATATGTCATCTTCGAAAGATTGCCCTGTCTGGAAAAAGGAAAAGACAATACAAAAAATCAAGTGTGAAAAGCAAATCAGTTTCAAGGAGGCCAGAGACATTGTGTCATCCATGCCTGGCATGAATATATCAACACCATCCTATGCTGCCACATTGAAACAAAAATTACCAACACGATCGGTCGAATGTCAGACACCGTGGACATGGCTCAGCAATAGCGCCATTCCATCTTTATTACAGGCCTTTACAATACAGCATTCAGACAAAGTAGAACCTAAATCAACACAGACACCATCAGCAACTCAAACATCAACACCACAGGAAAAATCAAAAACAAATCTGCAGAAAAAACAGGAAAAAAATAACACAGAAGACAAAGTAAAGGCAACAAAATCCGAACAAAAAAATGACCAAACTAAACCAAAACCGAAACCAGAATCACAAAATCTAAGTCAGAGTCAGAGACGAAAGCTGGAAAGAAACAAAAATAAAATTGAAAAACAAAAACAGTTCTCAGAGAGAACACCTAAAGCTCTTCAAGACCCTGTGACCCGCAACAGGTTTGAGGGTCTTTAAGAGATGGAGGTCGGTGAATGTATTGATGAAACGTTCGAGCTCTTACGCTCGACCCACTCTCAGAATAAGTCTCCAAGGAAAAACTCACCGAAGAAACATACTGGGGCTATATCGCCCATACGTCCACCCTCAAAATCACCTTCCAAACATGCATAGTACACCAAAACAAAATATAATACAGTGGAATTGCCGAGGTTTTAGGGCTAATTTTAATGAACTTGGTCTTCTCAGTCAAAAGTATAAACCTGCTGCTTTTTGCCTGCAGGAAACTCTTTTAAAGAAACCCGAGGCTCAAGATCATTCAGCTTTCAAGCATTATACATCGTATAATGCATGGGCAGATGATAATGATCTTCATATTCGTGGAACGACTGTCTTGGTTAGGAACGACATCATTCACAGTTCTGTGCCATTACAGACAAATTTACAGGCTGTGGCGGTACGCCTAACTTTAGATAAAACAGTTACACTTTGTTCTATTTACGTTTCACCAAGTAAAGCCTTACAGCTGAATGACCTTGAGCTGCTGGTCCGACAACTGCCAACTCCATACATTTTGCTGGGTGATTTTAACGCACACAGCCCCCTTTGGGGGAAATTCCTGCAGTCAATTATTATTATTTATTGGTGCTTAACGCCACATCGACAACAAAGGTCATATCGTGGCGAGAAAGTCATGAAAATGAGTTAAAAGGTAATGGTCAGGACTGCTTTTAAAAAGAAAAAAAATTGTGATAGATGAACGATAATACAATGAAAATGTGAAAATGAATATTCATAATGAAAGAAGAACAACAAATATAATACAAATCAACCTATTGATACCAAATCATGATGGGAAGATTAAAAGACAAAGCTCTAAAACTTGCTAAAAAGGTTGATTTCTTTTAGAAAAGACAAAAGGTAAAAAGTCAATATTATGAAGTAAAAGATGGAATAAAAACAAAGGATCATCACAATAGACATGTCAAAGACAAGAATAATTTAAATAACAATGAGCAATGAGATAAGTGAAAGATGTCTACTTCTAAATCAACCTGATGAACTGAGCTTGATGAGTCTAGAATAAAAACAATTTTAAAATTTGTTAAAAAGGTTGATTACTTTCAAAAATGATACAATTTTGTGTGGGCTCGTATTGTAAAATAGATCTCTAAGGGATCCAACTGTGAAGTACTGCCCTCTAACAAGATTAAAATCAGTACAATTTAAGAGAATGTGCTCCACTGACAACACCTGCTGACATGGAACACATTCTGGTCGCATATTACCCTCCAAAAGAAAGGAATGTGTAAGTCGTGTGTGACCAACATGACACCGTGTCAGAATAACATGATCTTTTCTACAGAGGTTACTAGATGGGTAGTGATCAAATATGTTTGGTCGGAAGCGATGGAGCTTGTTATTTGTCGCCCCATCCCATTCCACCTGCCACATAGATTTGATGTAACAACTAATATGAGGCTTAAAATCACTGAAAGGGATCTTAAAATCAGTGAGAGGCTTGGTTAAAGCCTGTTTTGCTGCACTGTCTGCTCTGGTGTTACCAGCGATACCTACATGTCCGGGTAACCAGCAAAACACGATATCATATTGGTCAGACATGAGAGTTGTTAACTTCTCACGAAGTTCCAAAATGAGAGGGTTCTTCAACCTGGGGTTGAGCAAAGCAAGCAAAGAGGAAAGAGAGTCAGAAAAAATAATCGTCTTCTTTTCCTGTACATTTTCGATATGTTCAAGTGCAAGTTATATAGCTTTAACTTCAGCTGTGAAAATAGAACTCTGATTCGGTATTCTGATTGAGGTGATACCATCACCAGTAACAGCAGCTGATGATACTTTGTCACCATCTTTAGATCCATCTGTATAGATCCTTGTATATGTACTATACTTGGACTTTATTTCGGCATATTTTTGTTTGAACTGCAAGGAATTGGTATCAGATTTTTTGGAAGAAGCAAGGTCCAAAATAACTGTAGGTTTTTTAAGATGCCAAGGAGGAATGTGTGATTTACGGTTTTCTTTTATAGATTCAGAATCAATTTTTGCAGACCCCATGTGGGGTTTAACTCTAATTCCCAATGGAGGAATATGTTTCGGATGTCGGTTAAAAAAGTCAACATTTTGAGGTTCTGAAATACAATTAAAAGCAGGATTTGAAGGATTGGCCAAAAGTTTAGACACATATTGGAGAGACAATTTAATTCTGCGCTTCTCGAGAGAGGGCTCCTCTGCTTCAACAAGCATCGAGTCTATTGGGGATGTTCGAAAAGCCCCTAGACTAATTCTAATACCACTATTGTGAATAGCATCAAGTGGTTTTAGGTATGACTTCCTTGCAGAACCGTAAACTATAGAACCGTAATCTAATTTTGATCGAACGAGTGACCTATACAGATGGAGCAAAGTTTTCTGGTCAGCACCCCAATCAGTGCTACCAACGACCTTCAGTAGGTTCAGAGCTCTCTTACATTTAACTTTTAGTTGTTTTATGTGGGAAGTGAAATTCAGTTTGCTGTCAAACAACAAACCT
This sequence comes from Pictodentalium vernedei, assembly GCA_031216915.1. Lineage (NCBI taxonomy): Eukaryota > Metazoa > Mollusca > Scaphopoda > Dentaliida > Dentaliidae > Pictodentalium > Pictodentalium vernedei. The sequence continues at coordinate 876,513,411 of CM062297.1, read as the reverse complement.
AAGAATTTCACTTCCTTAACAACTTTAATAGGACTCCCATCAAGTTTTAACTCCGGATCGAGGTGATGTTTCCGAAGCTTACAAAAATGAACACAATTTGTTTTCATCTTTGAAAATTTGAAACCATTCTCCGTGGCCCATTTTTGAATTTTGTTTAGGCACAGCTGAAGTTTGCGCTCTATAGCATTCATTTTCTTGCTGCTGTAGCAGATTAAAAAATCATCTACATACAACGAAGAATCTACCATATTCTCAATTGTCTCGATGATGCTATTAATTTTCACCGAAAAAAGGGTAACCGATAAGATACTACCCTGAGGAACCCCCAATTCCTGCTCGTGAGGATCAGATAACGTTGACCCAACACGAACCTGAAATTGGCGGTCCTTTAAAAAGTTTTCAATAAAAATAGGCATACGCCCTCTCAACCCCATGTTAAAAAGATCTTTTAAAATCCCATACGTCCACGTTGTATCATATGCCTTCTCTAGATCAAAGAAGATGGCGACCACATGTTCTTTTCTAGCAAAGGCATTTCTAACAAACGTTTCAAGTCTGACCAAATGATCCACAGTACTTCTCTGGTTTCTGAAACCACACTGAACATCCGCAAGCAGATTGTTCGATTCCAGAAACCAGACAAGTCGGTCATTGATCATCCTCTCCATGGTTTTGCACAGACAACTGGTTAAGGCAATAGGCCTGTAATTGCTTGAGTTGCTGTGATCTTTATCAGGTTTAGGAATAGGAATTATAATTGCTTTACGCCAGGGTGGTGGGAACTGGCCAGTCACCCAAATGCCATTAAAAATTGACAATAAAAGTTCCAGAGATGTTTGTGGCAAATGCTTTAAAATGTGGTAGTGAATTTCATCGGGACCAGTGGCAGTATCCTTTGCTCTATGCAAAGAGTTACGTAACTCTTCCATAGAGAATGGTTCATTGTAATCCTCTAAATTGTTGGAGGTAAATTTGATCTTTTGTTTTTCTTGCTGTTTTTTAATTTTGATAAATTCTGGATTACAATTTTTAGACGACGAATGTTTTGAAAATGTGGAGGCCAAAGTATTTGAAATTTCTGTTTTAGATGTAATTGAGGTGTTGTTTTCCTTCAGGTATTGTACAGTTGATTTTGTTTCTTTTCCTTTAATCTTTTTAATCATTTTCCAAATTTTAGTGATAGGGGTGTTTTGGTTAATCTTAGAAATGTAAGTTTCCCAAGAACTTTTCTTTTTTTGTTTTATATGTCGTCTTGTTTTTGCCCGATTTATACGAAGTTTGTCTAAATTATGTGTAGTTGGTGACTTGTTAAATTCCCTTTCAGCTTTCTTACGATCCTTTATAGCCTGTTTACATTCAATATCAAACCATGGTTTGGTGAAACGTTTTGGATTTGCCGAGGTTTTAGGGATGACTGTGTTTGCAATGTTAAGCAGCTCGTTTGTAAAATGTTGTATTTGGTCAGCACTATCTTGAAATTTCTCCCGTGTGAGGCGTTCAGAACAAAGCGATGAAAAAGTGTCCCAGTCAGCCTTTTTAAAGTTCCACTGGGGCACTCTCTCATCGTCCGCCGGAACTACACTATCCAATACAATTGGAAAGTGATCACTCCCGCACAAGTTATCTTCTACCTTCCACGAAAAATCGAGGAAGATAGAAGGGCATGCAATTGAAAGATCAATCGATGTATACGAACCAGATGCGGGGTGCAGATAAGTGTCTGAACCATCATTAAACAAACACAAGTCATATTTGGTAATGAACTCTTCTACACTTTTACCTTTTACGTCTTCTTGACTGCAGGAAGCTCCCCAAAGAGGGTTATGTGCATTAAAATCACCCAACAAAATGTACGGAGTTGGGAGTTGTTGGACCAGTAACTCAAGATCATTCAGCTGTAGCGTTTTACTCGGTGAAACGTAAATAGAACATAAGGTGATTGTCTTGTCTAAGGTTAGGCGTACCGCTACAGCCTGTAAATTTGATTGCAAAGATACAGGACTGTGAATAATGTCGTTTCTAACCAAGACGGACGTTCCACGAATATGAAGATCAGTTTCATCTGCCCAGGCATTATACGATGTATAATGCTTAAAGGCTGAATGATCCTGAGCCTCGGGTTTTTTTAAAAGAGTCTCCTGCAGGCAAAAAGCAGCAGGTTTATATTTTTGGCTTAGAAGACCAAGTTCATTGAAATTAGCTCTAAAACCTCGACAATTCCACTGTATGATATTATTTCTCTGTGTATTATCCATATTTGGTTGAAGTTTGGGATGGTGGACGTATGGGCGATATTGCCCCAGTGTGTTTCTTTGGTGATTTTGTTTTGGGGGACTTATTCTGAGATGTTGAGCGCAGTTGCTCGAACATTTCGTCAATGCCGTCACCGACATCCATCTTCTCAAAACCTTCAAACCTGTTACGTGTAACAGGGTCTTGAAGGGCCTTTGGTGTTCTGTCTGATAACTGTTTTTGTTTTTTTTCTTTCTCTAATTTCTTTTTTTCCAAATTTTCCTGTTTTTTTCTCTGACTCTGACTTAGATTTTGCTGCTGAGATTTCTGTATATGATCTGTTTTGGATTTTGTGTTGTCGTTTCTAGTTGATTTATTGTTGTCCTGTCTTATTTCCGCTGGTGTAGATTTTTGTTGTGAATGTTCCTTTATGTGTTGTGTCTTAATAATTTCCTGATCAGTGGTGTTTGTTTGTGTAGATCTCACTTGAGCTGAATTGTTATTTCCAATGGTAAAAGCCTGTGATGAGGTTGGTATTGCACCTTTGAGCCAAGTGTATTCAGTTTGGCATGCAACTGATTCAGTTGATTTCTTTTGCTTCAAGGTTGAGGCATAAGATGGTATTGATATATTCATGCCAGGCATTGATGTTACGATGTCTCTGGCCTCCTTAAAACTAATCTGTTTTTCACACTTTACTTTTTGTATCAACTTCTCCTTCTTCCATACAGGGCAATCCTTAGATGATGACATATGATTGCCCTGACAGTTGATACATTTAAATATTGTTGTTTCACATGGCCCTTCATGAGTTAAGCTGCATTTAAAACATACTTCTTTGCCTCGGCAGGAACTCTGCCCATGCCCAAACTTTTGGCACCCGAAGCATCGAAGTGGATTTGGAACATACAAATCCACTCCGACATTCAAGTAACCAATTTTGATAGCTTTTGGTGGTTTAGTGCTATCAAAGGTGCAAATATAAGTATTGGTCTTAATTTGTTTACCCTCTTTTTTAATTTCTACCCGTCTTACAGCTGTTATTCCTTGCGGTTTCAGTTCAAGTGTAATATCTATTTCCTGCATGCCAGCCAGTTCCCGTGTTCTTATGACACCTTTGCTAGTATTTAAGGTTTTATGATAGTCAGCTTTAATATTAAAATCCATAATTTTAGTAGTGTGCAGAAGATTTTGAACTTGAGCTTGTTTAATACACTGTATTAATATATCTCCTGATCTTAATTTTTTGATATCCTGAACAGTTCCTGCAATGCCCTTTATAGCTTTATCAAGAGCAAAGGGATTAATAGTGCTAAGTTTTGTAGTTTCGTCCGTTGAGTGCAGCAGAATAAATTTAGGTATGTTATCTTCAGGTGGTAATAAAGATGCGATCAAATCTTCGTCAGAGTCAGAGTTTCCTAAATCAGTAGCAGAGAAAAGTCTTTTGGTTTTGTTTGGTTTAGATGCCATGGTAGTATTATAAGTTGTTCACTGCCCCGGCTCCCACCCACCACGGAGTCCAACAAGGGGTAGGGTTACTGCCCTGCAGTGAACCCACCGGGTTGCCGGTATTCCCACATACCTGGTATGGGGCAGTATACTCAGCCAGTGTTGGTACCGAAGTATGCCACTGGCTGATTGGCCCGTGTGTGGAAGTGCCAGGTCTTCAGATGACGACCATCCAACCAATCACTTTATAAAACACTGTAATTACGGTTGCCACGTGAAACTGAAACAAACAGTGCAGCAGAAATAAGTATTTGGTTAAAACATTAGTTTAAAAACATCACACAATGGCAATTATGATAAATGATTAAAAGAAATGACTGATTGAATGGCCACCAAATGCCCCCCGACGTGACACCCAGTACTTTTTGGGGTGGGGACTCCCGATTGGCCAGAACGGACCATCCGACCATCCTTCTACTCCCGAAATTGGGGCCAAAGCAGTGTGTTGAACAAGATTATCTCCGAAATGGAGACCAAGGCTCCATCCCGGAGACTGCCCTAACCGGGGCCACGAGTCCTCAACTGCCAGGATTCCTTCTTCCGGGGCCTTCGGAATGCACCTCACGGGAGAACAAGGTGCCTGCCAGATGGTACTAGCAGGATTGATCATTTTGGTCCGGGGCTGCGTATTTATGTATTTCGCAGCGAACCAACTCAATTGAGCAAACCTGCCAATTAGAAATTAGCAAACCCGCCCAATTGAGCAGGCCGTCCTCTATCCGCCACCTGAGGACCCGCCTAGTAGGGGATGATCAAACCCCCCTAGGTCCTGCAGTCAAGAAGATGCAAAAAGTAAAACTGTAGACGAGTTCATTACAAAATATGACTTGTGCCTGTTCAATGATGGGTCAGATACTTACCTGCACCCAGCAGCTGGTTCTTACACTTCAATTGATTTAACAATTGCATGCCCTTCTGTCTTCCTTGATTTTTCATGGAAGGCAGAAGATGACTTGTGCGGGAGTGACCACTTTCCGATTGTGTTGGGGAGTGTAGTTCCGGCGGATGATGAGAGGGTGCCCCAGCGGAATTTTAAAAAGGCTGACTGGGACACTTTCTTATCGCTTTGTTCTGAACGCCTCACACGGGAGAAATTTCAGGACAGTGCAGACCAAATTGAACACTTCACCACAGAGTTGATTGACATTGCAAGCCAAGTCATTCCTAAAACCTCGGTAAATCCAAAACGTTTCACTAAACCGAGGTTTGATACTGAGTGCAAACAGGCTATAAAAGATCGCAAAAAATTTGAGAGGGAATTTATTAAGTTACCAACTACACAAAATTTGGATAGATTACGTATAAATCGGGCAAAAACTAGACGACTTTTAAAACATAAAAAGAAAAGTTCATGGGAAACTTACGTTTCGAAACTAAATCAAAACTCCCCCATCACTAAAATTTGGAAAATGATTAAAAAAATTAAAGGAAAATAAACAAAATCAGCTGTACAACACCTAAAAGATAACAACACACTCATAACATCAAAACAAGAAATTTCAAACAAATTGGCCTCCACATTTTCTAAACATTCGTCGTCTGAAAATAGTAACCCAGAATTCCTCAAACTGAAAAAACAACAAGAAAAACAAAAGATTAAATTTACATCCAATAACTTAGAGGATTACAACGAACCTTTCTCTATGGAAGAGTTAAGTAACTCTTTGCATAGAGCAAAGGATTCTGCCACTGGCCCTGATGAAATACACTATCAACTTGTAAAACATCTGCCTCAAACTTCACTTGCACTATTATTATCTATTTTTAATGACATATGGGTGACTGGCCAGTTTCCACCTTCCTGGCGAAAAGTTACAATAATTCCTGTTCCCAAGCCTGATAAAGATCACAGCAACCCTAGTAATTATAGGCCTATTGCTTTAACAAGTTGTCTGTGCAAAACCATGGTGAGGATGATCAATGATCGACTTGTCTGGTTTCTGGAATCGAACAATCTGCTTGCAGATGTTCAGTGTGGTTTCAGAAACCAGAGAAGTACTGTGGATCATTTGGTTGGATTAGAAACGTTTATAAGAAATGCCTTTGCCAGAAAAGAACATGTGGTCGCCATCTTCTTTGATCTGGAGAAGGCATATGATACAACGTGGACGTATGGGATTTTATTTTTATTGAAAACTTTTTGAGGGACCGCCAATTTCAGGTTCGTGTTGGGTCAACGTTATCTGATCCTCACGGGCAGGAATTGGGGGTTCCTCAAGGACGTATTTTATTTGTTACCCTTTTCTCCGTGAAAATCAATAGTATTATTGATGCAATTGAGAATATGGTTGATTCGTCATTGTATGTAGATGACTTTTTAATCTGCTATAGCAGCAAAAAATGAATGCTATAGAGCGCAAACTTCAGCTGTGTTTGAATAGAATCCAGAAATGGGCTGCAGATAACGGCTTCAAATTTTCTAAGACGAAAACTAATTGTGTTCATTTCAGTAAGCTCCGGAAGCACCACCTTGATCCGGAATTGAAACTAGACGGAAGTCGTATTAATGTTGTTAAGGAAGTGAAATTCTTGGGTTTGTTGTTCGACAGCAAACTGAATTTCACTTCTCATATAAAACAACTAAAGGTAAAGTGTAAAAGGGCACTGAACCTTTTGAAGGTAGTTGGTAGCACTGTTTGGGGTGCTGACCAAAAAACATTACTCCATCTGTATAGATCCCTTGTCAGATCAAAATTAGATTGCGGCTGTGTGGTTTACGATTCAGCAAGAAAGTCATATCTCAAACCTCTTGATGCCATTCATAATAGTGGCATAAGAATCAGCCTTGGTGCTTTTCGAACATGACCAGTAGATTCTATGCTTGTTGAGGCAGAGGAGCCTTCTCGTGAGAAGCGCAGAATTAAACTTTCTCTCCAATATGTTTCAAAACTTCTTTCTAATCCGTCCAACCCTGCATACAATTGTGTCTCAGAACCTCAAAATACTGAATTTTTTAACCGTCATCAGAAACATATCCCTCCATTGGGAATTAGAATTAAACCTCATATGGAGTCTGCCAAAATTGAACCAGTTACAATAAAAGAGAACCGTGAACCACAAACTCCTCCTTGGCATCTTAAGAAGCCAACAGTTATTTTGGACCTAGCATCTACTAAAAAGTCTGAAACAAATTCTCTGCAGTTTAAGCAGAAATATGCTGAAATTAAGTCCAAGTATAGTACATATACAAGGATATATACAGACGGATCAAAAGATGGTGACAAAGTAGCATCAGCTGTTGTTACTGGTGATCATGTCACTTCAATCAGAATACCAAATCAGAGTTCTATTTTCACAGCTGAAGTTAAAGCTTTACAACTCGCGCTCAAACATATCGAGAATGTGCAGGAAAAGAAGTCGATTATTTTTTCCGACTCTCTTTCCTCTTTACTTGCTTTACTCAATCCCAAGTTGAAGAACCCTCTCATTTTGGAACTTCGTGAGAAGTTAACAACTCTCATGTCTGACCAATACGATATCGTGCTTTGCTGGTTACCCGGACATGTAGGTATCGCTGGTAACACCAAAGCAGACAGTGCAGCAAAACAGGCTTTAACCAAGCCTCTCACTGATTTTAACATCCCTTTCAGTGATTTCAAACCACATATTAGTAACTACATCAAATCATTGTGGCAGGCGGAATGGGATGGGGCAACAAATAATAAGCTCCATCGCTTCCGACCAAACATATTTTATCACTACCCATCCAGTAACCTTTGTAGAAAAGATCATGTTATTCTGACACGGTGTCATATTGGTCACACACGACTTACACGTTCCTTTCTGTTAGAGGGTAATATGCGACCAGAGTGTGTTCCTTGTCAGCAGGTGTTGTCACTGGAACACATTCTTTTATATTGTACAGATTTTAATCTTGTTAGAGGGCAGTATTTTACATTACAATCTCTAAGAAATTTATTTTACCATACATGCCCGCATAAAATAATCTCATTTTTGAAAGAAATCAACCTTTTTAATAAATTTTAAAAGTGTTTTTATCCTTTTAGCGTAGACTCCACAAGTCTAAATGTCACCAGGTTGATTTTAGAACTTTAGTCATTACTGTTTCGACTGCTCTTGGTTTTAAGTATTGTTGTGATTATTTCTTATTTTATTGAATTAATTTTAATTCCCACTTGATACTTGTTGTGTCTGTAGTTTTCTCGCCACGATATAGCCTTAGCTGCTGATGTGGCGTTAAGCAACAATAAATAAATAAATAATAAATTGATTTAGGCGGCCGAGAAGAATCAAAAGTCAGAATATACGTATTAGTCTTAACTATTGTACGATCTCTTTTAATTCCAATACCTTTGACATCGCTGACACCTTGTGGTTGAAGTTCCTTTTTGATTTCTAGCACGTCGATGTCAAATAATTCCCTTGTACGAATTACACCTCTGCTGCTGTTAAGGGTTCTATGTGGGAGGGTATTTACATTGATGTCCGCCAGTTTATCAGTGTTCAGCAAATTAATTGACTGTTGTTCTTTGGAACATTCAACTAATAATGCCCCAGATCTTAGTATTTTAACTGTCTCAACTGTGCCAGCTATTCCTTTAATGGCTTTTTCCAACAAAAAAGGATTAATGTTGGATGCCTTTTGATTCTCATCAGCCGCATAAATAATAATGAATTTTGGCCAACTTTTTGCCTTGAAATGCCATGATCAGAATCAGAATCAGAGTCCGAAGTTAAGTCTCTACCACGTTTCTGCTTTTTGTATTTTCCATGTTTATTTTATTTATGATTCATCATTCCATGACCCTTACTCTGAGCCCAACTTTGGGCGTTATGTTGCGGATATCCAGCAAACAGCACCAAGAGTACATGGAAAGCATACTCCCCCAGCGTTGATGCTAATGCATACCGCTGGGGGATTGACCCGTTGAAAGTTAATGGGAAGTGCCAGGTCGTGGCAGCCATCCAACCAATCATTTCAGTAAAAACCAGTTCAACAAAAACTACTTCTGACAACCGACGCAGACAGTACAACAAAACGGAAGATGTTAAAAAGGTATCAAAATAATTAAAAGTCAGTCTGGGTAGTAATGATGAAATAAAACTAAAAGAAATGGCTGATTGAACGACCACCCAATGCCCCCGACGTGACACCCGATATTTTTGGGGTTGGGGGCTCCCGATTGGTCAGAACGGGCCATCCTACCATCCGTCTACGCCCGAAATTGGGGCCAAAGCAGTGTGTTGGACATTATCTGAAAAAATGGAGACCAGGGCCAAACAGAGTTTACGACCTGATCCCCATCCTTGGAGACTGCCCTAACCGGGGCCCAAGTCCCCAACTGCCAGGATTCCTTCTTCCGGGGCCTTCGGAACGCACCTCACGGGAGAACAGGGTGCCTGCCAGATGGTATTAGCAGGATTGATCATTTTGGTCCGGGGCTGCGTATTTGTGTATTTTGCAGCGAACCAGCTCAATTGAGGAAACCGGCCAATTAGAAATTAGCAAACGTGCCCAATTGAGCAGGCCGTCCTCTAGCCGCCACCTGAGGACCCGCCTAGTAGGGGATGATCAAACCCCCCTAGGGGCTACAGAAAATGGTTTTAATGTTTCAAAGACAATAACTAATTGTGTTCATTTTTATAAACTGCGATCGGGAGTTGAACATTGCTGGTAGTCCTATTAAAGTTGTTGAGGAAGTGAAATAAATTCTTAGAACTACGGCACGTGAGTAACACAAGTGGGGTTAATAAAATCCATTGTAACATTTTAACGTCTGGTCATAATCTGTCATAAATATCATTAGACTGACACTTCAAATTTAAGTGCTATTGAAATTGCAAGAGGCCACTCTGTCACCTTATTGATTTTAAATTCGCACTTTCATTACGCATATAAATAAATCACACGACAGTCACCCAGGGCGAAATTTATCATTTGTTTTGCAAACGCCTTGTTGGCAAGTCGCGTTTCATTTACATCGTATTTACCACGTTGTAAGTAATCGAAATGGAAAACAAATTGTTTACCTGTGGAATTGGCGAGAAAGGATTTTCATCCGAGGGTCACAAAAATCGCAACGAGGCTACTGTACACAGGGGAGAGGTTGTACATGGCTGTTCTCTCTGCCCCAAGACTTTCAAGAGAAGGGACAATTTAACGGATCATCTGAAAGTCCATCAAGAAGGTACTTTGAACTGTCAGTTTTGTTCGATGACTTTCTCAACTAAATTCAACAAAGAGAGGCATGAAGGAAGTATACAGTACATACGGTGATGTCAAGAAGTTCCAGTGCATGTTTTGTCTAAAATCCTGTACTCGGAAAGATAAATTAGAAAAAAAAAACATAAGGAGAAATGTCAAGTTTTGACATTCAACTGCGCGACTTGCGGGAAGACGTTTCAACAGCTGATTCAACTTCACCGTCATCACGCCACAATGCATAAACCACCTAAAAGGAAAAGTACTACTGAAGCTACACCTGGACCATTACAAATTCCACGAGAACCCACAAAGATTTCTGATGTCGATCCCGTACTGGATTTGAAAAGTTCTGTGCTGTGGAGGATATATATCTCGAACACTGGGATGCTATTCGCATGCATTTTTTATTATGGACCGTCCAGTGCAGGATATTTTCGGGAAAGTGATATAACCGAACTGGATATTATGAACACTATTTTCATGAAACAGCAGTTGAAATTCAAAATTAATCTCAGTTTCGGATTTATTCTACAACACACAGAAACACAAGATCTTCGTTATTTCCACGCTTCCTCCAACAACGCTCGTGCTCTTGAAGAACATTACATGATAAAAAATGTACAGGATTTTGACAAATTTATAGAAACGATAAATAATCAAGATTTTTTGGAGTCGGTTCGTCAAAGAAGACCGAGTACAAAATGGAGTGTGGAAAGGATTTCAAATGTAACATTTTACATAAATAAAATAACTGACCATCCCATTGGAGCACCTGTAGATTTGCCAGATTATATTACCAATAACAAGACAATTGTCAGTTTGGAGTCTTCAGATGTAAGTGGACTAGCTTACATAGATAATTTGTGTTTATTCCGTTGCCTGGCTCTGTCGAGTGGAGCCGACGTGAAAAACTAGAAAAAACGCAAAGGCTTATTATTATCAGTTCAACGAAGAACCCAAACAGAAATTCAAAGGTGTGAAATTTAGGGAATTACCGTTCATTAAAGATCTATTCAAACTGAATATTATTTTACGAACTGTGTCAGGATGAAACAACACAAGAAACTAGGGCAAAACTCGTTCAGCGTTCACTGGGTAAATATTCGGACACACTGTGTGTGAACTTGTATCAGAACCATTTTAGTTACATCAAAGATATCGGATCGCATACAAAATCCTATGCGAGTCAGAAATATAACAACAAACTGTTTAAAAAATCCTGGTAAGTTGACAGACACAAACAACGTTGCAACGCGGAGGTCGTTTGTCATTTTGAAGGCGGATTTTATTACCCAACCAAATCAGTCTTCGAAAAAATGGAAGAAGAAGGAATTATTGTCCCAGATGAAGATAGACATTATCCGTACAGAGCGGCGTTCGATTTTGAGTCTTATTTCTTTCACGACGACCACCTTGAAAATACGGAAAAAAGGCAGTGGGAAGCTCAGCATGCTCCACTCAGAGTCTCTGTTTGTAGTAATCTAGAAGGATATATGGATCCGCGGCGTTTTATAATGGACGGTGACTCCAGGAAACTCGTTGAGGAAACGATTACGTACTTGGAAAAAATTTCATTCGCTGCCCAAATGAAAATATCAATGATACACAGCTTGACATACTCACAGCACACATAGCTCATCGACGCAGCACTTGAAATGGAACCTAAAAGTCCTAAAGGAGGAAAACACCCGCTTGAAATTTTAGGGGAGGAATTTGACCGCTACAACCAAGAAATGCCAGTACACGGATTCAATAGCTCCAGATCTGACATAAATTTAATCAAGAAAGAACTGACAGGATACTTATTGGATACATCTTCCATTGATTTTGCCATTAAAAACAACAATAGTTTTATGTGTGTCAAAACTCCTTCGTTGCAATTCGTGGACTTTTTAGCCCCAGGCTATAGCTATGATAAATACCTGAAAGCCTATGGGGCGGGGCTGTCAAAGGATTTTTCCCATACGAATGGGTGACAGGTTTGAATAAACTCGTAAATCATTTACCGGATCACAGCGATTTCTTCAGCAAGTTAAAAAAACAAAAAATATTTCTGAAGAGGACTACGCTTACTGCCAGAAAGTATGGAACGGCGAGGGTATGTATACGTTTCGTGATTTCACTGTCTGGTACAATAATTTATATGTTAAACCTTTTCTCGAAGCAGTTGAAACACAATTTGCATTTTACCAAGAACTGAAAGTTGACATGTTCATAGACGCTGTGAGTGTAACCAGAATAACTTTAAAATAGTTATTGTCTACATTGGACAAAAATACTCCGTTTTCATTATTCAATGAGGAAAAACAGTGACCTCTATCACCTCATTAGAAACAACATAGTCGGCGGTCCATCTCTCGTATTCAGCCGGTACCAAGAAAAGGGCGTCACGCTAATTCGCCCCTCTAAGTACAGTAGTCAAGCCAAAACTGCCCAGGGCGTGTTGGGATATGACGCGAACGCGCTTTATCTTTTCGCCCTGAGCCAAGACATGCCAACAGGACCATTTTTCCAACGTAAACCAGAAGATGATTTCAAACCAGTGAAATCCTGTACATTCTGGCGAAAAGCATTTGAATGGTTAGAATTCGTTTTTCTCACACCCAGAAAGTCAACATTGGACACCAATTTAATAGAAAAGAAAAACAATTGGGGAGACGGCGCATCCCCGTAGATGGATGGGATAGTAAAAATAGGACTGTATATCACTTCCTCGGCTGTTAATTTCATGGACAAAGGTGTAATGTAATATAATAATAACTCTTTGGCCAGCCGCTGATTTGTCGCGGTCCTCATAAGAGAAGGCCATCATTCCCCCTGCACCCCGCCCCCTCTTCCCCTCCTCTCCTCCCAGCATTCAGATATAAACTGCTTAATAGTGTCCCTCACTTCCTCTTTTTCAATTTCTTCAATAAGCATTCCTACCCTCTCCCTCGTGTCCCCCTTCAGCCATCTATCCTTTGTTTCTTCACCCCACTTCTGCATTATTCTTCCAGTAAATTTTATTCTATGAGGTATATACTGTGGGCATTCCAAGAGAAAATGTTCCAGGGTCTCCACTACTCCAGAGTGGCACATTTGGCATCCCTTTTCCCCATCTCTCCCAATTTTTCCCCGAAGCTCCAGTGATCTTGATCTCAGTTTGAACAGCAGTGACTCTCCAAAGGTGCCATCTAGGTTTGTTATATATTCTGATGAAGAAGGAAAATCGGAAACCAACTTACATCCATTTCCTCTGGAAAAGACTATGAAGGGAATTGCGGAGACTCTCAGCAGTGTGACGAAATTACGATCAGGAGGGCTGTTGATAGAATACTACAGAGAAAACCAGGCAAAAACTTTACTGCAGACTGCAAAACTATTAAATTTAAAGGTCAGAGTTTACCCCCATAGGACATTAATTAGCAGCAAATGGCTAGTACGAAATGAGGAAACTCTGGTATTGACCCATTAGAAATAAAAGAGTTGAAATCACAAGGCGTAAGTAACGTAAAGAGAATAGAGATACGAAAAGATGGGAACCACAGTGAAAACAAACATATATATTTACATTTGAAACTGTAAAACCACCGAAATCTGTCCAGGTCGGTTTCATGAACATCTAAGTCGATTTGTATATTCCAAATCCACTTCGATGCTTCAGATGTAAAAATATGACCATGGACAAAATAGCTGCAGGGGAAAAGAAACATGTCATAATTGTGATCAGCAACATCAGGACCCTTGCAATAACACCGGCACCCCGCGGGAACCCCGGAAGTGAAGCAGTGCCTGTTCACTGCTGTAAACATGCTCTGTTTTATTGGTAAAATATGACCCAGTCACCAATGCTTGGGAGGTGCAAAGTCTCTAAAATGACTTATTAACTACGCCTTCCTCCACCCATGAAGCGGCCCCTAATATGATATGACACTGGCTGTTAATGTGTCATTAAACACTAACAAAAATACTGAGAGGGTGTCATGTTAGTCACACCTAACTTACACATTCTTTTTTGTTGGGGGGTAACTTGCGACGCGAGTGTGTTCTCTGCCAGCAGTTGCTGTCTGTGCAACACATTCATTTACATTATATATTTATTTTATTTTTTGGTTCTTAACGCCACATCAGCAGCTAAGGCTGTACAGTCCATTTTTAACCTTCCAAAGCTTGCTGATGAGACATTTTTCCATCCACAACAAACTTTGACAGGGACTGTACAAACTGTGATGCCTCGGGGTCTGTTTTCTTTTTGACGAGCCATTCACATTCCTACATTTCAACCACTGTTAAATTTAAAGTATTTCTGAAATAACTGGTGATGTCAAGCGTTTCACTGTAAAGATCCTTCGTGGATTTACCATTTGTTTGAATGAGAAACTGTCCGTTTTTGTCTGTTTACATTACACCTTTGTCCATGAAAATAACAGCCGTGAAACTGATATACAGTCCTATTTTTACTATCCCATCCATCAAGGGGGATGCTCTGTCTCCCCAATTGTTTTTCTTTTCTATTAAATTGGTGTAAAATGTTGACTTTCTGGGTGTGAGAAAAACGAATTCTAACCATTCAAATGCTTTTCGTCAAATTGATACGAATGTTAACTCTCGCTAAATGTGATACGCGAGAGACAAGCAACCCCCCCCCCTCCCCCGCCCTAAAAAAATTAAATAACGACACATTTTAAAGATCAAACAAAACTGAAGTCCCATCCGCGCACACAGTTGATTCTGCTGGTAATAATACGAACAGAATCATTCGCTTGTGAGCAAACAAATTACCCGGATATTGAAAACAACGCTCTTTATCAGACGTATTTTTTACATTTTATTTTCAAACTTACTTTTGGAAGCATTGTGCAATTCGATGGCATCTCGCATATTTAATCTCGGATAGGCTAGGCTAAGAATTTTATTTATTGATGCGTTTCGCTCTACCAACAGCCAAAGCTATATACTTGCGAATAAAACGGTTTCTAGGGCAAAAAGATTTCCAGTATTATGAAGCAATAATTGATTTAAATAGCGTGCACGATGACCTTCAGTACTGAGGCGCACTGCACGTCGATGGTGCACCTGTCCTCTCAACCAATGCTAACCTCGCTTCTGCATGGTTAGTACGTTGGGAAGCCATGGAGATGACCGCCATTGCTCGGTGGCTCACTCCGGGCCTTTGGTTTTCTCCACCACTAAAACTGTCCAACCCGAGCAGAACACGAATTCATATCCAAACTAAGAAGGTTCTTCAATTTGAGGTTGAGTACAGCAAGAAAAGAGGATAGCGAATCGGAAAAGATGATCGACTTCTTTTCTTGTATTTTCTATATGTGTTCAAGCGCAAGTTGCAATGGTCAGTCAGTGGTGTGCTTCGGCATCAACACTGACTGAGTATACTGTTCCATCCCAAGTATGTGGGTATACTGTCAACCCGGTGATTTCACTGCATGGCATAAACCATACGCCTTGTTGTGCTCCCTGGTGGGTGGGAGCCAGGGCAATGAATCTTCAAATCTCTAAATATGGCAACCAAAAACAAAACAAAACGACGGTATCAACCATCAAACAATTCAAAATCCTCTGACTCTGACATTCAGTATGATTCGTCAAAGACTTCTAAAGATTGATTAAATAAAAATGAATTTTGGTCAAAGAAAGTAAACAAAGCAATAAATGTCAACCCCTTTTTATTAGATAAGGCTATTATAGGAATCGCTGGGACAGTTCAAATGTTAAGCTCAGGTGGCATTTTGATTGAATGTACTTCAAATTTACAGTCTATCCGTCTCTTAAAAACTCAAACGCGTCGGGAGGTTGACCATCCATTACTAGTCGGGTCCTCAGGTGGCGGATAGATGACGGTCTGCTCAATTGGGCAGGTTTGCTGGTTTTAAATTAGCGGCTTCCTAGGGAGTTTGACTGTCCCCTACTAGGCGGGTCCTCAGGTGGCGGATAGAGGACGGCCTGCTCAATTGGGCAGGTTTGCTAATTTCTAATTGGCACGTTTGCTCAATTGAGTTGGTTCGCTGCGAAATACTCAAATACGAAGCCCCGGACCAATATGATCAATCCTGCTAATACCGTCTGGCAGGCACCTTGTTCTCCCGTGAGGTGCGCTCCGAAGGCCCCGGAAGAAGGAATCCTGGTAGTTGAGGACTCGAGCCCCGGTTAGGGCAGTCTCCGGGATGGAGCCCTGGTCTCCATTTCGGAGATAATGTTCAACACACTGCTTTGGCCCCAATTTCGGGAGTAGACGGATGGTCGGATGGCCCGGTCTGGCCAATCGGGAGCCCCCAACCCCAAAAATATCTGGTGTCACGTCGGGGGGCATTGGGTGGTCATTCAATCAATTATTTCTTTTACTTTGATTTTACCATTACTACCCTATACTGACTTTTGGTTATTTTAATACTTTCCGAACATCTTCCGTTTTGTTGCTCTGTCTGCGTTCGTTGTCAGTGGTAGTTTTTGTTGCACTTTTTTAGGGAAATTGTTGGTTGAATGGCCACCACGACCTGGCACGTGTCTCAAATTCTACGGGTCAATCGGTCAGCGGATATGCTTTTGCATCAAGGCTTGTCGAGTATGCTTCATAAAAACTCCTGGTGCTGTTCGCTGGATATACCGCGACATAACCCCCAAGGTTGGGCTCAGAGTAAGGGTGGGAGCTATGTGGAGAAGAATCAAACTGAAAAAAACAAAATGGATAAACCAAACAAATTACAAAAACGAGGACATGACACAGATTCTGATTCTGACAATGACATACAAAACAATCTTTCAAATTCTTGGCCTAAATTCGTAATTGTTTATTCCGATGAAGAAGGGAAAGAAGTTACCGATATTAATCCTTTTGCGTTGGAAAAACCTATAAAGGGAATAGCTGGCACTGTCAATAGTATAAAAAATTAAGATCTGGTGGACTATTGATAGAATGTAGTAGACAAAAACAGGCATTAAATTTATTACAAACAACAAACATAGTTGATATGAAGGTCAATGTTTCCCCCCACAAAACACTAAATAGCAGCAAGGGAGTCATAAGAACAAGGGAATTATGAACGATCTTGAGCCTCGGGTTTCTTTAAAAGAGTTTCCTGCAGGCAAAAAGCCGCAGGTTTATATTTTTGGCTTAGAAGACTAAGTTCATTAAAATTTGCTCTAAAACCTCGGCAATTCCACTGTATAATATTATTTTTCATATTTGGTTGGAGAATTAGAGGGTGGACGTATGGGCGAAATAGCCCCAGATGTTTTCTTAGGTGAATTTTTCCTCGGAGATTTATTCTGTGAGGAATATTTTCTCGGGGATCTATTCTGTGAGGAATTCGAACGTAAGTGATCGAATGTTTCGTCGATACACTCACCGACCTCCATGTCCTCAAGGCCTTCAAACCCATTACGAGTAACAGGATCTTGAAGAGCCTTGGGAGTTCTGTCTGATTGTTTGTGTGTTTCTGTATTCTTCTGGCTTTTAGCTTGACTCTTCTTCTGATTCTGACTAAGTTTTTGAATGTGTGGTTTCGGTTATGTTTGGTCTTTTTTTGGTTCTGATCTTGGTTCCTTTACTTTTTTTCCTTCTGGTTTTTGTTTTTCTTGTTCTTTCTGTGGATTTGGTATTAATTTATTTTCTATTGTTGTCCGAGCAGTTGATGGTGTTTGGGT
Source organism: Pictodentalium vernedei (assembly GCA_031216915.1). Taxonomy (NCBI): domain Eukaryota; kingdom Metazoa; phylum Mollusca; class Scaphopoda; order Dentaliida; family Dentaliidae; genus Pictodentalium; species Pictodentalium vernedei. Next base: position 876,495,863 of record CM062297.1, on the reverse strand, counting down.
GGATTTTGGTTCAGTTTCGTCTGACTGTTCTGTTGTAAAAGCTTGTATTAGAGATGGTAATGTGCCTCTAATCCAAGTATACTGGGTTTGGCAACCTACTGCCACTGATGGTACTTTCTGTGATACTTTTGCGATGACATATTCATGCCAGGCATCGACATTACCATCTCTCTGGCCTCTTTGAAACTTACTTGTTTTTCACATTTTATTTTTTGGATTTGTTTTTCTTTTTGCCAAACAGGGCAGTCCTTTGACGCAACTACGTGGCCGCCCTGGCAATTACAACATTTAATAGTATTTGTGCAGGGGTCGTGATGTTCCTGACCACACTTAAAGCAGATAGTTTTCCTCTACAATTGTTCTGACCATGACCAAACTTTTGACATCTGAAGCATCGAAGAGGATTTGGAATATACAAATCCACTCCGATGTTCATATAACCATCTTTAATTGATTTAGGCGGCCGAGAAGAATCAAAAGTCAGAATATACGTATTAGTCTTAACTATTGTACCATCTCTTTTAATTTCAATACGTTTGACATCGCTGACACCTTGTGGTTGAAGTTCCTTTTTGATTTCTAGCACGTCGATGTCAAATAATTCCCTTGTACGAATTACACCTCTGCTGCTGTTAAGGGTTCTATGTGGGAAGGTATTTACATTGATGTCCGCCAGTTTATCAGTGTTCAGCAAATTAATCGACTGTTGTTCTTTGGAACATTCAACTAATAATGCCCCAGATCTTAGTATTTTAACTGTCTTAACTGTGCCAGCTATTCCTTTAATGGCTTTTTCCAACAAAAAAGGATTAATGTTGGATGCCTTTTGATTCTCATCCAACAAAAAAGGATTAATGTTGGATGCCTTTTGATTCTCATCAGCCGCATAAATAATAATGATTTTTGGCCAACTTTGTGACTGTGAAATGTCATGATCAGAATCAGAATCAGAGTCCGAAGTTAAGTCTCTACCACGTTTCTGCTTTTTGTATTTTGTATTTTCCATGTTTATTTTATTTATGATTCATCATTCCATGACCCTTACTCTGAGCCCAACTTTGGGGGTTATGTTGCGGATATCCAGCAAACAGCACCAAGAGTACATGGAAAGCATACTCCCCCAGCGTTGATGCTAATGCATACCGTTGAGGGATTCACCCGTTGAAAGTTAATGGGAAGTGCCAGGTCGTGGCAGCCATCCAACCAATCATTTCAGTAAAAACCAGTTCAACAAACACTACTTCTGACAACCGACGCAGACAGTGCAACAAAACGGAAGATGTTAAAAAGGTATCAAAATCATTAAAAGTCAGTCTGGGTAGTAATGATGAAATAAAATTAAAAGAAATGGCTGATTGAACGACCACCCAATGCCCCCGACGTGACACCCGATATTTTAGGGGTTGGGGGCTCCCGATTGGTCAGAACGGGCCATCCGACCATCCGTCTACGCCCGAAATTGGGGCCAAAGCAGTGTGTTGGACATTATCTGAAAAAATGGAGACCAGGGCCAAACAGAGTTACGACCTGATCCCCATCCTTGGAGACTGCCCTAACCGGGGCCCAAGTCCCCAACTGCCAGGATTCCTTCTTCCGGGGCCTTCGGAACGCACCTCACGGGAGAACAGGGTGCTTGCCAGATGGTATTAGCAGGATTGATCATTTTGGTCCGGGGCTGCGAATTTGTGTATTTTGCAGCGAACCAGCTCAATTGAGGAAACCGGCCAATTAGAAATTAGCAAACCTGCCCAATTGAGCAGGCCGTCCTCTATCCGCCACCTGAGGACCCGCCTAGTAGGGGATGATCAAACCCCCTAGGGGCTACAGAAAATGGTTTTAATGTTTCAAAGACAATAACTAATTGTGTTCATTTTTATAAACTGCGATCGGGAGTTGAACATTGCTGGTATTCCTATTAAAGTTGTTGAGGAAGTGAAATAAATTCTTAGAACTACGGCACGTGAGTTACACAAGTGGGGGTAATAAAATCCATTGTAACATTTTAACGTCTGGTCATAATCTGTCATAAATATCATTAGACTGACACTTCAAATTTAAGTGCTATTGAAATTGCAAGAGACCAATCTGTCACCTTATTGATTTTAAATTCGCATATAAATAAATCACACGACAGTCACCCAGGGCTAAATTTATCATTTGTTTTGCAAACGCCTTGTTGGCAAGTCGCGTTTCATTCACATCGTATTTACCACGTTGTAAGTAATCGAAATGGAAAACAAATTGTTTACCTGTGGAATTGGTGAGAAAGGATTTTCATCCGAGGGTCACAAAAATCGCAAGGAGGCTACTGTACACAGGGGAGAGGTTGTACATGGCTGTTCTCTCTGCCCCAAGACTTTCAAGACAGGGGACAATTTAACGGATCATCTGAAAGTCCATCAAGAAGGTACTTTGAACTGTCAGTTTTGTTCGATGACTTTCTCAACTAAATTCAACAAAGAGAGGCATGAAGGAAGTATACAGTACATACGGTGATGTCAAGAAGTTCCAGTGCATGTTTTGTCTAAAATCCTGTACTCGGAAAGATAAATTAGAAAAAAAAAACATAAGGAGAAATGTCAAGTTTTGACATTCAACTGTGCGTCTTGCTGGAAGACGTTTCAACAGCTGATTCAACTTCACCGTCATCACGCCACAATGCATAAACCACCTAAAAGGAAAAGTACTACTGAAGCTACACCTGGACCATTACAAATTCCACGAGAACCCACAAAGATTTCTGATGTCGATCCCGTACTGGATTTGAAAAGTTCTGTGCTGTGGAGGATATATATCTCGAACACTGGGATGCTATTCGCGTGCATTTTTTATTATGGACCGTCCAGTGCAGGATATTTCCGGGAAAGTGATATAACCGAACTGGATATTATGAACACTATTTTCATGAAACAGCAGTTGAAATTCAAAATTAATCTCAGTTTCGGATTTATTCTACAACACACAGAAACACAAGATCTTCGTTATTTCCACGCTTCCTCCAACAACGCTCGTGCTCTTGAAGAACATTACATGATAAAAAATGTACAGGATTTTGACAAATTTATAGAAACGATAAATAATCAAGATTTTGTGGAGTCGGTTCGTCAAAGAAGACCGAGTACAAAATGGAGTGTGGAAAGGATTTCAAATGTAACATTTTACATAAATAAAATAACTGACCATCCCATTGGAGCACCTGTAGATTTGCCAGATTATATTACCAATAACAAGACAATTGTCAGTTTGGAGTCCTCAGATGTAAGTGGACTAGCTTACATAGATAATTTGTGTTTATTCCGTTGCCTGGCTCTGTCGAGTGGAGCCGACGTGAAAAACTAGAAAAAAACGCAGGGGCTTATTATTATCAGTTCAACGAAGAACCTAAACAGAAATTCAAAGGTGTGAAATTTAGGGAATTACCCCTCATTGAAGATCTATTCAAACTGAATATTATTTTACGAACTGTGTCAGGATATAACAACACAAGAAACTAGGGCAAAACTCGTTCAGCGTTCACTGGGTAAATATTCGGACACAATGTGTGTGAACTTGTATCAGAACCATTTTAGTTACATCAAAGATATCGGATCGTATACAAAATCCTATGCGTATCAGAAATTTATCAACAAACTGTTTAAACAATCCTGGTAAGTTGACAGACACAAACAACGTTGCAAAGCGGAGGTCGTTTGTCATTTTCAAGGCGGATTTTATTACCCAACCAAATCAGTCTTCGTAAAAATGGAAGAAGAAGGAATTATTGTCCCAGAGGAAAATAGACATTATCCCTACAGAGCGGCGTTCGACTTCGAGTCCTATTTCGTTCAAGACGACCTACCCGAAAACACGGAAAAAGGCAGTGGGAAGCTCAGCATGCTCCACTCAGTGTCTCTGTTTGTAGTAATCTAGAAGATTATATGGATCGCGGCGTTTTATAATGGACGGTGACTCCAAGAAACTCGTTGAGGAAACGATTACGTACTTGGAAAAAATTTCATTCGCTGCCCGAATGAAAATATCAATGATACACAGCTTGACATACTCACAGCACACATAGCTCATCGACGCAGCACTTGAAATGGAACCTAAAAGTCCTAAAGGAGGAAAGCATTATTGTCCCAGATGAAGATAGACATTATCCGTACAGAGCGGCGTTCGATTTTGAGTCTTATTTCTTTCACGACGACCACCTTGAAAATACGGAAAAAAGGCAGTGGGAAGCTCAGCATGCTCCACTCAGAGTCTCTGTTTGTAGTAATCTAGAAGGATATATGGATCCGCGGCGTTTTATAATGGACGGTGACTCCAGGAAACTCGTTGAGGAAACGATTACGTACTTGGAAAAAATTTCATTCGCTGCCCAAATGAAAATATCAATGATACACAGCTTGACATACTCACAGCACACATAGCTCATCGACGCAGCACTTGAAATGGAACCTAAAAGTCCTAAAGGAGGAAAGCATCCGCTTGAAATTTTAGGGGAGGAATTTGACCGCTACAACCAAGAAATGCCAGTACACGGATTCAATAGCTCCAGATCTGACATGAATTTAATCAAGAAAGAACTGACAGGATATTTATTGGATACATCTTCTATTGATTTTGCCATTAAAAACAACAATAGTTTTATGTGTGTCAAAACTCCTTCGTTGAAATTCGTGGACTTTTTAGCCCCAGGCTATAGCTATGATAAATACCTGAAAGCCTATGGGGCGGGGCTGTCAAAGGATTTTTCCCATACGAATGGGTGACAGGTTTGAATAAACTCGTAAATCATTTACCGGATCACAGCGATTTCTTCAGCAAGTTAAAAAACAAAAAATATTTCTGAAGAGGACTACGCTTACTGCCAGAAAGTATGGAACGACGAGGGTATGTATACGTTTCGTGATTTCACTGTCTGGTACAATAATGTAGATGTTAAACCTTTTCTCGAAGCAGTTGAAACACAATTTGCATTTTACCAAGAACTGAAAGTTGACATGTTCATAGACGCTGTGAGTGTAACCAGAATAACTTTAAAATAGTTATTGTCTACATTGGACAAAAATACTCCGTTTTCATTATTCAATGAGAAAAACAGTGACCTCTATCACCTCATTAGAAACAACATAGTCGGCGGTCCATCTCTCGTATTCAGCCGGTACCAAGAAAAGGGCGTCACGCTAATTCGCCCCTCTAAGTACAGTAGTCAAGCCAAAGCTGCCCGGCGTGTTGGGATATGACGCGAACGCCCTTTATCTTTTCGCCCTGAGCCAAGACATGCCAACAGGACCATTTTTCCAACGTAAACCAGAAGATGATTTCAAACCAGTGAAATCCTGTACATTCTGGCGAAAAGCATTTGAATGGTTAGAATTCGTTTTTCTCACACCCAGAAAGTCAACATTTTACACCAATTTAATAGAAAAGAAAAACAATTGGGGAGACAGAGCATCCCCGTTGATGGATGGGATAGTAAAAATAGGACTGTATATCAGTTTCACGGCTGTTATTTTCATGGACAAAGGTGTAATGTAAATAGACAAAAACGGACAGTTTCTCATTCAAACAAATGGTAAATCCACGAAGGATCTTTACAGTGAAACGCTTGACATCACCAGTTATTTCAGAAATACTTTAAATTTAACAGTGGTTGAAATGTAGGAATGTGAATGGCTTGTCAAAAAGAAAACAGACCCCGAGGCATCACAGTTGTACAGTCACTGTCACAGTTTGTAGTGGATGGAAAAATGTCTCATCAGCAAGTTTTGGATAGTTAAAAATGGACGGTTATTTGGCCTGATTGAGTGCGACATACACGTGTCAGAATGTTTGAAAAATTACTCTGAAGAAATGTGTCCAATTTTCAAAAACACAAACATTTCAAGAGACGTCATAGGTGAGCATATGAAAGCTAACGCTGAGGAAAATAAAATTATGCCCTAACCGAGAAGATCATTCATTGGAAGTTCCAAAGGAGAAAAGATACTTTTGGCAACACCTCTGTTAAAGTGGTATCTCGATCACGGACTGGTCGTAACAACAATTCATTCAGTATGAACCTAAAAACTGTTTTCAAAAATTTGCAAATTTTGTCTCGGAGGCCCGCCGATCTGGAGACAGTGACCCGGATAAAACCATAATTGCTGATATTTTTTAGCTGATGTGGAACTCTACCCGTGGGTAGTGTATCACAAATAAACAGCGGGATGTCAAATACTGCCATGGTTCAACAGCAGTTAGGCAAATAAATGATAAATCGTTTCGTGCCTTGAACTGTATGGAAGACGATCTCTATAAAGTCGAGAGAAAAAAATAAGACCATTAAAATGGATCTTCCACTTCATATAGGGTTTTTCGTATATCAGTACGCCAAACTGAGAATGTTGGAATTTTATTACGATTTTTTTGGATGTGTATTTGGACAGGCGAGATTTCGAGTACTGCGAAAAGGATACCGATTCTGCTTATTTAGCACTATCGGCCTCAAATATTGAACAACTCGTGAGATCGGAAAAGCGAGAAAATTTCTATAAAGAATGTAATAACTGGTTCCCGGCTACAGCCTGTGAAAAACACCAACAGGACTTTGTAACAGCAGAATTGAACGGATGTGACTGGCTCCCATCCACTTGCTGTAAAACCCAAACAGCTTACGATAAGAGAACCCCCGGACTGTTCAAAACAGAATTCGATGGAGACGGAATTATTGCTCTTTGCAGAAGACCCACTTCTGTTTTGGTGCTACAAACAAATGCAGTTGCAAAGGGGAGAAATTTGTAAGCAACATTATGAAATGAAAATAGAGAAATATCTTGATGTTATCTTGATGTGTTGAAAACTAAACAGAGTGTGTCAGGCATAATAAACAAAGGCTTCACGGCGAATCAGCATAACATGTTGACGTATACCCAGACAAGAAGTGTACCCTCATATTTTTATCCCAAGAGGAAAGTGTGTGCAGATTGCGTAAGCACACCTCCACTGGATTTGTGAGTACCAAACAAATGGGCCTTTGTTCTAATATGGTGATAGGGGGCTGTATGTCGTTATAGACCACATAGCCGTCGTGGGCTACGATAATTGATAAGCATTACTACGAAAATGTGCAGCAATTTCGTAGTGACGTTTGTTAAATATTGTGACCGACAAAGTAGTTTGAAGGGTGAAGGAGTAAATACTCCCCTACTTCCGAACTGCATCTGCGGGAAATCCACTTGAGTCCCGGGCCGGGGCCAAACGGTCTCCATAAATTATTGTTTAACTTAATTTAAAAAATAAAGAAATTTTGTTGTTTTCCATCTAAGTTTTATTATTAAAAATAAACACGACAATACAAGCCATGTAAAAAATGTTACAATGTATTGTGCAAATTTATGATATGAAAAAATTATATAATATCGAAAAACTATACATAAAAAAACTAGAGGGTGTGTCATTTGTGAGCAAAGCACACTATGGTGTATCCCCCACATTTGCATTCTTGACTTTGTATGAATGCTTGATACAAAGATGAAATGTATTATATGACACACTTAAATCATATTGAGTAGCACAGGTGACACGGCTTCGTGCGCATCTACAGACTCCATTGCAACATTTGAGCATGGTTTTAGCATTTCGAATTACATACTCTAGGAGCCATTCACCGGGAACGGTCTAAGAAAACACGAAAGTGGCACCTAAAAAGTCCAAAACCTTCGTGCACATCTACAGACCCTACTGCAACATTTGAGCATGATTTTAGTGTTTCGAATTACATACCCTATGAGCCTTTTGCCGGAAAAGGTCTAAGGAAACACTTAAGTGGCAACGGTGGCACAGCCACATGGCACCTGTAAAATCTGAAACCTTTGTGCACATCTACAGATCATTTAGCAACACCCTAGTGCAGTTATAGAACTCTGAATTACATAGGCTGGGATTATTCGAAAGAAATGTGAAAAATTAGCGCATTTTTCAAGTGGCTCCACAGAAGCCACCTGGTGGAGCAGAACTTTAAAAGTGGTATTTTTTGAATTACACAGACCCTATTGAACAACTGTAGAAAGTTACAGCGTTTCGAATTACAAAACCAGACTGACGGAAGGACGGACATATGTATGAAGATCACGACAATATCCCCGCATTTTTTAAAACATATTGTACATGTCAAACTTATCAGGAATACAATTCAAATTTTTCAAATTTACAAGCATACAAAAACTAGTTGACAATTATTCAAAGTTGATTAATCGTTTTTACAATGATTTGAATTCGATCAATCGGTTTTACAATGATTTAAATTCGATGATTCATTCACTTTAAAAAATAAATACTTGTAAATATTCAAAAAATGTCTTTCGACAGACAGGACAGCTGTTTAATTGTTTACACTTAACGCAGCAGCACAAGTGATTATGTGGCGAATCAAAAAAGTTGATTGCGCTTCCAGGCATACACAACTGTTCATTTTAGTGTCAGCTTTAGGAATCTCTTCTTCTAATTTTTCCGTCTCTTCTTCTTCCGGGGGGATTTTATCCACAAACGGGCAGAGGGGTTCAAATCTTCGGTGTTCTGCTTTGACAACATACGCCGCAAAAAAAACATATCGTCTTGTCTTCGGTTCCCATGTAGAAAAAAACACACCTCGCCAACTCCCTCGGGCTTTTAGCACACTCGCTAGGAAGCATAGACTCGAACGTTTTTAGTCTGTGTGCTTCTAAGGTGTACTTTGGATAAATTGGTGGGAGGTTTATTACTCCACGTAAGATATTCTCCAGTTCAGCTTCGGTTTCACAAGAGACACTCAGTACTGGTTATTTATATATTATTCATTTATGGTGCTTTACGCCACATCAGCAGCTTAGGCTATATCATGGCGATGAAAGTGTATATTTCAAGACCATTGATTAAAATAGGAAACAAATGGAATAAGAGGTTTAAAAATGTTGAGTGTGAAACACAATGAGAAAGTGAGACCAGTAGTACAAAACATACTGTGTAAATCAACAATGTTTTACTTCATAATTGATGTTTTTTATATACCTTTGTTTCCTCGCCACTAGATAGCCTTAGCTGCTGATGTGGCGTTAAGCACCAAAAATGAAATAAATATATAATGTAAATGAATGTGTTGCACAGACAGCAACTGCTGGCAGAGAACACACTCTGGTCGCAAATTACCCTCCAACAAAAAGGAATGTGTAAGTAAGGTGTGACCAACATGACACTCTGTCAGTATTTTTTTTAGTGTTTAATGACACATTGACAGCCAGTGTCATATATTAGTGACCGCTTTATGGGTGGAGGAAGGCGTAGTACCCGGAGATAACCACTAAACAACGACGAGCAGCTATCAGCCTCGGGCCATCCGATCATTCTTCTACTCTTTATGGCGGAGATCAGGGCTAAATCAGTGTTTATGGCCTTATCTTCATCCTGGATATTTGCCTTAACCGGGGCCCAGTCTGTTCTCAACTTCCAGGATTCCTTCCTCCGGGACCTTTGGAAAGCATGTGATGGGAGCACAAGGTGCCTGCAAGATGGTATTAGCAGGATTGACCATTTTGGTCCGGGGCTGCGTATTCGTATATTCCACAGCAAACCAGCTCAGTTGAGCAAACCTAATTTAGAACCAGCAAACCTGCCCAATTGAGCAGGCCGCCCTCTATCCGCCACCAGAAGACCCGCCTAGGAGGAGATGGTCAGACCCCCGCCCCCTAGGATCTGACTCATCATTGAACAAACACAATTCATATCTTGTAACAATTTCCTCTATTCTCTTGCCTTTCAGGTCTTTTTTGCTGCAGGAATCGCCCCAAAGTGGTCTACAGGCGTTTCAATCAACCAACAAAATGAACGGAGTTGGGAGGTCCATTTATCAGATCTTCAAGATCAGTCAACTGAAGAGGTTTATTTGGCCACACATAAATTGAACATAACGTGACTGTCTTGACTAAGGTCAGGCGTACCGCTACAGCCAGTAAATTTGGTTGTAAAGGTACAGAACTATGAATAATGTAGTTTTTAGACTAAGACAGACGTTCCCCATACATGAATGTCATTTTCATCTGCAGAAGCTTTATACAAAGTATAACCATTGAAAACAGAATGATCAGTTGTATTAGGGTTCTTCAGGAGTGTTTCCTGTAAGCAAAAAGCAGCAGCTTTATATTTTTGACACAAAAAGCCCAATTCATTAAAATTTTCCTTAAAACCTCGGCAATTCCATTATATTAATTCCAGAGTATTTGTATTATCCATGTTTAGTTGGAGATTTGGAAGTTTGGCGTATTGGCGAAATTACCCCATTGAGGTTTCCTGGGAGATTTTCTGCTTGGAGACCCTCCCTGAGACGAAGTCGGGTGCATTTTGCTTGAAAAAGAGGTGTTGATACATTCATCAACATCCATATCTTGAAAGCCTCCCAACATGTTCGACGCAACAATTTTTTATTTTTTATGGTTCTGTTTGGGGTTATGTTTTGCTGTTCCTTATCTTTGCACTTTTGCTCTCTGTTGTATTTCCTTCTTTAACTCTGATTAAAATTTTGTAATTCTGTTTTTGGTTTAGTTTGATCTTTCCTTTAATCTCAATTGTTTTAGGTTTATTTTGATATTTCTCCGGATTGTTGTTTTTCTGCTGTTATTGGAGTAGAGCTCGGAGTTTAAGTTGATTTCGGTTCGGTTTCTTGAGGTTGTGGAATTGTAAAAGGGTCTATCAAAGTTGGCAGAACACTGTCGTTTAACCAAGTATGTTGGGCCTGGCACGCAATAGATTTGCTGTGATCTTTTTGAGTGACTTTGGTTGCATATGTGGTCGACGGACTCATACCAGGCATTGCTCTATTTCCCTGGCTTCTTCAAAACTTATCTGCTTCTCACATTTAATTTTCTGTATATATTTTTCTTTTTTCTATGCAAGACAATCACTAGAAGATGCAGTATGGTTGCCCTGGCAGTTACAGCAAATGGCGGTGTTTTTATATTTATATGTGTTTAAGATCACATATGTTTGCACAATGGCTAATCATGACCACAACATGAGTATCAACTCAGGACCAGGGGGTGAGTGTTAATAAGCCATGCTGCCCATTTCAGAGAGTTTGCACCTCCCAAGCATTGGTGACTGGGTCATATTTTACCAATAAAATAGAGCATGTTTACAGCAGTGAACAGGCACTGCTTCACTTCCGGGGTTCCGCGGGGTGCCGGTGTTATTACAAGGGTCCTGATGTTGTTGATCACAATTATAACATGTTTATTTTCCCCTGCAGCAATTTTATTCATGGTCATATTTTTACATCTGTAGCATCGACGTGGATTTGGAATATACAAATCGACTTAGATGATCATGAAACCTACCTTGACAGATTTCGGTGGTTTTACAGTTTCAAATGTAAATATATATGTGTTTGTTTTTACTGTGGTTCCATCTTCTCGTTTCTCTCCGATTCTCTTTCTTGTTTACAGGCTCTTCTCAACCCCAGGTTGAAGAACCCTCTAATCTTGTCACTTCGTGAACGCCTTACTGTAATGAAGTCTGACCAATGTGATATTGTGTTTTGCTGGTTACCTGGACACGTTGGTATTGCTGGTAACACCAGGGCAGACAGTGCAGCGAAACAGGCTCTAAGCCAATCACTGATTTTCCAATTCCTTACAGTGATTACAAGCCACTTATTTCTAAATACATCCGGTCGTTGTGGCTGTCGGAATGGGATGGAGCTACCAATAACAAGCTCCACCGATTCCGATCAACTGTGTCTGATTATTATCCTCTTTCTCATCTTTGTCGAAAAGATCACGTTATCCTTACACGATGTCATATTGGTCATACCAGACTCACTCATAGTTTCTTATTAGAGGGCACTCTGCGACCTGAATGTGTTCCTTGTCAGCAGGGGCTGTCAGTGGAACATTCTTTTAGATTGTACAGATTTCGATCACGTTAGGCGGCGGTTTTTCACTGTGGAGTCTCTTAGAGACCTTTTTTACACTACCAGTCCGCGCAAGCTTTTGTCTTTTCTAAAAGAAATCAACCTTTTTAGCAAGTTTTAGAGCCTTGTCTTTTAATCTTCCCATCATGATTTGATATCAGTAGATTGATTTGTATTATATTTGTTGTTGTTCTTTCATTATGAATATTCATTTTCACATTTTCATTGTATTTTCGTTCATCTATCACAATTTTTTTTTTTTAAAAAAACAGTCTTGACCATTACCTTTTAACTCATTTTCATGACTTTCTCGCCACGATATGACCTTTGTTGTCGATGTGGCGTTAAGCACCAATAAATAATAATAATAATAATAATTCTCTTTTCGTCACTTACGCCTTGTGAGTTCAACTCTTATTTCTAATGCATCAATATTCATACGGTCATCATCGGGTCATGGTTAGCCATTGTGCAGAAATATGGGACCTTAAACACCAATAAATAAATAAATAGTAAATAATGCATCAATACCAGAGTGTTCCTCAGTTCGTACCAGCCATTTGCTGCTAATTAATGTCCTACGGGGGTAAACGTTGACTTTTAAATCTAATAGTTTTGCAGTCTGCAGCAAAATTTGTGCCTGGTTTTCTCTGTAGCATTCTATCAACAGCCCTTCTGATCGTAATTTCGTCACACTGTTGACAGTCCCCGCTATTCCTTTCATAGCCTTTTCCATAGCAAATGGATGTAAGTTGGTTTCCGACTTTCCTTCTTCATCAGAATATATAACAAATTTTGGCTAATAAATACATTGATTGATTACTTGTTCAGAATCAGAGTCAGAATATGTTCGGTTTTGTATTTTGTAATTTAGGTTTTCATTCTTGTAGTGTTTTAAAATTCTTCTGTTCATGGCTCCCGCCCATACTCTGAGCCCAACCGGAAGAAGGGGGTACGTTTGCGGAATTCCAGAGAACAACAAGAGTTCATGAGCAGTATACTCGACCAGTGTTGATGCAACTTAATAGCTAAAAAGAGCGTTGGTAGACAGACAAACGAAAATACAATTCCGTCGATACACAAACATATTTGACAAGGGTTTAAAATTATCATTTGTTTATTACTGGTTGAATACAACATCTGCGTCGGTATCTCTTGAGCTTTGTCGTGGTGGTGAAAGGGTTATCTTAATAGCGTAAAACGGGTCATTATGATACTTATCTGAAGTAAATTAGTTTATTTAAAATAAAAAATAAAACGTGTTTATAAAGTTTATTGTTTCCTACTTTTAACCTAATAATAACTGCGTTGCCTTACTTCAAATTCGCTTATCATCACAAAAACAATGAGCCACATTCTGAGGTTGAGTACACGTGCAAACGGACGAAAAGACATTGTTTAGTCGACCGAAAGCCAACACGTCTAGCCGCAAAAAAACAACTTGGATACATATACTTCACTGCTTTACTTCAAATTGATACGAATGTTGTTAAGTATCGTTAAATGTGATACGCAAGAGACAAGCACCCCCCCCCCACCCTCCCCCCGCCCCCAAAAATTAAATAACGACACATTTTAAAGATCAAACAAAACTGAAGTCCCAACCGCGCACACAGTTGATTCTGCTGGTAATACGAACAGAATAATTCGCCTGTGAACAAATTACCCGGATGTTGAAAACAACGCTCTTTATTAGACAGTAAGTTTGAAAATTGTTAAGTATCGTTAAATGTGATACGCAAGAGACAAGCACCCCCCCCCCCCCCGCCCCCAAAAATTAAATAACGACACATTTTAAAGATCAAACAAAACTGAAGTCCCAACCGCGCACACAGTTGATTCTGCTGGTAATACGAACAGAATAATTCGCCTGTGAACAAATTACCCGGATGTTGAAAACAACGCTCTTTATTAGACAGTAAGTTTGAAAATAAAATGTAAAACTATGTGAGGCATTGTGCAATTCGATGGCATCTCGCATGTTTAATCTCGGATAGGCTAGGCTAAGAATTTTATTTATTGATGCGTTTCGCTCTATCAACATCCAAAGTTATATATTTGAGATTAAAACTGTTTCTTGGGCAAAAAGATTTTCAGTAATATGAAGCAATAATTGATTTAAATAGGGTGCACGATGACCTTCAGTACTGAGGCGTACTGCACGTCGATGGTGCACCTGTCCTCTCAACCAATGCTAACCTCGCTTCTGCAGGGTTGGTATGTTGGGAAGCCATGGAGATGACCGCCATTGCTCGGTGGCTTTCTCCGGGTACTCTGGTTTTCTCCACCACTATAACTGTCCAATCCGAGGTGACCATGACTGTCGAAAGTGTCGTTAAACCCATATAAATAAAATATATAAAATAATTAAATCTTCAAATAAATCCACCGAAAAATAAAGAAAATAGTTGCAAGGGCAACAATGAATTGTTCTCATCCCAAAAATAATTTGTCTTCCTTGACATTCAAATCGCATCTCATGTGAGAATAAGGTGCCCTTTTCACAGTCTTTAATAAGGACCCTCTGGAAGCAAGCCACTGACCGATTGCTACGTAAAAAGGAGTACAATGTCTTCAGATGCCGCATTCAACCAATCACTGCACAAACGCCTGTAATTAAAGTTACCACATGTAAGCAAACAGATAGCACAGTAAAACCAAGTATTTACTAAGAACAATGTATTTAAAAAGTATACAATAGCAATAATGATATGTGATTAAAAGAAATGACTGATTGAATGACCACCAAATGCCACCCGATGTGACACCTGATTTGAGGGAGGGTGTTGGGTGCTCTCAGTTGGCCAGAGCGGGCCATCCGACCATGCGTCAACCTCCGAAGTTGGGGGCCAAAACAATGTATTGAATAGGTACCTCCATGGAAGATAGAGATCAGGGCCAAAGCAGTGTTTACGACCTGATCCCCATCCTGGAGATTTATCCTAACCGGGGGGCTGTCTGTTCTCAACAGCCAAGATTCCTTCCTCCCTGTTGGTCCGGGGCTGCATATTTATATATTCCGCAGCAAACCAGATCATTTGAGCAAGCCTGCTAATTTAAAACCAGCAAAGCTGTCCAACTGAGCAGCCCGTTCTCTATCCGCAACCCCAGTACCCGCCAAGTAGGGGATGGTCACCCCCCCCCCCCCCCCAACGAGACACAACATTAAAATACTGTCGTCTAACAAGATTAAAATCCTGGGGGGGGGGTGATCATCCCCTACTAGGCGGGTCTTCAGGTGGTGGATATAGGACGGCCTGCTCAAATGGGCAGGTTTGTGCTGGTTTGTAATTAGCAGGTTTGCTCAATTGGGCTGGTTCGCTGCGGAATATACGAATACACAGCCCCGGACCAAAATGGTCATCCCTGCTTATCCCATCTTGCAGGCACCTTGTTCTCCTGTGAGGTGCGATCCGAAGGCCCCGGAAGAAGGAATCCTGGCAGTTGAGGACTAGTGGACCGGTTAGGGCAGTTTCCAAGATGGAGATCAGGTCGTAAACACTGCTTTGGCCCTGGTCTGCATTTTTGAGATAATGTGCAACACACTGCTTTGGCCCCAACTTCGGGAGTAGAAGGATGGTCGGATGGCCCGTTCTGGCCAATCGGGGGCCCCCACCCCAAAAAGTACTGGGTGTCACGGCGGGGGGCATTTGGTGATCATTCAATCAGTCACTTCTTTTAATCACACACCATAATTGCCATTGTGCACTGTTTTTAAACGTTACATTTTTAACAACTACATAATTTTGCTGCACCCTCTGCTTCAGTTTTACATAGCAACTTTAATTGCAGTGTTTTGTATAGTGATTGGTTGGATGATTGCCAGCTGAAGACCTGGTACTTCCACACACGGGTCAATCAGTCAGTGGTATGCTTCGGCATCAACACTGACTGCATATACTGTCCCCTACCAGGTATGTGGGAATACCGGCAACCCGGTGGGTTACTGCATAGCAGAAACCCTACCCCTTGTTGGGCTCCTCGGTGGGTGGGAGCCGGGGCTGTGAATCATAAATTCTCTACAATATGGCTACCGAAAACAAAATAAAACGACCTTTCGCTACGTTTAATGATAAATTTTCTGACTCTGATTCTGATACTCATTACCAAACAGATGACTGGCCTACATTCATATATATACGTCCAGCAGATGAAAATAAAAAAGTTAATTTCAACCTCTTTCCATTAGAGAAGGCAATAAAAGGGATCACTGGCACTGTCAAAGGCAGGAAAAAGATACGATCAGGTGGCATATTGATTGAATGTGCTAGTAAATCCCAGACATTCAATCTCTTAAAGACCCAGAAACTTTTAGATGTTGAAGTAAAATCGGAAGCTCACAGAACCCTCAATACCAGCAGAGGCGTTGTTCGAACCCGTGAGCTTGCCGACATTGATGAAATAGAAATCGTTACAGAAATGAAAACACAGGGAGTAACAGGAGTTAAACAAATAAAAATAAAGAAGAATGGCAATGAAATCAGTACAAACACTTATATATCCCCAGCCACCAAAACCAGTCAAAATAGGTTACATGAACATCGGAATGGATCTATATATCCCAAATCCAGTTCAATGTTTCAAATGTCAAAAATATGGTCACAGTCAGAACTTATGTAGAGGCTAGTCAATCTGCTACAAATGCGGCCAAAAACACGACGAGCCATGTACCACCAATATTTTTAAATCTGTAAATTGTCAGGGCAATCATATGTCATCATCAAAAGATTGTCCCATCTGGCAAAAAGAAAAAACATACAAAAAATAAAATGTGAAAGACAGATAAGCTTCAAACAGGCCAGAGAAATTGTTTCTTCGCTTCCTGGCATGCATACTTCAACATCATCATATGCTACACTAACAAAACTGAAAGTTCCATAGAATGCCAGACACAATATACATGGCTCGTAGGTTCAATACCAACCTTACTACAGGCCTTCACAATACAGCACATGGATCAACTTCAACAACAAGCAATTCAAACATCACACACTTCTAAAACAACACCAACTTCTCAAACACTATCAACAGAAAACTTGAAAGAGGGTCAGGAAAAAGACCAAGCCAAACTTAAACCAGAGGATGACAAAGCAATGGAATGGAAACCAGGAAAGAAAAATGAACCTAACTCAAATTCGAAAGCAGAACCTCAAAACCTTAGTCAGTGTCAGAAAAAAAATCAAGAAAAGCTCAGGAAGAAAAACAAAAACTTATCGAATAGAACACCTAAAGCCCTTCAAGACCCCGTTACCCGTAACAGGTTTGAAGGCTTTGAATTGATGGACGTCGGTGAGTGCCTTGACGAAACGTTCGGACACTTACGGTCGGACTCATCTTAAAATAGTTCCCTATGTAAAAATTCACCAAAGAAAAATACGGGGACAATTTTGCCCATACGTCCATCATCCAAATCACCACTCAAACATGGATAATACATTCAAAAAAAATATTATACAGTGGAATTGTCGAGGTTTTAGAGCGAATTGTAATGAGTTGGCTCTTCTAAGCCAATAATATCAACCTGCAGCTTTTTGCCTACAGGAACCTCTTTTAAAGAAACCCAAGGCTCAAGATCATTCAACTTTTAAGCATTATACACCGTATAATGCCAGGGCAGATGATAATGATCTTCATATTCGCGGAACGACTGTCTTGGTTAGGAACGACATCATTCACAGTTCTGTACCATTACAGACAAATTTGCAGGCTGTGGCAGTACGGCTAACTATAGACAAAATAATATACTCATGCGGCATCACAGCCGATACCATTTTACTTATGTTCGCAGCCCATTCTGGATTAGCAATTAAATATAGATAATGATGGGTTTGACCACCATGATTTACAGTGCACCCATAGCACAGTTCGCTAACTACGACATCTAAATGTTTCTGTATCATAATTGCGTAAGCTCAATTCAGTTCTGTTTGGATACGTCTTCTTATTTCTGCTATTGGATTCTTTTTCCCCTGATTTGGGAACGTCAGAATTTTTTTTGTCTTTTTCTCAATTTCCGCAATGCTTCTCTTCAGGTCATTCCATTCGATTACATCCAAAGCAATTCCAGTTTTAGTCGGTGTCGAAGAGTCTTCACTGTATCTTCTTACTTAGACCTTTACTTTACCCTGAAACGGTGACATGTTGATAAAAGTATTTCTTGAACCGATCTGAACTTTATTGGAGCTTGCCATCTCGACTGTTTCAATGAAGTGACGAGTCGATTCACCTTGCAGAACTTAAAGAAAAAATAAAACCACGCCCCCATTTTAAAATTGACTGTAATTGATTTTTGGAGAACCAGTCAAAACGCTGAAATCAGACTGTTAAAAATCAATGAATTTGTAAATTTGAAGTCGGGAAGAAGGATGCGTGTTGATCCGCATTTTTGAAGAGGTTTTTATAAGCCTATAACATTGGAAAAATAAGAATTAGTTTTTAAAATTAATAAGGTGACAGATTGGTCGCTTACATTTTCAATAGCACTTAAATTTGAAGCGTCAGTCTAACGATATTTAATACAGATTATGACCGGACGTTAAAATGTTACAATGGATTTTATTACCCCCACACGCATTACTCGCGTGCCTTAGTTCGTGTTTGAAAAAAATTGATTTAACGATATTTCATTGGTTTTCAATTACACCCATAAACACAGACACAATGCAGTGTTTACCTTAGCACAAGTCCAGTTTATAGTCAGCTGATAGGTTTCATATATATGTCAAACGGTCGGCGAGATATACGAACGTCAATATTATTATTAAATATATAATTTATTATCTAAAAATATCTATCACAAATTAGGACTTTAAAAAATATGTACTAATCGACGTAAACATTATTAATTCATTTATTAATATACTAATTATTATAATCAACCCCAATTACATTAATTGAATTAATTACATTAATTATGCAATAGTCATTAATTTAAATTAATTATGCAATAGTTATTAATTAAAGTGATTAAAAAATATTCATTAATTAAGTGATGTCATGTTAATTACCTTACGTAACATTTTAATTGCCTTGCGTCATCCACCCGCTCCCCCTAAACTGGGTCATCCTGCACAATCTGTACTACTTGCGACCAGAGTGTGTTCCACGTCAGCAGGTGTTGTCAGTGGAACATATTTGTTTACATTGTACCAATTTTAATTTTTTTTGAGGGCAATACTTCACAGTTGGATCCCTTAGATATATATTTTATAATACTAGCCCACAGAAAATTGTATCATTTCTGAAAGTAATCAACCTTTTTACAAAATTTTAAAATTGTTTTTATTCTTTTAATCTCGACTCATCAAGTCTCAATTCCTCAGGTTGATTTACATGTTATTCACTTATCTCATTATGCATTGTTGTTATAATCATGCTTGTCTTAGACATGACTACTGAGGTTATTTTGTATTTTTATTAAATCTTTTACTTCATAATTGAAAATGTTTTTTATATACCTCTGTTTTCTCGCCACTATACAGCCTTAGCTGCTGATGTGGCGCTAAGCACCAAAAAAATAAAGTAGATATATAATGTAAATGAATGTGTTGCACAGACCGCACCTGCTGGCAGAGAACACACTCTGGTCGCAAATTACCCTTTCAATTTCAATTTTCAATTTATTTCTCCACTTTTAACCATTCCTATGGCGTAAAGTGTAAACGTAGTACATTTTACAGTAATATACAAAACAAAACAAGATCGCGCAGGTCCGTGGTGGTTATTACATGAAATAACAAAATATAAGATACGTGTATGGGGAACAGATGTTTTGGCTTCCGAGCGTTTCAACAGGCGTTTAATTTTAAAATGGTCAAGTACTCGCAATCCTTCGAAGGTGGGGGGAAGGGAGGATTCTGATTTTTAAATATTCTATCGTATCCGCCATGGTATTTGTAATCAATCAATATTTTTCATTTTAGTTAGGAATTCGATCGACTGTATCCTGTCTGAAAGTGCGCGACGTGCTCTTTCTTTCGTGATACAGTCCATCGGGCTCCAGTCCATATAATTAATTACATCACCTCTACCCTCTAACTCAAAGGAATGTGTAAGTAAGGTGTGACCAACATGACACCGTGTCAGTATTTTTTTCTAGTGTTTAACGACACATTAACAGCCAGTGTCATATCATTTCAGTGACAGTTTTATGATGGAGGAAACCGTAGTACCCGGAGATAACCACTAAACAATGACGAGCAGCTATCGGCTTCGGGCCATCCGACCATTCTTCTACTCTCTATGACGGAGATCACGGCTAAATCAGTGTTTATGGCCTGATCTCCATCCTGGATATTTGCCTTAACCGGGGCCCAGTCTGTTCTCATCTGCTAGGATTCCTTCCTCCGGGACCTTCGGAAAGCACGTGATGGGAGCACAAGGTGCCTGCAAGATGGTATTGGCAGGATTGGCCATTTTGGTTCGGGGCTGCGTATTCGTATATTCCACAGCAAACCAGCTCAATTGAGCAAACCTGCTAATTTAGAAGCAGCAAACCTGCCCAATTGAGCAGGCCGTCCTCTATCCGCCAAATGAGGACCCGCTCAGTAGGGGATGGTCAGAACTCCCCCCCCCCCCCCCAGGATCCGACTCATCATTGAACAAACACAATTCATATCATGTAACAATTTCCTCTATTGTCTTGCCTTTCAAGTCTTCTTTGCTGCAGGTATCGCTCCAAAGTGGTCTACAAGCGTTTAAATCGCCCAACAAAATGTACGGAGCTGGGAGGTCTATTTATCAGATCTTCAAGATCAGTCAGCTGAAGAAGTTTATTTGGCGACACATACATTCCACATAACGTGACTGTCTTGACTAAGGTCAGGCGTCGTACCGCTACAACCAGTAAATTTGAATGTAAAGGTACAGAACTGTGAATAATATAGTTTTTAGACTCAGACAGACGTTCCCCGTACATGAATGTCATTTTCATCTGTCCAAGCTTTATACGAAGTATAACCCTTGAAAAAAGAATGATCAGTTGTATTAGGTTTCTTCAGGAGTGTTTCCTGTAAGTAAAAAGCAGCAGCTTTATATTTTTGACATAAAAAGCCCAATTCATTAAAAGTTTCCTTAAAACCTCGGCAATTCCATTATATTAATTCCAGAGTATTTGTATTATCCATGTTTAGTTGGAGATTTGGAAGTTTGACGTATTGGCGAAATTACCTCAGGAGGTTTCATGTATTTTCTGTTTGGAGACCCTCCCTGAGACGAAGTCTGGTGCATTTTGCTTGAAAAAGTGGTGTTGATACATTCATCAACATCCATATCTTGAAAGCCTCCCAACATGTTCGACACAACATTTTTTTTTTTTTATTTTTTAGGGTTCTCTTTGAGGTTATGTTTTGCTGTTCCTTATCTTTGCACTTTTGCTCTCTGTTGTATTTCCTTCTTTAACTCTGATTAAGATTTTATTATTCTGTTTTTGGTTTAGTTTGATCTTTTTGTTCTGGTCAGGTTTTGTTTCATCTCCTTTAATCTCAATTGTTTTAGGTTTATTTTGATCTTTCTTTGGATTGTTGTTTGACTGTCTGCTGTTATTGGAGTAGAGCTCGGAGTGTGATCTTTTTGAGTGACTTTGGTTGCATATGTGGTCGACGAACTCATACCAGGCATTGCTGTAACTATTTCTCTGGTTTCTTCAAAACTTATCTGCTTCACACATTTAATTTTCTATAAATATTTTTCTTTTTTCCATGCAAGACAATCCTTAGAAGATGAAGTATGGTTGCCCTGGTAGTTAGGGCAAATGGATGTGTTTTTATATTTATATTTATATGTGTTTAAGATCACATATGTTTGCACAATGACAGATTTCGGTGGTTTTACAAATTCAAATGTAAATATATATGTGTTTGTTTTTACTGTGGTTCCATCTTTTCGTATCTCTATTCTCTTTACGTCACTTACACCTTGTGATTTTAATTCTTTTATTTCCGATGCATCAATATGAGTGTTCTTTAGTTCGTACCACACCTTTGCTGCTAATTAATGTCCTATGGGGGTAAACTTTGACTTTTAAATCTAAGAGTTTTGCGGACTGCAGTAAAGTTTTTGCCCTCCGGATCGTAATTTCGTCACACTGTTGACAGTCCCCGCTATTCCCTTCATAGCCTTTTCCATAGCAAATGGATGTAAGTTGGTTTCCGATTTTCCTTCTTCATCAGAACATATAACAAATATTGGCTAATAAATACATTGTTTGATTACTTGTTCAGAATCAGAGTCAGAATATCAGCGTTTGTGTATTTTGTAATTTAGGTTTTCAATGTTGTAGTGTTTTAAAATTCTGTTCATGGTTCGTGGCTCCCGCCCTTACTGTGAGCCCAACCGGGGGGAGGGGGGGTACGTTTGCGAAATTCAAGCGAACAACAAGAGTGCATGAACAGTATACTCGACCAGCGTTGATGCAACTTAAGAGCTAAAAAGAGCGATGGTTGACAGACAAACGAAAATACAATTCCGTCGACACACAAACATATTTGACGAGGGTTTAATATTATCATGTGTTTGTTACTGGTTTGATGCTACATCTGCGTCGGTCTTTCTTGAGCTTTGTCGTGGGGGTGAGAGGGTAATCTAATAGCGTAAAACGGGCCATTATGATACTTATCTGAAGTAAATTAGTTGATTTAAAATAAAAAAAATAAGACGTGTTTATAAAGTTTATTTTCCACTTTTAACCTAATAATAACTGCGTTGCCTTACTTCAAATTCACAAAAAGAATGAGCCACATTCTGAGGTTGAGTACACGTACAAACGGAAGGAAAGACATTGTTTAGTCGACCGAAAGCCAACACGTCTAACCGAAAAAAAAACAAAACAACTCGGATACATACACTTGACTGTTTCACTTCAAACTGATACGAATGTTAAGTATCGCTAAATGTGATACGCGAGAGACAAGCAACTCCCCCCCCCCCCACCCCCCCCCAAAAAAAAAAACAAAATAAAAATATATCAAATAAAATAACGACACATTTTAAAGATCAAACAAAACTGAAGACCCAACCGCGCACACAATTGATTCTGCTGGTGATGATACGAACAGAATCATTCGCCTGTGAACAAATTACCCGGATGTTGAAAACAACGCTCTTTATCAGACGTATTTTTACATTTTATTTTCAAATTTACTATGGGATGCATTTTTGCAATTCATGGCATCTCGCATGTTTAATCTCAGATAGGCTAGGCTAAGAATTTTATTTATTGATGCGTTACGCTATATCAACATCCAAAGCTATATATTTGCGAATAAAACGGTTTCTAGGGCAAAAAGATTTTCAGCAATATGTAACAATAATTGATTTAAATAGGGAGCACGATGACCTTCAGTACTGATGCGTACTGCACGTCGATGGTGCACCTGTCCTCTCAACCAATGCTAACCTCGCTCCTGCAGAGTTAGAACATTGGGAAACCATGGAGATGACCGCCATTGCTCGTGGCTCTCTCTGGGTCCTCTGGTTTTCTCCACCACTTTAACTGTCCAACCCGAGGAAACCCTGACTGTCGAAAGTGTCGTTAAACCCAAATAAATAAAATATATAAAATAATTAAATCCTCAAATAAATCCACCGAAAAATAAAGAAAATAGTTGCAAGGGCAATAATGAATTGTTCTCATCCCATAAAGAATTTGTCTTCCTTGACATTCAAATCGCACCTCATGTGAGAATAAGGTGCCCTTTTCACAGTCTTTAATAAGGACCCTCTGGAAGCAAGCCACTGCACTATTGACACGTAAGAAGGAGTACAGTGTCTTCAGATGCCGCATTCAACCAATCACTGTACAAAAGCCTGTAATTAAAGTTACCACTTGTAAGCAAACAGATAGCACAGTAAAACCAAGTATTTACTAAGAACAATGTATTTAAAAAAGTATACAATAGCAATAATGATATGTGATTAAAAGAAATGACTGATTGAATGACTACCAAATGCCTCCCTGATTTGAGGAAGGGTGTTGGGTGCTCTCAGTTGGCCAGAACGGGCCATCCGACCATGCGTCTACCTCCGAAGTTGGGGCCCAAACAATGTATTGAATAGGTACCTCCATGATAGATAGAGATCAGGGCCAAAGCAGTGTTTACGACCTGATTTCCATCCTGGAGATTTGCCCTAACCGGGGCGCTGTCTGTTCTCAACAGACAGCCAAGATTCATTCCTCCGGTGCATTCGGAACGCAACTCACGGGAGAACAACGCACCTGATGGTGTAAGCAGGATTGACCATGTTGGTCCGGGGCTGCATATTTATATATTCCACAGCAAACCAGATCACTTGAGTAAACCTGCTAATTTAAAACCAGCAAACCTTCCCAATTGAGCAGGCCGTTCTCTATCCGCAACCCGAGGACCCGCCAAGTAGGGGATGGTCACCCCCCTCCCCCTACGAGACACAACATTAAAATACTGTTGTCTAACAAGATTAAAACCATTACAATGTAAAATAATGTGTTCCACTGACAGCACCTGCTGGGAGGGAACACACTCTGGTCGCATATCGCCCTCTATCAAGAAGGAATGTGGTTTGCTGCGAAATGTTTGAATACGCAGCTCGGGACCAAAATGGTCAATCCTGCTAATACCATCTTGCAGCACCTTGTTCTCCCGTGTGGTGCGTTCTGAAAGCCTCGGAAAAAGGAATCCTGGCAGTTGAGGACAGATAGGGCACCGGGCAAATCTCTAGGATGGAGATCAGGTCGTAAACACTGCTTTGGCCCTGTACTCCATCTTGGGGATACCTGTCCAATACACTGATTTGGCCTCAACTCCGGGAGTAGAAGAATGGTCGGATGGTCCGTTGTGGTCAATGGCGAGCCCCCAAACCAAACAACTCAGAGCGTCACGTCAGGGGGCATTTGGTGGTCATTCAATCAGCCATTTCTTTTAATCACATACCTTACATGTCACTGTGTACTGTTGCACGTCAGGGGGCATTTGTTGGTCATTCAGTCAGTCATTTCTTTTAATCACATACCTTAAATGTCATTGTGTACTGTTTTTAAATGTTATATTTTTAACAAATACTTAGTTTTGCCACACTGTCTGTTTCAGTTATACTTTGCGACTTTCATTACTGTGTTCTGTAAAGTGATTGGTTGAATGGCCGCCATCTGAAGCACTTCCAAACACGGGATAATCAGCCAATGGCATGCTTCAGCATCAACATTGGCCGAGTGTACTGCCCTAATATAAGTATGTGGGAATACTGGCAACTCGGAGGGTTCACTGCTTAACAGTAACTCGGCCCCTTGTTGGACTCCATGGTGGGTGAGAGCCGGGGCATCGGACGTTCAAATAATTAAACATGGTAACTCAACAAACACAAATCAAACGATGTTTTAAGATAGATACTGGACTAAGAGACTTGATTTTGATGAAGTACTTGTAAAATACTTGATTCCTCCTGAAGACAACCTACCAAAGTTGGTCCTACTTTATTCCACAGATGACAATAACAATCTAAGTAATGTTAACCCGTTCGCACTTGACAAAGCCATCAAAGGTATAGCGGGACATTACGCTCAGGAGATTGTGTAACAGACAGGTCCAAACATTAAACCTTCTACATACAACAAAATTAATTGATTTTAACATTACAGCAAATTACCACAAAACCTTAAACACCAGCAACGGCGTAATAAGAACACCGGAACTGAGTGATATGACAGAAAATGAAATTATATGTGAATTAAAACCTCACGAAATCACCTCTGTAAAACGAATTGAGATCAACAAACAAGGCAATAATATTAAAACCAATGCTTACGTCTGTACCTCTGATGGCACCAAGCCCCCTAAAACACTTAAAATTGGTTACTTGAATGTCGGAGCAGATTTGTATATCCCAAATCCACCTCGATGTTTCAAATGCCAAAGGTTTGGTCATGGTCAAAATTCTTTTCGCGGAAAACAAATCTGCTTCAAATGTGGTCTGAGCCATAAAGAACCATGCAACATAACTGTATACAAATGTATCAACCGTCAGTGCAATCACATGTCATCATCTGTATGAAAAAAAACTAATACAAAAAGTAAAATGCGAAAAGCAGATTAGTTTTAAGGAGGCTCGAGAATTCGTAATATCATCACCACCATGATCTTACGCGAATGATATTAAACATTTTACTATAACTTAAAAAATCAGTGCAATGTCAAACAGATCTCACATGGCTTAATAATACAGAACCCAAATCTATAAATCGATTTAGCATTATACAAACAACAAATACAAATAGCTCATCTTCTCAAAGTAAAACAACAGAAAATAAAAACAAGGGAAAAATGTTAGTGAAACATCAAGTGACCATCCTCAATCCTGTCAACGTCAGAGTCAGAGTCCAAAAAGTAGAAAAGAAAAAAGAAAACTCTTTCAGATCGAATTCCCGAATTTCCTAGAAATAGTTTTGAGACCTTCGAGGAAATGTCTGTGGACGAATGTCTCATGGAAACATTTTCAAATAATCCCACCCCATCATTGCAGGGAAGGTCCCGCACAAAACTTCACCAAAAAGAACAAGGTGGGCAATTTCACCCATACGACCACCTTCAAAATCACCATTCAAACATGCTTAGTACACCAAAACAAAATATAATACAGTGGAATTGTCGAGGTTTTGGAGCTAACTTTAATGAACTGGGTCTTCTCTGTCAAAAATATAAACCTGCTACTTTTTCCCTGCAGAAAACTTTTTTAAAGAAACCCGAGCCGAAGGTCAAGATCATTCAGCTTTTAAGCATTTTACATCGTAAAATGCTGGGCAGATGATAATGATCTTCAAATTCGTGGAACGTCTGTCTTGGTTAGAAACGACATTATTCACTGTCCTGGCCGATTACACTCAAATTTACAGACCCTGTCGGTACGCTTAACGTTAGACAAAATAATTATACTTTGTTCGATTTACTTTCGCCATGCAAAACTCTGCAACTGAATGATCTTGAGTCGTTGCTGCAACAACTCCAAACTCCGTACATTTGTTTGGGTGATTTTAACGCTCATAGCCCACTTTGGGTTAATTCCTGCAGTAAGAAGATACAAAAGGCAATACAGTAGAAGAGCTCATTACACAATTCGACTGGTGATGGATCACACACAAATCTGGTTCTTAAACTTCAATTGATCTAACAATCCACGCCCTTCTGTCTTCCTTGATTTTTCTTGGAAGGTAGAAGATGACTTGTGCGGGAGTGACCACTTTCCGGTTGTGTTGCAGAATGTAGTTCCGGCGGACGATGAGAGGGTGCTCCAGTGGAACTTTAAAAAGGCTGACTGGGACACTTTCTCATCGCTCTGTTCTGAGCGCATCACACGGGATACATTTAAGGAGAAAAATGGGCTACGAAAAAAAAAGATTTCGGGCATCAATCAAGTACTTTGAACCTACTTATACTACATGCCAAATTTGGTTCAAACTGGCCCATCGGTTCTAGAAACAGAAATTTGGGGCAGAACCCAAAATGGATATGTACCCAAATAACAGTTCTCGGTTCCGTGTAGTTTGGGAAATATGGGCATTTAATTTTTTTTTCTATTTTTAGCCCTTGGGGTGCCCATGGGGCTACGAAAAAAAGAAAGATTTCGGGCATCAATCAAGTACTTTGAACCTACTTATACTATATGCCAAATTGGCCCATCGGTTCTTGAAATAGAAATTTGGGACAGAGCCCAAAATGGATATGTACCCACAGAGAGCCCAAATATTGATCTACCAACTTCCCTTGAACAAACTTTAATCTTCAACACCAAAGAGTAATTACATACCATATATCATGGCAATCTCTCTCTGGTGGTTCATGAGAAGATTTTGTTTGCATCGTTGACCCGAGCCATAAGGTGGCAGCCGCTTCATTTGAACAAAATAGAAAGGGTATACTCCAGGGATGGTTTGTGCAATATATGTTTGAAGTTGGGTGAATTATTATTTATTTATTGGTGTTTAAGGTCACATATTCATGCACAATGGCTAATCATGACCGTGACAGTTTTACGGGTGGAGGAAGCCGGAGTACCCGGAGAGAACCACCGAGCAACGGCGAGCAACTGTCAGCTCCCCAACATACTAACTCCACACAAGCAGGGTTAGTATTGGTTGAAGACAAGTGCACCATCGACGTGCAGTACGCCTTAGTACACAACGCCACCGTGCCCCCACGTGGGCGGTGGAGATGAAGTGTCTTGCCCAAGGACACAACGCGGTTGCCACAGGTGGGATTCGAACCAAAGACCTCCTCCCGGCTTGCTGTCTGCACCGCTACCTACTGAGCCACCGCGCTCCCATTTGGGTGAATAGTTGTGAAGAAGAAGCCAAGTTTGCAAAAGTTAATGGATGGCAGACGACGGATGCCAAGTGATGGCAATAGCTCACATTGACTTGCAGTCAGGTCACTCAGGTGAGATAAAAAAAAATGGGGCATTAAAAGTTGGGCATTTTGGCCCCACCGCCTCCTCAATTTGAGCAGAAACCCAATTTGAAGAAAACCTGTGCAATTTCATTAACATGTGACCAGTGGTTTGGGAGAAAAAGACACAGACACCATTTTCACGACGGACACAAAGTGATCAGAATACATGTAGCTCACCCTGACTTTCAGTGAGGTGAGCTAAAAAACAGAAATACAAAGGAAATGCATTTTGTGGTAAAATCTACAATTGTTACTGTCACTGTAATTCTCAACATGACAATTATTTTCCTGAATTCCTGATCAAAAGCAGCAGATGCCAGCAATGACATGATTGCCCGAGTTGGCATCAGCCACCAATGGTTCCTGTAAGCCTGCTACTGTATTTGTACCAGAACTACATGTAATAATAAAATAATATTTCCAGAAAACCACTCGTGGGCAAATGCTATTCAGATATATAAGAACAATTTTCACTTACTTATGAACAAAGCCCTTAATTCCCGATGCGACAATTATTTTCTTGAATTTCTGATCAAATGCAGCCAATGCCAGCCATGACTGGACAGAATAATGAAATAATTCACAAAACAGAAATAATACAATGAAAGTGTTTTTTTGTGGTAAATCTACAATTTATTCCAATTGTTTCTGTGGCTTTAATTTTTGAGATGCTGCGTGGAATTATATTCTTGAATTTCTCATTGATAAAATCCATGTGTGGCTGATTCAATGAAGCTAGGTGAAAAATTCAGTAAGGCCTTACAAAGTAGATATTCTGTTGCTCAGACCATTTTTTGTAAAATTGCATGTGTGTGGGCAGTTTTTATTTTATTTTTGTAATTATTTCTTTGCCATCAAATGTTCCTGGTCTTGGTTTCAGGCCTCATAAGCTACAGAACAGCTTGTGTGCTGGTGTATTTCCTTTGAGTCACTCAAAGGACAAATTTTATTTTCTAAGTTTGCATTGGTTATAAATAGAGAGCATGTTGTAGCCAAAAGGACCATGTGTGAGGGCATAAGAAACGAAGTTTTATCTTTTTTACACCTAAGTCCTACATTTTGAAGAAGGAAAGCTACATGTATACTCTAACTCTAATAATATGATGTCAGCATTTTTAAATTTGAAGACAAATGTTGGTCATCACTTTTATTTGAAAATGAGACAAATAGTGAAAAAAACCATCACTGTTATTAATTCTAACCCCTTGCCTAAAGTAACGATAACAAGACCCCACATGGGGTCTGAAGCACTCACCTTGAATAGAACCTGATATAAACTGAGGCCACAAATGAATCTACATTAAGCAATCAATCTCCATGGGATCGATTGTCAATCCTTAAGCCCTTCAGTAGTGACTAAAATAGTCCCAGCATCATGGCTTTTCTTCAGTTAATCTGAATCCTAATGTACAAAGTGGAGCACCCCTATGGAGGCCCTTGATATACAACCTACAGTTAAAACTAGAAGTCTTGTCATGAAATGCGTGCAAATAGCACGTCGATTTGCGCCTTAATCTAGGCGTCATGACCATAGTAAGGCCAGCAAATTCTGTACATATGGCTTGTGCACAAGCAATGTTTCAGCCAATGGACCTCCGGGTAACCCGGAGGTCCATTGGCTGAAACATTGCCTGTGTTTGCTATGGATAACCAGAAGAACCTGCCGTGCTTTGGGTGCCATTCGATATGGCAATTGCGTGCAATTCCTACGCGCAATTAAGCCTGGATAAGCGCACAATTCGTGACAGGACTTCTAGTTTTTACTGTACATGTATGTGTATTAATCTTAGTTACACACTTCTTGAGGGTACTTACATGTAATAAACATGGCTTCTTATAAAATTAACTTGAAATTATGTTTCTATGTTTAGCACACATTGAGTCTTAGGATAGTGAGGGTTTTTTTTAAATCAAATATCTTCTTCTCACTTGTGCTGCATATCAAATTTTATTAAAATCGGACTAAGAGTTCCGAGAAGTGAACTGGAGATGTTGTATACCAAATATAAAAGGATTCTGACCGGTGGATCTGAAGAAGATTTTTAAAGAAATGTCCTTGTATTGTACTATTATTTATTTATTGGTGTTTAAGGTCACATATTTCTGCGCAAGGGCTAATCAAGACTAGGACAGTTTTACAGGTGGAGGAAGCCGGAGTACTCGGAGAGAACCACCGAGCACAATGACCAGCTGCCACCTCCACGAACATCCTAACTCCGCACTGCAGCACAGGTAGGGTTAGATTGGTGGAAGACATGCGCACCATCGATGTGAAGTAAACATCGTCATTGTGCCCCCATGTGGACAATCGGGGTTAAGTACCTTGCCCAAGGACATAACACAGTAGTCTGAATCGCTCACTCAGACGGTCACCCATCCAAGGACTAACCGGGCTCGACGTTCCTTAACTTCGGTGATTGACCAGAACCGGTTACTGCAATGCCACCGCTCCACCACTTGTATTGCACTAAGTTAAAATCTGGGCTATCATAGGGAGCCCAAATATGAACCAAGAGACCCAATTTGAACAAACTTGAATCTGCGGTGGATCTGAAGAAGATTTTTTAAAGATTATCCCCATGGGTAGCCCAAATTTTAACTCATATACTCGAGTTAAAGAAACTTGAATCTGACACCCCCACCCACCCCACCACCCCACCCCACCACCCCCAGAGATGCTGTATACCAAATATGAAAGGATTCTGAAGATGATTTTTAAAGAAATTCTCTCATATTGCACAAGTTAAAATTCGGGCTGCCATGGTGAACCCACCAAATATTAACCATGGCTCTCGATTTGAACAAGCTTGAATCTAAGTCCCTTAGAGATGTTGTATACCAAATATGAAACCATTCGGATTGGTGGATCTGGAGAAGATGATGTTTAAAGAAATTTCCTCATATTGCACTAAGTTAAAATTCGGGCTACCACAAATAGCCCAAATATGAGCCCAGAGCCCCGATTTGAACAAACTTGAATTTGATCCCTCTGACTGGTGGACCTGAATATTTAGATTTTTAAAGAAATTTCCTCATATTGCACTAAACGGGGCTGGGAAGAGTTAAAATTTTCCTTAACACGTTAATGAGTTAAATAATTCTGTGTTAACGAGTTAAATCTCGTTAAATGTTAAAATGAACAAAATTTTAATAACTTCGGCCATTTTTATGACAGTGAATTTGAATGTACATGTGATTGAACTTATGCACAGTGTAGTTAAGATAGTTCTCTCAGGTTATCTTAAATTCTAACATTCAGCAATGTTTTAAGAATACAATCGCTGCGTCTGTGTCCTTAGAAAGAGACATCTGCCGTTGCACGAATACCAGTCCTTACATGGAAAATAGGTATTCCGATGAAGCTGATATTGCTTTATCGTCAACTATCGGCGGGCTACCTTTGCTAACAGTGGTAGGAGAGCTACGGACATCTAAATTAGGCTATTCGTGTACTTCAGTTTCGTCAAATGACTCAAAATTAGACATAATCAGCACGCGCGGCCTGGCTTGGTTAAACACAAGATAACGACACAATGCTACATATTATACAATTATAATCTTAAATCAAAGTTAAACGTAATTAACTTGGTTGAATTTCTTTAACGTTGAAACTTGAATATGACCCCCCAGAGATGTTGTGTACCAAATATGCAAGGATTCTGACTTGTGAATCTGAAAAAGAACATTCTTAAAGAAATTTCCTGATATTGCACGAAGTTAAAACTTGTGCTCCTGTATTGAGCCCAAATACTAGTATAAATCCACGCACTCGAATTGAACAAACTGGAATCTGGTCTCCCGGAGATGTTGTATACCGGGTACCAAATTTGAAACCATTCAGATTGGTGGATCTGGAGAAGACGAGTTTTGAAGAAATTTTTTCATATTGCACTAAATTAAAATTTGGAGGTGGGGGGGGGGGGGGGGCAAGGGAACCCAAATATTAATCCAGGGACCCAATTTGAACAAACCTAAATCCCCCCCCCCCCCCCCGCCCCCAGAGATGTTGTTTACCAAACATGAAAGAATGCCGACTGGTGCATCTGAAGGAGAAGATTCTTAAAGAAAGTTCATCATATCCAACCAAGTTGAAATGTTGGGTTACAATTGTCGAGAGCCCAAATATGAACCCAGAGACCCGATTTCATTAAATTATCAAAGCATTCTGACTGGTGGGTCTGAAGAAGATTTTAAAAATTATTTTCTAAATTGTCATAAGTTAAAAATTCGGGCTCCTGTATTGCGCCTAAATATAAACCTAGGGGTTTTATTTTAACACACTTACATCTAACCCCCTGTGGATGCTGTATACCAAACATCCAGAGATTCTGTTAATTGGTTCTGCGGAAAAAATTTTTTTTTAATTTTTGCAAATATGCTAGCTCTAATAAAAATAATCTGGCCGAACCCATATTCAAACTTGACCTGTGGTTTGGGCTAAGAAGGTCACATACCAAAATTGGTTCCAATCAAATGATCCAAACTGGAGTTATCCTTGGGACATCAAGTGGGACGGACACACAGATGGACGGATGCACGCACGGCTGGACAGACACCACTGATTTCTATAGGCCCCACGAATATTTTTTTTGGGGGGGACAAATATTGCTTCACGAACATCCGTTGAACAAACTTGAATCTACACCTCAAAAGGAAGCTCCACACCAAATTAACAAGCCATTGTACAGGGTATTTTTTGTTCAAGTTCGCATGATCGCATCGAAGTTTGCGAAGCAAGATCTCCAATGTGCGATCCAATCACCGAAATTTGGTTCGTATTGTGCGATTAAAAATTTAATGTGCTCATCCAATATTCCAATTCAAAAATAATAAAACTACAAATAAACAGTGTACAATATATCAATTTATTATGAAAGTCGTTGGTCATGCAAAATGATAAAACTGAAAATGTTAACTCCAGAAATTAATAAATGTGGATCCGAGATTAGTAATTGATAAAGGTATACGGTTAATATTTGAATCTGCCCTCCATATACAATGGGACCTCGAATTATTTATAATAAATCGGATAATTCTCGCTCGTAAATCTCATTTCACTGTGCACTTTCTTGTCCGAATAAATGTTTTTCGGCCTTTTCTGCGACTTCTCCCAGTTATCATGAACAACCCAAGAACACCCAACGGTCATGTAATACACCACTGTAAAGCTTATTCATTCCCCTTTCCATTGATACTGGGTATTGTTGGATACATTGTGTGAATCAAATTTGAAAAACGAAGACGAGTGCTATCGTTTTCGAAAAGCGAGTTGCTTACCGTAATATTTATATACCATTACAGGGGACCATCTGCATAGATTCAAAAATGGTATCAAATATCATTTTCCTTTCAATTTCCCAGCTTGTGCCGAGTACCTGTGATCTGGCAGTGAGCACAGTGCACTGGCTTTTACAGTCATCTAATGTATAGATACAAACTTGGTTATTTGGATGCAAGATAACTATAACAATCACTGTTAGTGTTATGGGTAACCTTGTACAGTTAAAACTAGAAGTCCTGTCATGAACTGTGAGCTTATCTAGGCTTAATTGCGCGTAGGAATTGCTCGCAATTGCCATATCGAATGGCATCAAAAGCACGGCAGGTTCTCCTGTTTACTCATAGCAAACACAGGCAATGTTTGTGCCAATGGACCTCAGGTTACCCAGAGATGTTTGTTTGTTTGTTTGTTGGTGGTTAACGTCACATATTTATGCACCATGGCTAATCGTGACACAACATGGAGATGAAGTCAAGTTTAGTCAATCGTTTATCTACATGTTGCCCATTTTAGAGGATTTTCACCCCAAGCATTGGTGACTGGGTCCTATTTTACTAGTAACCCAGAGATCCATTGGCTGAAACATTGCATGTGCACATGCCATACATGTATGTACAGAATTTAATAGCCTCACAATGGTCATAACGCGTAGATTAAAGCGAAGATCGACGTGCTAGTTGTGCGACTTTCATGACAGGACTTCTAGTTTTAACTGTACATTAGCTCTGCTTGACTTCAAGATGAGCTAAAAACAGGACAGCGTTAGGGCTCCATTCAACTGTAATAACCAATCAGCTGTATTTGCATAGTGATTTTCGAATCAATTTTCAGCTGTAGCTAATCAATTTCACATGACAAAAACATGTAAATAATAGGAAATGCTCATCAAAATTGATCCAAGTTAGTAACTGTTAGTAAACTGCTATTTAATTTTTTTAAATTAAACCAACCCCTGGCCAGCGTCATTCTGAAAAATTAATATTCAAATTTCATTATTTTTTTCATTTTTTGTCTAAAAAACATACATGTAGCTGATGACCTCTCATTCGAACAAGCTCATTTCAATGAGGGGTCATAAGCTGCATACCCCAATCTACCAATATGTCAAATTTAATTGACACTCGCCCCATTATTTTATTTGTGTTTGGCATTTAGAAGCTCCCCAAAGGAAATGTTTTGGGTACATGTATTACATTTATGTAAATTCCAATTTATTTTTTCAGTATTACAGTTAGTTTTATTGAGGAAAACTAATACATGTAGGTATTTAGGCATCTTGATAACAATAATACATACACTGTGATAAACAAAAGAATATCCCACAATCAACTGATAGTGAAGAGTCATCGATTTGAGGAATTTCTCCCTGTTGGAAGTGAAATTTTAATTATATGTAACATATAGGCCCAAATAAGGTGCATACAGGCTGACACAGGGAGGAAAATTACCCCAAAATAATAAATATACATGTTTGTTTATTTGTAACACAAGAGTACCTCTAACCCTTTACACAACGCAGACGATATCAAAATTTAATATTTTAAATATCAAATTTCAACAAAACTATACCATGGAGTGACCCCTCGTTGGAACGAGTTCGACGAGTTCGTTCCAACGAGGGGTCACATGATATGGTTTTGTTGATACTTTTTTAAAAATAATATTTTTTCAACTGCTGAATTTATATGTTACGCAGGCGGATTACCCGATTCGTTGGGTAAAGGGTTAGCATTGCAACTCTGTGAGGGATTAAGTAACAATACCCCCCCCCCCCCCCCCCACCTTCCATTTACATGTATTGTATGCGTTGACATGTCATCTTATAAAGTTTATTTAAATTATTTCAGTGTTGAGAAAAACAAACACTAAACCATTATCTGATACAGTAACAACCAAAATAAGTTGTAAATTCATTTCTCTTTTTATTTCACTGTTATTAAAATTTACTTAACATTTCTACCAATCAAATATCAAGTTGAATTTTCATCTGAGAAAGAAATGACTGATTCATAGCTTGAAGTAATTTGATTTCGTGAAAATGATGAAATTTGAGGAAATATTTAACCCATTATCTAACAAAATGGTCAAGTTACATGTATTCTCTTGTGACAAATTATCTACAAATTATCTTACTTTCTTGACAGAACTATAACTTACATGTAGTTACATCCCAGGGGGGGGGGGGGGGGTTTGATCATCCCCTACTAGGCGGGTCCTCAGGTGGCGGATAGAGGACGGCCTGCTCAATTGGGCAGGTTTGCTAATTTCTGATTGGCAGGTTTGCTCAATTGAGTTGGTTCGCTGCGAAATACATAAATACGCAGCCCCGGACCAAAATGATCAATCCTGCTAATACCATCTGGCAGGCACCTTGTTCTCCCGTGAGGTGCGTTCCGAAGGCCCCGGAGGAAGGAATCCTGGCAGTTGAGGACTCGTGGCCCCGGTTAGGACAGTCTCCGGGATGGAGCCCTGGTCTCCATTTCGGAGATAATGTTGTTCAACACACTGCTTTGGCCCCAATTTCGGGAGTAGAAGGATGGTCGGATGGTCCGTTCTGGCCAATCGGGAGCCCCCACCCCAAAAAGTACTGGGTGTCACGTCGGGGGCATTTGGTGGTCATTCAATCAGTCATTTCTTTTTCTCACACATCATAATTGCCAATGTGTACAGTTTTAAACGTTCTAGTTTATGAAATACATAGTTTTTCTGCGCTGTCTGTTTAATTTATACATGGCAACTGTAATTATAGTGTTTCGTGTAGTGATTGATTGGATGATCGCTATCTGAAGACCTGGCACGTCCACACACGGGCCAATCAGTCAGTGGCATGCCTTGGCATCAACACTGACTGAGTATACTGCCCCATACCAGGTATGTGGGAATATCGGCAACCCGGTGGGTTCACTGCTTTGCAGTAACCCTACCCCTTGTTGGACTCCGTGGTGGGTGGGAGCCGGGGCAGTGAACAACTTATAATACTACCATGGCATCTAAACCAAACAAAACCAAAATACTTTTCTCTGCTACTGATTTAGGAAACTCTGACTCTGACGAAGATTTGATCGCATCTTCATTACCACCTGAAGAAAACATACCTAACTTTATTCTGCTGCACTCAACGGACGAAACTACAAAACTTAGCACTATTAATCCCTTTGCTCTTGATAAAGCTATAAAGGGCATTGCAGGAACTGTTCAGGATATCAAAAAATTAAGATCAGGAGATATATTAATACAGTGTATTAAACAAGCTCAAGTTCAAAATCTTCTACACACTACTAAAATTATGGATTTTAATATTAAAGCTGACTATCATAAAACCTTAAATACTAGCAAAGGTGTCATAAGAACACGGGAACTGGCTGGCATGCAGGAAATAGATATTACACTTGAACTGAAACCGCAAGGAATAACAGCTGTAGAAATTAAAAAAGAGGGTAAACAAATTAAGACCAATACTTATATTTGCACCTTTGATAGCACTAAACCACCAAAAGCTATCAAAATTGGTTACTTGAATGTCGGAGTGGATTTGTATGTTCCAAATCCACTTCGATGCTTCAGGTGCCAAAAGTTTGGGCATGGGCAGAGTTTCTGCCGAGGCAAAGAAGTATGTTTTAAATGCAGCTTAACTCATGAAGGGCCATGTAAAACAACAATATTTAAATGTATCAACTGTCAGGGCAATCATATGTCATCATCTAAGGATTGCCTTGTATGGAAGAAGGAGAAGTTGATACAAAAAGTAAAGTGTGAAAAACAGATTAGTTTTAAGGAGGCCAGAGACATCGTAACATCAATGCCTGGCATGAATATATCAATACCATCTTATGCCTCAATCTTGAAGCAAAAGATATCAACTGAATCAGTTGCATGCCAAACTGAATACACTTGGCTCAAGGGTGCAATACCAACCTCATCACAGGCTTTTACCATAGGAAATAACAATTCAGCTCAAGTGAGATCTACACAAACAAACACCACTGATCAGGAAATTATTAAGACACAACACATAAAGGAACATTCACAACAAAAATCTACACCAGCGGAAATAAGACAGGACAACAATAAGTCAACTAGAAACGACAACACTTATTCCAAAACAGATCATATACAGAAATCTCAGCAGCAAAATCTAAGTCAGAGAAAAAAACAGGAAAATTTGGAAAAAAAGAAATTGGAGAAAGAAAAAAAAACAAAAACAGTTATCAGACAGAACACCAAAGGCCCTTCAAGACCCTGTTACACGTAACAGGTTTGAAGGTTTTGAGAAGATGGATGTCGGTGACGGCATTGACGAAATGTTCGAGCAACTGCGCTCAACATCTCAGAATAAGTCCCCCAAAACAAAATCACCAAAGAAACACACTGGGGCAATATCGCCCATACGTCCACCATCCCAAACTTCAACCAAATATGGATAATACACAGAGAAATAATATCATACAGTGGAATTGTCGAGGTTTTAGAGCTAATTTCAATGAACTTGGTCTTCTAAGCCAAAAATATAAACCTGCTGCTTTTTGCCTGCAGGAGACTCTTTTAAAGAAACCCGAGGCTCAGGATCATTCAGCCTTTAAGCATTATACATCGTATAATGCCTGGGCAGATGAAACTGATCTTCATATTCGTGGAACGTCCGTCTTGGTTAGAAACGACATTATTCACAGTCCTGTATCTTTGCAATCAAATTTACAGGCTGCAGCGGTACGCCTAACCTTAGACAAGACAATCACCTTATGTTCTATTTACGTTTCACCGAGTAAAACGCTACAGCTGAATGATCTTGAGTTACTGGTCCAACAACTCCCAACTCCGTACATTTTGTTGGGTGATTTTAATGCAAATAACCCTCTTTGGGGAGCTTCCTGCAGTCAAGAAGACGTAAAAGGTAAAAGTGTAGAAGAGTTCATTACCAAATATGACTTGTGTTTGTTTAATGATGGTTCAGACACTTATCTGCACCCCGCATCTGGTTCGTATACATCGATTGATCTTTCAATTGCATGCCCTTCTATCTTCCTCGATTTTTCGTGGAAGGTAGAAGATGACTTGTGCGGGAGTGATCACTTTCCAATTGTATTGGAGAGTGTAGTTCCGGCGGACGATGAGAGAGTGCCCCAGTGGAACTTTAAAAAAGCTGACTGGGACACTTTTTCATCGCTTTGTTCTGAACGCCTCACACGGGAGAAATTTCAAGATAGTGCTGACCAAATAGAACATTTCACAAACGAGCTGCTTGACATTGCAAACACAGTCATCCCTAAAACCTCGGCAAATCCAAAACGTTTCACCAAACCATGGTTTGATATTGAATGTAAACAGGCTATAAAGGATCGTAAGAAAGCTGAAAGGGAATTTAACAAGTCACCCACTACACATAATTTAGACAAACTTCGTATAGATCGGGCAAAAACAAGACGACATATAAAACAAAAAAAGAAAAGTTCTTGGGAAACTTACATTTCTAAGATTAACCAAAACACTCCTATCACTAAAATTTGGAAAATGATTAAAAAGATTAAAGGAAAAGAAACAA
This sequence comes from Pictodentalium vernedei, assembly GCA_031216915.1. NCBI lineage: Eukaryota > Metazoa > Mollusca > Scaphopoda > Dentaliida > Dentaliidae > Pictodentalium > Pictodentalium vernedei. The sequence continues at coordinate 876,456,723 of CM062297.1, read as the reverse complement.
AATCAACTGTTCAACACCTGAAGGAAAACAACACCTCAATTACATCTAAAACAGAAATTTCAAATACTTTGGCCTCTACATTTTCAAAACATTCGTCGTCTAAAAATTGTAATCCAGAATTTATCAAAATAAAAAAAAACAGCAAGAAAAACAAAAGATCAAATTTACCTCCAACAATTTAGAGGATTACAATGAACCATTTTCTGTGGAAGAGTTACGTAACTCTTTGCATAGAGCAAAGGATACTGCCACTGGTCCCGATGAAATTCACTACCAAATTTTAAAGCATCTGCCACAAACATCTCTGGAACTTTTATTGTCAATTTTTAATGGCATTTGGGTGACTGGCCAGTTCCCACCATCCTGGCGTAAAGCAACTATAATTCCTATTCCTAAGCCTGATAAAGATCACAGCAACCCAAGCAATTACAGGCCTATTGCCTTAACCAGCTGCCTGTGCAAAACCATGGAGAGGATGATCAATGACCGACTTGTCTGGTTTCTGGAATCGAACAATCTGCTTGCGGATGTTCAGTGTGGTTTCAGAAACCAGAGAAGTACTGTGGATCATTTGGTCAGACTTGAAACGTTTGTTAGAAATGCCTTTGCTAGAAAAGAACATGTGGTCGCCATCTTCTTTGATCTAGAGAAGGCATATGATACAACGTGGACGTATGGGATTTTAAAAGATCTTTTTAACATGGTGTTGAGAGGGCGTATGCCTATTTTTATTGAAAACTTTTTAAAGGACCGCCAATTTCAGGTTCGTTTTGGGTCAACGTTATCTGATCCTCACGAGCAGGAATTGGGGGTTCGTCAGGGTAGTATCTTATCGGTTACCCTTTTTTCGGTGAAAATTAATAGCATCATCGAGACAGTTGAGAATATGGTAGATTCTTCGTTGTATGTAGATGATTTTTTAATCTGCTACAGCAGCAAGAAAATGAATGCTATAGAGCGTAAACTTCAGCTGTGCCTAAACAAAATTCAAAAATGGGCCACGGAAAATGGTTTCAAATTTTCAAAGATGAAAACAAATTGTGTTCATTTTTGTAAGCTTCGGAAACATCACCTCGATCCGGAGTTAAAACTTGATGGGAGTCCTATTAAAGTTGTCAAGGAAGTGAAATTCTTAGGTTTGTTGTTTGACAGCAAACTGAATTTCACTTCCCACATAAAACAACTAAAAGTTAAATGTAAGAGAGCTCTGAACCTACTGAAGGTCGTTGGTAGCACTGATTGGGGTGCTGACCAAAAAACTTTGCTCCATCTGTATAGGTCACTTGTTTGATCAAAATTAGATTACGGTTCTATAGTTTACGGTTCTGCAAGGAAGTCATACCTAAAACCACTTGATGCTATTCACAATAGTGGTATTAGAATTAGTCTAGGGGCTTTTCGAACATCCCCAATAGACTCGATGCTTGTTGAAGCAGAGGAGCCCTCTCTCGAGAAGCGCAGAATTAAATTGTCTCTCCAATATGTGTCTAAACGTTTGGCCAATCCTTCAAATCCTGCTTTTAATTGTATTTCAGACCTAGGGGGGTTTGATCGTCCCCTACTAGGCGGGTCCTCAGGTGGCGGATAGAGGACGGCCTGCTCAATTGGGCAGGTTTGCTGGTTTTTTAATTAGCAGGTTTGCTCAATTGAGCTGGTTTGCTGCGGAATATATGAACACGCAGCCCCGGACCAAAATGGTCAATCCTGCTTATGCCATCTTGCAGGCACCTTGTTCTCCCGTGAGGTGCGATCTGAAGGCCTCGGAGGAAGGAATCCTGACAGTTGAGAACAGACTGGGTCCCGGTTAGGACAGGTCTCCAGGATGGAGATCAGGTCGTAAACACTGCTTTGGCCCTGATCTTCATCGTGGAGATTACCTGTTTCAATACACTGTTTTGGCCCCAACTTCGGGTGTAGAAGGATGGTCGGATGGTCCGTTCTGGCCAATCGGGAGCCCCCACCCCAAAAAGTACTGGGTGTCACGTCGGGGGGGCATTTGGTGGTCATTCAATCAGTCATTTCTTTTAATCACACATCATAATTGCCATTGTGTACTGTTTTTAACACATTTTTCCAAATGCTTAGTTTTGCTGCACTACTGTTTGATTCAGTTCTACGCGGCAGCTTTAATTACAAGGTTTTATAAAGTGATTGGTTGGATGATCGCCATCTGAAGACCTGGCACTTCCACACACGGGCCAATCAGCTAGTGGTATACTTCGGTATCAACACTGGCTGAGTATACTGCTCCATACCAGGTATGTGGGAATACCGGCAACCCGGTGGGTTCACTGCGTAGCAGTAACCCTACCCCTTGTTGGACTCCGTGGTGGGTGGGAGCCGGAGCAATGAACAATCAAAACAAAAACATGGAAAAAATCCCACAAAAAAAACAAAAACGTGGTAGCGAATCTAAATTAACAATATCAGACTCTGATTCAGATTGTGAAACCTCATGTATTGAGAAGAATTGGCCAAAATTTGTGATCATTTATGCAGAAGAAGGAAAACAAGTTTCATATGTCAACCCATTTGCTGTGGAGAAAACTATTAAAGGTATTGCTGGGTCAGTGAAGGAAATTAAAAAATTAAGATCAGGGGGAATTTTAGTAGAATGTAGGTCGGAATTCCAGGCAAGTAATTTATTAAAATTAGATAAAATTTTAGATATCAAGGTTGTTGCATTTCCGCACAAAACCCTAAATACCAGCAAAGGTGTAATGAGAACTCGAGAACTTTATGGTATGGATATGTTGGAAATAAAACAAGAACTCAAATCACAGAATATTACAGACGTCAAGCGAATTGAAATTAAAAAAGATGGTAATATAATTAAAACTAATACCTACATTTTAACTTTCGGCACTTCTAGACCACCCAAATCAATTAAAGTGGGTTATTTGAACATCGGAGTGGACTTGTATATCCCAAATCCACTTCGGTGCTTCAAGTGCCAGAAATATGGTCATGGTCAGAATAATTGTAGGGGACAGGAAACCTGTTTTAAATGCGGCAAACAACATCAAGGCCCTGTAATAATGACGTAAAATGCTGCAACTGTCAGGGCAATCATACAGCTTCATCCAAAGATTGCCCTGTTTGGAAACGAGAGAAGGAAATACAAAAAGTAAAATGTGAGAAGCAAGTTAGTTTTAAGGAGGCCAGAGACATTGTAATGTCAATGCCTGGAATGAATTTAACATCACCCACCTATGCAACAGCCTTAAAACAAAAAATACAAACGAAATCAGTTGAATGTCAGACACCATGGACATGGCTTACTAACAGTACAATTCCATCTTATGTACAAGCTTTCACCATCGATCAAACCACACAAAATCAACCGATGTCAACTCAAACACAAGAGAATACAGCTAAAACACCAGAGAAAAAAATAGTCCACATCCAGAGAAAACAGACACCAAAATCACAACAGAACATTGACCAAAAATCTACAACAGACAGGAAAAACGATCAACCCAAACAAACGCAAGGATCACAGCAACAAACTTTGAGTCAGAGTCAGAGACGGAAATTGGAAAAAGAAAAAAAGAAACTTTTAGAAAAAGAAAAATCAAAACATTTATCCGACAGAACTCCCAAAATTTTACAGGACCCTGTTATGCGTAACAGGTTCGAGGGTTTGGAAGACATGGATGTCGGCGAGTGCATAGACGATACGTTCTGGCACTTGCGCCCGAACTCCACTCAGAATAAGTCCCCGAAGACAAAATCACCTGTAAAAGCTACTGGGGCTATTTCGCCCATACGTCCGCCATCTCAATCGCCAAGCAAGTATGGTTAATACAACCACAAATAATATAATACAGTGGAATTGTCGAGGTTTTAAGGCAAATTTTAATGAACTGGGTCTTTTAAGTCAAAAATATAAACCTGCAGCTTTTTGCCTGCAGGAAACTCTTTTAAAGAAACCCGAGGCTCAAGATCATTCAGCTTTTAAGCATTATACTTCGTATAATGCCTGGGCAGATGAAACTGATCTTCATATTCGAGGAACGTCCGTCTTAGTTAGAAACGACATTATTCACAGTCCTGTATCTTTGCAATCAAATTTACAGGCTGTAGCGGTACGCCTAACTTTAGACAAGACAATTACATTATGTTCTATTTACGTTTCACCAAGTAAAACCCTACAACTGAATGATCTTGAGCTGCAGGTCCAACAGCTCCCAACTCCATACATTTTGTTGGGTGATTTTAACGCTCATAACCCACTTTGGGGTAATTCCTGCAGTCAAGAAGATGTAAAAGGTAAAACTGTAGAAGAGTTCATTACTAAATATGACCTGTGTTTGTTTAATGATGGTTCAGACACTTATTTGCACCCCGCATCTGGTTCGTATACATCAACTGATCTTTCAATTGCATGCCCTTCTATCTTCCTTGATTTTTATTGGAAGGTAGAAGATGACTTGTGCGGGAGTGACCACTTTCCAATTGTGTTGGAGAGTGTAGTTCCGGCGGATGATGAGAGGGTACCCCAGTGGAACTTGAAAAAGGCTGACTGGGAGACTTTCTCGTCGCACTGTTCTAAATGCCTAACACGGGAGAAATTTGGCGAAAGTGCTGACCAAATAGAACTTTTCACCACAGAGTTGCTTAACATTGCAAGCAAGGTCATTCCTAAAACCTCGGCAAATCCTAAACGTTTCACCAAACCATGGTTTGATGCTGATTGCAAACAGGCTATTAAAGATCGCAAAAAGACTGAACGGGAATTTAATAAGTCACCAACCACACGTAACTTGGACAAACTTCGTATAAATCGGGCAAAAACAAGACGACTGATTCAACAAAAAAAGAAAAGTTCTTGGAAAACATATGTGTCTAAATTAAATCAAAACACCCCCATCAATAAAATTTGGAAAATGATAAGGAAAATTAATGGAAAAGACACAAAATCAACGGTTCAACATCTGAAAGGTAACAACACACTAATCACATCAAAAAAAGAAATTTCAAATACATTGGCCTCCACATATTCGAAACATTCATCGTCTGAAAATTGTAATCCTGAATTTCTCAAAATTAAAAAACAACAAGAAAAACAAAAGCTCAAATTTGCCTCCAATAATTTAGAGGATTACAATGAACCTTTCTCTTTGGAAGAGTTAAATAACTCTTTACATAGAGCGAAGGATACCGCCACTGGACCCGACGAAATATATTATCAAATTTTAAAACATCTGCCGCAAACATCTCTTGAACTTTTACTCTCTATTTTTAATGACATTTGGGTGACTGGCCAGTTTCCATCGTCTTGGCGCAAAGCAATAGTAATTCCCATTCCTAAGCCTGATAAGGATCACAGAAACCCTAGTAATTATAGGCCTATTGCCTTAACAAGTTGTCTGTGCAAAACAATGGAGAGGATGATCAATGATCGACTTGTCTGGTTTCTGGAATCGAACAATCTGCTTGCGGATGTTCAGTGTGGTTTCAGAAACCAGAGAAGTACTGTGGATCATTTGGTCAGACTTGAAACGTTTATAAGAAATGCCTTTGCTAGAAGAGAACATGTGGTCGCCATCTTCTTTGATCTAGAGAAGGCATATGATACAACGTGGACGTATGGGATTTTAAAAGATCTTTTTAACATGGGGTTGAGAGGGCATATGCCTCTTTTTATTGAAAACTTTTTAAAGGACCGCCAGTTTCAGGTTCGTGTTGGGTCAACGTTATCTGATCCTCATGAGCAGGAATTGGGGGTCCCTCAGGGTAGTATTTTATCTGTTACCCTATTTTCAATTAAAATTAATAGTATCATCGACGCAATTGAGAATATGGTAGATTCGTCATTGTATGTCGATGACTTTTTGATCTGCTATAGTAGCAAAAAGATGAATGCTATAGAGCGCAAACTTCAGCTGTGTTTAAATAGGATTCAAAAGTGGGCTATCGAAAATGGTTTTAAATTTTCAAAGACAAAAACGAATTGTATTCAATTTTGAAAACTTCGGAAACATCACCTCGATCCGGAGTTGAAAATTGGTGGTAGTCCTATTAAGGTTGTTAAGGAAGTGAGATTCTTAGGTTTGTTGTTTGACAACAAACTGAATTTCACTTCCCACATAAAACAATTAAAAGTTAAATGTAAGAGAGCACTGAACCTACTGAAGGTTATTGGTAGCACTGATTGGGGTGCTGACCAAAAAACTTTGCTCCATCTGTATAGATCACTTGTTCGATCATAATTATATTACGGTTGTATAGTTTATGGTTCTGCAAGGAAATCATATCTCAAACCACTTGATGCAATTCATAATAGTGGCATTAGAATTAGTCTAGGGGCCTTTCGAACATCCCCAATAGACTTGATGCTTGTTGAGGCAGAGGAGCCTTCTCTCGAGAAGCGTAGAATTAAATTATCTCTCCAGTATGTGTCTAAACTTTTGGCCAATCCTTCAAATCCTGCTTATAAATGTGTTTCAGACCCTCAAAATGCAGAATTTTATAACCGCCACCAGAAACACATTCCTCCATTGGGAATAAGAATCAAACCCCATATGGAGTCTGCCAAAATTGATTCTGATTCTATAAAAGAAAACCGTAAATCACACATTCCTCCTTGGCATCTTAAAAAACCTACAATTATTTTGGACCTTGCTTCTTCCAAAAAATCTGATACCAATTCCTTGCAGTTCAAACAAAAATATGCTGAAATAAAGTCCAGGTATAGTGCATACACAAGGATCTATACAGATGGATCTAAAGATGGTGACAGGGTATCATCAGCTGCTGCTGGTGGTGATCATGTCGCCTCAATCAGAATACCGAATCAGAGTTCTATTTTCACAGCTGAAGTTAAAGCTATTCAACTCGCGCTTGGGCACATCGAGAATGCACAGGAAAGAAAGTCGATCATCTTCTCCGACTCTCTTTCCTCTTTACTTGCTTTACTCAACCCCAAGTTGAAGAACCCTCTCATTCTGGAACTTCGTGAGAAGTTATCAACTCTCATGTCTGACCAATATGATATCGTGTTTTGCTGGTTACCCGGACATGTTGGTATCGCTGGTAACACCAAAGCAGACAGTGCAGCAAAACAGGCTTTAACCAAGCCTCTCACTGATTTTAACATCCCTTTCAGTGATTTTTAACCACATATTAGTAACTACATCAAATCTCTGTGGCAGGCGGAATGGGATGGGGCGACAAATAATAAGCTCCATCGATTCCGACCAGATATTTGTGATCACTACCTGTCTAGTAACCTTTGTAGAAAGGATCTTGCAGTATTGACGCGGTGTCATATTGGTCATACAAGACTAACACATTCCTTTTTGTTGGAGGGTACTGTGCGACCAGAGTGTGTTCCCTGCCAGCAGGTGTTGTCAGTGGAACACATTCTTTTACATTGTTCTGATTTTAATCATGTCAGAGGGCAGTATTTTACTGTAGGGTCTCTGAGAGATCTTTTTTATCGTACGAGCCCGAATATGATTCTCGCATTTTTGAAATCAATCAACCTTTTTAATAAATTTTAAAATTGTTTTTATTATCTTAAATTAGAGTCTTTAAGACTTACATTCACCTGGTTGATTTGTGAGCTATTCATATTTCTTGTTTCTTCACGCATCACTGTTCATACTACATTGTCTTTATCATTTTTATTATAGTTGTTTTTACTCATCTTTGTATTTCATTAGTGTCATGTTTCCCTTTTATCGTTTTCTCGCCACGATATAGCCTTATTTGCTGATGTGGCGTTAAGCACCAATAAATAAATAAATTGTATTTCAGAACCTCAAAATGTTGACTTTTTTAACCGACATCCGAAACATATTCCTCCATTGGGAATTAGAGTTAAACCCCATATGGAGTCTGCAAAAATTGATTCTGAATCTATAAAAGAAAACCGTAAATCACACATTCCTCCTTGGCATCTTAAAAAAACCTACAGTTATTTTGGACCTTGCTTCTTCCAAAAAATCTGATACCAATTCCTTGCAGTTCAAACAAAAATATGCCGAAATAAAGTCCAAGTATAGTACATATACAAGGATCTATACAGATGGATCTAAAGATGGTGACAAAGTATCATCAGCTGCTGTTACTGGTGATGGTATCACCTCAATCAGAATAGTTCTATTTTCACAGCTGAAGTTAAAGCTATACAACTTGCACTTGAACATATCGAAAATGTACAGGAAAAGAAGACAATTATTTTTTCTGACTCTTTCCTCTTTGCTTGCTTTGCTCAACCCCAGGTTGAAGAACCCTCTCATTTTGGAACTTCGTGAGAAGTTAACAACTCTCATGTCTGACCAATATGATATCGTGTTTTGCTGGTTACCCGGACATGTAGGTATCGCTGGTAACACCAGAGCAGACAGTGCAGCAAAACAGGCTTTAACCAAGCCTCTCACTGATTTTAAGATCCCTTTCAGTGATTTTAAGCCTCATATTAGTTGCTGCATCAAATCTATGTGGCAGGCGGAATGGGATGGGGCGACAAATAACAAGCTCCATCGCTTCCGACCAAACATATTTGGTCACTACCCATCCAGTAACCTCTGTAGAAAAGATCATGTTATTCTGACACGATGTCATGTTGGTCACACACGACTTACACATTCCTTTCTGTTGGAGGGTAATATGCGACCAGAATGTGTTCCATGTCAGCAGGTGTTGTCAGTGGAGCACATTCTCTTAAATTGTACTGATTTTAATCTTGTTAGAGGGCAGTACTTCACAGTTGGATCCCTTAGAGATCTATTTTACAATACGAGCCCACACAAAATTGTATCATTTTTGAAAGTAATCAACCTTTTTAACAAATTTTAAAATTGTTTTTATTCTTTTAATCTAGACTCATCAAGCTCAGTTCATCAGGTTGATTTAGAAGTAGACATATTTCACTTATCTCATTGCTCATTGTTATTTAAATTATTCTTGTCTTTGACATGTCTATTGTGATTATCCTTTGTTTTTATTCAATCTTTTACTTCATAATATTGACTTTTTACTTTTCTCTGATTTCTCGCCACGATATAGCCTTAGCTGCTGATGTGGCGTTAAGCACCAATAAATAAATAAATAAATGTAGTTACATGAATGTACATCAATCCTCACAGGAATGAGCTCTTCTAGAAGCAAAAAACAACAAATATTATTACAAAAAAGGAACACTAGAGTTACTTTGAAGAAAAAAATGTAAATGAGAGAAATGTATCACAGTTCACTACATGAACGTAAAAACACACATGGAGTGGAAATTCCACCCAGACAAATAATTCTTAAATTGTTTCAAAAAACAATGTTTCAGTTGATTGACCACAATGTTGAATATTTAGAATCTGTCAAACATAAATTTTGTATTTCTTGTATATGATATAAACAGAATATTTGCTTCACACAACATACATGTGGGATGTCTGAGTGGATTTTCCACTCCCTTGATGTTTTGTAAAAATCCGCTCACTGGGTAATGCAGTGTGTGTGTAAAGTTGTCAACTTGTAAATCTTATTCAAATTATTTCATTATGAGACAATAAAATGATGTTGCAATTAATCTGATACATAATAACCAAACTAATTTATAGATTCATCACAGAAATATTTGAACCTTACATTTATTTATACAATGTGAGAAATAAAGTATATAAAATTATAATAAAATTTCTCTCATTTGTTTTGGTTTTGTGGACTTTTTTCAGACATGATTAATTGGAATGTTATTAAAAATAATTAATTTCACATTAATGTACAATTACTGAGTGAAGAAATTATTTATTTATTGGTGTTTAAGGTCACATATTTTTGCACAATGGCTAATCTTGACCACAACTAGCCCAAACATGTCCTGAAAGTCTGTAATATAATTTTTTGGTTTGGTATGTTCTTTCAATTATATTACGGACTTTCAGGACATGTTTGTACAAGACCACAACATGAGTATCAACTCATGACCACGGGTGAGCATTAATAAGCCATTTTGCCCATTTTAGAGAGGGTTTGCACCTCCCAAGCATTGGTGACTGGGTCCTATTTTACCAGTAAAACAGAGCGTGCTTACCGCAGTGAACAGGCATTGCATTACTTCGTGGGGGTTCCCACGGGGAAGTGAAGGAATAATACAAATAAAATGTTTTTGTGGTAATTCTATAATTTAATTTGATTGTTGTTATTGTAACTTTAAATCTTAACATGACAATAATTTATTGAATTTCTGATAAAAAAATAGCCAAGACACGACTAAATAGATTAGAGATAAAGAAATAATACAAAGGAAATATTTTTGTGGTAAATCTACATTTTATTTCAATTATTACTGAAGCTTTAATTCGTTAGTTAAATTATTTTCTTGAATTTCTCATCAAATGAAGTCATGGCTGCTTTAAAGCAGACATGACTTGATTTAATGAAAATACGGTAGGAAAACCAAAACATTGTATTTATAAAAAATATATCAGTGTTTTGTAACATAAACTATTAAATGTTTGATGTAAGATACAGTAAGAATCAAAATAAATTGTAAGTTTACAACATGATTATTTCTATTTTATTGTACATTGATAATACAGTACAAGTCAAAATAAGTTGTAACATAACTGCAATAAGCTAAGTACATGTATACTGCTGCTCCTGCTATCAGTGAGAGCTTTCCAAAATATTATGTCAGCTTCTGGTCTTAACAGTGTAGGAAGAGAAAGATACATACAGTACTTGGAGAGTGTATTATCACTAAATCACCCGCAGAGTGGAGATTCCACCCAAGCAATAATTGGAAATTCGTTGCAAAGCATAACCAGCACAAGCAAAGTTTCAGCCAATGGACCTCCGGGTTAAACCCGGAGGTCCATTAGCTGAAACATTGCTTGTGTTTTTTGTCGATATGCACACAATTTGAGTTATAGCTTGGGTGATAACTCTACTCTGTGGGTGATTTAGTTACAATCCACTCTCCACGTACTGTAGTTTATTGTGGTTATCCTACAACTTATTTTGACTTGTACTGTACTAGATACTGATATAATTTATTGTAAAGTTTTCACATAGAGAAATGATGTCAAAAGGTTATATTGTCAATATAAGAATTTTCTTGTTGTTATCCTACAACTTAATTTTATTTCTACTGTAAATGTTAATATTATACAAATTACATTTATTCTCCTCTAAATATCTGGATTTTATTTGAGTTCTCGGAACCTACAGCTAGAGTTCTGTTACGTGAATTATAATTTATACACCAGGGAAGAAGACATTAATTGTTGTTGAATGGATAAAATTGTACGGGCATATTGACCATCTTTAGTTAATTGAATGATGCGTCCTTTATTAACACAACAACAGACATACACATCCCCCACACTATTACAACATAAACCCATCGGTGCCTGTAAATCTGTATTAATGACTGTCTGTAGATCTTTAGTCATAGTAACCACTCTATCATCACCGTCTGACACCAAGATATATTTATTGTTGTCAGTTGTTGTTACATAATCTGGTCCATTAAATATTTTATTTGATTTATTTATAATTTTGTTGTTATCATTTATATTTCTGACAACTTTTTCATCATAGAAAGTAATAATAAAACTATCATCCATTCTACACATTCCACAACATCTGTCTGACAGTTGAATCTGAGAATGAAATGTTAATGATTTTATGTTATATTTTATGATTTGTTCTTTGTTGGGAATTGTAACAACCATAATATTTCTATAAACACACAGATCACCGGGTACATCCGGTAAATCAATAGATGTCATTAGTTGATCTTGTGAATTTATGTGATATAATTTGTGGGGGACGTGTGTCGCTACTAACATCTCTCCGTCTGTATCAGATATAAACTATATACTGACGATACAACCACCCTCACAACTCAACCCTTTGTCAAATATAAACTGTCGTTCATTAACTCTACATATTGGATCGGAAGTCAAAGCATGATCTTCGGCACCAAACGACCCACTAGTGCTCAGTAAAGACCCACTGGGTCGTTTGGTCCCAAAGTCCATGTTTAGACTTATATGTATTTATTTATTTATTTATTGATGTTTAAGGTCACATATTTATGCACAATGGCTAATCATGACCGTGACAGTTTTACGGGTGGAGGAAGCCGGAGTACCCGGAGAGAACCACCGAGCAACGACGAGCAGCTGCCAGCTCCCCAACATCGTAACTCCGCACTGCAGCACAGGCAGGGTTAGATTGGTTGAAGACATGCGTACCATCGACGTGCAGTACGCCTTAGTACACGGCGTCATCGTGCCCCCACACGGGCAATGGAGATGAAGTGTCTTGCCCAAGGACACAACGCGGTTGCCGCAGGTGGGATTCGAACCGAGGACCTCTCGGCTTGCAGCCTGCATCTCTACCTACTGAGCCACCGCGCTCCCAGACTTATGTAATGACGTCCTAGGGGGGTTTGATCGTCCCCTACTAGGCGGGTCCTCAGGTGGCGGATAGAGGACGGCCTGCTCAATTGGGCAGGTTTGCTAATTTCTAATTGGCGGGTTTGCTCAATTGAGCTGGTTCGCTGCGGAATATACGAATACGCAGCCCCGGACCAAAATGATCAATCCTGCTTATACCATCTGGCAGGCACCTTGTTCTCCCGTGAGGTGCGTTCCGAAGGCCCCGGAAGAAGGAATCCTGGCAGTTGAGGACTCGGGTCCCGTTTAGGGCAATCTCCGGGATGGAGCCCTGGGCTTCATTTCGGAGATAATGTCCAACACACTGCTTTGGCCCCAATTTCGGGAGTAGAAGGATGGTCGGATGGCCCGTTCTGGCCAATCGGGAGCCCCCACCCCAAAAAGTACTGGGTGTCACGCCGGGGGGGCATTTGGTGGTCATTCAATCAGTCATTTATTTTAATCCCATACCATAATTGCCATTGTATACTGTTTTTAAACATTCTATTTTTATCAACTATTAAATTTTGCTGCACTGTCTGTTTCAGTTCTTCGTGGCAACTCTTATTTTAATGCTTTGTAAAATGATTGGTTGGATGATCGCCATCTGAAGACATGGCACTTCCACACACGGGTCAATCAGTCAGTGGTATGCTTCAGCATCAACACTGGCTGAGTATATTGCCCTAGTATAAGTATGTGGGAATACTGGCAGCCTGATGGGTTCACTGCTTGGCAGTAACTCAACCCCTTGTTGGACTCCGCGGTGGGTGGGAGCCAGGGCAAATGAAAAACTAAACAATAAACCATGGATTCAAACACCAAAAAAATTAAACGAGGGCGAGACTCACTTTCTGATATCTTTGATTCTGATTCAGATACAAATGATTCACCTACATTGCCTAATTGGCCAAAATTTATAATTATATATGCAGCAGTAGAAGGTAAGAAGGCAAGTGACATTAACCCCTTTGCCTTAGAAAAAGCTGTTAAGGGAATTGCTGGCAGTGTTAAGCATGTTAAAAAACTAAGACGTGGAGCAATATTAATAGAGTGTAGTAAGGAAGTCCAGGCAAAAAACTTAATGAAAATTGATAAATTAGCAGATATGGAGGTGAATGTGTTTCCACATACCTCATTAAACAGCAGCAGAGGAGTAATTAGAACAAGAGAATTGGCAGGAATTGATGTACTCGAAATACAGAAAGAGCTGGAATCACAAGGTGTAACTGCAGTTAAAAATATAGAAATTAAGAAAGGGGGTTCAGTAATAAAAACAAATACATATATTTTATCTTTTAATTCTTCTCAGCCACCAAAATCAATCAAAGTTGGCTATATGAACATCAAAGTGGATTTGTACATTCCAAATCCACTTCGATGTTTCAGATGCCAGAAATATGGCCACGGGCAAAACAACTGCAGGGGTCAAACGACATGTTACAAATGCGGCCAACAACACCAAGAGCCATGCACCAATTCCATTAAATGTGTAAACTGTCAGGTCAATCATATGTCATCATCCAAAGATTGCCCTGTCTGGAAAAAAGAAAAGGCTATACAGAAAATAAAATGCGAAAAGCAAATTAGTTTTAAGGAGGCCAGAGATATTGTATCATCAATGCCTGGTATGAGTACATCATCACCTTCATATGCTGCAAAATTATCACTAAAATTACCTTCAGTGGCAGTAGGCTGCCAAACTCAATATACCTGGATCAAGGGCACATTACCATCTTTAGTGGAAGCTTTTACAATGGAACAGTCAAACGAAACAGAACCAAAATCCACACAAACACCATCAACTACTCACAGAACAATCGAAAACAAATCAACGCCAAATCCGAAAAAAGAAAAGGAACAACTAAAACCAGATGAAACAAAAATAAAGGAAGCAAGATCAGAACAAAAGAAAGCCCAAACAAAACCGAAGCCACAAAATCAAATTCAAAATCTGAGTCAGAATCAGAGAAGGAATCAAGCCAAAAAGAATACAGAACCGCAGAAACAGTCAGAAAGAATCCCCAAGGCCCTTAAAGACCCTGTTACACGTAATAGGTTTGAGGGCCTTGAATCGATGGAAGTCGTTGAGTGCATCGATGAAACGTTCGGGCCCTTACGCCCGAACACCTCTCTGAATATGTCCCCAAGACACAAATCGCCTAAGAAAGCTATTGGGACAATTTCACCCATTCGTCCACCAGATAAATCTCCAACCAAATATGGATAAAACACACAACAATAATATAATACAGTGGAATTGCCGAGGTTTTCGAGCCAATTTTAATGAACTGGGTCTTCTGAGCCAAAAGTATAAACCTGCCGCTTTTTGTCTGCAGGAAACTCTTTTAAAGAAACCTGACTCGCAGGATCATTCAGCTTTTAAGCATTATACTTCGTATAATGCCTGGGCAGATGATAATGACCTTCACGTCCGTGGAACATCTGTTTTAGTTAGAGACGATATCATTCACAGATCTGTACCTTTGAATACAAATTTACAGGCTGTGGCGGTACGCCTAACATTAGACAAAACAATTACACTATGTTCGATTTATGTTTCACCAAGTAAGACCCTACAACTGAATGATCTCGAGATGCTGGTCCATCAACTCCCAACTCCATACATTTTGTTGGGTGATTTTAATGCACATAGTCCCACTTGGGGTAATTCCTGCAGTCAGGAAGACGTAAAAGGTAAAACTGTGGAAGAATTTATTTTAAAATACGACTTGTGTTTGTTTAATGATGGTTCAGACACTTACCTACACCCCGCATCTGGTTCGTATACATCAATTGATCTTACAATTGCTTGCCCTTCTATCTTGCTCGATTTTTCTTGGAAGGTAGAAGATGACTTGTGCGGGAGTGACCACTTTCCAATTGTGTTGGAGAGTGTAGTTCCGGCAGACGATGAGAGGGTGCCCCAGTGGAACTTTAAAAAGGCTGATTGGGACACTTTCTCATCGCTGTGTTCTGAACGACTCACACGGGAGAAATTTCAGGATAGTGCTGATCAAATAGAACATTTTACAAATGAGTTACTTGACATTGCAAACACAGTCATCCCTAAGACCTCGGCAAATCCAAAACGTTTCACTAAACCATGGTTTGATAATGAATGTAAACAGGCTATAAAGGTGCGCAAGAAAACTGAACGGGAATTTAACAAGTCACCAACCACACATAATTTAGATAAACTACGTATCAATCGGGCAAAAACAAGACGACTTATAAAACAAAAAAAGAAAACTTCTTGGGAAACTTATGTTTCCAAACTTAACCAAAACACTCCTATCAACAAAATTTGGAAAATGATAAGAAAAATTAAAGGAAACGAAACAAAATCAACTGTACAACACCTGGAAGATAACAACTCATTACTTACATCTAAAAAAGAAATTTCAAACAAATTGGCTTCCACATTTTCGAAACATTCGTCGTCTGTAAATTGTAATCCAGAATTTATCAAAATTAAAAAACAGCAAGAAAAACAAAAGATCAAATTTACCTCCAACAATCTAGAGGATTACAATGAACCTTTCTCTATGGAAGAGTTACGTAACTCTTTGCATAGAGCAAGGGATACTGCTACTGGTCCCGATGAAATTCACTACAAACTTTTAAAGCATCTACCACAAACATCACTACAACTTTTATTATCAATTTTTAATGGCATTTGGGTGACTGGTCAGTTTCCACCATCCTGGCGTAAAGCAACAATAATTCCTATTCCTAAGCCTGATAAAGATCACAGCAACCCAAGCAATTACAGGCCTATTGCCTTAACCAGTTGTCTGTGTAAAACCATGGAGAGGATGATCAATGACCGACTTGTCTGGTTTCTGGAATCGAACAATCTGCTTGCGGATGTTCAATGTGGTTTCAGAAAGCAGAGAAGTACTGTAGATCATTTGGTCAGACTGGAAACGTTTATTAGAAGTGCCTTTGCCAGAAAAGAACATGTGGTCGCCATCTTCTTTGATTTGGAAAAGGCATATGATACAACATGGACGTATGGGATTTTAAAAGATCTTTTTAACATGGGGTTGACAGGGCGTATGCCTCTTTTTATTGAAAACTTTTTAAAGGACCGCCAATTTCAGGTTCGTGTGGGGTCAACGTTATCAGATCCCCACGAGCAGGAATTGGGGGTTCCTCAGGGTAGTATTTTATCTGTTACCCTCTTCTCAGTGAAAATCAATAGTATTATTGATGCAATTGAGAATATGGTTGACTCGTCATTGTATGTAGATGACTTTTTAATCTGCTATAGCAGCAAAAAAATGACTGCTATAGAGCGCAAACTTCAGCTGTGTTTGAATAGAATCCAGAAATGGGCTACAGAAAACGGCTTCAAATTCTCTAAGACGAAAACTAATTGTGTACATTTCTGTAAGCTCCGTAAGCACCACCTTGATCCGGAATTGAAAATAGACGGGAGTCGTATTAATGTTGTTAAGGAAGTGAAATTCTTAGGTTTGTTGTTTGACAACAAACTGAAGTTCACTTCTCACATAAAACAACTAAAGATAAAATGTAAAAGGGCACTGAACCTCTTGAAGGTAGTTGGTAGCACTGATTGGGGTGCTGACCAAAAAACATTGATCCATCTGTATAGATCACTTGTCAGATCTAAATTAGATTATGGCTGCGTGGTTTATGGTTCTGCAAGAAAATCATATCTGAAACCACTTGATGCAATTCATAATAGTGGTATTCGAATTAGCTTGGGTGCATTTAGAACTTCACCAATAGAATCAATGCTTGTTGAGGCGGAGGAGCCTTCTCTTGAGAAGCGCAGAATTAAACTCTCCCTTCAATATGTCTCTAAACTTCATTCTAATCCATCAAATCCTGCTTATACCTGTGTTGCAGAACCTCGAAATATCGAATTTTTTAACCGCCACCAGAAACATATTCCTCCATTGGGAATTAGAATTAAGCCCCATATGGAATCTGCCAAAATTGAACCAGATGCCATTAAAGAAAACCGTATATCACAGAATCCTCCCTGGCATCTTAAAAAACCGACGGTTATTTTAGATCTTGCTTCTACCAAAAAGTCTGAAACAAATTCTCTGCAATTTAAGCAGAAGTATGCTGAAATTAAGTCAAAGTATAGTGCATATACAAGGATCTATACAGATGGATCAAAAGATGGTGACAAAGTATCATCAGCTGCTGTTACTGGTGATCATATCACCTCAATCAGAATACCGAATCAAAGTTCTATTTTCACAGCTGAAGTTAAAGCTTTACAACTCGCTCTTGAACATATTGAAAATGCTCAGGAAAGGAAGTCGATTGTTTTTTCCGACTCTCTTTCCTCTTTACTAGCTTTACTCAACCCCAGGTTGAAGAACCCTCTCATTTTGGATCTTCGTGAGAAGTTGACCACTCTGATGTCTGGCCAATATGATATCGTGTTTTGCTGGTTACCCGGACATGTAGGTATCACTGGTAACACCAAAGCGGACAGTGCAGCAAAACAGGCTTTAACCAAGCCTCTCACTGATTTTAACATCCCTTCTAGTGATTTCAAACCACATATTAATAACTACATCAAATCTCTGTGGCAGACGGGATGGGATGGAGCGACAAATAACAAGCTCCATCGCTTCCGTCCAAACATATTTGATCACTACCCATCCAGTAACCTTTGTAGAAAAGACCATGTTATTCTGACTCGATGTCATATTGGTCACACACGACTTACACATTCCTTTTTGTTAGAGGGTAATATGCGACCAGAGTGTGTTCCCTGCCAGCAGGTGTTGTCAGTGGAGCACATTCTTTTACATTGTACTGATTTTGATCTTGTTAGACGACAGTATTTTAATGTTGTGTCTCTTCGAGACCTATTTTATCATACAAATTCACATAAAGTTTTGCTGTTCCTGAAGGAAATCAACCTTTTTAATAAATTTTAAATTGTTTGTTTTTATTATTTCGCATTCTCATTCATTCAGGGCTGATTTACGCAGCATTTTCTGAACACTTGATTTCACTTTCACCTTACTGTGTTCTTTGATTAATTTTATTCCTCATACTTCATATTTCGTTGATTGGTTTTTAACTACCTCATGGCAAATGGTGATCTATTTTAAAATGCATACCTTTCATCGCCACGATATAGCCTTAGCTGCTGATGTGGCGTAAAGCAACAATAAATAATATAATAAATGTAATGACGTAACAGAAATAACTTGTTCCAGACTTGAATCGATATTTTTAATAATATTTACATTTTCTTGAATCATTTTATCATTAATTTCAAACAATAACTCACTCATTTGATTCAAATTATCCTTAATACTGTTGTTAATCTCGCCGTTTTGACGTGATGGAAAGTTAATGAAATCTTCTGGTCCATATTTTCTGTTATTTTGACTCCAGTGTGACGTAATATTACTCGGTTTGTAGAATAAGGCGTGGATTGTTGAGGTTCCATTATTTTCCGATGTAACATTTCTCCATCATTTGTAACATTCCCTACTTTTTCCTTCAGAGCAAGATATTTATCAAATGATGAATGAAATCGAGACAGTTCATCTTTCGTAATTTTTTCAAGTTTTTCAAGGTATTTCGTCTCAGCTTTTACAACTTTGTCCTTAATTAACTTGAAAATATTTTCAATCTTTATTTTATCAAGATCAAGACGGGAATTAACTTTGGTCAACTGATTTCTCAATTCATCTTCTCCGTCATCATTGTCGGATCGAATACGTTGGACACGTTTCATATATTGATTAAAATTGGATTTTATATCAGCCGTCGTGATCAGAGAGTCAGAACAATTTCTGTGATTTTCTCAAATGCAGATTTGACAGCAACTTTCTCTGTGACGGTTACAGAAAAAAACAAATTCTTTGTGATGCTTTTGACAAACATGTCCGATATTTTGTTGACTGTCGTCTGCGATTGCCAGACATGTTCCAGCATTCTCTCTCTCGGTGTTATTGTTTCTTGATGATGCCATTATTTCGGTTTGTTGTTTTGTATCAATGATTTGAATATATTGATATTAGTGGTGAGGAATTTATACAGTGAACAAGAAATCAACTTTACAAAGCAGCGAAACCTTCGAAGACCAACGCCCAAAAGGAAGTTACAAAACCAGCTGTCAGTAGAAATACAAGTTTATTGATCACGTGATTTGATACACAGTAACCTTTACTGTTTGTATAATATTAACATGTCATTTCGTCCTACATTCAGTGGTACAAAGTCCAAAATATAGAAATCAGATAAAAAAGGTGTACAGAACCACGTACTTAAATACTCTTTGTATAATATTAACATGTCATTTCGTCCTACATTCAGTGGTACAAAGTCTAAAACATAGAAATCAGATATAAAAAGATGCACAGAACCACGTACTTAAATACCCTTTGATATTAGCGCGATTTAAATTGGGTCCGATATTCTCATAAAGTTACTTTGAATCTCAGTATACAGGAGTGGGAGGGGTGGAATTTCCCGAGTTTAGTTGGTAAACGTTTGCAAAATAGAACTACTGTCCTTTCCATCCCCCCCAGTGGTAAATAAACTCTGGAATAATACAAAATCAAGAAAATATCTTTTAGTTTTCAGCTCCCGATTACGTGTAATATATTTAACTTCGCCGTCGTTACGTTTCTGTGATTTTAGCTCGCTCGGAAATTATATGAACGAATTTTTTAATTCTCTGCGGGAATGTGTGTGTATTTTCGGAAGAGCATCCATTTTGCAGCAATTCACAAGTGTGGTAATTTTTGGGGATATATAATCTTAATGTTCTAATACTTATATCTACCACCCAATACCAAGTAGTTACAAGCTCATCAAGTGGGTTATTTCCTCCAACGGACGGGTACTTTCAACTCACCAGATGATATGTTCAGCAACCAGATAACAACAACGACTGGGTTTCTTCTTCTGATTCAGTATATATACCATTCTCCTGGTGACATCACCGGCTCTCTTTACTCTTCTGACCAGTTTACCGTTCCAATTGCTGATTCCATATTGGAGGAGTAATCACAGGGGCAAATTATGCTACATTCCCCCAGTGTTCTAAATAAAACCCCCTCCAAATGGCCCCAGGGAACATAATAAAATCCCTACCCTTAAAGGGCAAAAGCGTTAGGGAGACAAACTCCCTGTATTTAACTAAATCAAAAAAGGATCGGCAATGGAATTCTCAGAAAAAAGGGATCCAGGGGCATCCCAAGAGATGGATACTGTCACAGTTCACTACACATGAATTGAAGATAGAAACCCATAAAACTATACAAAATATTACAAGTTTTTTGTACCAATCCCCTCCCTCTACTACTTTTAAACTGCACCCAGAAACAAACAAAACCAAGGTACAAAAATTACAAAATTCAACAAAAATTAAAATATATCACACATGGCATCAGAAATAAAACCATTTCAACTTATCAATTTTGTCCTTCAAAATCCAAATCCAGTTACTGGTCTTGCATTTCATCACTTAACCATGTTTTTTTTTTATATATCAATATATACCAGGGAAGGGGTCCCAATTGCATACTTTTCTTAATCCTCATATTAATAGCAGCGGGGATAAATCCCTAGATTTATACATAGGTAGATGAGAAATTTATTTGCATCTGGGCAAACAAATGATTAAAATGGATGTACCCAGCAATGTATAAACAGAATTCCAGACAGAATCTCAGGATTTTAAAAAATGCTATCCTATTGAAATTCCTACAAACACCAGTATTTTTTAATAGGGAAAATAATTCACTGCCCAACCGAAACAAATACGCCAATAGCGGTACAGTTTCATATTAGAAGTGCCTTAACAGGTCCCAAACTACCTCAAGTCCTCATACAAAATTCAATATGATATCAGAAAAATCTGTCTGGAGCCCTGTTATTTCAATTTTGGAAAACTTCTGGAAACAATATTATCAGTTTTTAGCACACTAATTCTTTGGGGGCATGCCTTTGCATTGCCCGAAACTCAATTCCTGCCACAATTTCCAAAATCCATCCAAAATTATCTGAATATATGGATATTATTTTATGGGGAAGGGAACCCATAGAAGGTACAGGCATTCTGTGTGACCGAGGCCACCAGCACCCCCAAGGACATCTGTAACTCCGTAGCAACTTTCAGTGCAACTTCCCCAAGTAGAGAGGAGTGCCCCCTACCGCCAAATTCATTTCCCCCTGGAAATACGGAGCGTCAGATTCCAATACCAGACGATTTAGCGGGATGGCTTTCACACCGTCCCACTGCTCTGGTTTAAAGTATAAACATTTTGGGCCTATACTAAAGTATGCATTAGGGAAGTGGTTTACCCATCTCTCGACCACATCCCTACTGGAGGTGAAACAGTGTAGGTGAATTTTTTTGTTGCTTACCTACATTATCCATCACCATCAGGAGCGCGAGGGAATTTACTTCCCTCCCCAGGTAATCTCCTGAGGGACCCCTTAAGTGTAACACAATGGGCTTTGCTAAGGCTGCCAACTTCAATAACCCTGCAAATACAAAGTCCTGCTGATACCATGTATCAACCGGCTCTGTTCTGTTGAGCCCCACTTCACCAGAACCTGCAGCATATGGGAGCAAGCCCATTATTGGGAACATGAGGTTTTCTAATTCCACCAGGGGGATATTCCTTACGTGACGGGGATGAAGGCCAATCACTGCCTTCATACCAGGATCCCCGAGAAGTTCCTCTGGCCTAGGGTAGGTCGATGGATCACAATAAACTACACCCCGCCCACAACAGGCAAAGGACAAGTTGTAGGTCGGCCACCATTAAGACCATTAAGGGAGAGAACCTCCCTAGCTGACAAATTGGGTTTTCGGAACCTCTGGCGAACCCTATCTAAATGAAAATGCGTGTCCACCAGATTCATGGAACAAGATTCCCTGGAAGATCTAGCGGGAGGAAAGCCTGGAGGGACTCCCGACAAAGCACTGGCTGTTGGGACAGCAGGAGGAAGACCTGGATTACCTCCCACCCTGGGACTAACCACGGAGGAAATGGCACAAGAAACGACTGACGAACCCTCTGAAGAATGAGACATGGCCGAAGAGACCGGAAGAGGCACTAACTGACCTTCTCTCCAGGAACTAACTGTAGGAGCCGTTGAAGCAAAAATGGGGGGAACCTCCGAGGGACCAGTAGCCGGAGAAGCATGTCTAGCGGGAGATAATACTGAAGAAACTGTCGCGGAATCTCCCACTGAAGAATCGGCAACTGAACAGGCAGGCACCTCCACCACCAACCGTGCAACTGAGCAGGCAGGCACCTCCACCACCATCCGTGACTGAACATGCGAGGTCACCACCAAATTCTCCTGGGGTTCCAGGGAGTGAAAATCCTCCCTGACCACTGTTTGGCCTTTTGAAGGAGGTGACACCGGAGATGTCACCCTGGGACTGTAATCTGGGATACACTGATCCATCTGAGGTACTCGCTTCAGGGGCTTTTCAAACCTATTTCCTGAGGGACGTGATTTCCTCGTCTCCTCAATTTTAATTTGAAGGAAAATAAGAATTATCCAATGCACCAACCCAGCTGGCATAGCCAGGTGATCTAAACTCCCTGCAGGAGGGAACTGAGTACTTGGCACCCACTCAAACAGGCCTTCCAACTCCTGCATGCGTTCCACAAAATATGGTGTTACCTCCAATGGGAATCGGGAATATTCCCGATTAACTAATTCTTGTAGTCCTAAATAACCCATCTCAAGAGGAGCTGTCATCCTCTCAAAAGCGCGAGCAATGGTCTTTGGACTGAAATATTGTCCTTTAGATTGTGGCATCCACAAAGCAGTGGGGAGATGATCCCCGTGGCAGTGTTTTCGCAACTACCTTAGTTTAACTGCACAACTTTGCAGAGGACACACTGATGGTGGTCCCTTTAACATAGGGGTGGGGGGCAAATCTACGGATTTTGGGAGAAAAAGAACATCATCCTCTCCCACCTCCAATATCGAAGAAAACCTTTTCTCTGCTTTTGTACTAGCCTGTACTTCTGGCTTTCTGTCACTGAGGGATGAGGGCACCCTCTCCGAGTCTGCAGTAACTGTAATGCCCACTCCCTCGGGTTCTTTCTTGGATTCACTTGAAACATTCCCTCCTCCCCCGGGTCAAACGGTTCTGTTATATAATCTGATGCGGAGGCACTAAGAGCACATGGGATTTGTGTCACCAAATTGGAGGGAATTATTACTTTTTCCATTAACCTGACGTTTACTCCTTCTATCTTTTGTGACTGTCTCAACTGAATGGGAATTCCCTCTCTTTCTTTTCCCAAATACATCAAATTGTTAGCCAGATCTAATTGGGTACCCTGTTCATGCAAGAAATCAAGACCCAAAATAATTGGAGTAGAAACATAGGCTACATAAAAAATTCCTGATGTACCAATTTTTCCCTCATTAAGCTTAATGGGCGCAACTATTTGTTCAGAGATCGTTCCTAATTCTCTACCTACTGTTCGTGCTTTAATGCTCAAAAAGCTCTAAAAGTTTGTCAGAAAACACTGTTACCTGTGCCCCTGTATCAATAAGAGCATCTAATTTGACATTTTCTAATATCACTGGTACAGTATAGTACAACGAAGTATCCACTTGCTTGATCATTATACTATCTGGCATCTCATTTAATGTTTCCTCTTTTGGGAAGAATTGTCCAGGGAATCTGTCCTGTCCCTAGCAATGACAGGATTGTGGCCTGTATTTAAATCTGGAGTCGGCAAACGGCCTACATTTCCGACTCGTTCTCGTTTAAATTATCCTCTGAATCGTCCGAAATTTTTACCATTGGTGAAATTCGGGTATTGGGGTCATTTGGTGACCCTGATGGTGTAGAAGGATTTGAAGCTGACCGATTACTTGGATTTCTGGAAGGGCACTCTCTTGAAAAATGGGACATCGACCCACATGTCCAACAATCCCTCCTTCCAGGTGAGGGAGATCGACTCCTTGATCTATTTAGAGTCTGACCTGGTTCAATCATTTGGGAAATCTTTATGGTCAGGGTAGCCATACTGTCATTTAAATTTGATAATACTGTGCCAATTGATCTAAATTCAGTGATTGTTTCTCCAGAAAATTTCTTAAATTCAGTTACTAATTCAGAAACAACACTTTGGGTATCCTGAAGCTGGGGCCCTGTTGTACTGGGTCGTACTGATGGAGTAGACACTCGAGCCGACTGCACACGGACATGAGAGTTATCCCATGAAAGGGTTGCAATCTGAGTTGGGCCCCTGGGTTCTGGAGTTAGTTCCCTCACATTTCCATAAATAGCCAAAAATTTATGTTGAAACCATTTAATTTGATCTATAGCTTCCTCGACTGTTTTCGAGCGCTGATTTGCTCCGTAATGCCTTGCCTCTTTATCTAGGGCACCATGGCAGAAACGCATAACGGCCTGGCGAAACATGTGTTCTTCGGGCAAGTGCCCAAACGCTTTTTCGGCCAATGTCAAATTCTGATCATCCCATTCTTCTGGGGTCATGTCTGGTTGCTGCTGGGCTTGATTGAACTGCATTTGTGCAGTCTCAGGGAGTTCGTACTTTCCGAAGCGTTTTTCTAACTTGTCCAGCACATCAACAAAATAGATTTGTGGGTGTTGACGAATTATGGGAGCAAAATACTCGCTTGCTTTGCCATCCAAACACCAACAAAGGTTGTCCTTCTCCTGCAGTCCATTCTTGCATGTCTGCAAACTGCATGAACTTCATTCGAAATGTTTGCCAGCTGGTGGTCCCATTGTATTCTAAGCTCTTGGGAAGGTTAGGCGTCCTACGACGATACCTATTGTCCGGATCTCTCATCTCTCGCATTTGGGCACGTTGTCCCCCAAATTGACGGTACACAGTTTGGGGGTCATGGGCATACCTCTCATCCCTCCACCTGTCCCCTTGTGGACGATAAGCATCTCCTTCCACATAAGGCTGGTACACCCGAGGGGGTGGGTCATAAGCATATCTATATCGGCCTTGGGGAAGCCAACGATTTTCTTGAAAATCATCTCTGTAATTTGCCCCCCCCCCCCTTCCTCAAAAAGGGTCTATTCTGCCTAACAGGGCGTCTATCCTCAAATCCCCCCATCTAGTCATGTTGGCATTCACCTCCTGTCGGGTGGGTATTGGATTGGGTGGAACCATCATTCCCACCATTTTGGAAAGTATCATAATCAGAACCCACCGATTCATAAGGTGGTGGAGGGTCAATATCAAAAGTAGCAGCATCTGGGACTGGACCCGGTCTATTTGGAACAGAACTTTGAAATGACCTGCCTCTAATATGCCAAGCAGGAGTTAATGAGGGATCGTCACAGGACTCCCTATTCTCCCCTACTGCATTTCTCGATGCTCGATGACGTGGAGGGCGCTGAGGTTGAGACCAAGGTGGAGCACCAGGTGTTTCCCCTACCCTGGAAAGCGCTAAAGGGCCACTCACTCCTTTCCCACGCTGGCAAACATGATCCTCGGCTTCAGTGCAGCTAGAACAATTTGAACGGGGATTTTCATCTCCCGGAGCATGTGGGGCGACATTTATAGTACTCAAAAGGGCCCTGGTTACCTTTAAACCAGGAACCTCTCTCAGAGTGCTTTCTGAAAAATTTCCTAACTGAGCACGTTTCTGCACCAGCTGGCGAGCTCTGGGGACATCAACCCCAGGTAAGGCAAAAAATCCCATGAAATCACATGTATTGATGTAAATTTGTGGTTCGGGAACACTAGGTGCCCGATTCTGATCATGTGTAACAGCCGTAGCCATTTTCTCTAACCCAACATAATTTATGCCAATTTTGACAACAAAATGTGAAAAAATATTTCATTTGGGAAATTCCCAACAATCTGACAAAAAAAATAAAAAACAAAACAAAAAAAACAAGATTCCAAAATAAATGAAAAACAAATCAAAAGAATATTACATTGGATGGGCAAGTAAAATAACTGGATTTACTGTGATTAAAATTGGCGGGTTCGTGTGTCAACAAGACAAAGGCAATATGGCCGCGAGTGGCAAGTTTAAAACTTGAAAAGTTTCGGGCGTCAGCCCACACAAATTTGGTTGAGTCGTTGCGCCACTGTGGTAATTTTTGGGGATATATAATCTTAATGTACTAATACTTATATCTACCATCCAGTACCAAATAGTTACAAGCTCATCAAGTGGGTTATTTCCTCCAACGGACGGGTACTTTCAACTCACCAGATGATATGTTCAGCAACCAGATAACAACAACGACTGGGTTTCTTCTTCTGATTCAATATATATACCATTCTCCTGGTGACGTCACCGGTTCTCTTTACTCCTCTGACCAGTTTACCGTTCCAATTGCTGATTCCATATTGGAGGAGTAATCACAGGAGGAAATTATGCTACACAAGCGACGTAACTGGGACGGTCCATTTGAGAACAGGTAAAATTTGAATTTTCACGGCTTGCCTTTGCAGAAGGAGTGTTTTGACGAAGTTGGAATATCAGTTAGTCGTGATGATGGTTCAAAATAAAACTCAAGTCTTGTTCAAAACGCGTTAGTGAATTAGTGAATAAATAAAATATACATGTATTGTAGTCGTAAATTATTTTATTATGCGTGCCGTACCAGTTTTCCAAATTTGTCATGTCTTGCCGACAACTGCCCCCAGAAGTATGTTGCTACTGACCTCCATTTAGGCTTTTATTGTTTGTGTGACTGTGACACGGGTACAGGCGAAAACAGCACCGTGTGAAATCCGGGGCTCGTTACTTTCGGTTTGGCACAGGAGTCCGGATTTCTTGGGTTTGGACTGCCCCCATCCAAATATGGCCTAAAAGACCTGGTTTAATTTTTTTAATTTGGCACATCCTTTGAATTCGGACTCCGCCCCAAACACACACACTCACGCATACACACGATTCTGATTTCTGCGTCAAATAATAAAGAAGGAGGTGTTTCGTGAATCCAGGTTGGATAGATTCCAGGGCCGAGGAAAGGGTGGGGTTGGGGGAAGGGTGTTATCGCTTTTAATGTTTAGAAGTCACTGCTAAACAACAAGAAACCCATGAGATAGTTGGGAGGGGAGATGTATCCTCTCATTTTTAACTGCTCAATTTTCAACAAATTTATTAGAGAACCTTAGGCTAAATACTCGGTTTCAAAACGAAACACAGAAAATGCAGAATTTAAATGAAATAATTTCGCCATCGGAACTGGTGCCGTTCTCGTCACAATCAATTGGTGCCGTTTTCGCTCACTCGGTGCCGTTTACTTCAGGTGCCGTTTTCGCTATAACCCGACACAAGTCAAAGTAACCAATTGTCTTTGAAGAAAGTATATAACTAATAGCATGAGAGGATTGGCATCTTCGAATACAACCCTGACGAATACGTATAATCACTAGAAAGTTAATTGGAAAATTGTAGGGGGGGGGGGGGCGTCACGGATATGTCACTATGTGATTACGCTGCCTCCCCCGCCCCCCACACACCACCATTTCTCAGCAAGCACCTGATAAATCTTCTGAGGGACAAATCACTCGGCAAAGTTGATCAGAGAAT
Organism: Pictodentalium vernedei; assembly: GCA_031216915.1. Taxonomy (NCBI): domain Eukaryota; kingdom Metazoa; phylum Mollusca; class Scaphopoda; order Dentaliida; family Dentaliidae; genus Pictodentalium; species Pictodentalium vernedei. The sequence goes on along the minus strand of CM062297.1, from coordinate 876,428,791 downwards.
TTATATAATATTAATCATATTTCGACTTCACTGATTATACCCAGCACAGGCGTTTATAGACCAACGGACCAACTTTTTTTCCATGGCTGCGCGGAAGGGGGAGGGGGAGCTGGAAGATTTTGCCCGAAAAGTAGCTACGTGCGTTACATTACACGTATTTACTCCAGCTGAATCCCGAGAAGCATATAATGTTTTATTGCAGTTGACTGATACCAGACGAGACCGCTCGAATACATTCAGCCAGGCACCTCTACAAAAGCTATCGTCTTTTCTACCAAGTACAAGGTTCGAAAGGTAGCCTGAGTTCTCTAGAAACCCTCAACCGGGTCAGATTTTTAAAAATGTTCCCGGGGAGGGTTCCCTTAATCCCACCAGTAGGAGAAGACACGTTCACGAACATCCACACCAGGGCTACGAGTTTGGCCCATGCCTGGATTCCAACCCTCCTTGTTGGCTCGTCCCCCAATATTTTAATGGCGAGGCTAAACAACCCCATGTCACCCCTCCCACGTGGATAGAGGTGTTCCGACACAATATTTATAGCACGATTATAAGAGTTACGCGTCGCTCTCCTGTATGAAAGAGCAACCACTGAGACCATTAAGGACTGGCTTCTCACCCTAGCCGATAAAAATAGCAAGCGCGTCTAATTCATGAATTAACTAAAAGATATTTGCGCCAGCCGTCTAAGGCCTAAATTCTCAGGATTAAGGTCGCCCTATCCAAAACGCACCCGGTGAGGGCTGAACGAGTCGGGAGGGGGACCGGACTTGGTCGCCCCGGACGTCCGCCGTGGGTCAACTCCCTACCCGACCGACTACGCTGCAATTACCCTAACGCATTCTGCCTAAAGCAATTTGTACGGGAGGTCACCAATAGGCAGTGAATTCCGACTAATTAAGACCATTGACTCCTAGGGGGGTTTGATCATCCCCTACTAGGCGGGTCCTCAGGTGGCGGATAGAGGACGGCCTGTTCAATTGGGCAGGTTTGCTAATTTCTAATTGGCAGGTTTGCTCAATTGAGTTGGTTCGCTGCGAAATTCATAAATACGCAGCCCTGGACCAAAATGATCAATCCTGCTAATACCATCTGGCAGGCACCTTGTTCTCCCGTGAGGTGCGTTCCGAAGGCCCCGGAAGAAGGAATCCTGGCAGTTGAGGACTCGTGGCCCCGGTTAGGGCAGTCTCCGGGATGGAGCCCTGGTCTCCATTTCGGAGATAATCTTGTTCAACACACTGCTTTGGCCCCAATTTCGGGAGTAGAAGGATGGTCGGATGGTCCGTTCTGGCCAATCGGGAGCCCCCACCCCAAAAAGTACTGGGTGTCACGTCGGGGGCATTTGGTGGTCATTCAATCAGTCATTTCTTTTAATCACACATCATAATTGCCATTGTGTACTGTTTTTAAACATATTTTACCAAATACTTAGTTTTGCTGCACTACTGTTTGACTCAGTTCTACGTGGCAGCTTTAATTACAAGGTTATATAAAGTGATTGGTTGGATGATCGCCATCTGAAGACATGGCACTTCCACACACGGGCCAATCAGCCAGTGGCATACTTCGGTATCAACACTGGCTGAGTATACTGCTCCATACCAGGTATGTGGGAATACCGGCAACCCGGTGGGTTCACTGCGAAGCAGTAACCCTACCCCTTGTTGGACTCCGCGGTGGGTGGGAGCCGGAGCAATGAACTTTAAAAAAAATAATCATGGCTAAAATACCACAAAAAAAAAAAAAAAAAAAGGGAACTTGAATTGAATACTTCTGATTCTGACTCGGATTATGGAACCTCGCAAAGTTTAAATCATTGGCCAAAATTCATTATAATTTATGCTGCTGAAGAGGGTAAAAAGGCAATGGATATAAACCCGTTTGCCTTGGAAAAAGCCATTAAGGGAATAGCTGGGGATGTGAAGGATGTAAAAAAGTTAAGATCTGGTGGAATTTTAATTGAATGTCGAAGAGAAATGCAGGCACTCAATTTATTAAAAATGGATAAACTGGTTAATCTGGAAGTTAACGCCTTTGCTCACAAAACACTCAACACAAGCAAAGGCGTTGTACGAACAAGAGAGCTGTCTGGCATTCCTGAGACGGAAATCCAGAATGAATTACAACTGCAGGGAGTGAATCATGTCACAAGAATTGAAATCAAAAGAGATGGCAAATCGATTCCAACTAATACTTATATTTTAACTTTCAATACAGCTCAGCCACCAAAGTCTATTAAAGTTGGTTACATGAACATCAAAGTGGATTTGTACATCCCAAATCCACTTCGATGTTTCAAATGTCAAAAATATGGTCACGGCCAAAATAATTGTAGAGGGCAAAAAAACATATGTTTTAAAGGTGGTGATGAACATCAGGACCCCTGCACGAATGCCATCAAATGTTGTAATTGTCAGGGCAATAATGTAGCTTCATCAAAGGATTGCCCTGTTTGGAAAAAGGAAAAGGAAATTCAAAAAGTCAAGGTTGAAAGGCAAATTAGTTTTAAAGAGGCCAGAGACATAGTGTCATCATTGCCTGGTATGAACACAATATCACAATCATATGCATCAAAATTGTCACAAAAAGCACCCACCCAGTCAGCGGAATGCCAGACCCAATACACTTGGCTCAGTGGAACAATTCCTTCTTTAGTGAAGGCCTTTATTATAGAACCGACTGAACCAAAATCAACCCAAACACATCCAACAGCTCAAATAACAACAGAGGAAATACCCAAGAACAGACAACAACCAGAACAAAAAAATCATAACAAAGAACAAAACTCTAAATCAGAACACAAAAACGAATCAAACAAACCAAAACCAGATCAAAAACACAAAGCACAACAACAAAATCTAAGTCAGAATCAAAGACGGCAGCACGAGAGAGAGCAGAAAAAAATTAACAAAGAAAAACAGAAACTAGAATCAGATCGCTTACCTAAGAGACTTCAAAATGTTGTGACAAACAACATGTTTGATGGAATTGAGAAAATGTCTGTCGATGAGTGTATCGACGACACGTTCTCTACTAAACTACACCTGAATTCTTCACAGGGTAGGTCGCCCCACAGAACATCACCAAAGAAAAACACGGGGGCAATATCTCCCATTCGTCCACCTTCAAAATCACCTACTAAACATGGGTAATAAACCCAAACAAAACATTATACAGTGGAATTGTCGAGGTTTTAGAGCTAATTGTAATGAACTAGGTCTTCTAAGCCAAAAATACAATCCTGTAGCTTTTTGCCTGTCGGAAACTCTTTTAAAGAAACCTGAAGTTCAAGACCATTCAGCTTTTAAGCATTATACTTCGCATAATGCGTGGGCTGACAATAATGATCTTCATGTTCGTGGAACGACTGTCTTAGTTAGGAACGACATCATTCACAGTTCTGTACCATTACAGACAAATTTACAGGCTGTGGCGGTACGCCTTACTTTAGACAAAACAGTTACACTTTGTTCAATTTACGTTTCACCAAGTAAAGTCCTACAACTGAATGATCTTGAGCTACTGGTCCAACAGCTCCCAACTCCATACATTTTGTTGGGTGATTTTAATGCACATAGCCCCCTTTGGGGTGATTCCTGCAGTCAAGAAGATATAAAAGGCAAAACTGTAGAAGAGTTCGTTACTAAATATGATCTGTGTTTGTTTAATGATGGTTCAGACACTTATCTGCACCCCGCATCTGGTTCGTATACATCGATTGATCTTTCAATTGCATGCCCTTCTATCTTCCTCGACTTTTCGTGGAAGGTAGAAGATTACTTGTGCGGGAGTGATCACTTTCCAATTTTGTTTGAGAGTGTAGTTCCGGCGGATGATGAGAGAGTGCCCCAGTGGAACTATAAAAAAGCTGACTGGGACACGTTTTCATCGCTTTGTTCTGAACGACTCACACGGAAGAAATTTCAGGATAGTGCTGACCAAATCGAACATTTTACAAACGAGCTGCTTGACATTGCAAACACAGTCATCCCTAAAACCTTGACAAATCCAAAACGTTTCAACAAACCATGGTTTGATGATGAATGCAAAAAGGCTATAAAGGATCGTAAGAAAGCTGAAAGGGAATTTAACAAGTCACCAACTACATATAATTTAAACAAACTTCGTATAAATCGGGCAAAAACAAGACGACATATAAAACAAAAAAAGAAAAGTTCTTGGGAATCTTACATTTCGAAGATTAACCAAAACACCCCTATCACTAAAATTTGGAAAATGATTAAAAAAATTAAAGGAAAAGAAACAAAATCAACTGTACAACACCTGAAGGAAAACAACACCTTAATTACCTCTAAAACAGAAATTTCAAATACTTTGGCCTCTACATTTTCGAAACATTCGTCATCTGAAAATTGTAATCCAGAATTTATCAAAATTAAAAAACAGCAAGAAAAGCAAAAGATCAAATTTACCTCCAACAATTTAGAGGATTACAATGAACCTTTCTCTATGGAGGAGTTATGTAACTCCTTGCATAGAGCAAAGGATACTGCCACTGGTCCCGATGAAATTCACTACCAAATTTTAAAGCATCTGCCTCAATCTTCACTAGAACTTTTATTATCAATTTTTAATGGCATTTGGGTGACTGGCCAGTTTCCACCATCCTGGCGTAAAGCAACAATAATTCCAATTCCTAAGCCTGATAAAGATCACAGCAACCCAAGCAATTACAGGCCTATTGCCTTAACCAGTTGTCTGTGCAAAACCATGGAGAGGATGATCAATGACCGACTTGTCTGGTTTCTGGAATCGAACAATCTGCTTGCGGATGTTCAGTGTGGTTTTAGAAACAGAGGAGTACTGTGGATCATTTGGTCAGACTTGAAACGTTTATAAGAAATGCCTTTGCTAGAAAAGAACATGTGGTCGCCATCTTCTTTGATCTAGAGAAGGCATATGATACAACGTGGACGTATAGGATTTTAAAAGATCTTTTTAACATGGGGTTGAGAGGGCGTATGCCTCTTTTTATTGAAAACTTTTTGAGGAACCGCCAGTTTCAGGTTCGTGTTGGGTCAACGTTATCTGATCCTCACGAGCAGGAATTGGGGGTTCCTCAGGGTAGTATTTTATCCGTTACCCTGTTTTCGATTAAAATTAACAGTATCATCGATGCAATTGAGAATATGGTAGACTCTTCATTGTATGTCGATGATTTTTCAATCTGTTATAGCAGCAAGAAAATGAATGCTATAGAGCGCAAACTTCAGCTGTGCCTAAACAAAATTCAAAAATGGGCCACAGAAAACGGTTTCAAATTTTCAAAGATGAAAACAAATTGTGTTCATTTTTGTAAGCTTCGGAAACATCACCTCGATCCGGAGTTAAAACTTGATAGGAGTCCTATTAAAGTTGTTAAAGAAGTGAAATTCTTAGGTTTGTTGTTTGACAGCAAACTGAATTTCACTTCCCACATAAAACAACTAAAAGTTAAATGTAAGAGACCTCTGAACCTACTGAAGGTCGTTGGTAGCACTGATTGGGGTGCTGACCAAAAAACTTTGCTCCATCTGTATAGGTCACTTGTTCGATCAAAATTAGATTACGGTTCTATAGTTTACGGTTCTGCAAGGAAGTCATACCTAAAACCACTTGATGCTATTCACAATAGTGGTATTAGAATTAGTCTAGGGGCTTTTCGAACATCCCCAATAGACTCGATGCTTGTTGAAGCAGAGGAGCCCTCTCTCGAGAAGCGCAGAATTAAATTGTCTCTCCAATATGTGTCTAAACTTTTGGCCAATCCTTCAAATCCTGCTTTTAATTGTATTTCAGAACCTCAAAATGTTGACTTTTTTAATCGACATACGAAACATATTCCTCCATTGGGAGTTAGAGTTAAACCCCACATGGAGTCTGCAAAAATTGATTCTGAATCTATAAAAGAAAACCGTAAATCACACATTCCTCCTTGGCATCTTAAAAAACCTACAGTTATTTTGGACCTTGCTTCTACCAAAAAATCTGATACAAATTCCTTGCAGTTCAAACAAAAATATGCCGAAATAAAGTCCAAGTATAGTACATATACAAGGATCTATACAGATGGGTCTAAAGATGGTGACAAAGTATCATCAGCTGCTGTTACTGGTGATGGTATCACCTCAATCAGAATACCGAATCAGAGTTCTATTTTCACAGCTGAAGTTAAAGCTATACAACTTACACTTGAACATATCGAAAATGTACAGGAAAAGAAGACGATTATTTTGTCTTATTATATAATGTCGAGGATATTATAGTTACCACTGTCGTATTTGTTATGGGACTCACCCATAATATTTTAATCGGAAATCTTTCCTCTTTAATATTTTAATCGGAAATCTTTCCTCTTTGCTTGCTTTGCTCAACCCCAGGTTGTAGAACCCTCTCATTTTGGAACTTCGTGAGAAGTTAACAACTCTCATGTCTGACCAATATGATATCGTGTTTTGCTGGTTACCTGGACATGTAGGTATCGCTGGTAACACCAGAGCAGACAGTGCGACAAAACAGGCGTTAACAAAGCCTCTCACTGATTTTAAGATCCCTTTCCGTGATTTTAAGCCTCATATTAGTTGTTACATCAAATCTATGTGGCAGGCGGAATGGGATGGGGCGACAAATAACAAGCTCCATCGCTTCCGACCAAACATATTTGATCACTACCCACCCAGTAACCTCTGTAGAAAAGATCATGTTATTCTGACACGATGTCATGTTGGTCACACACGACTTACACATTCCTTTCTGTTGGAGGGTAATATGCGACCAGAATGTGTTTCATGTCAGCAAGTGTTGTCAGTGGAGCACATTCTCTTAAATTGTACTGATTTTAATCTTGTTAGAGGGCAGTACTTCACAGTTGGATCCCTTAGAGATCTATTTTACAATACGAGCCCACACAAAATTGTATCATTTTTGAAAGTAATCAACCTTTTTAACAAATTGTAAAATTGTTTTTATTCTTTTAATCTAGACTCATCAAGCTCAGTTCATCAGGTTGATTTAGAAGTAGACATTTTTCACTTATCTCATTACTCATTGTTATTTAAATTATTCTTGTCTTTGACATGTCTATTGTGATTATCCTTTGTTTTTATTCAATCTTTTACTTCATAATATTGACGTTTTACTTTTCTCTGATTTCTCGCCACGATATAGCCTTAGCTGCTGATGTGGCGTTAAGCACCAATAAATAAATAAATAAGACCATTGACTAAATATCAGCGGTGGGAAAATAAGCAAAATTCCTTTACTTCAAAAGCACCTCAGTGTATCGAAAAGGTAAAACAAAGTGTAATTATTTCCCGGAAGTTGATGAAAACAGATAGAACGAGACATTTGTACTCGTCAGTTTACCGAAATTCCAAACATTTGAAGGCCCGACTCAGTACGTTTTCGAGACTAAGTGATCACAAACTATACGAATTTGCAAAAGCTGGCTTCTTTTACACTAATGTCGAGGATATTATAGTTACCACTGTCGTATTTGTTATGGGACTCACCCATAATATTTTAATCGGAAAGTGGGTCGTCGCTCAGAAACCATTTCATCTCCATGACATATAGACGGTCTGGAGATTATTTATTTATTGGTGTTTAAGGTCACATATTTATGCATAATGGTTATTCATGACCGCGACAATTTTACGGGTGGAGGAAGACGGAACCACCGAGCAACTGTCAGCTCCCCAACAAACTAAATCCACACAAGCAGGGTTGGTAGTAGACAAGTGCACACTCGACGTGCAGTATGCCTTAGTACACAACGCCACCGTGCCCGCACGTGCGCAATGGGGAAGACGAGTCTTGTGCAAGGACATAACTCGGTTGGGGGTCGAACCGAGGACATCTCGGCTTGCGGCCTGTATCTATACCTACTGAGCCACCGCGCACCCCGGTCTGGAGATACGTTCTGAAACGTTTGTTTATTCGAGATGTTTTTGGCTTTGATTTATTTCATTACTTTGTTCCATTTACATGGAGTAAAGTACAAACGAATACTATTTCAATAAACATGAGAATATGTTACATGTCCGTGTTGGTATTTACAGATTATACATGCTCTCAGCCCCCCCCCCCCCCCCCCCCACACACACACCTCGCCCGCCCCTTCTCTCTCTCTCTCTCTCTCTATCTCTCTCTCTCTCTCTCTCTATCTTCTCTCTCTCACCCCTCTGTCTCTCACTCTTGCGATTCAAGCTATGTGTTAAACTTCCCGTACAAGCAGGTACGCCGGTAACGGTGATGGACAGAAAATCAAACATTGGGACGCACATCATGGTCCTAACAGACATGGATGAGTGTATTGAAATATAACGACATTTGTTTTAATTGCTAATAACATTTTAATTGCACAGTGTTGAATGAGACTTCTCTGTTGGTTGACGCAAACAAACAGTTCAAAACGAGAAATACAGGTGAAACCAGCGATATCTTTTCGAAATGTTTATTCGAGATGTTTTTTTGGCAATATAATGACATTTGTTTTATTTGCTAATGTTATTTTAATTACACAGTGTTGAATGAGACATCTGATATGTCCTGAGAAGAACACCTTAGGATAAACAATTGCTTATACTGATCGCCACCTGACCCTACTTTTTCTGTTTTGTAAGATTCTTATAAAATTTTAGTGATCACAATTTTACTGAAAAATGCCATGTGTGGAAACTAGTAACAGCCATTTCTAAGATAATCTTGGAATTGAAGTCTATTTCGTACCAATTAAAAATTTTAGCGATTGTTAAGAATATTCTTTTAACAGACTAATAATAAATACTATGGGCCTGAAGATAATTTTCTGATAAATGCACTTATATTAAATGTTTAATGGATTTCATGTCAGATTTTTATAGAATAAAAATAACATTTTAACAGAAGGCAGTGACGATAGGCTAGATAAATCGTATATAAATCTATTTTCTAACAAGGCGAGTTCAATTAACTGGATGAAAACACAGTATGATGTTTGATAATTTAAATGTAAAAAATCCCTTTCCCTGTTGGAAGAAGAAATAACTAGAGTGACGTCACGCATGCAGCCCGACTTTCCCAGGAATGGTAATTCTTAAACGCAAAATAGTCGGAGCCATTTTTTGTTAACAGTTTACCTAACGAATCTGTCATATCTGCACTCGTGATATACAAAATTTGCTATTCAAATTTTATTTTTTCATTTCTCTACTTCAAAACATACCTCATGACTTATTAATGGAACAAACTTCATGAGCTTGTTCCAATAAGGACTAATAAGCCATGGTTAGAAGTAAGAAATGAATAAATCTGATGTTTCAGAAAAATAATTTGTACTGTTGGCTTCAACTTGTGTTAGGAAAAGGATTAAAGATGCAGTACATACACCAATGTTTGGCTATATGAGTCAATTTTCTTTTTTGCATGTAATAACTCCCAATCCTTCAAAATGCATTTTGGGAAAAATTGCCTAAGTGACATATTTGTGTGTGTGTGTGGTGGGGGGGGGGGGGGGGGGGCAGGGGGAGGGAGTTGTGGAACCTATATTGAAACCTGGCCTGTATTACAAGCTGGAAAATACACATATCAACTTTCGGTGAAATCAAATAATCCAAACTGGAGTTATCAGTCGGAAACCAATTGTTTACAGACAGATGGATGGACCGACAGATGGACGGATGAAAGTCATGATTATAGCCCTGACTATAAACAGTCAGGCTAAAAATGCATTCTGTACCAAAGAAAAAATATTGCATGAATGGCCCTGGGTGAGGAGGAGGTGGGGTGGGGGTGGGGGGAGGTGGGGTGGGGTGGTGGTGGGGGAGGTGGGGTTGCGTTAGGGGAGTCTATTTTTTTCACATGTGGTGGTCATTCTAAATGCTTCAGAAGGAGGGCGCGCTGGCGTCGTGGTAACCGGTTCTCGTCAGCTCATCGAAGTTAAGCAACGTCGAGCGCGGTTAGCAGTTGGGTGGGTGACCATTTTAGCGTCTGATTCGCGCTCCCGCGTTGTGTCCTTGGGCAAGACACGTCACCTTGATTGCCTACATGGGGGCACGATGACGCTGTGTACTAAGGCGTACTGCACGTCGATAGTGCACGTCTTCAACCAGTCTAACCCTGCCTGTGCCGCGGTGCAGAGTTCAGAGTTATGATGTTGGAGAGCTGACAGCTGCTCGTCGTTGCTCGGTGTTTCTCTCCGGGTACTCCGGCTTCCTCCACCCGTAAAACTGTCACCGACATGATATGACCCTGGCTGTTAATGTGTCGCTAAACCCTAAAAAAAAAAAAAAAAAAAATGCTTCAGAATGCATTTTGAACAGAGAAAAAAAATACCTAACTGGCACCATGGGGGTGGGGTTGGGGGTGGTGTTTGTCTGGGTTTTTAACCACAAACTTTAACCAAAACTGTAAAAAAGCATTTTTGACAAAAGAAAAAAAAGTGCCTAATTGGCCCCCGGTGGAGGGGGGGATGAGGGGGGATGGGGTGGGATGGGGGGGGGGGGGGTACGTGAGTTTAAAAAAAGGTTCCACATGTAGTGACTGTAAATAATTCAAAATGCATATTGGAGGAAATAAAAAAAAAATGCCTAATTGGGGGGGGGGGGGAGGAGGGAGGGGGCGGGGCGGTGTTTGGGTTTTTAACCAAAACAGTAAACAAGTATTTTTGAAAAGAAAAAAAAGTGCCTAATTGGCCCCTTTGGAGGGGGGATGAAGGGGGATGGGGGGGGGGGGGTACGTAAGGTTAAAAAAAAGTTCCACATGTAGTGACTGTAAATAGTTCAAAATGCATATTGGAGAAAAGAAGAAAAAAAAGCCTAATGGGGGGGGGGTGGGGAGCGGGGGTAGGGGGTGGTGGGGTTTGTCTGGGATTTTAACCACAAACTTGGAGTCATCCTACCAGGCTACAATGAAATCCCTTCATAATTTTAGCCTGTGGAATATTCTGAAGGTTTTCGGGCTTTGGGCTTCTGTTGCCTTGCCGTCACAGTTGCCCAAAAGGGGATGTTCTCATCTAGACATTATATGAAGTCACCATATCAAGTTACAATGAAATCTCTCCATAAATATGACCTGTAGAATGTGCTAAAGGTTTTCGGGCTTCGGGCCCGTGTTGCCATCACAGTTGCCCAAAAGGGGATGTTCTCATCTAGACATTATATGAAGTCAACCTATCAAGTTACAATGAAATCCCTCCATAAATGTGACCTGCAGACTGTGCTAAAGGTTTTCGGGCTCAGGCAGCCATCATGGTTGAATGATCGCAACCATAAGGGAACATTCTCATCTGGGAATCATGTGGATTGATCCTACGAAGTTACAATGGAATCCCTTCAGAAATATGACCTGTAGACTGTGCTGAAGGTTTTCGGGCTTTGGGCACTTGTGGCCATCACAGTTGCCCAATCATGTCCAAAAGGGGGCTGTCTCGTGTAGACATTATATGAAGTCAGCCTATCACATTACAATGAAATCCCTCCATAAATATGACCTGTAGACTGTGCTAAGGTTTTCGGGTTTTGGGTTCAGGCAATCGTGACGGTTGATAGATCACGCCCAAATTGGGAAATTCTCATGTAGACATCATACGGAATCATCGTATCAAGTTACAATGAAATCCGTACATATTAAACATGATCTGCAGACTGTCCTAAAACGTTTTTGGGATTTGGGCTTGGGCAGCCATCACGATTGACAGATCATGCCCAAATGGGGACGTTCTCATCTAGGCATTATATAGAGGCATTGTATGAAGTTGCAATGAAATCCCTTCATAAATACGACCTGTAGACTGTGCTAATGGTTTTTGGGTTTTGGCCTCGGGCAGCCACACCGGTTAACCGATCATGACCAAAAGGGGATGTTCTCATGTAGACATGACCTAAAACTGCGTATGAAATTTCGTGATGATCAGACAAGAACTACCAGGGATAGCCTGTACTGGAAGGTTGAATAAAAAAACTTTAACCACAAACTTTAACCAAAACTCCAAATGTCAACTTAACAGGAAAAGAAAAAAAAAAAAAAAAAAAAAAAAAAAACCCACTTGAACCTTCAGTAAAAAAACTTTTAACCACAAACTTTAACCAAAACTCTAAAAGTTAACAGACGGACAGACGGACAGACGGGCGGACAAAAGTCATTACTATAGCCCTCACTCTAAACAGCCGGGCTAAAAATGTGATAATTGACAGAACCGCACAAGCGTTTGGACAGATTAATGTTTATCGCACGAGTTTGGTTGGGCGCAATAATACCACGAGAGGCGAACCCATTCAAACGTTCGTTGGGTTCTGCATTTATTACACACCTTCGCAAATATCTAAAAACAGGCCTTTTACGGTAATACTAAGTTAGAATTAACCTATCCTTCTGAGACGTAAAGAAAATAAAATAAGACAGACTAAAATCCAAATTATTCTTCACAAGCAGGAGAGCAGTCTTAAAGTTATTTCGTTCGCTGATTGAACTTTCATTCATAGTTTCAACCTGCAAATTGTTATGCGTCACCACTTCGATTGATGAAACACTGTTCATCTGAAATACAGTTTACCGTCTTTTTATGCCTCAATTTTACAGCGCGAATTCTGAACAGTTGATGTGATCCCCACCAAAAAGAGTTACCACACATTCACAAGAAACATTAGGTGTAAATTCGGAAAATCTATCAATGAGAAATTATAAAAAAAACTCACTTGTTTATCTGACTTTCAAATTCCATGCGACTGTTGTTACTCAATACTCGACTGATTGACAGACAGGTTAAGATTTTAGTCAAGATTTTAGCCATTGTCAATTCATCACACGTAAATTAAATTTATATCCTTATTGTCTAAGAGAAATGATAGTATTGTTCACTATGCCTGCACAAAATTTATTCAAGTTCGTGTTACAACCTCTAACGAGGGTACAGAAACCATACGAATTCAAGTGAATATCGACAGGCCCCAGATCCCAGGGCTATTTTTTGCAGACGATATGGTTCTAGTGTCAGAAAGCGAAGAGGGGCTAACGAAAATGCTGGGAATTGTTGGGAAGTATGGGAGCAAATGGAGACTCGAACTTAATGAAAGCAAGAGAAAATTAATTGGCGATTTTTGAGAATAGCGCTGGCCGGTTTTGGCCGTTACGTTGGGTAAAGGGTTAATAACAAATGCAGACAAGGTTGCCCTTTTCCAAAATGCAGTCCTATCGCTGCACTCGAAAGTGTTTTGAATGCGTAGCTTTGTTATTGAAGCACATTCTGTCACGAGCTGTTCTTGCGAAATATTATTTTATTATCAGTTGTGGTACGATAGCAGACTTTCAGTAACCAGTGGTACCTGTTGTCAACTCTATGAGTTGATTACATATGTGCTTCGTGTGCTATACATCCCAACCTTTATTTTGATGAAAAAGTTGTGTATATTTAATCTGAATTTAATATCAGAGGTGAGAAAATAAACAAAATTCCATTACTTTGAGACGACACTGTGAGAGGTGGATACTGGCACCCTTTCGCGATACGTAGCTGGTAGCCGAGGGGTTGGGGATCTGACAATCCGGTGCTTCCTTATCGCGGCCATACGATTTATTAGTCTAGTCTTGGGGTACCTCCCTAAAACGCCCTAACCCTTCATGAATATAATAATTGTTTGTGACAACCCGAAAATGGATAATTTATTTCAAATTATGAAAATATACTTAACTTGATTCCCATCCTGTGCCTTCCGTGAATATCCGAATTCGACAACTTCCAGCCATCCTTCCACTAACACAAACAAACTCCCAGATTAACTCCTGACCGTGGGTTTGAATGATTTTCCCCCACCTTGCATGTCTCAACGTTTATCACCTGTCAATCGAGCGAAATTGCAGCAAGCTATTTGTTGTTCTCTATCACACCCGATCTCTATTTTCACAGTTGATCGATCATGAATGAATGGACATCGTTTGTGTTAAATGGAGACAACGAACTTCCAATTGCCTCGGATGTGACTGAATTTTGTTCAATGTTATTTTGCTGAAGGTAGTAAACTGTCCCCAAGAGCTGACTGCGTTTCTGTCAAACCTATATATAAAAACACACCCTGAAAACGCGACTCGCAGAAACAACTCCACACACTAGAGGCAGACGATACTTGCCAATAAAAGTCCCCTCATACAGCGCGAACTTCCAATTGCCTCGGATGTGACTGAATTTTGTTCAATGTTATTTTGCTGAAGGTAGTAAACTGTCCCCAAGAGCTGACTGCGTTTCTGTCAAACCTATATATAAAAACACACCCTGAAAACGCGACTCGCAGAAACAACTCCACACACTAGAGGCAGACGATACTTGCCAATAAAAGTCCCCTCATACAGCGCGAAAACGATTGCATACTTGAGGTATATTATTCTTACCAATGATAGCAAGCCCCCCCCCCCCCCTCGTCCCCCCTTGAGCAGGAGACATACTACACTTGCCAAGAAAGGTTCTCCTCCCACAACGGCCACTCGAGAATCGCAACAGCCAACCCCTCAACCCAAGCAGCCCTGATGGAGAATGACAGCCTTCACCACTCCAGAGCGCTCCGCCCTAGACTGGCATGTGGTTGTTCTCAAAACGTAACAGTGGTCGCAAGGGTTCGACGAACCCCACATCGTTTCAGAGCGCGAAACCTCTCTCTTTGAGAACTGATTTGTTATAGAATAAATAATAAATAATAAAGACTCTTCCTTTTTTTTCGTTGAAACCTACTTCGTCACCACTTGAATAATCACAGTATGTAATGAATTCACACCTAATTTGAGGTTGAAGTAATCTTACATAAGATACAGTGCTAACTTTTGCCCCCAACTCCTTGAACACATTTCATCCACTATACGCTCAGTGGACTACCTCTTGAAAATAAAACTACAGGTAATCGTGTGTCCCTTTGTCTTTAAATTTGGGACCCCTTCCCCAACTTACACTGAATAAAATAGTCATACCCCCACCCTACTTTAATGATAACATTGGGGTTCGTCGAACGAGTGCGTACTAATAGATGTTACGGTTAGGAGGTTCCCCTTGCGGGGGTGAGGGTGGATATCCCATTCTATAGCGGAGAAGTAGATGCAATGTGTATTGAGGCACCCATCTATGACCTCGTACTTGGCGACATACCTGGGGTATGTTCAGAACCCGATAAGACTTGGTCGGAGAGGAAAGCGCCCAAAGGGGAATCGGTGGTGGTCACCAGAGCCCAAGCCACGAAGATAAGGCGGCCAGTAAAATCACTGGGGGGGGGGGGGGGGGGCGTGGAATCAAGTAAGGGGGCACAGGTATAGTGCACAATTGACGCCCCTAAGGTTAACACGTCTACAAGGAAAGTCGGGGGACTCGCTGAAGGGGCGGTGTGGGAGCAAACCAAGAGTCAGGAACTTTTGGGTCGGTCAAAGGGTGACCGTGCTCCGGCCGACGAAATCCGGTAGATCACGGTTACAGTGGGAGGGACCGCATACTGTGATGGGAATAATGGGCAACGGTTATTACCGAGTGAGCATAGATGGAGAAGTGGTTTACCACGCAACGTTTTTGCGGAGATGGTAAAATATAAACGAGACTGTTCCCACGCTATTGGCCGGGGAGGTACATTATGCCATGGGAGGCCGCGAGAGGTGGACGGAGTAGTCACAAAAGGGCATCATAAAGTGAGAGTTAGAAGGGGTCATTGGAATTGGAGGAATGATTAGCAGGATTCAATCAACAGAGCGTTGCATCTGGGACAGCGCACTCTTGAATGGCAGACATCACTCGGGGACATGTGGGTGCTGTGTGTGAAGATAAGTGGGGTCCTTCAACACGCGCCCACAAAAAGTTCCAAGTGGATGAGGCTAAGGGGATCTCCAGGAGGTAATAATGGTCCCATCACACATGGGAATATTCAAAGGTAGTGCCTAATAGGGTACTTGACCCGCCGACGGGCATGAGCCGGGCGGGGTGTCCCAGTCACCAGATATAGGGACAGAAGTACAAAGTGGGGAAAGTTTTGCGTTTTACGGTAGACCGGCTCAACTGGCTCGGCTAAAAAAGTGGAAAAAAGAAAATATCTGCAAATATTCATGGGATATACATAAACGACGCATGTGCGCGGCTGTTAGCCCTAGAATTATTTCGCAGATTCTATTAACTTAAACATTGATGAGCTAGAGAGAGAGAGAGTTGTTGTGTGTTGCGGGTATGAAAGGGGAGTTATAGCCGTGCGGGGTTCCATCTGCTGGCGTGTGTCCAGACAGGCCCCCTCGGTCATGTAAGTGTGTGGTGAGTTGTGTGCGTAGTGAGCCAATTGTAAAGTATGTGTGTGGTGGTGGCTGAACGTGGCTTTGCCTTCTTTGTGTTTTTAGAGAAACGTAGGCCCCCTCCCCCTACTTTCAAGTTCAGATATATGTATAAATATTTATTCCCTATGTGTTGTAAGCACACGTGTTTTAATTAGATAATTAGCCTTAGGCGAATCACAGTGGGATACTTCTCTGGCATATTAATATGAAAATACGTGACACGTAATGGTGCACACCCAATATTGTTAATTTCGGTAAATATTGCAGGCCCCTAGCAAGATTTTTCAGGAAAGAGATGGTATATATCGCAGAAATAGCAGCGGTTATGTGAAATATAACAGTTTACCAAAACGTTTTGTACAGCGACATGCAATAAACACAGAACCACACATGTATGTTCATATGTTAATATGGCGACAAATATGGCAATCGAGAAATTTTGAAAGCGTGCGGAAGGATCAAACTTCAGACAAGCTATAGTAAAACAAACCTTCATTTTTTAAACTGACAAAAGATCATAATTCGATGGCAAATAGATTCATTAGGGTTTAACAACACTTTCAAAAACCAAGGCTATATTATAAGCGGGATTGTACGTCAATTTCAATAACTAAGGTTATTATATGACGTTGTTAGTTCCCAAGATCCTTCCCATCCTTCAATACCTAGACGAGCAAAATAGTCGTACGTGGAGTCACTCGTTCAGGCAGTTACTCTATGGCTCATTTGTTCGATGGGATTCTGGCCGTGCGAGCAATCTGAGAGGGTTAGCAAGCCTGTACCAGTGCTAGTAATGGTACAAGGCCGCAAGAGTGGAAGAAGACTGCGGGATTTGGTGACTACTGTAAAATCTAATTATAGGACTGACGATGGCAATATTGGGAAAATCAGTAATAGTGGTGTTGGAGATATGAAGATCATGGAGAGGTCTAGAACTGGGCAGATGCTAGGAGCTAAATTATCATCAGGTATATATAGTACAGCATCATCATGTCATAGGTATCCTCCTATACCCCGATGAGCATTAAGAGCCGTAAAAGAAATCGCTCTTTCGATACTCTTCTGCTCAATGGGATTTGAGTCGTTCGAGTAGTGACTTTTTCAGTAACTGCTCAAAAGCTTATTTGCTCGATAAGATTCGAGTCGTTCGAATAATACCTAACCCTGCTTGATTGTATTTTGGGTTTGAGGATCATAGAGGACTTCGTTATACACAGGAAAGGCAAAAACAGAGACGGCCAAGACAAAATAGTCTGCTGGGATAGGCAGAAATGGGACCAGTAATAAGGCAAAACAGGCCAGGAAATAGGATAAACCACAGAAAATATCGGGATAGATAAAATACCGAGACTATGGTGCACATCCGAAACAATAAAGTTAATCTTATACAAATGAATGCGTCTATTGTTGGGCAAAAATAAGAATTCTAGGGGACAACAGATAGAAACCGAATATTTAGTGGGAAATCCGCACTAGTAAAAGAACTGTTGGATTTATTTAGGTAATTTTACAAAGTATTCGAACAAATACAATTACTCATACCAGGAAACGCACCTTAAAGCACTGTATGCTACTCTTTTAAGCCCAGTATTGAGGAATCCGTGCCAAATAAAGTTGTTTTGATGGTTTAGACACTACGTGCTACTATTATAAACCCTAGGTGGGGGTTTTCTAAGTCCGCCTCGGTAGTTTTGGATTATTAAGAGGGATTGTCGGGTTGTTTGCTGTAATTAAAATTACTCCTATTCAATCGAACACACCCTCCGAACTCACCCCTTTCCTACTAGAAGGTTTTGGGTCACATAGCAACCATGTGCTACCACAGAAACCAAGATGGCGGCCTCAGATATACAAAATGGACGGCGTACACTCGTCTCACCTCAACAAAACGCGCTGCGCATGCACACTAGGACCACGTATCACTATGGGGATGTTGTCAAAAGATGGCGCTCACGCACGCTAACATGACAACCAAAAATGAAGTAACTGGGCCATGTGCCTATGACGTCACATGAGATCTGGCCAATGTGGTCGATCGGGTACATGATCTACTACTAACATCAAACCGAGAGATCCACGGTTCGATCCCCAGCAGGGGTAACTGCGTTGTGTCATTGGGCAAGGCACTGAATCACGATTGCTCAAGTGGGGGCACGGTGGCACAGCCATGGGCGCGTTCTGGGGGCACATCCCCCCCCCCCCCCACAAAACAAAAATAATTCCGATAGGATCACCGATCCAATGTCGAGTTGCGACAGTACAAAAGTGGGTTTAATCATTATCATCCGGAAACTAATTGTTTACAATTTACTATGTGAAGGGTCACTGTGACCTTGACCTTTGACCTACTGATTCCAAAATAAATAGGGCTCTTTCTTGCAATAATGCCAACCTACCTATGAAGTTTCATGAACGTGGGTGGAACCATTGTCAAATTATCATCTGGAAACCGATTGTTTACGATTTATGTTCAAGGTCACTGTGACCTTGACCTTTGACCTAGCGAGACCAAGATAAATCGGTGACTTCCACTCACCTAGGCCAACCTACCTATGAAGTTTCATGAATGTGGCTTCAACCGTAGTCAAGTTAGCATCCGGAAACCAATTGTTTACAATTTACTATGTTGAAGGTCACTGTGACCTTGACCTTTCACCTAGTAAGTCCAAAATAAATAAGGTTCTTCATCTCACTGATGCCATCCTACCTATGAAGTGTTATGAACGTGGGTCGAACCATTATCAAGTTATCATCCGGAAACCAATTGTTTTGATTTACTATGTTCAGGGTCACTGTGACCTTGACCTTTGACCTAGTGAGTCCAAAATAGTAGGGTTTTTCCTCTCATGAACGCCAACCATTACCTACGTATGTAGTTTCATGAATGTGAGTTTAACTATAGACAAGTTATCATCTGGAAACCAATTGTTTACAATTTACTATGTTCATGGTCACTGTGACCTTGACCTTTGACCAAGCAAGTCCAAAATAAATAGGGTTCTTCCACTCACCGATGCCAACCAACATATGGAGTTTCATGACGTGGGTCGAACCATTATCAAGTTATCATCCGGAAACCCACTGTTTACACCCGCCCGCCATTCACCAAACTATAAGTCGAGCTTTGACTTCGTAACAGCTTGACTAAATAAGAGGCCCCAAGGGGCAGTAATCGCTCACCTGCCAAAGTGGTTCAAAGAAGTATTTGGGGTCACATTCAGTTATACATGGTTCATAAACTCTACAAAGGAATGAAGTCATGAAAGGCAAATTTTATGGAAAAACACTAAGGAATCGATTTGAACAACCCAACATGCTCACCATGCCACCCCCACCCCGCCCATAGAGAGCCAAATAATAAGCCAGGGACTCAAATTGAACAAACTTGAACCTGATCCCCCATGAGATGTTAAAAACAAATACGAAAGAATTCTGGCCGGTGGATCTGAAGAAAGGGGTTTTAAAAGAAATGTCCTCACATTGCAATAAGTTAAACTTTGGGCTCAAACAGGGAGCCAAAATATTTACCCAGGTAACCAATTTGAACAAAACTAAAACTGCCCCACCGCAAGATGCTGCATACCAAATATGAATGGATTCTGACTGGTGAATCTGAAGAAAAAGATTTTTGAAGAAATTCCCTCATATTGCACTAAGTTAAAATTCAGGCTGCCATAGGCAGCACAAATATAAACCCAGGGACTCGATTTGAACAAACTTCAATCTGAACCCCCCCCCCCCCCCCCCTATAGATGTTGTATACTAAACATGAAAGGATTCTGACTGGTGGATCTGAATCTGAAGAAGAAGATTTTTAAAGAAATTTCCTCAAATTGCACAAAGTTAAACTTTGGGCTCCAAAAGAGAGCCCAAATACTAACTGAGGAACCCGATTTGTACAAACTTGAATCTGACCCCCCCCCCCCCCCCCCCCCCCCCCCCTAGAAATGCTGTACACCAAATATGAAACCATTCATGCCAAATATGCAAGATTTATAAAGAAATTTCCTCATATTTCACCAAGTTAAAATTCGGGCTCCTAGAGGGAGCTCAATGATGGTTCTGGAGAAGTAGATTTTTTAATTTTTAAAAAAAAATGTATGGGTGCTAGCAGAGTAATGCCCCTTGTGGTTCGGCGCGGCAAGGTTATTTGTACAAACTTGAATTGACATATGATAAGGAACATGCACACCAAATTTGGTTCAATTTGGTCCAGTAGTTTGGGAGAAGTCAGTAAAGTAAAGTTCACGACGGACGGCAAGTGATAAGTTAAGTTCCCTTCGGTGAGCTAAAAATCAGCCATATGCTCCCCCCCCCCCCCCCCCCCCCCCTCTCCAAGTTAACCCATATAGGGAAGATCAGGCAAGACATTTTAATATCGAGATATTTATACTTGCAGGATGTATAAGGGGGAGGGGTGCGTAATAGCAGATTTATGTGTGATATCCGACCTATCTCAATTTAATGACACCAATGTTGTCGATTATTTGCCAGACTCGAGAGAGAAAAACGTCGCCGGTGTTCCGTCGAGGATTTACGAAATAACGTCGCCGTTATTTGGTAATTTATTCGTTTCTTCTGGTCCGGGTTCGCTATTTAAAAGAAGAATCTCTTGGGCGGTAGGAAAATAGGAATCGTTAACATAAGACAGCAATATTATTTGATAAGCAATTGCTGCCAGTTTTAAAAAGCATAAACCGGCTATTTCTCTTCATTTTGTGTGATATCATTAGACATTCTCATTTAATTCTATTCATTTAGTTTTTTTTCCTATTTTCAGTCGAATGTTTCAACAAAAAACCTTCACTATGAGTCCATGAGTTTATGAACGCGCTATACATTAATAGTGAAATTTTAGAGGTTAACGTTGAAATATCAACACCAAACTTCGGATATGTATTATTTATACTGTTTTCAATCAGAAACCGTTCATTTGATATTTTTAGGACGAGTAGTTCATTTGCGGACTCTTTGGCCCGTAAGTTTGAAAACGCGCTATACATTAATAGTAAAATTTTAGGAGTTAAAGTTGAAATATCGATACCAAACTTCGGATGTGTATTATTTATACTGTTTTCAATTAGAAACCATTCATTTCAGAACATTAACCCCCATAGTTTACTTGCGGTCTCTTACGGACTCTTACGGTCCCTTTTTCTACCTGCGGACTCATTTTAGAACTACCGGCGATGCGGATCATTTCTATAAATAGAGTTGAGTTGACGTTCGTTTCGTGATTGATCACAATTCAATGATTCACATAGATTATTATTGTCCTCACACAAGGTGAAGGGGAAATAAATTTGAAAAAAGAGTTTCAATGTGGCCTAATTATTGATGCCTTTCACACGTCCTTAAATAAACTGATTTTGCGTCCATTGCTCCAATAGATTAGAGAAATTGTGTCCCACTCCCCTCCCCACCCCACGAAACAAACGTGAACGTCAATTTTGTTTCTAAAATTGGGGTTGCAGCTATATTATTCAGCAATACAGACACTGCCATTTTTCCTAACAACTGATGTCAAATTTTCTTCCACATACTGATGTGGTAAAAAATAGGCCTCAATGAATGTGACCCCCCCCCCCCCCACCCTTTTCATAAAAAACTATGATATAATTCATAAATTAATTGATGTTGACACAAAACAAACAGC
The DNA here is from genome assembly GCA_031216915.1 of Pictodentalium vernedei. Taxonomy (NCBI): domain Eukaryota; kingdom Metazoa; phylum Mollusca; class Scaphopoda; order Dentaliida; family Dentaliidae; genus Pictodentalium; species Pictodentalium vernedei. The sequence continues at coordinate 876,406,872 of CM062297.1, read as the reverse complement.
TTGCGAAAAAGCTATCACAAATGGGCAATTTACACTGATGTGGTAACATTTTAAAAAAAATAGCCCTCAATGAATGTGACACCCCCCCCCCCTTCCCCCCTTCCCCCAGTATACCCCTCTTCATCAAAAACGTGACATAATTCACAAATTAATTAATATTGACACAAAACAAACAACTTGTGACATTAAATATCCTACTTGTGATAGTTTTTAAATCACATTCAGGCTTCTGAAGACTGACATTTCACATCATGTGTTTGGTGAATCATTTGCAATTTTTTGTAAAAAAAAAAGAAACAAGAGACCCCATGGGGCCTGAAGAGCTCATCTTGAACAGAACACAATTTAAACAGAGTCCAAGAATGAGTCAACATTAAGCAAGCCATCTCCACAGACTACACTGTCAATCCTTGAGTCCCTCAGGAGTGACAAAAATAATCTGGGCATCATGCCTTTTCTTCGGTTGATCATAAAGTAAAATGTAGAGCTCACCTACGAAGCCCCTTGATACAACCTATGTGGCTTAATCTTAGTTACACACCTCTAGAGGGTATTGAATACAATTTTTTTAATTCTTCAGCAAAATGGCCAATTCCGGCTCCCATAGAGAGCCCAAATATTAGCCCAGGCTCTTGATTTGACCACAGTTGAATCTGACCACAGTTGAATCTGACTTCCCTAGAGATGTTGTGTACCGAATATGAAAGCATTCTGACTGTTGGATCTGAAGAAGAGAAATTGTAAAGAAATTTCTTCGAATTGCACTAAGTTCAAATTTGGGCTACCATAGCGAGCCCAAATATTAACCTATGGATCCGATTTGAACAAATTTGAATCTGACCCCCCTAGAGATGTTGTATACCAAATGTGAAAGCATTCTGACGAGTGGATCTCAAGAAGAAGATTTTTGAAGAAATTCCCTCATACTGTACCAAGTTAAATTTCATGTTCCCATATGGAGCCCAAATATTAACCTAGGCACTCGAATTGAACAACCTGGAATCTGACTCCCCTAGAGATGTTGTATACCAAATATAAAAGCAATCTGACTGGATCTGAAGAAGACGATTTTTAACGAAACTTACTCATATTGCGTTAAGTAAAAATTTGGGCTATCACAGTGAGCCCAAATATATACCTAGGGATCTGATTTGAACAAACTTGAATCTGACCCCCTTAGAGATGTTGCATACCAAATATCAAAGCATTCTGACTGGTGGATCTGAAGAAGAAGATTTTTTTAAATTACCCTCCATATTGAACAAACTTAAAATTTGGGCTTCCGTAGAAAGCCCAAATATTAACCTAGGGAAATGGTTTGAATCTGACCCTCATAATCTGACCAAACATTAAAAGATTCTGACTGGTGGTTCTGAAGAAGACTTTTAAAGAATATTCCCCATATTACCCTATGTTAAAACTTTGGGCTCATGTAGAGAGCCCATATATGAACCAATGAGCTTTATTTCAACAAACTTTTATTTCCCCCCCCCCCCCCCCTCCCTATGAATGCTGTATACCAAATATCAAAAGATTCTGATGATTGGTTCTGGAGACAATTCTTTTTTTAATTTTTGCAAATATGCTGACTCAGCATTTATTCGATGCCCATTACAGAGCACCCTAACATAACCGATGGCAATTGTTTTTACCATTCAATTCTACTGGTCCTAAGGATACTTCATACCAAATAACAGCTCTCTGTTCCGTGTGGTTTGGGAAATATGGGCGTTTGAAAATATTTCTATTTTTAGCTCCCTGGGTTCCCATGGGGATGCAGGAATTTTTTTTTTTGCTTGGGTTAAGTACTTATGACCTAATAATACCAAACACCAAATTTGGTTCACACCGGACCATCGGTTCAGAAAAATAGAAATTTTGGGCGGGGCCAAAACACACTGGTTCTTGAGAAGATTTTATAAATATTTTAGAGCATTTTCCCACACTCCCTCCCTATGGGAAACTGTGAGTGTATGAGTTGAACAAAAATGAAATGCCCCTTTGGGACGATCACTCACAAAAACTTTCACTTGAATTGGCCCGGTGGCTTTGGAGGAGAAGACCAAAACATGGTGTTGACGGATGGAGAGCGATGAGATTAGCTCAGCTTGACTTTGTCAAGATGAGCTAAAGAAGCCAGTTTTCTCAGTTAAGGCACCAAGAGTCATTGGTATGGTACTGACAAAAACAGAAAACACTGCTTTTTCAACAGTATGACCAGTACTGCTCATGTGGTATCTCTAAGCGCTGTTAAAATGCCCAAAAACATCCAATATTGATTCTGTGGTGCTGTGCTTGAGCAGCAAGTATCCATTAGGGCACTTTCACAACCTTAGATTTAATCCCCACAAACACCCATTCTGATAAAAAGTGTGAAATTGTGGAAAATATGTCTCCAAGGAGGATGAATGAGATATTTGCTTAAAAAATTTGTTTTTTTTTAGTGTTTTTAAAGTCTACACAGAAAAAAAAAACTGACATACAATGGAAAGTTTTGTTAGAAGAGCCAGGACAAGATTGTCAAATGGAAAAAAAAACCCTCAATGGACCCTGAGTTCTGCAGTACCTAAGCAAATCATAGGAAACTGGGAGTGTATGAGATTGACTTTAGTTTCCAAAACATACTGTACAGTCTTTCCAATTGTTTCTCATCAAGTGAGGCTTCAGTATAGGCAGGTGGGTGGGGGACTTGATTCAAGGAGAGAACAATAGTTCACAGCTGTTACTGTAGTTTTGTGCTGTAACATGGGAACCGTGACAACAATGCTCGATCTGAACAATATTTGATCGCATCTCTTTAATTTTGGGATTCAAATATCTTTGTCAAGGATAACCCTTCAAAGAACTTTTTCCGACCCCAAAACAAGGGGTTGTGCATCAAGTAAGAGGGAAAATTTAGTACTAGACTACTTTATTAGTACTAGACTGTGCACAAATGCCATTCACTCACATTTGAAACTTTATTGCTTTATTTTTTCCACTGTACCCCACCCCCATATTGGTGTTCTAAAATACTCTTTCAATGAAGAAATTATTTTCTAACACTTTTTAACCCTTTACCAAATAAAATGGTCAAAAGCTGCTGGTGCTATTCACAAGTATTGCCATTCCATGTTCATTATTTTCTCATTTTTTTGTGTCAAACACATAGCTTATGACCCCTCATTGGAATGAGGTCATTCCAATGGTGTAAAAAGTCATGTTTTTGACACAAAAAATTAGTAAGTCAATAAGTTTGTGGGCAAGGGTAATTAGCTTTTAATGTTGCATGTAAGTAAAGGGTTAACAGCATAATTCAGGCAAACATCTAAATGCCAGTAAATAAAAGTGCAATATGGGTTTTCTGACTGTGGGTTTGAATGGTGATTTGGAAGGGGTTGGAAGATTGGAACCCCCCTCTGCCCCTGTATTATGATGGGGAACCATGGTTTAATTAGATTTATTAGTACATGTGTACATATGGGGTAAAATAGGTTGTTATTTGGCATTTCGCTGGGGGCTGTAGTGTGCCACTGGAGGCTACACTTGCTCAAGATGGGAATTTGCTTGCAATATATAGCCCTTATTGCTGATGATGACAAAAACATACTTTTCAAAACAATAAAAAAGTATTGTAAGGTGTGTGGTACCCCAATGAATTTTTAAATGTGAAATAATCTCTCAAAATAATAATTAAATCAGGTTCGGAAGCCAAATTATGTATTTCCTTAATCAACCCCAATCCTATCAAAGACACATTTTACCTCTTTCACGTGACAAAAGCGTCATTTCTGCATGAGAATTTAACATTTGGCTTCCACTGAGTTAAAAACATAGGAAATTTGTTGTTTTTAAAGAAAACTGTCCAAACTGTGTCAAATGGCTTAAAAACTGCTGTTGCCTCCAATACATTTTTCTACTCTGCTTTGCTCTGTTACCTAAAGAAATTCATGTAGATTTTTTTGAAAACTAACCCAATCCTCAAATAAAACTAAAAACTGCATCAGCATGTAATACTTTGAGGAAAAAATTGTCTCCTTTAACCATACAGCAAGACAAAGAGTGGTGTTCCAACCCCATGAAACCATATAAATGTCAATTTTGATTGAAAAATTGGGGTTGCAGCTACATGTATATAATTCACCATTATCAATAGACAGTACCATTTTGTCCTAACAACTGATGTCAAATTTTCTTCAACATACTGATGTGGCCAAATATATACCTTGAAGGTGTCCCCCTAGTAAACCCCTTTTTATCAAAAACTATGATAAAATTCATAAATTAATTGATGTTGACATATACTGTAACAAACCTCTGGTGATATTAAATTTCCCATTTGCGATAATTTCCAAATCACATTCTGGCTTCTGAACATATTTCACACTGCGCTTGATGAATGTTTAGCCATTCTTGTGAAAAAAGCCTCACTTTCTCAGTTAAGACACCTAGAGTCATTGGTAAGGCACTGACACAACATTAAACACTGATTTTTTCCAACAGCATGACCAGCTGAGCACTGCTCCAATGTTATAGCATAGCACTGTTAAAATGCCTAAAACCATCAAATATTGATTCTGTAGTGATGTGCATGTCCCGCAAGTACATGTACCCACAAGAGCGCGTTTACAACCTTGGATTTAATCCCTGTAGGCACCCATTCTGATAAAATGGGCGAAATTAGGTAAAATACATGCATGCCTAGTATCCAGTGAGGATGACTCACATATTTGCTTCAGGAATGTATTGCTCTTTAATGTTTAATATATTTGTGTATGGGTGTGTGTGTGTGTGGGGGGGGGGGGGTGGTCAATTGCCAGTTATTGAAAATGTAGAACTGTGCAAATGGAAACAAACCAACATTTTGCAAGATGGACAGACAGGCATGCAATCACATATCTTGAAAGAGACAGTCTACATGAACATAGGAATGGTATGATGGACAGACAGACATGCAATCACATATTTTGAAAGTGACATTCTACATGTACATAGGAATACTGATTGACATACAATGAAAAATATAGGGAGTAGAGCCAGGACAGGGTTGTCAAAAAAGAAAAATACTCAGTGGACCCTGAGTGCTGCAGTACTAAAGCAAATCCTAGGAAACTGAGAGTGCATGCTGTTAACATTCTCATCAGCTGAAGGGTTTAGTGTGGGTGGTAGAGGGACAATTGTCAATGCAGTTTTGTGCTATAACATGGGGACCCTGACAGCACTAGTATCAGACTACTATATTGGTAGCTGTGCACAGAAGCCATCATTCACATTTGCAAGTTTGTTACTTTTCCCACTGTGCCACCACCCCCTTTCCCCAAATTTATGTTCCAAAATACTCTGTGAATGAAGAAATTGTTTTTTAACATTTTTAATCACTCATTCAATGTAATGGCCAAAACAGGCTAGCACCATTCACCGAAACTGCCATTCAATGTTCATTATTTTTGCACCAAAAATATAGCTTATGACCCCTCATGGGAATGAGCTCGTTCAGCTCAATCCAGTGTGGGTCATAACTATGTTTTTGACGCAAAAAAATGAAAAGAAATTAGTTATTCAAAAGTGCTGTCTTCTTTTCATGTAAGGTAAAGGGTTAACATCATAATACGGAGAAAGCTTCTATTAATCATTCACTCAATGTAATGGCCAAAACCGGCTAGCACCATTCACCAAAATTGCCATTCAATGTTAATTTTTTTTTGCATTTCTTGACATCAAAAACATAGCTGATGCCCCCCTTATTGGAATGAGCTTGTTCAGCTAATACAAGTGAAGTATGGGTTTTCTGGCTAAATGTTTGGATGGTGATTTGGGAGAGGATTGGAATAGAATTGGAATCCCCTCTATCACAAGTACAATGAGGGGAAAGCATGGTTTCATTAGATGTGTTAATAGGGTAAAAAAGGTGGTTACATGTGTACATGTATTTGCCAGAGGTTATAGTGTGCTTCTCAGTTCTGGATGCCACACTTGCTCAAGATGCATTTAACTGTATTATTTTTGGCAATATATGGCCTTTATTGCTGACTGTGACAAAAATATAACTTTTCCAAAAATAAAACAGTATTATTCAGTCTGTGGTTCTCGAATGAACATTTAAAAGTGAAATATGTGTAATATCCAAAAAAATATAATTAAATCAGTGTTGGAAGCCAAAATACATGTACATTTACAATGTACATTTACTTATTTCCTATAATCAAACCCAAACTTTTCGAAGGGTAACCTACAAAACTTTTCCCTGACAAAAATTACCCCCCCCCCCCCCCCACAATCATTTTCACACAATGTGCAAAAATCCCCCCCCCCACAATCATTTTCACAGAATGCGCAAAATCCCCCCCCCCCCACCTTGTTCCTCCCTCCATAATTTCTGGTGAACAAAAATACCCCCACCCCCTATTTTTTTAGAAGTACATGTATATTTAAAGCCATACAAAAATGTCCAAAGCTTTTTACCACTTGAGGCCGAGCACTTGTAGCTTCAATCAATGCTAACTTTGCTTGTGTGGAGTTAGCACGTTGGATAATTGCTCACTGTTGCCAGGTGGTTCTCTCAGTGCACTTTAGTTTCCTCCACCCATAAAACTGTCCGACACGAGGTGACACTGGCTGTTGAAAGTGTCCTTAAACTCCAATAACTAAATAACTGTGTTGATAAATAGTTATTGAGGCATGTTTTCTTGTAAATATGTAATTTACAAATTAAATACATAAGTTTTTAAATCCTTTTGGACTGCCTTTTAACCTTTTGGTGTAAGAACCTAAGAGGCCGGGAGGGGGATTTTTGTACTGCTCTTAAAATAATGTGAGAGAATGTGGTACTACTCAAAAACTGTGGGAGGATTTTTTGCTAAGTGTGTAAAAATGATTGGGGGTATTTTTTGTAGGGGGGATTTTAACCTACATTCTAATCCTTCCAAAGATACATTTTATCTCTTTCATTTGATAAAAGAGTCATTTCTGCATGAGAATTCACTGCTTTCTTTAAAAACTACCCCAATCCCAAAATAAAACTAAAATCTGCATCAGCAGACAATGGTTTTGGGAAAAATCTGTCTCATTTAACCATACTGCAAGAGAAAGAGTGGTGTTCACCACCCACCCACCCCTCCACTCCACACAAAACAAAATGAATGTCAATTTTTATTTAAAAACTGGTGTTGCAGCTATATAAATCACCAATATCAATAGACAGTGCCATTTTATCCTAACAAATTATGTCAAATTTTCTTCTACATATTGATGTGGTAAATTATAGCCCTGAATGTGTCCCCTAGACCCCCAGCACACCCACTTTCATCACAAATTATGATATAATTCATAAATTAATTGATGTTGACACAAAACAAACCTCTTATGATATTAAATTTCACATTTCTGATAGTTTTTAAATCACATTCTGGCTTCTTAAGATATTTCACATTGTGTTTGATGAATATTTTGCAATATTTGTAAAAAAAAAAAATTTTTTAAATCCCTCACATTTCTTAATTAAGCCTAGGCACTTTGAGTCATTGGTATGGTGTGTCTCTGATAAAACATTACACATTGATTTTTTGAATATTGTTCCAACAGCTAGACAGTGCAGGTCATATGTTATCTCATAGCACCATTAAAATGCCTGAAACATCAAATATTGATTCTGTAGTGCAGTGCCAAATATTATTTAGAGGTTGGTTCTGGGGAGGTTGGTATTTAGGCTTTTCAAACGTTTTTTGCCATTTTTGGAGAAACAAACTCAAGTCTAAATATCAGAATCCCCACCTCCAGATGTTGGTCAGACGAGGAGGGCGACATTGACAAGTTTGAATATGAATTCAGTTCTATTCTGGTTGCAATGCCTAAAGCATCCAGGAATTAAAACATTGTTTACCAAAACACAGAGGAAGTGTGCATGTAATTTAAATGGGAATTCCGAGTGAATCTGGTATTTAGTCTTCAGGAAAACACGTCGGATCACAAAATTGGCTGGCCGCTACACTGTAATTATGACAGTCTTAAACTGACATTGTCTTGTATCATTGGTAAAAATAGTTCATAGACTGGATCTGGTGAACTTGTGAAGAAAAATCTAGGAAATAAATGAATAGGTATCGCTGTTCGCGTTCATGTCTGATTCTGTAAAATTTTACTACAACAAGACTGCATGCCCGTGTTTTTGAGAACAAAGATTTCCCAGACCTAACGTCAACATAACTTGAATTCATTCGTTGTTTCTAAGGAAATCGTGCTAAGTTTCCCACAAATGAAAAAGGCCCACTAAAAGTGTCAATAAATCACTTGTTTTATTTTTTATTCGTTGTCAACAATTTGTGAAGGGTACGTTCTCAATTAAAATTGAAACTGGGCTTTAAATCTGACGAAACCGGCAACGGACGGCATTGGCACTTCGAACTTTCAAACAATACCTAACTTGCCAACAACTGCCTAACTTCGAAAGTCACTTCATTACTTGATTATTTATCATAGTTTCCCGCATTCTGCGACAATATATTTTAAATAATGGCCTTTGAAAGGCCCAAAACAATTAAGTATCCGTTACAATGATTCTGGGTTTTTTGCCAGTGGGAGAGCCACGCCGCCAGATGGCACCCCAAACTCTGTTGCATGGTACTTAGAAAAATTCTAAAATCATGGACACGTACCCATTACCTATGTGCGCCCACGCCACTGCGTGGGTGTGCACTACTAGTCAGCATAAAATGTTTCCATGCTATCTGAAGTCAATTAATATTGGAATGACCGACACTTTCAGTCGTCACGGCTATCAAGTTTATTATTTCTTGGGATACGCTTGATAGCGTGTGCATTGGTGCGAGATGATATCATTCTCAGAGATGTCGTGTTCCAGGTTTAGGCATCTTGACATACTGCTATCGGACCATCACAAGACGAGATATAAAGTGTGGGGAACGAGCCATTTTCGGAGAGACTTGGGTTCTGACCACATTGGGTCTCGTGCGAGTGGAATTGCTGGGTAATGCCCGAAGCTCCGTTGTACGGCGCTATTAACAGATTAGGTTAAAGTAAGCGGGCTGGCTACCAGCCCGGATTTAGTGAGTAGATTACGAACCCAAGTAACGGCTAAGTTTAGATATCATTAGCGAGGATCGACTCGCACCTGTCTCAAAGTGAAGGCTATTCTTTTACGGAATAACCCTTAGGGACGCAGATGTTGATCGCGTAATAGCCTGTTTAGTATCAGAGTGCTCTGAGTATCGACTCAGGGGCGACAGTGACAATTCGCGCAAGCACGAAGCGCTTATTCAATTTGTGAGTTCCACATGAACTGTGTGTATTCCAAAGGACATGGACATTCAAGGAGAGTTCTTGCAAAGGACGCATGAATAAGGTGTGTGACGTAGACATGATAAACTAGCTGACAGAGTGGATAAACTGAATCCAAATCACAACTGTGTTGCCACCAAGTAACTGACATTGCGAGTCGGGATTCCCCGGCAGTGAAAGCAGCAAACGCGCACAGGCACAAAAGATTAAGAGTCGGTGTTTAAACTCCTGTTGCGAGCCCGCGACAGTGACATTTTGAAAGTGTACTATAGCGCCAGTACAGGGCTATAGATAAACCACTTCATCTACATTACATATAGACGGTCTGGAGATTATTTATTTATTGGTGTTTATGGTCACATATTTATGTACAATAGTTAATCATGACCGCGACAATTTTACAGGTAGAGGAAGACGGAACCACCGAGCAAATGTCAGCTCCCCAACAAACTAACTCCACGCAAGCAGGGTTGGTTGTAGACAAGTGCAGAATCGACGTGCAGTACGCCTAAGAACACAACGCCACCGTGCCCGCACGTGCGCAATGGAGATGACGCATCTTGTCCAAGGACATAACGCGGTTGGGGGTCGAACCGAGGACATCTCGGCTTGCGGCCTGTATCTATACCTACTGAGCCACTGCGCACCCCGGTCTGGAGATACGTTCTGAAATGTTTATCTATTCGAAATTTTTTTGGCTTTGATTTATTTCATTACTTTGTTCCATTTACATGGAGTAAAGTACAAACGAAAAATATTTCAATATACATGAGAATATGTTACATGTCCGTGTTGGTATTTACAGATTATACATGCTCTGATGTCCCCCACCAACATCCCGCCCACCCCCTTCTCTCTCTCTATCTCTCTCTCTCTCTCTCTCTCTATATATATATATATATATATACATATATATATATTCTCTCTCTCTCACCCCTCTGTCTCTCACTCATGCAATTCAAGCTATGTGGTAAACTTCCCGTACAAGAAGGTACGCCGGTAACGGTGATGGACGAAAAATCAAACATTGGGACGCACATCATCGTCCTAACAGACATGGATGAGTGTATTGAAATATAACGACATTTGTTTCAATTGCTAATAACATTTTAACTGCACAGTGTTGAATGAGACTTCTGTGTTGGTTGACGCAAACAAACAGTTCAAAACGAGAAATACAGGTGAAACCAGCGATATCTTTTCGAAATGTTTATTCGAGATTTTTTTGGCAATATAATGACATTTGTGTTAATTTCTCATGTCATTTTTATTGTAGAGTGTTGAATGAGACAGCTGATATGTCCCGAGAAGAATACCTTAGGATAAACAATTGCTAATACTGACCGCCACTTGATCCTATTTTTCTGTTTTGTAAGATTCTTATGAAATTTTAGTGATCGCAATTTTACTGAAAAATACCATGTGTAGAAACTAATAACAGCCATTTCTAAGATTATCTTCTAATTGAAGTCTATTTCCTTCCAATTAAAAATTTTAGCGATTGTAAAGAATATTCTTTTAACAGACTAATAGTAAATACTATGGGCCTGAAGTAATTTTCTGATAAATGCACTTATATTAAATGTTTAATGGATTTCATGTCAGATTTTTATAGAATAAAAATAACATTTTAACTGAAGGCAGTGAGGATATGATAGATAAATCGTATATAAATCTACTTTCTAACAAGGCGAGTGTGGATAATACGAAGGACAGTTTGTTGTTTGATCAATTATACACAGAAATTCACCTTTCCTAAAATGAATTTTAACTGAAAGTGATGAAGGTATGCTGGATATATCGTATATATCCTATACATATATACGATTTATCGTATAATCGTATATATCGTATAATCGTATAATCTTTGGCGCATGCCAAGAAGCTACAAGTAATGTTTTGTTTGTACTCCTGAAAATAACTATGTTTTAAATAGTTAAAACAATCTGAAAAAGAACCACGAGCACCAAGGCTGTTTAAAAGCGCAAGCTACAGAAAGACATCGAACTATATTAAAATTCTATCAAGAATTTTGGATATAACACGCTTAGAGTTCTGCGCAGATTGTGACATTGGTGAAATCAAAATGGCGGACGAATAACAAAGCCAGAGTCTCATTGGGATAGCAATTCCCACTGACGAAGAAATTGAGGAATCCACAGAGCATCTGCCAATTTATAATTTGACGGACATTCCAATAAATAATTCAAAAGGGAAAGCCAAAAATGCCCTCGAGGAGGAAAAATAGATCCCAATGTATATTGTGCAGCAGAGAGAATGGTATCGTTCAAATTGAAAAACGGAAAGACCAACATAATGGCGTGGATTCGTGCTCTATATGTAATATATTTTCTTTCAAGTCGGAAATAATGAATCGTTTGAATGCGAGTGGCTCGATGAACCATGTAAGACTAACAAGGAAGACATTGGAAACATATACGTCCAAATATCAGAAAAATTCAAGGGACCACTTTTTACCATCCATCTCTACCTACATACACATTTACTGACCGTTCAAGGAACCCATTTCAAAACATGGTATGAGGAGGAATTTCCTGTTTTCCTAAACATTGTCAGGCATATTCCTGATGGAAACAAAGGTACTACTCCACATCTGCTGCATGATATATGTACAAAAACGCCGCACATTTCCCAAGAAGCTGCATCAGATAAATCTGAATTCCCTGGGGAGACCGAACCTACTACAAGAAACATCTCTGAAACAACTAACGAAGCTGAATTCCCTCGTGAGATACAGTCAATACCAAGAGCCATCCGCGAAGAAATTCCATCTACCCATTTCCTTGGACAACCTGATACCTCGATCATTAATCAAAATGCAAACAAAATGGGTGTAGATTTTCAGCTGTTTTCTAGAGAAATTAAAGACAGTTTGTTGGTCTGTACTAATGCGAATTAATGTGATGGAATCTAGTATGGTGAAAATTATAAATGAGTTCTCCAGTTTCAATTCTATATTAAACCTTTACCCAACGTAACGGCCAAAACCGGCCAGCGCTATTCTCAAAAATCGCCAATTAATTTTCAAAATATTTTCATTTTTTGTCTCAAAAACATAGGTTATGTATGACCCCTCGTTGGAACGAGCTCGTCGAGCTCGTTCCAACGAGGGGTCATAACCTATGTTTTTGAGACAAACAATGAAAAAAATTAGTTATTCAAGAATTTTTTTTGCAAGTGTCGTCTGCTTTTCATGTTAGGTAAAGGGTTAAACACCTTTGATACGTCGTCGGAGAATAACCTCTTTATGCGACTTGATAAAATGTTAACTCTAGTCCAAAATAAGATAACGGAATCTAGTGAGAAATCCTACACAAATAAACTAGAGGAAAACAAAAAAGAACATTTGATGACCATTCAGAATTTTCAGTCACAACACTCGAAACAAATCAACGAATTGCGAGAAGAATACTCCAAAGTAAAAGACACCCTTCAACAAACACACAAATTAGATATAGAGTCCCGACAATCCACGTACACAACTAACATTAAACAGAAGGATATACAACTTAGGGAAATCACAGAGGAAAACCTTCGGCTGCAGCTAAAATGTGAACACTTAGAAACGGAATTAAACGATACTGTTAGTCGGAATCTCCAACAAAACTACAGAGATGTCGAAACGAGCCTTAATCAAATGTAGGATGGGAATCGAAAACCCTTAAACCAAAAATGCTTACCAACAATTTGGAAACCAAACGTTCTGAACAACATTAACATCTTCCTGCAAATTTGTTCTGGAATGAAGCCCAACAAAGTCATCAGTTTATGTTCTCAGAAGAGAGCGAGGATAACAAACATTCTCCCCTTGACAATACGCCAAAGATATTTGCGCAAGTTCCGAACGACACTAGCCCACAAGAACTGTCTGCTTTCTGCACGATTCTATATGCAAAAACGTCAAAGGTGATAAGTTAACGAGAAAATATAAAATTAACGATCTAAACCAGGAAACTGTATGCACTATCGATGCGCTTATGGAGAAGGCCAAGACTCTGCAACGATATCGCACGATAATCACACATGTGGGGATTAATGACTTGAAGCGTTCTAACTATATATCAGACAATTTCCACGCAAAACAATTTCTACATAGCCCAAGAACATTAGGTTTCACTAGGGAAAAAAATCGGAGAAAGCTGATTTTTTTCAGGGAATGTCGAGTACATGTCACTGAACGATTAGACAAAAGTCCCCTAAAATCCCAGTTGAGCTTTTTTTTCTACAGCCTTTTTTCGAAAACACGTTTGAAAAAAATAAAAAAAAATCGCACGAACTTTGTAACCTCGAATTGATCCAACTGTATTTTTTGTTTACGCGTATTTTGAGCTACATAATGTCTAATATACATTTACCTAGAGGAAAATGTGCATTCTGTGACAATTTCTGCGAAAAATTATTGAAAATTCACAAAAAAGTATCGGATTTACGCAAAAAATGACGATTTTCCTAACGGATTTGCCCAAAGGGTCGTAGTACAGAACGGGATGTTAGTTGGACAGACGATAAAAAATCCACCACCATTTGACGACTTTTATCATTGCTTACAAAATAGACATTATGGAAGACCCCCTCTGCTTCTGGCCGAGTTCCCCTTTTGGCATAAAATTCGTCAGCATGAGAACTCAACTATTTTTGGGCTTGGGACCGAACAGACACGTCTGTGTCTGGCAGCATTAGATCAATAAATAATATTTACAGAATGTACAAAAATCAATAAATAATATTTACAGAATGTACAAATCAATCAACATGGATTAAGTTACATTGACTATTATCAACGCTATATACAGAAATGACATGACCTATATACATATTATTCATCGAACTCAGAAATTTCCGACAGGGCAGTGTTTCTGTGGTTGTTACAAGAATCCGAACTGCAATTACACAAACCTGAGCAAGAGAGTCCTGCCTTCTTACACCCACACCTTTTTGTACAAGCACTCTTGCAACCACAACTGATCAGATTCAGTAGGTTATCGGGGGCACATGGCTTTGTGGCTGCAGCCGGTACAAGAAGTCCATTGTCTAGCGACCACCCCCAGTCCGTCGGAGGAAGCGAAGTGCCCTGCCATTGTTGGACCTGGAGATAACATCTGTAGACATGTTGTTGTGCAGCATCGCTGCTTGGTGGGAGTGAGGCTAGGTCGATGGGTTTATTCAGTTTAGATTTTGCTACATAACGCTTATAAGTGACATATCTATATTGGTCGAGAGAGGAAACAGTTTTACTCCCGTATAAGATCAGGAGAAGTTGTTCCCCGGCAGCGGCTACTGCACTTGGTGTACTGTCATCCGCCAAAATTGTGTTGACATACTGTTGTGAGTCGCTAGTAACATCGGAGACAATTTTACTGAATACTTTCTTCTTACCAACTCGAAAGAGTGCAGAAATAGTGTCACAACCACTTATAGAATGTGCTACAAGGAGGTTGCTTCTATGGTCACCCATTTTGGTTGCTATTTCACTAACTGAAACTAGTAAGTTTGGGGTAATGGAATACATCATGTGAATATTACATCCCGGTTGAACTCGAGAGGTAAGAATGACTAACAAGTCTGTGTCTGTTCCCACAACGACAACATTGTTGTCATCTTGAGCGATGTCAAGTGCAGTTTCGGCTATCAGTACATCAGCATCAGCCTCGGCCTGCTTGGACTGAATATTGATAGCAGATAGCTCCTGCATTAGAAGATCGATCAGTTGGGTTTTGATCTTGGCATTTGCAAGGAAATCGGATTGGGGTGTGGTGGCTGGTAACTCGGGTGAGATATTGATATCAATGGAATACCTGTCTTTAGATCTACGGGCTTGTTCCATGCCCTTTGTCGACATTGTACAAGCATAACCATCAAAAACAACCACGACGTTCGCCCCAAAATGTCTCACTAGATAATTGGAATATGATGTACATATGTCCTTATATGACGACTGTTTAGGCCATACAACTGCCCTCAATAAAAATCCACCATCTACAACAAACAGAGAATGTTCTGGGATTTTAGTTTGCTCGGAACCGTATGTTTTGAGGATTTTACCGAGCGTGCTTTTCTGTGTCTTCCTCATTCCAGCAGAATCAAACAATGCTGGTGGTTTCGGGGCGAGTTCATATTTGAGATACTCTTCCATCTCTGCTTGTGACTGAATAACACATGTGATGCGGTTGAACAGAATTGTGGGGTCAATCACTACCTTACTTCCACGGACTTTGATGCTATTTGCCATCGATGCGAAAGACTTCACAGTGTCAACACGTCGTAGTTTGATGCTGTTGAACGTTTTGCTTACAACATTCGATACGCAACATTCACCAATTTTGCGAACTTGGTCACAGTTCACAGTTTCGTCGGCCACAAGCCCGGTCGCTATAGAGACTAATTGTAGTGGATGGATCTCTATTCTGAAAGGGGGAATGCACTCTGAGCCAGTTCAATAATTTGGTGATATCATTGGCATCAGTCAATTGTGAACTTTGACGGAGATCCCGATGTTGTTCGCCATGACCAGTGTGAACATGAACAAAATTTTCGAGAGCATTACATATCGGAAGGCAAAGAGGTAGTCCATGTACCCATTTCGCAACAGTGCTATCGGTTATTCCCCTGCCATGTGTGAGACCACCAGGGAGCTTGAACATTCTCATTAAACACTGCTCTATGGTCTGATCAGAATATATCCCGTCCCAGAATTTATCTGAGCGCCTTATGGTAAAGTAACCTTTCTCAGTGAACAACTTCAAATCATCCTGTTGCATTATTTCTGTTAGCTCATTCATCTGCTGCAAATAGAGATGAGAACTCTTTGCGTATGCAAAATGACCACCTGCGTGAAATACTGGAATCATATTGCGAGCACAATATGTGTGGAGTTCCCAGTCGCCTGTGCGCTCTGCTCTCAAGAACAACTGGAGAAGACCTATTTGCTCGTAGTATTGTACCCAAAGCTTTCCTGTGCGTCCTACAGGCGCATTCTGGAGCAGTTCGTGTAATTTTGACAGTAGATTGTTGACACTTTCTTGATTGACAGCGTCAGCTGTTGTACAGTTACCTCTGGCAACATGGAAATTGAAACAATGATGCTATAATACGGTATTTGAATGAGAAAAGTCGATGCTGTTTGAATTTGAGTTTAGGGGGTATGGTTAATATTTCACACGTTTCACCAGTTCATTATGGAATAAATGACTATTGTTATATATCATTATAAAGCCACTGCTTTTCTGCAATTTTTGATATATAATTTAACTCCCAAAGTAGTCGTAGGTTTGATTTAATGAGCGTTGTGTACCGTTGTGTGTATGAAAACAATAATTTTTTTTTCGTAATTTTGTACATTTTCGTGAATATTTCACCATTGAGTGTGAGGATTGGTACAAAGTTGGCATTTTCTGTTGGGGATATGTATTCTCAATATAATTCAGCACGATATTTATGATTCTCACCCTACTAAGGCGAATAAGAATGAGAAATATGGAGCTGGGTCGAATTTTTTTTAATTTTTTTTTTCATCAAAAAAACGCTATAACTAAAAAAGCTCAACTCGGATTCGCGGGGACTTTTCACACTTTATCCGCAATGTGTGTCCCGGAAACATATAAAAAAATCAGCTTTCTCCGATTTTTTTCCTTACTTTCTCATTTTTATGTCTAATGTGCCTGGACTAACAAGCTATCGATGTGTTGACGTCGAAGGCCACCAAAATAGTGGTTTCGCTGGTCACCCCGAGCGATGACAGCTGTGATCCTAACCTAGCCCGCCGATCAGTGTTATTCAATAGAGCTATCGCCAATGCATTAGGAAATAATCCCAGATTATATTTATATAAATATATTGCAATAATTTGTGACAATTCCAATCTGTTACGCCGTGGAATGTTAATCAACAATATGTTCAGCTCTGACAAGCGACACCTAACAGACTATGGTACAGCAAAATTAGCATGCAACAGTATTGCGTCGTTACAGTTTCTTCCAAAGATGAAACACGATGCCGATTTAACCCTTGACCTAACGTAACGGCCAAAACCGGCCAGCGCTATTCACAAAAAATCGCCAATTAATTTTCATTATTTTTTCATTTTTTGTCTCAAAAACATAGGTTATGACCCCTCGTTGGAACGAGCTCAACGAGCTCGTTCCAACGAGGGGTCATAACCTATGTTTTTGAGACAAAAAATGAAAAAAATTAGTTATTCAAGAATTTTTTTGCAAGTGTCGTCTGCTTTTCATGTTAGGTGAAGGGTTAAGGCATAATAAAATGAGACGGCGGTCGCCTGGCAAGACAAATGAACACAACAATCCTTCGAATACCCACCGACCTGTTAAACATACAGATAGTGACAAGCGATCAAGACGATTTGGCAAATTTGATAGTCACACAAATAACCACAGGCGGTCTCGGGATTTCAACGATACTCGTTTCCAAACAAATAGCCACGGGCGATCTCGTGATGTAGACGATATTCTCCACAAATTACGCTCCCTCTCGGTTCATTAGTGGTTCTAATCCGATTACTTATTTGCTATTTAAACATAGTTGTTTGAATTTCACTTTATGAAGCAACTTATTAATCATAAGCTGAAAATCAGTTACTATAGCATCAATGGGCTTTATGAACGGGTTAACAGCTCCAGAAAATGCAAGCTTTTAGATGATAGGTTTAAAAGGGTGTCAAACTCTGATATCATATGCCTGGGAGAAACGCATTGTAAAAAAAGGCGATGATAGTCTGAACTTACCTGGTTTTAATGTAATTATCATATGCCTGGGAGAAACGCATTGTAAAAAAAGGCGATGATGGTCTGAACTTACCTGGTTTTAATGTAATTACAGGTAAGGACCCCACCCAAAATAGAAAGAAACAAGGAGCCTAGCGGTTTTTATTCGCCAGGAACTGAAAAAGGGCAATGCGTTTGAAGCAGACACCTCTTGCGATTACATTTGGTTTAAGATTAAAAAGGAATTCTTTTGTCTAACAGAAGAAATTTATATCTGCGCTACCTACTTACCACCGGTAAACTCAACTGTCTATAAAAGTGACAAAAAGCCAAACCCTTTTTATGTTATAGAAACTGATATCAGTAAATATACTTCCAAAGGACAAGTGATTCTCCTCGGTGATCGCAACGCGAGAATACACCCAAATGATAACGATTAAAAAGAACACGACACTGGTCATTTTATGGCTCTACCCAATCAATACGACAAAGACAAAACATGTTTAACCCGAAACTCCAAAGACTTATCGCGAACAAATGAGCATGGGAAGCAATTATTAGACTTATGTCTTGCCACAGGTTTAAAACTCCGCAATGGAAGAACGCTAGGAGATTCCCTTGGAAAATTCACTTGCCATCGCTACAACGGTTCATCGGTTGTCGACTGGTGTGCCGTTAGTTACGGACTAATCTCTCAAATTTTAAGCTTTTAGGTGAATGATTTTTGTAGTTTATCCGACCATTGTCAGATCTCCGTTTCGATTAAAATACAGAAATCCATAAAAAAAGATAACGAATATTCCACTAAAAGAAGCCTCCAAAAGGGTTAAATGGAATGAACTGACATCTCTTCAATACTCATCAAACCTCAATTCTCTACAATTCAAACATAAAATTTCCAATTTTTTGAACGTTGAAAAACTGTTTCACTCCCCCAATCAGACTGACTATTTGTGCAACGAGATCACTGATCTCCTACAGTCAGCATTGACTGGAGGTGCAAAGGACCCCAATGCACCACTCAAACGCCATAAAAAATAGTAAAACTGGCCGAGTTAAAAAATGGTTTGATCAGGATTGTAGAAAGACAATGATGAAATCTGCAAGGGACGTTAGGTCATTCCATAGTAAGGAAGCGCTGATTACTTATTATGCGGCTAAAAAGCCTACAAAAACTCATACGGCAAAAACAAAGGAAGTTTAAGTCCACATTAATTGAGAATTTAACGAACTCTCACACGAACGACCCATCAACATTCTGGAAAATGCTGGATGATCTGAAGGAATCTGACAATGAGCCCGAGAACAAATCAAATATCATTCCACCCCAAAAATGGTTAGACCATTTTAACCCTTTACCTAACATGAAAAGCAGACGACACTTGCAAAACAAATTCTTGAATAACTAATTTTTTTCATTTTTTGTCTCAAAAACATAGGTTATGACCCCTCGTTAGAACGAGCTCGTTCCAACGAGGGGTCATAACCTATGTTTTTGAGACAAAAAATGAAAATATTTTGAAAATTAATTGGCGATTTTTGAGAATAGCGCTGGCCGGTTTTGGCCGTTACGTTGGGTAAAGGGTTAAAAAGCTGATGTTCTCGCATGAACACAACGGACCTGCCACTGAAATTAACATGGACTGTCCATCTCTAGATGTCACAATAACACTACCTGAATTACAAAAAGCAGTGTCATCTCTCAAAAATAACAAGTCCAGTAGTTTAGATCGAATTTCCAATGAAATGATGAAATGCTCGATGCCATTTCTAGCAGAATGTTATCAGAAACCATTCAACAACATTCTGAAAAATTGCAAATACCCAGAGGTGTGGCGCATTAATTTGATTAAGCCACTTCATAAAAGCGGTTCAGTGGAAGACACTTCTAATTACCGCGGTATTGCCATTTCTAGCTGTTTAAGTAAACTATTTTGCAAAGTGTTAGACAACAGACTCCCTGAGTATCTCGAATCTAACAATATTATTAACCCTTGCCAAATAGGCTTTCAACCAAAACGTAGGACAACCGACCATCTACTCTCTCTAAACCACATTGTCGAAAAATACTTGCACTCCGACAAAAAAGTATTGGTTTGTTTTGTCGATTTGCGAAGGCTTTTGACACTGTATGGAGAGAGGGGATTTTCCGGAAATTGCAGCAATATGGAATAGTTGGACAATTCTTAAAATCTATACAAAACATGTACAAGGACGTTCAGTTTTGTGTTAAATTACAAGATGGCATCAACGAAAGTTTTTACGAATATAGGGGTTAAACAGGGCTGTGTACTCAGTCCGAAATTGTTTAATCTATTTTTGAATGACCTCCCAGAAATTTTTGACGCGGGGTGTGACCCTGTAACTATTCACAAACATAAACTGAGTTGTTTAATGTATGCGGATGACCTCGCCATCCTATCAGAAACCCAGAATGGTCTGCAAAGAGGCTCAAACAAACTTGGAGACTATCTTGATAAGTGGTGTATGACACTTAACACTGAAAAAACAAAGGCCATGATATTTAATAAAGCGGGACGAAAACTTAATACCCCCTTTACTTACGAAGGTCATCAAATAGACACATGCCAACAATATAAATACCTTGGAACCCATATCAATGCATCTGGAAAGATCGATTTTGACCAATTGTACAATAAAAGCCTTAAAGCCATATATCTTCTGCGCCAAAAAATTCCATTAGGGGATATACCTGCGGACATTTCAATTAAACTTTTTGAAACTTTACTACGACCAATTTTGACCTATGGTTGCGAGGTCTGGGTGGTCGGAGCCCTTAAACTAAGCAAGCTGAACGCTAATACTGATATTTGTGACAAATTTGAAAAAAAACAAACTTGACAAACTGCAGGCTAGGTTTTGTAAAGGAATATCGGTGTGAACAAATACACGAATAGCCTGTCTACATTCGTTATCAAACCATGGTTTGGTGAAACGTTTTGGATTTGCCGAGGTTTTAGGGATGACTGTAGTTGCAATGTCAAGCAGCTCGTTTGTAAAATGTTCTATTTGATCAGCACTATCTAGAAATTTATCCCGTGTGAGGCGTTCAGAACAAAGCGATGAGAAAGTGTCCCAATCGGCTTTTTTAAATTTCCTCTGGGACACCCTCTCATCGTCCGCTGGAACTACGCTCTCCAACACAATTGGAAAGTGGTCACTCCCGCACAAGTCATCTTCTACCTGCAAGACAAATCGAGGAAGATAGAAGGACATGCAATTGTAAGAACAATTGATGTGAACGAACCAGATGAGGGGTGCAGATAAGTGTCTGAACCATCATTAAAGAAACATAAGTCATATTTTGCAATGAACTCTTCTACAGTCTTACCTTTAGCATCTTCCTGACTGCAGGAATTACCCCAAATAGGGCCATGCGCGTTAAAATCACCCAATAAAATGTACGGAGTTTTGAGTTGTTGGACAAGTAACTCAAGATCATTCAGTTGTAGAGATTTATTTGGTGAATCGTAAATGGAACATAAGGTGATTGTCATGTCTAAGGTTAGGCGTGCCGCTACATCCTGTACGAATTCTCGGGTTTCTTTAAAAGAGTCTCCAGCAGGCAAAATGCTGCAGGGTAATATTTATGGCTCAAAATGCTCAGTTCAATAAAATGTGCTCTAGAACCTCTACAATTCCACAATTCCTCTGTATTATGCTTTGTTTGAGCCTATTATCCATGTTTGGGTGGTGTTTGTGATGGTGGATATATGGGAGAGATTACCCCCGCATTTTTCTTAGTTTATTTTTTACGTGGGGATTTACGTTGAGATGAATCCAGACGAGAAACATTTAGGGATACATCATCGATGGTATCCTGAAAATCCATGGATTCAAAAGTGTCAAACATGTTATTTGTAACAATGTTCTGTAACATTTTTGATGTTCTATTTGATTATAATCTCTGCTTTTCTTTTTCTTTTTCCGTTTTTATTTTCTGGCTCTGACTCAGATATCGTTCCGGTTTTGACTTTGACTCAAGGTTCGTGTTAGGTTTCGGTTTTGATTTATTGCGTTCATCTTTATGATCAGAAATGGGTTGTTCTTTTTTATTTTCAGATTGAGATTTATCCTTTTTACTTTCTATTTTTGTTATTTCTTGTATGGTATTCTGAGTTTGTGTAGCTTTTGGTTCAAAGTAGCTGAATGCAAAAGGGTCGGCCAACTTTGGTAAAACGCCATCGAGCCAAGTATATTCCGTTTGGCATTCGATTGACGTTGGCGGTTTTTGTTTCGTCATCGTTGAACAAGACGGGAGAGATATGTTCATGCCAGGCATGGATGTAACGATGTCTCTGGCCTCTTTGAAAGTAATATTTTTTTCACATTTTGTTTTTTGAATGAGCTTTTCTTTCTTCCATTCTTTCTTCCATATTGGGCAATTTTTGGATGACGAAAAGTGATTGCCCTTACAATTGACACATTTGCTTGTAGTATTTGTACATGGCTGATTATGATTTTCACCGCATTTGAAGCATATGGTTTGGCCTCTACGGGCATTTTGACTGTGTCCGTATTGTTGGCCCTTGAAACATCTAAGGATTTGGGATATACAAATTCACTTTGACGCTCAGGTAACTATTTTTTATTGTCTTGGGTGGTCGTCGTGATTTAAAAGTCATGATATATGTATTTGTTTGTACTTTATTTCCATTCTTTCTAATTTCGATTCTTTTGACATTAGAAACCTCTTGAACTTTAAGCTCATGCGCTATTTCAATTTCTGGTATGTCTGCCAACTAACGAGTTCTTATGACACCCCTGCTGCTGTTGAGGGTCTTGTGGGTGCAGACATCGACCGGTAGATCAGCCATGGGTGTCATTTAAGCAGGTTATTAACTTGTGATTCTTTTGCACATTCGATAAGAATTTCTCCCGTTTGTAATTTGCGAACAG
This sequence comes from Pictodentalium vernedei, assembly GCA_031216915.1. Taxonomy (NCBI): domain Eukaryota; kingdom Metazoa; phylum Mollusca; class Scaphopoda; order Dentaliida; family Dentaliidae; genus Pictodentalium; species Pictodentalium vernedei. The sequence goes on along the minus strand of CM062297.1, from coordinate 876,383,938 downwards.
ATTTTACAGTTCCGACGATACCTTGAATTGTTTTTTCTATAACAAACGGGTTCAGTTTGTTTAGAGGCTTGTTCTCATCGACAGATTTAACTAAGATAAATTTGGGCCAGTTCTTTTTATCAGTATTATTAGCTGAATTATCAATATCTGAATCAGAGTCTAATAAATAATTATCTACACATCGTCTATTGAGTTTGGTTGTTTGTGCCATGTTGTTAAATTTTGATGTCTCGTAACCCGTGCCTTCCACCCTTACTATGAGCCCTACCTGTGGGGTTATGTCGATTATCCAGCGATCACCACCAGAAGTACACTAAAAAGTAACATACTCCCCGAACGTTGATGCTAAAGCATACCGCTCGAGAATTGACCCGTCGAGTGTTTGGGAAGTGCCAGGTCGTGGCGGCCATTCAACCAATTATTGTGTCAAAAAAGTATAAAAATAACCACCACGGATGACTGACGCAGACTGTGAAAAATGAAACCATATTCGATAAAACTTCGAAACTTCATAAACATCAGTGTTCCGTAGCAATGGTAAAATTGATTTAAAAGAAATAACTGATTGAATGACCGCCCAATGCCCACCAGGCTTGACATCCGATATTTTGGGGGTTGGGGGCCCCCGATTAGCCAGAATGGGCCATCCGACCATCCGTTTACTCCCGAAATGGGGGCCAAAGCAGTATGTTGGACATTATCAAAAAATTGAGACCAGGGCCAAACAGGGTTTACGACCTGATCTCCATTTTGGAGACGGCCCTGAAGGGGGCCAAGAGTCCTCAACTGCCAGGATTCCTTCTTCCGGGGCCTTCGGAACGCACCTCACGGGAGAACAAGGTGCCTGCCAGATGGTATTAGCAGGATTGATCTTTTTGGTCCGGGGCTGCGTATTTGTGTATTTCGCAGCAAACCAGCTCAGTTGAGCAAACCTGCCAATTAGAAATTAGCAAATCCGCCCAATTGAGTAGGCCGTCCTCTATCCGCCACCTGAGGACCCGCCTAGCAGGGGATGATCAAACGCTCCTAGGATGTCCTGAGGTAAAATTCAAGGACATCTCACTGGAATAATAAAAAGGCGTGGTCTGATATTTTACAGGATGCATCAATTGTACCGACTGACTGCATTTTTAAGTATAGGACAAGTCGGCGGAGAGATGGTGTTTCAACGCCATTGTCGCTGTTAACGTGGTTAGAGTGGCTTCCAGAAGGTATAAAGACGATGCGCACCGCGTACTCTTCGCTATCCAGCTGTCGAAGTCGTCAGTGAGAAGCTCTGCAAATTTGAAATTTTCTTCTATAATTTCAGGCAAGAAACATCGACAGCGCAGCCAAGATGCCTCCAGCCCCATTCGTGTGCCAACAGTGTGAAAACTCGTTCACCAGGAATAGAAGCTTGGAGAGACAGCTAAGGACTGTACATCTAGAAGAAAGAAGACACGAATGCCAGAGGTGCCACAAGAAAGTCGCTCGGAACGAAGACCTGAAGCACCACTTGGAGAAATGTACAAGTCAATGGACTTCCGAAGACTGCCAGCGAAAATTCAGCAATCTCATACACTATAGCCTGCATCTGAAAACAGAGCACCAGTACCATACTAAGGGAAAGAAAACAGGAAGACAGGTGCACCAAGAGATCTACAGAGAAAGTTTGATAAAAAGACGCTGAAAAGACATTGACTTCATTAGAATGCGAACAGCGTAAAACATATTTTACTACAGAAGCAACTTGAAGCGACATGTGAGAAGTGTACATATGAAGAAGAAGATATATGGATGCCACAACTGCTACATGAAGTATTCCAGGAATGAAGATCTTAAGCACCACTTGGTGAAGTGCGAAAACCGCCGAAGGAGATTCAGTGAACTGCCTCAAACCAGTGTACATATGCAAGCAGCTCACCAATCCGACAAGAGAGCAGCAAAAAAAAAAAAAAACGAAAATCGAATGGCGACCAACAGCAATCAGATGGGAAGAAGAAGTCCAGAACATCAATCATGGAGTGTGATCCAGTAGTGTCTTCATCTGAACTACTTGACGAATAGGAATATAATGAGATGAATGCTCTTTACAAAGTCAACTGGAACATTATACAGACCCACCATATCACAAACGGAAAACTTCAAGACACATTCAATTGTTCTGCGGCATATTAAAAGAAAAAAACGTTTCAGTAGGAAATGTCTGTGCTAGTGCGATTTTTTAACCTAAAAAAAAACAAACACTACAGACGCACGCACGCACGCACGCACGCACACACGCACGCACGCACGCACGCACGCACGCACGCACGCACGCACGAGTAGTATGCACATTCATATCATCGCCATAGTGGAGCGAATCCGGGCGCAGAACCACCTCAAGATGAGGAGGCCAGATCGCCGGACTACACGAATCTATTCTTTGATATTCATACCAATGTATGCAACATTTACCTCCGATCTTTCCCGATAGTGTGTGCCATCAGCCAAGATACAACAAAACAGATGCAGAATTTGCGACCAACTGGGAAACAGCCCAACATCAGCGAACGTATTGCACCCTGTCAACTAGGACCCATTTCTGGTTTCTCCACTTCTCCACTCACCTTTCCTCCATAGAAAATCGGATATTCCGATAGGTCAGTTCAGTCTTTGGAATGGCATCTGAACCACATACTTCAAGTTTACGACGAGACTCATAATGAACCTGTCATAATGTTAATTCTACATTGTTGCAAACTGTGGGATTATCATTAGCTCTTGTTCGAAGTTAATTCAAAGCTTAAACCGCTAACACATCAGTTTCAATTCTGCATAGCTGAATGTAAACTAATCTTGTAGTTAATGACGTGCATAGTTCGTTAGCATATACTATGTTAGAGAAAGTGGGTTATCTGATACATCGCTCAAAAATCATTCCGAGATTTATTCCACTTTTTTTCTATTTTGGAAAAATGGTTCTTAACCAAAATATGCATGAAGTTTGCATGGCATCGAACCTACTTCACTCTAACCCTTTGCCCGTACAACACATTCACTCTAACCCTTTACCCGTACAACACATTCACTCTAACCCTTTACCCGCACAACACATTCACTCTAACCCTTTACCCGTACAACACATTCACTCTAACCCTTTACCCGTACAACACATTCACTCTAACCCTTTACCCGTACAACACATTCACTCTAAACCTTTGCCCCTACAACACATTCACTCTAACCCCTTACCCGTACAACACATTCTCTCTAAACCTTTGCCCCTACAACACATTCACCCTAACCCTTTACCCGTACAACACATTCACTCTAACCCTTTACCCGTACAACACATTCACTCTAACCCTTTACCCGTACAACACATTCACTCTAACCCTTTACCCGTACAACACATTCTCTCTAAACCTTTGCCCCTACAACACATTCACTCTAACCCTTTACTCGTACAACACATTCACTCTATTTACCCGTACAACACATTCACTCTAACCCTTTACCCGTACAACACATTCACTCTAACCCTTTACCCATACAACACATTCACTCTAACCCTTTACCCGTACAACACATTCTCTCTAAACCTTTGCCCCTACAACACATTCACTCTAACCCTTTACCCGTACAACACATTCACTCTAAACCTTTGCCCGTACAACACATTCACTCTAACCATTTACCCGTACAACACATTCACTCTAACCCTTTACCCGTACAACACATTCTCTCTAAACCTTTGCCCCTACAACACATTCACTCTAACCCTTTGCCCGTACAACACATTCTCTCTAAACCTTTGCCCCTACAACACATTCACTCTAACCCTTTGCCCGTACAACACATTCACTCTAACCCTTTGCCCGTACAACACATTCTCTCTAAACCTTTACCCGTACAACACATTCACTCTAACCCTTTACCCGTACAACACATTCTCTCTAAACCTTTGCCCCTACAACACATTCACTCTAACCCTTTGCCCATACAACACATTCACTCTAACCCTTTACCCGTACAACACATTCACTCTAACCCTTTACTCGTACAACACATTCACTCTAACCCTTTCAGGGCTTGATTTAATCTGAAAATTTTGAATAGCAATTTACTATTCACCCTGGAAAATTGATTAGCAGTTGATCCAAAAGCACTTGAAACTAATAAATCTTGAATAGCAAAATTCAGAAATTGGAGAGCAAAGTGCTATGCTAATCCAGTTAAATCGAGCCCTGAACCCTTTACCCGTACAACACATTCACTCTAACCCTTTACCCGTACAACACATTCACTCTAACCCTTTACCCATACAACTCATTCACTCTAACCCTTTACCCGTACAACACATTCACTCTAACCCTTTACTCGTACAACACATTCACTCTATTTACCCGTACAACACATTCTCTCTAACCCTTTACCTGTACAACACATTCACTCTAAACCTTTGCCCGTACAACACATTCTCTCTAACCCTTTACTCGTACAACACATTCACTCTATTTACCCGTACAACACATTCACTCTAACCCTTTACCCGTACAACACATTCATTCTAACCCTTTACCCGTACAACACATTCACTCTAACCCTTTACCCGTACAACACATTCACTCTAACCCTTTACCCGTACAACACATTCACTCTAACCCTTTACCCGTACAACACATTCTCTCTAAACCTTTGCCCGTACAACACATTCACTCTAACCCTTTACTCGTACAACACATTCACTCTATTTACCCGTACAACACATTCTCTCTAACCCTTTACCCGTACAACACATTCTCTCTAAACCTTTACCCGTACAACACATTCACTCTAACCCTTTACCCGTACAACACATTCACTCTAACCCTTTACCCGAACAACACATTCACTCTAACCCTTTACCCATCACACACAATATAAAAAAAATATTATTTTAATTACTATTTTTTGAAATTTAACCCTTTACCTAACCTAAAAAGCAGACGACACTTGCAAAAATGATTCTTGAATAACTGATTTTTTTCATTTTTTGTCTCCAAAACATAGGTTATGACCCCTCGTTGGAACGAGCTCGTTCCAAGGAGGGGTCATAACCTATGTTTTTGAGACAAAAAAATGAAAAAAATAATGAAAATTAATTGGCGATTTTTGAGAATAGCGCTGGCCGGTTTTGGCCGTTACGTTAGGTAAAGTGTTAAAAAAAATATTCAACAGAACTACATCATATGATCCCTCATTCGGAGAGCTCGACGAGATCGTTCCAATGAGGGACCACATGATATGATTATGTTGAAATATTCTTTAAAATGTATTTCATTCAACTGCTGAATTTGTAAATTAGGCGGACAGCTGCGGTCGATTCGCTAGGTAAAAGGTTAATGAATTTTGGTTATCAGAGAAAGATTGTATTGTCCTCTTATCTCGCTCGTGATATACGGCGTGGCTGGCGAACATTGCATGATTCTCATGAATAGAAATCATTTACAATAGGCACACAAAGACCGTACATTGAAAATGTTTTCCAGGTTGTTAATCCTCTTGTCTGCTGCTCTAGCTTTTGCGAATGATAAAAAGATGCCATGCTGCTGGCCAAATCAGTTTGAGTTGACGTCTGTGGGATTTAATGAAGAATATAATTCTTACCAAAAACATTACAGGAATAGAGAGGTAAATTAATTTGGCTTGTGTTATAGTGACTGACTATTCCTCGATAATTTAATCGCTCTATATAACACAGTTGGTTTTGGAATGACAATTCGAGACCAGCAGGACCCGGTTTATTACTCAGGTAATTTCTCGTAATTTTCAAGCTTATTTTCTCTGGAAATCGAGTAAGTCCGAATACGAGCTCGCTTTAGAATTCTCGCAAAATGGACATGTATACCACGAGGCGACATGCGACTTTTTCGGGTCAGAAATCGAATGGGAAATCGAATCGCTGATGGAGATGCTACGAGGATCTGTCGCGTCTTGTCGATCGAATCCCGGAGATTGAGCGAAATTAAATGTCTTAGAAAATCCCGCGATCTCTCGGTTCGAGCACAGTGGGAGACTTCATCGCATTTTTGCGCGGGATGAAAGTGGAGATACGCAACAATTTCGGAGCCGAGATCAAAATGACAGATTTTGTACGCAAAATCAATTTTGGGTGGAAGAAGTCGCGTATCGTCTCGTGACATATTGTCCACATTGCCGAGAAATCTAAAGTGGGTGATGCGAACGCCACATTCGTCAAAAGGTGAAAACGTGTGAAATCGTGTAACTTTTGTCCTTTTTTTTCATCGGCGGATTTTGTTGATTTGGTGATGATCGCTATGTGGAAATACACAGAACGACACGCGTGTGTGAATAGGCCTCTAATTTTATCCTTCCGCGATGGCAAAAGTGCCATATCGATTAACCCATTCATACAAGCGTGTCGTTTTGTGTTTAGTACACGCCTTCACGTCGATGAAAACCACTATTAGATGGACACTCGGCAGTACATTTGACAACTATCAAGAAGAGTAACACATTTTCTCGCCAAAAAAAATTTGCGAGGGAAAGCCGTGTTACTATTTCGTCACTTGAGGTCCAATGTGTTCTATGTTCCTATTGGCAGCCTATTGACACACAAAACACATTGGAACTCGGGGGACGATTTATTTTCATCCTCCGATAGCGATTCAAATTGTAATTGCGTTGCACGATTTGTAGAACATTTAAGTGAAATTTCGCTTCTATTTAAAAGTAGTCCGTCTACGACTTTCGTTCCGCACATATGTGCGGAACACATTTTCATTTTCCGCACGGTTTAATATTGCTGTAGATGGGGATTACATAGCACAGGCGTGTAATATATCCAAATCTGTCACAACAATGTAAAAAGAGTACTTTTTCCTCGTTGTTTTGCAAAGTGTCTTCGACGGATGCGATCGATTTGGCGGGATCTCTCGGACGAGAAACATTTGCAGCCGCGTGACATTGTCTTTTCAATCAGTCTGTGACAGCGGAATACGGTTTTTTTTGTAGTGTCTCTCCGATGGATATGGTCGATGGCAGTTATTTCTCGGATGAGAGAGTTTTTAACATGCATTGTACCGCGATCAAAGACAGAAACCGAATGGGATGAATAAAAGAATTGTGATACCTAAAGCTGTCACATGTATCCTCTCGGGAAGAAAACCCGAAAAGCAAACTCATCTACTTCATGAATACATTTTAAGGGAGCTACACATCCAACAACAATCGCAAACAGCTGTTTTATTCGCGGACGAGAAGCCAAACACTACTCTCAGAACTCATTAACGTTTGAAAATAATATTGGGTTTACGAGTCGATTAAAGAGCAATAACGTTCGACAAGAGAGATTCGTGAACGTACTGAGACAGACATGCGACTACTAACACCACGAAATTTCGGGAACATGATAAACTTTCAGCAAGAGATTGGTGAAAGTACCTTCACAGAGGAAAAACCCGACTACCGCTACTGACTCGTTTTGGCAGAGTGAAACATACCAAACATTCTGCAATAATTTCGTGAATATACGGACAGAGATCTGACTACTACTGCTACTACTACATTCTGGGAGAGTGAAACATGACAAACATCCGACAAGAGATTCGAGAACGCACTGTTACAGGATCGAGGCATGGCTGCTAGTAGTACCTCATATTGTGAGAAGGGAACATGGCAAACATTTCGCAAGAGATTCTTAAATATACTGAGACAGAGATCCGACTACTGCCACAACGACATTTCGGGAGAGGGGAACATGGCAAACTTTCAGGCAAAAGATTCGTAAACGTACTTTGACAGTGCAGAGCTCTGACTTCTATTTATACCCTCATTTCAGGACAGGGAATGCCAGACACCCCAACTCCACACAAGCAGGGTTAGCATTGGTTGAAGACAAGTGCGCCATTGACGTACACGGCGCCACTGTGCCCCCACATGAGCAATCGGGATGAAGTGCCTTGGCCAAGGACACAACTCAGTGACCCCTGTCGGGGATCGAACCATGGACCTTTCGGTTTAAAGTCTAAGCCGTTACCACTGAGTCATTGCGATCCCACGTAATGTATTAAATATTATCGAATCAAAAAGCATTCTAATCGTCGTAAAGTTGTGAATCTTTTCAATTTAGTGCTGCATCGTGTCCGCAGTATTGGTAGGGACGGTGGGTGTAGGGAAGGTTTCGGGGCTGTGGGGGCGCTAAAACTAGTTTTATAGTGTACAGAAAATACTCTTGGTGAGCTTCAACTGTACTCAGTTAACACGAAATAATCATTTCATAAAAAAAAGTTAGTAAATGGGTGATGGTGGATGCAAACTTCAGAAAATGCTACGTCTTTTTCCCCATGAATAATTGTTCAAATCTATTACTTACAATCAGACTCTGGAAAATTGGGCCCTTTAAACAAACGTTTTGAATTTTTTTTTCCAAACTTTAAGGGGGAACGTCATTTTAACATAGTCGTACGGGCATTTCTTTTTTTTAGAAGGGACTGAAAGATTTTTTTCCGGCATCATTGAGGCACGTGGAACCGAGGTGGAAGACCGGGGGCTGGCAGGCCTTCTACCGCAGGCCCGAAGCCATCCATATTTAAAAATCCAACATAGAGGAGTGGGGGCGGGCAGACTTTTGTGTGCCGAAGGCATACCCGAAGTGTCCAGCACAGAGGTGAGGGAGTGTATGGTAAGGGGTGTCACCCCCCATTGATGGGGATCGGGAGCCTCCCCAGAGAAATTGTTTTAAATCTGAGGCTCTGAGAAAAATTCTATAGTGCCTCAGTTGTGACTTGTCCAGCTGCTGATTTTAGTCAACAACTTTAACAATAAGATGTTTGACATCTCAAAATCTGAAGCTGTTTGCTTTCGATTCATACAAATTCAGCAATTATTTTTCCGACAGAATGTGAAAAAAACAGAAATGTTTATAGTCGGCGGCGCGGCGGTTCGCACCCCCCTCGCATCCCAAATAGCATGGGGGCATGTTTAAAAATAAACTGCTACGCCTATGCATCCAAAGTTTTCACTCTGATAAGACAGTAGTCCAAACTAGCACCCAAAGTCCGTAATATAATTGTTTGGTGTGGGACGCCCTGTGAATAGTACCACGCCAAAAAATCATATTACGGACTTTGGATCCAAGTTTGGTCTTATATGGCAATGTCCCTTATATGAAGACAATAGACTGGGTGTTTCAAACTACAGGAAGGTCAATGAAGCTTGGCACAAAATATTATGAAAACTGCCAGAGAAAAAATGATTTCCCCCGACATCGCATCCCCACCCCGAGCCCCCCCCCCCCCCCCCCCCCCCCCCCCAAGGCCGTACACTTATGCATCTTATAATGTTATCTGTTTTCCATTTCTGCTTTTGTCGGCCAGGTATTCTATCGGTACCGGGCATGTAATCAGAATATTTTTAGGAGGGTAGGGACGACAAGCTATGTAGGGCTATGAAAACGGAATAGCACGTATAAAATACTGGGAATATTCCTTCATACATATATCGCTAAAAACAGAAACATGATAACGTTAATTGATTGGTGAGGGTTTCAAGTGAATACGACTAAATTTATGCAACAATAAAGTGAAGTCATTTTAATGAGTAAAATTCATATTTTTCTAGAATACGTAACCGTGATACAAGCTATGCAGAATTTGCAATAAAAAAGTAACGAGGCGGTGTAATCTGGACCTACTCATCGCTACAGCTACTTATTTCGTGAAAGCGAAAGAATTATTTCGTTAAAACGAAATAATTATTTCGTTAAAACGAAATAATATTCCGTTATTTCGAAATATTATTTCGTTAAAAAGAAATTTTATTTCGTTATTTCGAAATAAAATGTCGTTAAAACGAAATAATTATTTCGTTAAAACGAAATAATATTTTCGTTATTTCTAAATATTATTTCGTTAAAACGATACATTATTTCGTTATTTCGAAATATTATTTCGTTAAAAGGAAATAATTATTTCGTTAAATCGAAATAATGTTTCGTTATTTCGAAATATTATTTCGTTAAAACGAAATAAAATAAGAGTGAAACCTGTCACCAACCGGGCTCCATAGTTAATACACTTAAACCTTTTTTTCAGGAAGCCCTTCACAGAACATATGATGCAACAAACAGGAGAGTAACTTATTTTCGCAACTTCGTTGACACTGAGTTCGGGAAGCATGGATTTAGGTTAATTAAAGATTTCAATACGGTAATTGTCATATTCTGTTTCTTTAGTTTAAGTTTTTTTCCCGAGGTAGGGTAACACAAAACTTGTAATTGGCTCAATGCTGGGAGCTCATGTTTACGAATTATTTAAAAGTGCAGGCACCGCAACCTAACTCTTTGAACCCGAGATGCGGCTTTTTCGGTCAAGAAAATGATTTATTTATTTATTTAATGGTGCTCAACGCCACATCGACAGCTAAGGCCATATCGTGGCAAGAAAATGGTAGAAAGGAAAAATTCATTTGTGAGTTAAAAGATATTGAATAAAAATATGAGATGATTACAATATGAATTGGCAAAGACAGGGAGGCATGAACAGTAATGATTAAAGATACCAGAGAGTGAATACATAATAAATCAACTTGTATTGACAAAGACAGGGAGGCATGAACAGTAATGAGTAAAGATACCAGAAAGTGAATGTATAATAAATCAACTTGTATTAACAAAGACAGGGAGGCATGTACAGTAATGATTAAAGATACCAGAGAGTGAATACAAAATAAAGCAATTTGTATTAACAAAGACAGGGAGGCATGTACAGTAATGATTAAAGATACCAGAGAGTGAATACATAATAAATCAACTTCTATTGACAAAGACAGGGAGGCACGAACAGTAATGAGTAAAGATACCAGAGAGTGAATACATAATAAATCAATTTGTATTAACAAAGACAGGGAGGCATGAACAGTAATGAGTAAAGATACCAGAGAGTGAATACATAATAAATCAACTTGTATTGACAAAGACAGGGAGGCATGTACAGTAATGAGTAAAGATACCAGAGAGTGAATTTATTTATTTATTGGTGCTTAACGCCACATCAGCAGCTAAGGCTATATCGTGGCGAGAAAACATGGCAGAAACGAAGTTCAAAGCAGAGTAAGAAAAAACAGTAATAAAAATGATACTCAATGTAATAAGAACAGTGGTGCATGAAGAAACAATAAATATGAATAATTCACAAATCAACCTGGTGAATTTAAGTCTTAAAGACTCTAGTTCAAGATGATAAAAACAATTTTAAAATTTACTAAAAAGGTTGATTGTTTTCAAAAATGAGAGAATTATATTCGGGCTCGTACGATAAAACAGATCTCTCAGAGATCCTACAGAAAAGTACTGCCCTCTGACATGATTAAAATCCGTACAATGTAAAAGAATGTGTTCCACTGACAACACCTGCTGGCAGGGAACACACTCTGGTCGCACAGAACCCTCCAACAAAAAGGAATGTGTTAGTCGTGTATGACCAACATGACACCGCGTCAAAATAACATGATCTTTTCTACAAAGGTTACTGGATGGGTAGTGATCAGAAATAGTTGGTCGGAAGCGATGGAGCTTGTTATTTGTCGCCCCATCCCATTCCGCCTGCCACATAGATTTGATGTAACTACTAATATGAGGCTTAAAATCACTGTATGGAATGTTAAAATCAGTGAGAGGCTTTGTTAAAGCCTGTTTTGCTGCACTGTCTGCTTGGGTGTTACCAGCAATTATTTATTTATTTATTTATTGTTGCTTAACGCCACATCAGCAGCTAAGGCTATATCGTGGCGAGAAAACTACAGAAACAACAAGTATCAAGTAGGAATTAAAATTAATTCAATAAAATAAGAAATAATCACAACAATACTTAAAACCAAGAGCAGTCGAAACAGTAATGACTAAACTTATAAAATCAACCTGGTGACATTTAGACTTGTGGAGCTATTAATAGCTGTCATAAGTAAATGGAATTCTTTTTCGCCTGGTATTTCTTTGTCCGCATATTTTATAGGGTTGAACAAAATCATCTACACAATTAACACATAGGCTCAGTAAGATGCGTGAATATAGCTCAACGGGAAGGCAGAGTATATCGAGGGGCGATAGAGTTCTTAGATAATATAAATCCCTACAGACAAACAGAGGGATAACAAACTACGACCATGTGAACATGTAACACTATCTGTTAAGACCACTACGGGTGGTGAATTGATGGTGATAGTACAAATTTAATGTCAGTTGCTTGCATTGTGTCTCACTGTGAACTATCTAATACAACAACTTATAAAGACATCTGCCAACTGCCTTTCCAACTCGGTCTTACGCGTTTCCGATGTATAACCTTACTCCTTGTCCACTCGATTGTTAAACATGGTGTTTTTCTCTTATTGGTGCAAAAAGATGACGTTTGAGACGGTTGCGTTCAACCTTTGCACAACTGCATGAGAAATATTGCTTTGAACATTACGAGGGAAACAAATGCCAATGTTGGTAATACAAAAGTAAAACTGTATTTAGTTTTAGTCCGTCATTTGTGTGCTTCCACATGAGCTTATGAAATGTGACAAAGATTATTTGTTACGCAAATGTGTTGAGAAAGGGAATACTTTCGTGTTTGTCGCAAAGACGTCGACCAGAAATACCAAATTACGGAACTCCAAATTACGGAATCTCAAGTTACGATCAGACAGCGGTTATAGAATCATTTTTTCATCGTTTGTGCCCACGTGCCGCATGTTTTTGTGACACGTTATGCATTTGCACAAACGCACATGTCATCACAACTGGCTGGTTCTTATGTGCGGTATACATGTGCCCTACAGACATTGTGGATAACTACACGCATGCATTCCATCGAACACATGTCCCAAACCACCTATACTGATAGATAACGTAACATAGCATCCCACGGAGTCGTTTACAACCGGGCATTAGGAAGGTTGAAATGACTATCTGGGCTAAAGATCGATCAACAAGAATACATACCGTCTTATACTATAGTACCAGAAGACTCCCTCCCTTACTCTCCCATCCCACTAGACTATACTTAGAACATATAACATCTCATTGGAGCGTTTAACATATGGCTTTGGGAGGGCCAAAATGCCTCTATGGGCTAAAATAGACCAGCAGGGGCACACCGTCCCATGCTATATTGCCATTGAGGCGAATGAACCATCGGAACATACACCGGTATGTTAAAGGCACATCGGATTAGGGTGGACGAACAACAGAAGAGATGTGAAGATCTATCCCCATAAATTAGATTACAGATTGATTATGAATGAGTATTTTTGCAGTAGTAGCGTGAACCCTTTACCCAACGTAACATACAAAACCGACTCTCCCAATATACAAAAATCTCCATTCAAATTTATTATATTTTCAATTTTTGTCTCACAAAGATAGCTTATGACCGCTCATTGAGCTCGTTCCAATGAGGGTTCATAAGCTATGTTTTTGAGACAAAAAATTGAACATTTTTAGTAATTTATGAATTTATTTTGCAAGTATCGTCTGCTACCCCAATGGGTAAAGGGTTAAGAATGACCATTTCCAGTCACTGATACAGTATGATGATCATGGAAGTAAACAAGTATGCTAGTAAGTAACTTGTATGCTTTACTTTGTCTCATATAATTGATGTAAGTCAGTTTGAAAAGGTTTGCCTGTTTTGGAGTAAGTTTGTTCCTTTGTTAACCCATATAATACAGCAGTTCAAAAGTAACGTTCAATCGAGCAATTACTTTTTGGATCGATCAAGCTATTGATCATTGATTAATGGATTAATCAGTTAACCGTTTCAGCTCTAGTTATTACATCCACATCTGAAAGTGTTCACAGAATTATCTTTGATGCAGCATACTCTGAATCTACTACATGTATTGATCAGTAAGTTCAATAATCAAACTATGCATCAAACAGAACACACTAAAAGATGTTTAAGGTTTGTGTCTGATAAATAAAATTACTGATATGTTTTAGTTTGGATGATACAGTCTGCAGTAATCCATGTTCGAAGGGGACATGGCAGCTCAGTAGGTAGAAGTGCAAGCTGTGAGGTCCTCTGTTCAAATCCCACCTGTGGTAACCGCATTGTGCCCTTGGCAAGATACTGCACCTCCATTGCCCATGTGCGGAAACAGTGGCATTGTGTGCCAACACGAACAGTACGTTGATGGTGCACTTGTCTTCAACCATTGCTGTCCCTGCTCGTGTTGTGTTAGTATGTTGGGCACCTGACAGGTGTTCTGTAGCTCTCTCCGGGTACTCCAACTTCCTCCACCTATATAACTCTCTGACACGAGGTGATCCTTTTACTGTCAAAAGTGCTGTTAAACCCCAATAAATAAATAAATCCACCTTCCATGTCTTCTATAATATAGTGTCATTAGTGAGAACTGCCCTCCAGCAATTTGACCCACAACGGCTGCAAATTTAACACAAATCATCCTATGACAATTAGATCCAAACCAAACCACCCTCCCTAAAATTGTCGTACTATACACCGAGGAATACCGAGAGATACCGAGGTGAAACGAAAAAAATAAGTCAGGGTTGTTTAAAAAGGATTAAATATAATTACAGATATTTAATTGATTCCTTCGAAGCAATATACTTGATATTACTTGATTTATTCGAGTAAATGCAAGATATATGCATGTAGGTTGAGTTGTTACCGAAAACCACCCCTTGGTATATAGTAGGTAGCTTGGATATTAATGGGCTACGTCTGTGCATGGATGAAGCGCTTAAGTGGTAAATGGGTATCATAAAACAGATCACTGTAATATTTGATAAAAATAAAACTCCCATCAGATTTTATCTGAGCCTTGGGCCGGCCAAACGTTTCACTTCCGGCAGCTCTAAAGTTGTTTTTTAAATTTATTTATTTATTTTTTTTTGTGTATTGTTTTGCCATTGTTGGCTTTATGTTATTAGGATTTTATGGCATACTGTGATACGTATCGCTCGGCTGTACACGCAAAGCTACAGCTTGTTTTTGGTGTATGTACAGTACATGGCGAGAGGATTGCAACAAAATCACCTGTGGAGAGGCGTTATCACCCAAAGTATCACTTTCAAATTCTGTACATATTGACAAAAAACACAAGCAATGTTTCAGCCAGTGGAGTCAATTTAACCCAGAGGTCTATTGACTGTCCAGAGCTTATCTTGTGCTTGTTATGCTTTGCAACAAATTTGGAATTATTGTTTGGGTGAAATCTCCACTCTGTGGGTGATTTAGTGATAATACACTCTGCACCTACTGTATATATACAGTATACTTTTTAGCCCTGATAACGGCAATAATTTGTGGTGATTTGTTGACACTTTTTTGTTTTCAAGGTATTCACATCCTTCACATGACCAGTTTCCTTTTACAGTTGCCGCCGTTTTATAGAATTGTCGAAATATTAAGTCAGTATCCTTTTAATCGTCGGTCCCGTTGGTCAGCCGTGAGTGCTGACCACGTCTCCAGTCTTACGGCAATATTCTTTTCATCGTTCGGGACTGAAAAATGACCACTTCCGGAAAATACTGTTTCCCATGTCATGTATTGGTCTATAAATTGTTTTCTGTCATAACAAAGAAGACAATTGTCGACAGCCACAAAGAGAACTACTTGAGAAGTCACTATGTGATTAACAATTCACACTGTTGCTTACTGAGGTGCAGTCGCTTTAAATACCATTACCAAGCTACCTTCTAAATATCGAAGGAAAGATTTTCAGCGCACTCTATTACTTTAGCACCCATAATTCTCAAATATGGCACTGGAACCATGCACATACTGCTTAATTCTATTTACATAATCAGAATACTCCACCAGAGGTGCAGTGGCTCAGTAAGTAGAGGCGCAGGCTGCAAGCCGAGAGGTCCTTGGTTCAAATCCCACCTGCGGCAACAACTTTGTGTCTTTGAGCAAGACACTTCACTCCCATTGCCCATGTGGGGGCACGGTGGTGATGTGTACTGAGGCATACTGCATGTTATTGGGGCACCTGTCTTCGAAAAAGGCTAGCCCTGCATGTGTAGTATGTTGGGGAGCTGACAGTTGCTCGCCGTTGCTCGGTGGTTCTCTCCGGGTACGCTGGTTTCCTCCACCCGTAAAACTGTCATGGTCATGATTAGCTGTTGTGCAGACATATGTGACCTTAAACACCAATAAATAAATAATTAAAAGAACACACCACCCCATACCCGTTTCACTCCTGCTTTCATTCACCTTGGTATCCCTCGGTTTGCCTCGGTGTTTAGTATGCCCAACAGAAAAGGAGTGATTTGTTTTTCTAAAATAGCAAAACAAGAAACAGTCATTTTTAACAGGCAGTAACAACATAATTTTCATGAAGCGCAGAATTTTATGTTAGTTAACGGCTGACAAAACGCAGTTTGATATTAGCAAATCTTATTTTATTATTGGTACCAGGTACTGGTAAGGAAAATTGTCGTTTGTCATCAATACTTCATCAAGTTTCTGACAAAGCACATTATACTATCCCATTGTCAGTTACTGGACATAAGCACATAATTTGATGTTAGTTTACCATGATAAGGTGCTTAGCCAGGATATCAAAGGTAGGGACAAGAGTAATATCCAGTATCTAGCCGGGGCATAAAGAATATGATGGACAGCATTACCTGAGCCACATAGCAGTGTAATGGGGGCGATGACAAGAGGTAGTGTGTCTCTCTCATCAGTGGAGGGGTCGGGTGGCCCCTCCCCCCCCCCCAAAAAAAAATTGAAATTCAAGACAGAAAAACACAATTTCATTTACTCTGCGTCCATTTGTGTCCATAATATATAAGTTGCGAACAAGCAGAAATATCTAGATATTAAAATGTCTTGTTGGATGTTCATTATATGGGGTAACAGGGGAGACGGGACGGGGGGTGGTGGGGGGGGGTGGCATGACTGAAATTGGGGTGGGCATGTGCCCTACAGCCCCCATTCCTACTACAGTACGCCCGCCGTGAACTGGTCACTTTCCACGCATGAGAAATATTTCCGCGAACGCAATGATATTAGATTTCAAACCCTGTTTACAGCAATAATCATCGAAAAATTAATTAATGAAGCACAGGGTACAATCCGGTGCTTCTTTAATTACAATTTTATTGATGATGATGTTCTATTACCCAGTAAAAGCATGCGTGGACATCACTGCCCACGCATGGATTATGACCAGTCATGAAAATTAAAGGGTTTTTTGATCGATTAATTGCATGGATTAACCTTTGTTAACCGATTAATCATTTGCCCTAATAGATAGATGAATAATTGCCGTACCGTTGGTGATTTATACAATTAAAACTTTACTCAACGTAAGGGACAAAACCGGCCAGCGCCATATACAAAGATGTCTATTCAAATTTTATTATGTTTTCAGTTTCTGTCTCAAAACATATCTTATGACCCATCATTGAAATGAGCTCATTGAACTCGTTCCTATGAAGGGCCATAAGCTATGTTTTGGAGAGAGACATTGAAAATCTTTAGTAATTCAAGAATTTCTTGTGCAAGTATCGTCTGCTACCCACATTTAGTGAAGGGTTGAGAATGGCCATTTCAAGCTACTGATACAGTATAATGATCATGCAAGTGAACAAGTATGTCAGCATGTAACTGACATGCGTTACTGTATGATGTGAGCCAGTGTGACAATGTTTGCCTGTTTTGGAGCAAGTTTGTTCCTTAGTTAACCCATATACTACCGTAGTTCAAAAGTAACGGATAACAGATCAATTACTTTTTTATCGACCAAGACGTTGATCATTGTTTAGTCGATTAATCGGTTAACCGTATCAGCTCTAATTAATTTCTATAAACATGATTACTTCAATAGACTTTGATGTGGTGGTTGATCAATCTAACGATCTATGTATTTGAAGATAAATAAGCATAATTCGTGTGATTAAAACACATGTTGGAAATGGGTCCCGGAAAAAATCAATGTGTCCCGCAAAAAATATATTTGCGAAACCCTGGCTCACTGTGGGAGCCTGAATTATAACTTAGTTCAAAATGAGGAATTTTCTTTAAACATCTTCTTCAGATCAAGCAGTCGGAATGTTTTGATATTTGGTATGCAACATCTTTAGGGGGCGAGATTCAGGTTTGTTCAAGCCAAGTCTCTGGGTTCATATTTGGGCTCTCAGTGGGATCCCGAATTATATCTTAGTTCAATATGAGGAATATTCTTCTTCACATCACCAGTCAGAATCTTTTGATATTTGATATCCAGTATCCTTAAGGCTCTTCTCTCTATGGAAGTTTCTAAAATGTGTTGCCGCAGGTATGTCTGTCTGACCTTCAGACGAAATGTTTCTTTGCTTTTTATTTGCTTGTCTCTACATTTTAATAATTTGCAACTATCTTTCACCCTCCAACCTTCCCCACACACATACACAAACCAGGGCTGGGACGAGTGCGAGCACTACGAGTACTGAGTATTTTGGACCCTGCCCGTCACAAATATATTAAACATCAAAAAGAGTATCATGTATTTATTTATTTATTTATTGGTGCTTAACGCCACATCAGCAGCTAGGGCTATATCGTGGCGAGAAAACAGAGGTATCTAAAAAGTCATTATCAAGAATGAAGTAAAAATTGAATGAAATAAAAATAACCACAAAGACATTTCAAAGACAAAAAAAAGATTAGAAAAGCAATGAGTAAAGAGATGAGAAAATACATTATAAATCAACCTGAGGAACTGAGACTTGATGATTCGAGATTAAAAGACTAAAAACAATTTTAAAATTTGGTAAAAAGGTTGATTACTTTTAGAAATGACACAATTTTATGTGGGCTCGTATTATAAAATAGATCTCTAAGGGATCCAGCTGTGAAGTACTGCCCTCTAACAAGATTAAAATCAGTGCAATGTAAAAGAATATGTTCCACTGACAACATCTGCTGACATGGAACACACTCTGGTCGCAAATTACCCTCTAACAAAAAGGAATGGGTTAGTCTTGTATGACCAATATGACATCGTGTCAGAATAACATGATCTTTCCTACAAAGGTTACTAGATGGGTAGTGCTCAGAAACAGTTGGTCGGAAGCGATGAAGCTTGTTATTAGTTGCCCCATCCCATTCCGCCTGCCACATAGATTTGATGTAGCTACTAATATGTGGTTTGAAATCACTGAAAGGGATGTTAAAATCAGTAAGAGGCTTTGTTAAAGCCTGTTTTGCCGCGCTGTCTGCCTTGGTGTTACCAGCGATACCTACATGACCGGGTAACCAGCAAAACACGATATCACATTGGTCAGACATGAGAGTTGATAACTTCTCACGAAGATCCAAAACTAGAGGGTTCTTCAACTTGGGGTTGAGTAAAGCAAGTAAAGAGGAAAGAGAGTCGGAAAAAATAATCGACTTCTTTTCCTGAGCATTCTCAATATGTTCAAGAGCGAGTTGTAAAGCTTTAACTTCAGCTGTGAAAATAGAACTCTGATTCGGTATTCTGATTGAGGTGACATGATCACCAGTAACAGCAGCTGATGATACTTTGTCACCATCCTTAGATCCATCCGTATAGATCCTTGTATATGTACTATACTTGGACTTTATTTCGGCATATTTTTGTTTGAACTGCAAGGAATTAGTATCAGATTTTTTGGTAGAAGCAAGGTCCAAAATAACTGTAGGTTTTTTAAGATGCCAAGGAGGAATATGTGTTTTACGATTTTCTTTTATTGTATGTGGTTCAATTTTGGTGGACTCCATGTGGGGTTCAATTCTAATTCCCAATGGAGGAATATGTTTCTGGTGGCGGTTAAAGAAATCAACATCTTGAGGGTCTGAAATACAATTAAAAGCAGGATTTGAAGGATTGGCCAAAAGTTTAGACACATATTGAAGAGACAATTTAATTCTACGCTTCTCGAGAGAAGGCTCCTCTGCTTCAACAAGCATCGAGTCTATTGGGGATGTTCGAAAGGCCCCTAGACTAATTCTAATGCCACTATTATGAATTGCATCAAGTGGTTTGAGATATGATTTCCTTGCAGAACCATAAACTATACAACCGTAATCTAATTTTGATCGAACAAGTGATCTATACAGATGGAGCAAAGTTTTTTGGTCAGCACCCCAATCAGTGCTACCAATAACCTTCAGTAGGTTCAGAGCTCTCTTACATTTAACTTCTAGTTGTTTTATGTGGGAAGTGAAATTCAGTTTGTTGTCAAACAACAAACCTAAGAATCTCACTTCCTTAACAACCTTAATAGGACTACCATCAATTGTCAACTCCAGATCGAGGTGATGTTTCCGAAGTTTGCAAAAATGAATACAATTCGTTTTAGTCTTTGAAAATTTAAAACCATTTTCGATAGCCCACTTTTGAATCCTATTTAAACACAGCTGAAGTTTGCGCTCTATAGCATTCATCTTTTGCTACTATAGCAGATCAAGAAGTCATCGACATACAATGACGAATCTACCATATTCTCAATTGCGTCGATGATACTATTAATTTTAATTGAAAATAGGGTAACAGATAAAATACTACCCTGAGGGACCCCCAATTCCTGCTCGTGAGGATCAGATAACGTTGACCCAACACGAACCTGGAACTGGCGGTCCTTTAAAAAGTTTTCAATAAAAAGAGGCATACGCCCTCTCAACCCCATGTTAAAAAGATCTTTTAAAATCCCATACGTCCACGTTGTATCATATGCCTTCTCCAGATCAAAGAAGATGGCGACCACATGTTCTTTTCTAGCAAAGGCATTTCTTATAAACGTTTCAAGTCTGACCAAATGATCCACAGTACTTCTCTGGTTTCTGAAACCACACTGAACATCCGCAAGCAGATTGTTCGATTCCAGAAATCAGACAAGTCGATCATTGATCATCCTCTCCATGGTTTTGCACAGACAACTTGTTAAGGCAATAGGCCTATAATTACTAGGGTTGCTGTGATCCTTATCAGGCTTAGGAATGGGAATTACTATTGCTTTGCGCCAAGACGATGGAAACTGGCCAGTCACCCAAATGTCATTAAAAATAGAGAGTAAAAGTTCAAGAGATGATTGCGGCAGATGTTTTAAAATTTGATAATGTATTTCGCCGGGTCCAGTGGCGGTATCCTTCGCTCTATGTAAAGAGTTATTTAACTCTTCCATAGAGAAAGGTTCATTGTAATCCTCTAAATTATTGGAGGCAAATTTGAGCTTTTGTTTTTCTTGTTGTTTTTTAATTTTGAGAAATTCAGGATTACAATTTTCAGACGACGAATGTTTCGAAAATGTGGAGGCCAATGTATTTGAAATTTCTTTATCTGTTATCTTTCAGATGTTGAACCGTTGATTTTGTGTCTTTTCCATTAATTTTCCTTATCATTTTCCAAATTTTATTGATGGGGGTGTTTTGATTTAGTTTAGACACATATGTTTTCCAAGAACTTTTCTTTTTTTGTTGAATCAGTCGTCTTGTTTTTGCCCGATTTATACGAAGTTTGTCCAAGTTACGTGTGGTTGGTGACTTATAAAATTCCCGTTCAGTCTTTTTGCGATCTTTAATAGCCTGTTTGCAATTAGCATCAAACCATGGTTTGGTGAAACGTTTAGGATTTGCCGAGGTTTTAGGAATGACCTTGCTTGCAATGTTAAGCAACTCTGTGGTGAAATGTTCTATTTGGTCAGCACTTTCGCCAAATTTCTCCCGTGTTAGGCATTCAGAACAGAGCGACGAGAAAGTCTCCCAGTCAGCCTTTTTCAAGTTCCACTGGGGTACCCTCTCATCATCCGCCGGAACTACACTCTCCAACACAATTGGAAAGTGGTCACTCCCGCACAAGTCATCTTCTACCTTCCAAGAAAAATCAAGGAAGATAGAAGGGCATGCAATTGAAAGATCAATTGATGTATACGAACCAGATGCGGGGTGCAAATAAGTGTCTGAACCATCATTAAACAAACACAGGTCATATTTAGTAATGAACTCTTCTACAGTTTTACCTTTTACATCTTCTTGACTGCAGGAATTACCCCAAAGAGGGTTATGAGCGTTAAAATCACCCAACAAAATGTATGGGGCTGGAAGCTGTTGGACCAGAAGCTCAAGATCATTCAGATGTAGTGCTTTATTTGGTGACACGTAAATCGAACAAAGCGTGACTGTTTTGTCTAAAGTTAGGCGTACCGCCACAGCCTGTAAATTTGTATTCAAAGGTACAGATCTGTGAATGATATCGTCTCTAACCAAAACAGATGTTCCACGAATGTGAAGGTCAGTATCATCTGCCCAGGCATTATACGAAGTATAATGCTTAAAAGCTGAATGATCGTGAGCCTCAGGTTTCTTTAAAAGAGTTTCCTGCAGGCAAAAAGCAACAGGTTTATATTGTTGGCTGAGAAGACCCAGTTCATTAAAATTTGCTCTAAAACCTCGACAATTCCACTGTATTATGTTATTCTGTTTGTATTAGCCATATTTCAATGGAGATTTAGAGGGTGGACGTATGGGCGAAATGGCCCCTGTAGTTTTCTTCGGTGAATTTTTCCTCGGGGATCGTCCCTTTAAGCCACGTGTATTGCGTTTGACATTCCACTGAAGTTGTTGGTAATTTTTGTGTTAATTTTTTTGCATAAGTTGCTGATGATAGGTTCATGCCAGGCATTGATGTCACTATTGTTCTCGCCTCCTTAAACCTGATTTGTCCTCCCCTACTAGGCGGGTCCTCAGGTGGCGGATAGAGGACGTCCTGCTCAATTGGGCAGGTTTGCTGATTTCTAATTGGCAGGTTTGCTCAATTGCGTTGGTTCGCTGCGAAATACACAAATACGCAGCCCCGGACCAAAATGATCAATCCTGCTAATACCATCTAGCAGGCACCTTGTTCTCCCGTGTGGTGCATCCCGAAGGCCCCGGAAGAAGGAATTCTGGCAGTTGAGGACTCGGGCCCCGGTTAGAGCAGTCTCCAAGGATGGGGATCAGGTCGTAAACTCTGTTTGGCCCTGGTCTTCATTTTTTCAGATAATGTCCAAGACACTGCTTTGACCCCAATTTCGGAAGAAGGATGGTCAGATGGCCCGTTCTGGCCAATCGGGAGCCCCCACCCCAAAAGGTACTGGGTGTCACGTCGGGAGGCATTTGGCGGTCATTCAATCAGTCATTTCTTTTAATCACTTATCATAATTGCCATTGTATACTGTTTTTCAACATTACTATTTTTAACAACTATTAAATTTTGCTGCACTGTCTCTTTCATTTCTGCGTAACAATTATTATTTTAATGCTTTGTAAAGTGATTGGTTGGATGATCGCCATTTGAAGACCTGGCACTTCCACACAGGGGTCAATCAGCCAGTGGCATACTTCGATATCAACACTGGCTGAGTATACTGCTCCATACCAGACATGTGGGAATACCGGCAACCCGGTGGGTTCACTGCGAAGCAGTAACCCTACCCCTTGTTGGACTCCGCGGTGGGCGGGAGCCGGGGCAATGAACTTTTAAAAAAATAAACATGGCTAAAATACCACAAAAATACAAAAACGAGGGTACGAATTTCAATTTTCAGACAATGACTCCGACTCAGATCAAGACAAAGAACAAACCATTTTGAAAAGCTGGCCAAAATTTATCATTATATGTGCTAACGATGAGAATAAAAAAAGCATCTGATATTAATCCATTTGCTTTAGAAAAAGCCATAAAAGGAATAGCTGGTGATGTTAAAAATGTTAGAAAGTTAAGATCAGGGGCAATTCTAATTGAATGTAAACGGGAAATGCAGGATTTGAATTTACTCAAGATAGATAAACTCGTTGATATGGAGGTCAATACTTTTGCCCATAAAACATTAAACATCTGCAAAGGTGTTGTACTTACTAAGGAACTGTCAGGCATTGATGTATTGGAAATTCAAAAAGAACTAGAATCACAGGGTGTTACTAACGTTAAAAGGATTGAAATTAAAAAAGAAGGAAAGCCTATACAAACAAATACTTACATACTGACATTTAACTCCTCTCAGCCACCAAAATCATTGAAAGTAGGATACATGAACATCGGAGTGGATTTATTCATTCCAAATCCACTTCGATGTTTCAAATGTCAGAAATATGGTCACGGACAAAATAATTGTAGAGGAAGAAATATCTGTTTTAAATGTGGCGAAGAACATCCGGACCCTTGCATAAATACCATCAAGTGTTGTAACTGCCAGGGGAATCATGTGGCTGCATCAAAGGATTGCCCTGTTTGGAAAAGAGAAAAAGAAATTATAAAAGTTAAATGCGAAAGACAAATCAGGTTTAAGGAGGCGAGAACAATAGTGACATCAATGCCTGGCATAAACCTATCATCAGCAACTTATGCAAAAGAATTATCACAAAAACTACCAACAACCTCAGTGGAATGTCAAACACAATACACGTGGCTTAAAGGGACGATTCCCTCTTTAGTACAGGGTTTCACAATAGAACAAACAGAGATACAGTCAACACAAACAAATTCCACATCACAAACAACAGAGAAATTAAAAGCAGGACAAACACAGGGGGGATCCAAAGATTTAACAAAATCAGAACAGAAAAAAAACAAAATCTCAAACCAACAGATGATAAAACAGAACGAAAAATAGGAAAGGATACGCCCAAATCTGTACAAACTAAGGAACATAACACTTATTCAGAACAGAAAAATGAACAAAACCAAACAAAGTCTAAACCAGGACAAAGATCACAACAACACAATCTGAGTCAGAGTCAAATTAAAAAAAATTAGAAAAAGAGGAAAAGAAAAAATGAAACAAAAACAATTATCGGACAGATTACCTAAGGTTCTTCAAAACCCTGTTTTTCGCAACAGGTTTGAAGGTCTTGAGGATATGGAGGTAGGTGATTGTATCGATGAAACATTCGAACAATTACGTCCGATTTCTACACAGAATAGATCACCGAGGAAAAATTCACCGAAGAAAACTACAGGGGCCATTTTGCCCATACGTCCACCCTCTAAATCTCCATTGAAATATGGCTAATACAAACAAAAATAACATAATACAGTGGAATTGTCGAGGTTTTAGAGCAAATTTTAATGAACTGGGTCTTCTCAGCGAAAAATATAAACATGTTGCTTTTGCTTGCAGGAAACTCTTTTAAAGAAACCTGAGGCTCACGATCATTCAGCTTTTAAGCATTATACTTCGTATGATGCCTGTGCAGATGATACTGACCTTCACATTCGTGGAACATCTGTTTTGGTTAGAGACGATATCATTCACAGATCTGTACCTTTGAATACAAATTTACAGGCTGTGGCGGTACGCCCAACTTTAGACAAAACAGTCACACTTTGTTCGATTTACGTGTCACAAAATAAAGCACTACATCTGAATGATCCTGAGCTTCTGTTCCAACAGCTCCCAACCCCATACATTTTGTTGGGTGATTTTAACGCTCATAACCCTCTTTGGGGTAATTCCTGCTGTCAAGAAGATTCAGGCGGCCGTGGAAGAGTTCATTAGAAAATTTGACTTGTGCTTGTTCAATGATGGGTCAGACACTTATCTGCACCCCGCATCTGGTTCTTACACTTCAGTTGATTTTACAATTGCATGCCCTTCCCTCTTTCTCGATTATTCTTGAAAGGTGGAATGCGACTTGTGCGGGAGTGACCACTTTCCGGTTGTGTTGGAGAGTGTAGTTCCGGTAGACGATGGGAGGGTGCCCCAGTGGAGCTTTAAAAGGCTGACTGGGAGACCTTCATCTTGCTCTGTTCATTTCACTTCCCACATAAAACAACTAAAAGTTAAATGTAAGAGAGCTCTGAACCTACTGAAGGTTGTTGGTAGCACTGATTGGGGTGCTGACCAAAAAACTTTGCTCCATCTGTATAGATCACTTGTTCGGTCAAAATTAGATTACGGTTGTGTAGTTTACGGTTCTGCAAGGAAATCGTATCTCAAACCACTTGATGCAATTCATAATAGTGGTATTAGAATTAGTCTAGGGGCTTTTCGAACATCCCCTATAGACTCGATGCTTGTTGAAGCAGAGGAACCTTCTCTTGAGAAGCGCAGAATTAAATTATCTCTCCAATATGTGTCTAAACTTTTGGCCAATCCTTCAAATCCTGCTTATAATTGTGTTACAGACCCTCAAAATGTTGATTTCTATACCCGCCACCAGAAACATATTCCTCCATTGGGAATTAGAATTAAACCCCACATGGAGTCCACCAAAATTGAACCACAAACAATAAAAGAAAATCGTAAAACACATATTCCTCCTTGGCATCTTAAAAAACCTACTGTTATTTTGGACCTTGCTTCTACCAAAAAATCGGATACCAATTCCTTGCAATTCAAACAAAAATATGCAGAAATAAAGTCCAAGTATAGTGCATATACAAGGATCTATACGGATGGATCTAAGGATGGTGACAAAGTATCATCAGCTGCTGTTACTGGTGATCATGTCACCTCAATCAGAATACCGAATCAGAGTTCTATTTTCACAGCTGAAGTTAAAGCTTTACAACTCGCTCTTGAACATATCGAGAATGCTCAGGAAAAGAAGTCGATTATTTTTTCCGACTCTCTTTCCTCTTTACTTGCTTTGCTCAACCCCAAGTTGAAGAACCCTCTAGTTTTGGAACTTCGTGAGAAGTTAACAACTCTCATGTCTGACCAATATGATATCGTGTTTTGCTGGTTACCCGGACATGTAGGTATCGCTGGTAACACCAAAGCAGACAGTGCAGCAAAATAGGCTTTAACAAAGCCTCTCACTGATTTTAAGATTCCGTTCAGTGACTTCAAACCAAATATCAGTAGTTACATCAAATCCATGTGGCAGGCGGAATGGGATGGAGCGACAAATAACAGCTTCATCGCTTCCGACCAACTATTTCAGATCCCTACCCGTCTAGTAACCTTTGTAGGAAGGATCTTGCAGTTTTGACGCGATGTCATATTGGTCATACAAGACTAACACATTCCTTTTTGTTGGAGGGTACTGTGCGACCAGAGTGTGTTCCCTGCCAGCAGGTGTTGTCTGTGGAACACATTCTTTTCTATTGTACTGATTTTAATCATGTCAGAGGGCAGTATTTTTCTGTAGGATCTCTGAGAGATCTTTTTTATCGTACGAGCCCGAATATGATTCTCGCATTTTTGAAATCAATCAACCTTTTTAATAAATTTTAAAATTGTTTTTATTTATCTTAAACTAGAGTCTTTAAGACTTACATTCACCTGGTTGATTTGTGAGCTATTCATATTTCTTGTTTCTTCACGCATCACTGTTCATACTACATTGTCTTTATCAGTTTTATTATAGTTGTTTTTACTCATCTTTGTATTTCATTAGTGTCATGTTTCCCTTTTATCGTTTTCTCGCCACGATATAGCCTTAGCTGCTGATGTGGCGTTAAGCACCAATAAATAAATAAATAAATCTTGCTCTGTTCGGAACGCCTCACACTGGAGAAATTTAGAGAAAGTGCTGACCAGATTGAACATTTTACAACAGAGTTACTTGACATTGCAAGCCAAGTCATTCCTAAAACCTCGACAAATCCAAAACGTTTCACCAAACCATGGTTTGATAACGAATGTAAACAGGATATAAAGGATCGCACGAAAACTGAACGGGAATTCAACAAATCACCATCCACAAATAATTTAGATAAATTACGTATAAATCGGGCAAAAACAAGACGACTAATAAAACAAAAAAATAAATCTTCCTGGGAAAATTATGTTTCAAAGCTGAACCAAAACACCCCCATCAACAAAATTTGGAAAATAATTAAAAAAATTAAAGGCAAAGAAACCAAGTCAACTGTACAACATCTAAAAGACAACAACACGCTTATCACATCAAAAAAAAGAAATTTCAAACAAATTGGCCTCCACATTTTCGAAACATTCGTCGTCTGAAAACTCTAATCCAGAATTTCTCAAAATTGAAAAAAACAGCAAGAAAAACAAAAAGCTCAAATTTATCTCCAACAATTTAGAAGATTATAACCAACCTTTCTCTATGGAAGAGTTAAATAACTCTTTGCATAGAGCAAAGGATACTGCCACCGGACCCGATGAAATACATTACAAAATTTTAAAGCATCTGCCAAAATCATTACTTGAACTTTTACTGTCACTTTTCAATGACATATGGGTGACTGGCCAGTTTCCACCTTCTTGGCACAATGCTACAGTAATTCCCATTTCAAAGCCTGATAAAGATCACAGCAACCCAAGTAATTATAGGCCTATCGCTTTAACAAGCTGTCTGTGTAAAACCATGGAATGGATGATCAATGATCGACTTGTCTGGTTTCTGGAATCGAACAATCTTCTTGCGAATGTTCAGTGTGGTTTCAGAAACCAGAGAAGTCATGTGGATCATTTGGTTCGACTTGAAACGTTTATTAGAAATACCTTTGCTAGAAAAGAACATGTGGTCGCCATCTTCTTTGATCTAGAGAAGGCATATGATACAACGTGGACGTATGGGATTTTAAAAGATCTTTTTAACATGGGGTTGAGAGGGCGTATGCCTCTTTTTATTGAACACTTTTTAAAGGACCGCCAGGTTCAGGTTCGTGTTGTGTCAACGTTATCTGATCCTCACAAGCAGGAATTGGGGTCCCTCAGGGTAGTATTTTATCTGTTACCCTCTTTTCAATTAAAATTAATAGTATCATCGACGCAATTAAGAATATGGTAGATTCGTCATTGTATGTCGATTACTTTTTGATCTGCTATAGCAGCAAAAAGATGAATGCTATAGAGCGCAAACTTCAGCTGTGTTTAAATAGGATTAAAAAATGGGCTATCGAAAATGGTTTTAAATTTTCAAAGACAAAAACGAATTGTGTTCATTTTTGCAAACTTCGGAAACATCACCTCGATCCGGAGTTGAAAATTGATGGTAGTCCTATTAAAGTTGTTCAGGAAAAAATGAAATTCTTAGGTTTGTTGTTTGACAACAAACTGAATTTCACTTTCCACATAAAACAACTAAAAGTTAAATGTAAGAGAGCACTGAACCTACTGAATGTTGTTGGTATCACTGATTGGGGTGCTGACCAAAAAACTTTGCTCCATTGGTGTAGATCACTTGTTCGATCAAAGTTAGATTACGGTTGTATAGTTTACGGTTCTGCAAGGAAATCATATCTCAAACCACTTGATGCAATTCATAATAGTGGTATTAGAATTAGTCTAGGGGCTTTTCGAACATCCCCAATAGACTCGATGCTTGTTGAAGCAGAGGAGCCTTCTCTTGAGAAACGTAGAATTAAATTATCTCTCCAGTATGTGTCTAAACTTTTGGCCAATCTTTCAAATCCTGCTTATAATTGTGTGTCAAACCCTCAAAATGTTGAATTTGTTAACCGCCACCAAAACACATTCCTCCATTGGGAATTAAAATCAAACCCCACATGGAGTCTGCCAAAATGGATTCTGATTCTATAAAAGAAAACCGTAAATCACATATTCCTTCTTGGCATCTTAAAAAACCTACAATTATTTTGGACCTTGCTTCTACTAAAAAATCTGATACCAATTCCTTGCAGTTTAAACAAAAATTTGCCGAAATAAAGTCCACGTATAGTGCATTTACAAGGATCTATACAGATGGATCTAAAGATGGCGACAAAATATCATCAGCTGATGTTACTGGTGATCATATCACCTCAATCAAAATACCTAATCAGAGTTCTATTTTCACAGCTGAAGTTAAAGCTATTCAACTCGCACTTGAGCACATCGAGAATGCACAGGAAAAAGAGTCGATCATCTCCGATTCTCTTTTCTCTTTACTTGCTTTACTCAACCCCAAGTTGAAGAACCCTCTCATTTTGGAACTTCTTGAGAAGTTAACAACTCTCATGTCTGACCAATATGATATCGTGTTTAGCTGGTTACCCGGGCATGTTGGTATCGCGGGTAACACCAAAGCAGACAGTGCAGCAAAACAGGCTTTAGCCAAGCCTCTCACTAATTTTAACATCCCTTTCAGTGATTTCAAACCACATATTAGTAACTACATCGAATCTATGTGGCAGGCGGAATTGGATGGAGTGACAAATAACAAGCTTCATCGCTTTCGACCAACTATTTCAGATCACTACCCGTCTAGTAACCTTTGTAGAAAGGATCTTGCAATTTTAACACGGTGCCATATTGGTCATACACGAATAACACATTCTTTCTTCTTGAAGGGTACTTTGCGACCAGAATGTGTTCCCTGCCAGTAGGTGTTGTCAGTGGAGCACATTCTTTTACATTGTACTGATTTTAATCTTAGTAGACGACAGTATTTTATTGTAGCGTCTCTTTGAGACCTATTTTACAGAACAAATCCTCATAAAATTCTGTCGTTCTTGAAGGAAATCAACCTTTTAATAAATTTTAAAATTGTTTTTAATCTTTTAATCAAGACTTTTCAAGTCTCGATTCATCAGGTTGATTTAGAAGTTATTAACTTCTCTCTTTTCATTACCCTCTGTTGTTTTAATCACTTTGGTCTTTGACAGATCTCTTGTAGTTATTTTTTATTGTTATTTAATCTTTTTACTTCATAATTGAAAATGAGTTTTTACTTTCCACTGTTTTCTCGCCATGATATGGCCTTAGCTGCGGATGTGGCGTTAAGCACCAATAAATAAATAAATCTGTGTCAGGTATAGCCCCTCAGACAACTTTTTCTAACCCAAAACATGAGGTCATGCAACAAATAACAGAGAAAAATTGACAGCAAAGGAAATAAAGGTCACGTGCACATATTTTTCACACACCAAATGTGCATTTTTAGGTCCATAAGTCATCAAATCATCCTCTTCTCTATCTGGAATATTCATCGATAATGCAAGATGTCAATAGAATGCTTCAAACTTTTACTGAAACAATTTATTTCCCCAAGGCTGTTTATTTTTAGAGATTGTATCACCTCCGAGTGCAACATTTAAAGGCGAGAATTTGTAATTCAAATATTTAGTTCAGTGATACCATCTCCGACAAATTTTCCTGACAAACAAACTTACACTGAGCATTGTAATAAACGCCTCTCTGAAAGTATTAGGAAAAAATAAAAAAGTGACCCATCACGGCCCTCTCATACAAAATAAAGGCAAATTTCACGATGGAAAGTTTCAAACCGGTAGACCATTATTCCCATAATTCCTTCAATTGGTTGAATGTTTTGTACGACAGGAAAAGCCTGTGATTCTACAGAATCACTCGTCTAGTTAGAGTATTGTTATCGTTCGTGTGTTGTACAGTTGATTTTGTTGCCTCCCCTTTAATTTGCCTAATCCCTTTCGAAATTTTGTTGATGGATGTCCGTTGGTTAAGTTTTAAAACATACGTTTTCCAAGAACTTTCTTTTTTTATTTTATAAGTCGTTTGGTCTTTGTCCGATTAATACGAAGTTTGTGTAAACACTATCTGTTGTTGGCGAGATATTAACCTTTTACCTAACATGAAAAGCAGACGACACTTGCAAACAAACTTCTTGAATAACTATTTTTTTATTGTTTGTCTGAAAAACATAGGTTATGACCCCTCATTGGAACGAGCTCGTCCCAAAGAAGGGCCATAACCTATGTTTTTGAAACAAAGAATGAAAACATAATAAAAATGAATTGGAGATTTTT
The DNA here is from genome assembly GCA_031216915.1 of Pictodentalium vernedei. NCBI lineage: Eukaryota > Metazoa > Mollusca > Scaphopoda > Dentaliida > Dentaliidae > Pictodentalium > Pictodentalium vernedei. The sequence goes on along the minus strand of CM062297.1, from coordinate 876,352,333 downwards.
GTGAATAGCGCTGACTGGTTTTGATCGTTACGTTGGGTAAAGGATTAAATTCGCATACAGAGTACTTACGATCCTTTATAGCATAGCCTGTCTACATTCAGTATCAAACCATGGGTTAGTGAAACGTTTTGGATTTGCCGAGGTTTTAGAAATGACTGTGTTTGCAATGTGTGATATGTTCTGTTTTTGTCAACACTTTTCTCAAATTTCCCCCGTGCGAGGCGTTCAGATCAAAGCGAAAGAGAAGTGCCCAAGTCAACTTTTTTAAAGTTCCGACGGGACACCCTCTCACTGTCCGCCGGAGCCACACTCTCCAACAAGAAAAATTGAGGAAGGTCGAAGAGCATGCAATTGTAAGATCAGTTGCTGTGTACGAATCAGATGGGGATGCAGATAAGTTTTAGACCCATAGTTTTAACAAACACAAATCATAATTGTTACTAAATTCTTCCATAGTTTTAACCTTTACCTATTCTTAACTGCACGAATTACCCCAAAGGCGGCTGTGTGCGTTAAAATCACCAAATAAAATGATGGTGTTGGGAGTTGATGAATCAGTAGCTCAAGATATCACTGAGTTTTAGGGGTGTATTAAGTGAAACATAAATAGAACACCACGTAACTGTCTTATCTAAAGTTTTGCGTAAAGCTACAACCTACAAGTGCGTTTGTGAAGGCACATTACTATGGTTAATGTCATCTCCAATTACGACAGACGTTCCACCAACATGAAGATCATTATCACCTGCACAGGCATTATACGAGGTGTAATGCTAGAAATCTGTATGATTCTGGGCTCGAGGTTTCTTTAAACGAGTTCCCTGTACGCAAAAAGCAACAGGTTCATATTTTTAACCTAGAAGGCCCAATTTCTTAAAAGATTGCTCTAAAACATCGATAATTCCATTGCATTATATTAATAGTTGTGTGATCCATCTTTGGTTGGTGATCTGGATGGTGGAAGTATGGGATGAATTGCCTCCGCATTTCTGTTTGGAGAATTGTTGCGTGGGGACTTACACTGAGATGAATTCAGATGTAGTTTGGTCGAAAACGTGTCATCAATGCACTCATCGACTAACATGGCATCGATGCTTTCAAACATGTTGCTCGTAACAACATTTTGAAGGTATTTAGGTATTCTGTCTGATTTTAGTTTCTGTTTTTCCCTTTCATTTGGCTTGTCGCCTTGTTCTTTTTACCGTATCTGACTCAGATTTTGTTGGAATCGGTGTTGTAACTCTAGTACCGGCTTGTTAGGATTATTCTTTTTTGATTTAGGTCGTTTATCATGTTCTGTCTTCTTATTTGTTTTCGATTGTTCTTCTGTTGTTTAAGTTGCTGGCAGTGTTTGAGTTGACTTTGGTTCCATTTGATTGTTGTAATCTATTGTGAAGGTTTATGTAAAAGATAGCATAGTACCTTTAAGTTTATGCAATGTACAATTAAAACTGTGTGCTTATCTTTAATTGCGCGTAGGAATTGCGCTCAGTTGCCATACCGAACGACATGTTCTCCTCGTTACTCACAGCAAACACAGGCAATGTTTCTTCCAATGGACTTCAGAGTTACCCGGAGGGCCATTGGCTAAAACATTGCTCGTGCAGATGCTATATGCACAGAATTTGATAGCCTTACTATGATCACAACGCGTAGATTAACGCGCAGATCGACGTGCGATTTGTGCGCGTTTCATGACAGGACTTCTAGTTTTAACTGTACACTGTGTGTGCCATTCTGCAGATTTTGTTTATATTTTTGTATTTATTACTGTGGCATATGATTAAATTGATGTATTCATGCCAGGCATTGATTTAACAATTATTCTGGCCTCTTTGACCTTTTGCCTGGTTTTTCACATTTCCTTTTTTGAATATTTTATTTTCCTTTTTTCCATTCAGGGCAATCCTTTGAAGATGACATATGATTGCTTTGGCAGTTCACACACTTGGCTTGGTTGTTACATGGATCTTGATGTTGCTGCCCCATCTAAATCATATCGTTTGTCCCTTGCAATTGGTTGGACTGATACTTCTGACAATTGAAGCATTGAAGAGAATTTGAAATATACAAATCCTCTTTGAGATTCATATATTTAACTTTAACAGATTTAGGCGGCTCTGAAGAATCAAAAGTTAACATATATGTATTGGTTTGTATTGTTCAGCCATCTCTTTCAGTTTGTATTCGTTTCACATAGTGACACATTGCGACTGCAGTTCTTTCCCTATTTCATGTGCATCATTGTCAGCAAATTCCTTTGGTCCTATAATACCCTTACTGATGTTCAAGGTTCTGTACGTAATTGTTTTAACATCCATATCTGCCACTTTAATAGTAGTTAATAAATTCAGTGCCCGAGATTCTTTTGTTTTACATTCCACAAGTAAAGCGCCAGACCTTAACATCCTTAACTGTGCCAACGTTACCTTTGATAGCTTTTCCAACACAAATGGTTTGCTGATTGAGGCTTTTTTGTCTTCGTCAGCCACAATATATTATTATGCGTTTTGGCCAGCGTTTAGGTTTTGGAATATCATGATCTGAGTCAGAAACAGAGTCAGAAGAAAATTCTCGGCCACATCTCCGTTTTTTTTATTTTGGAAATCCATTTTATAATATTTTGTGTTTCTTTAATTCATGCACCCACCCTTACTCCAAGCACGGCCTTGGGGGTATGTCCCAACCTAACATGACGTGGAAACAAAACCGACAATACACGAAGACCATATTCCACCAGCGTTGATGCTAATGCATACCACTGAAGGGTTGACCTGTAGAGTGTAGGTGGTGCCACGTCTTCAGAAGTTGACCATCCAACCAATTGTTTAGTGACACGGTGCAATGCAATTTATCACTCAACTAACCCATGTACTGCAATTGGAAAGGGTATGTTTAAAAATTCTGAGATTTGTTAAAAGTCAGTTTACGTTGACAGTGATAAAATTATGCTAAAAGAAATAACTGATTGAATGCCACCCCCACCCCCCGTCCCGACAAAACCCCCATTCTGGGGGCCTCCGATTGGCCAGAACGGTCCAGTCCGACCATCCGTCTACTTCCGAAGTTAGGGCCAAAGCAGTGTATTGGACAGGTAACTCCATAATGGAGATTGCCCTAACCGGGGCCACTCTTTGTCCTCAACTGCCAGGATTCCTTCATCCAGGGCCTTCGGAACGCACCTCATGGAAGAAGAAGTTGCCTGCTGGATGTTAAAGACAGGATAGAACCATTTTGGTCCGGCACTGCGACTTTGAATATTCCGCAGTAAATTAGTTCAATTGAGCAAACCTGCTAATTTGAAACCAGAAAACCTGCCCCAATGAGCTGGCCGTCCTCTATCCTCCACCTGAGGACCCACCTAGCAGTGAATGGTCAAACCCCTTTGGGCATGTTGCTTGTAACCCGACGAGTTAGGTCTAAGATCATTCTGTTCAGTTAGGACGTAACCAGACGTCCAAAAAATCTGAGTCCATGATGGATGTCAAAGTGCATGGAAAGATCAGTTCTACCAGGGCTTGTACTAGATGATAGATAGTCCTACGTCATGGTTCCCAGTATTATGTACTGGCACCTATTTGTTCACTGTGATATATTCCTCAATGGACGTGTTTTCGTTAGAGGGGAGATTGCAATGAAAGCACAGCAACAAGTCCCATCCAATGGAAAAACCTTTGACCATCGATGGATGCCACATTGTGATCTGCGATGCATCCAACCCATTGAGTGGAAATCCCAGGACATGCTTCATTAACAACCTCATCTGGAGTTCTGGATTGTAAAACAGATTGCTTGCATCTCTCCATCTCTCCATTCATCATAAGAATGATTAGATGCCGAAAATCCTAGTCTGAACAATTTTATGAGGAGCTATTTGGATCCAAATACATTGGCTAACTCGACCATAAGTCCAAACAAAATTGGGGATATCACAGAATTTGATCAAGCGGATTGTACAATAGACTGATCAACACTAACTTATTTACTTCGATGGACTCAGAATTTGAGGTTTTTATGTGGGCATCCTAGGGGGGGTTGATCATCCCCTACTAGGCGGGTCCTCAGGTGGCGGATAGAGGACGGCCTGCTCAATTGGGCAGGTTTGCTAATTTCTAATTGGCAGGTTTGCTCAATTGAGTTGGTTCGCTGCGAAATACATAAATACGCAGCCCCGGACCAAAATGATCAATCCTGCTAATACCATCTGGCAGGCACTTTGTTCTCCCGTGAGGTGCGTTCCGAAGGCCCCGGAAGAAGGAATCCTGGCAGTTGAGGACTCGTGGCCCCGGTTAGGGCAGTCTCCGGGATGGAGCCCTGGTCTCCATTTCGGAGATAATGTTGTTCAACACACTGCTTTGGCCCCAATTTCGGGAGTAGAAGGAATGGTCCGTTCTGGCCAATCGGGAGCCCCCACCCCAAAAAGTACTGGGTGTCACGTCGGGGGGCATTTGGTGGCCATTCAATCAGTCATTTCTTTTAATCATTTATCATAATTGCCATTGTGTGATGTTTTTAAACTGATTTTTTAACCAAATACTTATTTCTGCTGCACTGTTTGTTTCAGTTTCACGTGGCAACCGTAATTATGGTGTTTTATAAAGTGATTCGTTGGATGGTCGCCATCGGAAGACCTGGCACTTCCACACACGGGCCAATCAGCCAGTGGCATACTTCGATAACACTGGCTGAGTATACTGCCCCATACCAGGTATGTGGGAATACCGGCAACCCGGTGGGTTCACTGCATAGCAGTAACCCTACCCCTTGTTGGACTCCGTGGTGGGTGGGAGCCGGGGCAATGAATCATTAATCAAAACAATCATGGATACCTCAAACTCAAAAAAACTTAAACGTGGAAGAGATTTATTTTCAGATGGTTCTGATTCAAAAGACTTCATCTATTCAAACTAAATGGCCAAAATTTGTCATAATATATGCTGCTGACTCAAGTAAAAAGGCAACTGATATAAACCCTGTTGCCTTAGAAAAAGCTGTTAAAGGAATTGCTGGCACAGTTGACAATGTTAAAATGCTCAGAACTGGTGGAATTCTCATAGAATGTAAAAGGGAGGCCCAAGCAATTAATATACTCAATACAGGAAAATTAGCAGATATGGAGGTGAATGCGTTTCCGCATAAAACACTTAATTCCAGCAGGGGTGTAATTAGAACTAGGAAATTAGAAGGAATTGACACACTTGAAATTCAGAAAGAACTTGAATCACAGGGCGTAACAGCTGTGAAAAAATATAGAAATTAAAAAAAATGGATCAGTCGTCAAAACAAATACTTATATTTTATCATTTGATTCAGCCCAACCACCAAAATCGATCAAAGTTGTTTACATGAGCATCAAAGTGGATTTATATATACCGAATCCACTTCGATGCTTCAGATGCCAAAAATATGGCCATGGGCAAAACAACTGCAGGGGTCAATCAGAATGCTTTAAGTGCGGCCAACAACACCAAGAAGAGCCATGTATCAATGCCATTAAATGTGTCAACTGCCAGGGCAATCACATGTCATCATCCAAAGATTGCCCTGTATGGAGAAAAGAAAAAACTATACAAAGAATAAAATGCGAAAAGCAAGTAAGTTTTAAAGAGGCCAGAGATATTGTAACATCGATGCCTGGTATGAATATTTCATCACCTTCATATGCTGCAAAACCATCACAAAAAGTATCAACTAAATCAGTAGAATGCCAGACTCAGTTTACATGGCTGAAAGGAACAATTCCATCTTTAGTAACAGCATTTACAATACAAGAAACAGAATTCCAGACTACACAAACAAATTCAGCAGCCCAAACAATTGAGAAAATACCAAATACAGCACAAACACAAGAATAAGCAACAGAGGTACCTAAACCAGAACGCCAAAAGGAACAAAACACTAAAGCAGAAAAGACGAATCAACAAAACAAACCGAAACCAAATCCATAACACAGACCCCAACAAAATCTGAGTCAGAATCAAAGACGCCAACAGGAACGTCTTATCAAGAAAACAGACAAAGAAAAACAGCAGCAAGAATCGGATAGGTTACCAAAACGCCTTCAAAATGTTGTTACAAGCAACATGTTTGAAGGCATTGAGAAGATGTCAGTCGATGAGTGCATCGATGACACCTTCTCAACCAAATGCCTGAGTTCTTCTCAGGGAAAGTCCCCACGTAAAACATCACCGAAAAGAAACACTGGGGCAATTTCGCCCATACGTCCACTTTCCAAATCGCCAAACAAACATGATTAATACACCCAAACAAAACATCATACAGTGGAATTGTCGAGGTTTTAAAGCGAATTTTAATGAACTCGTTCTTCTAAGCCAAAAATATAAACCTGCTGCTTTTTGCCTGCAGGAAACTCTCTTAAAGAAACCTGAGGCTCAAGATCATTCAGCTTTTAAGCATTATACGTCGTATAATGCCTGGGCAGATGATAATGATCTTCATATTCGTGGAACGACTGTCTTAGTTAGGTCCGACATCATTCACAGTTCTGTTCCATTACAGACAAATCTACAGGCTGTGGCGGTACGCCTAACATTAGACAAAACAGTTACACTTTGTTCAATTTACGTTTCACCAAGTAAAGCTTTACAGCTGAATGATCTTGAGTTACTGGTCCAACAGCTCCCTACTCCATACATTTTGTTGGGCGATTTTAACGCTCATAACCCCCTTTGGGGTAATTTCTGCAGTCAAGAAAATGCAAAAGGTAAAACTGTAGAAGAGTTCATTACAAAACATGATCTGTGTTTCTTTAATGATGGTTCATCTTCACACTTATCTGCACCCCGCATCTGGTTCGTATACATCAATTGATCTTACAATTGCATGCCCTTCTGTCTTCCTCGATTATTCTTGGAAGGTAGAAGAGGACTTGTGCGGGAGTGACCACTTTCCGGTTGTGCTGGAGAGTGTAGTTCCAGCGGACGATGAGAGGGTGCCCCAGTGGAGCTTTAAAAAGGCTGACTGGGACACTTTCTCATCGCTTTGTTCTGAGCGCCTCACACGGGAGATATTTCAAGATAGTGCTGACCAAATAGAACATTTTACAAACGAGCTGCTTGACATTGCAAACACAGTCATCCCTAAAACCTCGGCAAATCCAAAACGTTTCACCAAACCATGGTTTGACAGTGAGTGTAAACAGGCTATAAAAGATCGGAAAAAAATTGAAAGGTAATTTAACAAGTCACCTACAACACATAATTTGGATAAACTGCGTATTAATCGGGCAAAAACAAGACGACTTTTAAAACAAAAAAAGAAAAGTTCTTGGGAATCTTACGTTTCTAAGATTAACCAAAACACTCCAATCACTAAAATTTGGAAAATGATTAAAAAGATTAAAGGAAAAGAAACAAAATCAACTGTACAACACCTGCAGGAAAACAACACCTTAATTACATCTAAAACAGAAATTTCAAACACTTTGGCCTCCATATTTTCGAAACATTCGTCGTGTGAAAATTGTAATCCTGAATTTCTAAAAATTAAAAAACAACAAGAAAAACAAAAGATCAAATTTGCCTCCAACAATTTAGAGGATTACAATGAACCTTTCTCTATGGAAGAGTTACGTAACTCTTTGCATAGAGCAAAGGATACTGCCACTGGTCCCGATGACATACATTACAAACTTTTAAAGCACCTGCCACAAAGATCACTAGAACTTTTATTATCAATTTTTAATGGCATTTGGGTGACTGGCCAGTTTCCACCATCCTGGCGTAAAGCAACTATAATTCCTATTCCTAAGCCTGATAAAGATCACAGCAACCCAAGCAATTACAGGCCTATTGCCTTAACCAGTTGTCTGTGCAAAACCATGGAGAGGATGATCAATGACCGACTTGTCTGGTTTCTGGAATCGAACAATCTGCTTGCGGATGTTCAGTGTGGTTTCAGAAACCAGAGAAGTACTGTGGATCATTTGGTCAGACTTGAAACGTTTATTCGAAATGCCTTTACTAGAAAAGAACATGTGGTCGCCATCTTCTTTGATCTAGAGAAGGCATATGATACAACGTGGACGTATGGGATTTTAAAAGATCTTTTTAACATGGGGTTGAGAGGGCGTATGCCTCTTTTTATTGAAAACTTTTTAAAGGACCGCCAGTTTCAGGTTCGTGTTGGGTCAACGTAATCTGATCCTCACGAACAGGAATTGGGGGTTCCTCAGGGTAGTATTCTGTCTGTTACCCTGTTCTCGCCAAAGATCAATAGTATCATCGATGCAATTGAGAATATGGTAGATTCTTCATTGTACGTTGATGATTTTTTGATCAGCTATAGCAGCAACAAAATGAATGCTATAGAGCGGACACTTCAGCTGTGTTTAAACAGAATCCAGAAATGGGCTACAGAAAACGGTTTCAAGTTTTCAAAGACCAAAACTAATTGTGTTCATTTTTGTAAGCTCCGGAAGCACCATCTTGATCCAGAGTTGAAAATGGATGGAAACACCATTAAAGTTATAAAGGAAGTGAAATTCTTAGGTTTGTTGTTTGACAGCAAACTGAATTTCACTTCCCACATAAAACAACTAAAAGTTAAATGTAAAAGAGCACTGAACCTACTGAAGGTTGTTGGTAGCACTGATTGGGGTGCTGACCAAAAAACTTTGCTCAATCTGTATAGATCACATGTACGATCAAAATTAGATTACGGTTCTATAGTTTACGGTTCTGCAAGGAAGTCATACCTAAAACCACTTGATGCAATTCACAATAGTGGTATTAGAATTAGTCTAGGGGCTTTTCGAACATCCCCAATAGATTCAATGCTTGTTGAAGCAGAGGAGCCTTCTCTTGAGAAGCGCAGTATTAAATTGTCTCTACAATATTTGTCTAAACTTTTGGCCAATCCTTCAAATCCTGCTTTTAATTGTATTTCAGAACCTCAAAATGTTGAATTGTTTAACCGACATCAGAAACATATTCCTCCATTGGGAATTAGAATTAAACCCCACATGGAATCTTCAAAAATTAATTCTGAATCTATAAAAGAAAACCGTAAATCACACATTCCTCCTTGGCATCTTAAGAAACCTACTGTTATTTTGGACCTTGCTTCTACCAAAAAATCTGATACCAATTCCTTGTAGTTCAAACAAAAATATGCCGAAATAAAGTCCCAGTATAGTACATATACAAGGATCTATACGGATGGATCTAAGGATGGCGACGAAGTATCATCAGCTGCTGTTACTGGTGATCATGTCACCTCAATCAGAATACCGTATCAGAGTTCTATTTTCACAGCTGAAGTTAAAGCTTTACAACTCGCTCTTGAACATATCGAGAATGCTCAGGAAAAAAGTCGATTATTTTTTCCGACTCTCTTTCCTCTTTACTTGCTTTACTCAACCCCAAGTTGAAGAACCCTCTAGTTTTGGAACTTCGTGAGAAGTTAACAACTCTCATGTCTGACCAATATGATATCGTGTTTTGCTGGTTACCCGGACATGTAGGTATCGCTGGTAACACCAAAGCAGACAGTGCAGCAAAACAGGCTTTAACAAAGCCTCTCACAGATTTTAAGATCCCTTTCAGTGATTTTAAGCCTCATATTAGTAGTTACATCAAATCTATGTGGCAGACGGAATGGGATGGAGCGACAAATAACAAGCGTCATCGCTTCCGATCAACTATTTCAGATCACTACCCGTCTAGTAACCTTTGTAGAGAGGATCTTGCAATTTTGACGCGGTGTCATATTGGTCATACACGACTTACACATTCCTTTTTGTTGGAGGGTAATTTGCGACCAGAATGTGTTCCCTGCCAGCAGGTGTTGTCAGTGGAACACATTCTTTTGAATTGTGCTGATTTTAATCATGTTAGAGGGCAGTATTTTACAGTTGGATCTTTGAGAGATTTATTTTATCATACGAGCCCGCAAAGGGTCATCTCATTCTTGAAAGTAATCAACCTTTTTAATAAATTTTAAATTGTTTTTACCATTTTAATTTTCATCTATCTGTATTTATTTCACAGGTTGATTTACACAGTATTTTTGCACTACTGATCTCACCTTCTCATTATGTTTCACACTCATCATTTTTAAACCTCTTATTCAATTTGTTTCATTTTTTAATTTGTGGTCTTTTTGAAATTTAGACTTTCATCGCCACGATATAGCCTAAGCTGCTGATGTGGCGTAAAGCACCAATAAATAAATAATAAATAGTATGTGGGCATGTAGAAAGCTATTGCCTCTTGCGTTCAAGATCATATATCCCACCAGCTGTTGGATAACAGCCGGTATTGAAATTTATTTCTTGTAACTGGGCCCTGATCAGATTGGCGATGTGATTATGATTCGATTTGCCTCCCCTTCTTCAATAAACACTTCAGTGTACCATTTTTCATTAATTACGTGTTTAGTCATATCCCTGGAGCTTACTACATCATTCTTGCCATGCATTTGTGAGATAAAAATAAATTCGACTTAATGGTCTTGGGGTTTCATCTTTTGGCAGAGTAAACTTCCGAAAAGCGTCAGAGAGGGCGACGAGTTTTTCACGTCGATCTGCAACAGTAGGTAGCTCGGTTCCAGATTCTAGCCAAGCACATAGTTGATGAAAGGAATCCTGTTTATCAGAACCTGTCTTCCACCCAGATTTGCCGTCAACATCTATGGATGAAGCACTCATCCTACCTGAGCTAAACTGTTAGAGAGTGTGTTAGTGATGTATCGCTTCAACAGCAACGAAAGCGATGGGAGTGAACATTCACTTCTCCCTTAGACTGACACGCATGGAGAAAGTTTGATCGCATTTGTAAACGTGTAACTATTCGTGCATTTTTTCCCCTTTTTGGAGGCATCTGAACAAGTGTAATGACATCCAAGGAAACTCACCAGTTATCCGTGGAGTCATGTGCCATACTTGGATGTTGGATGAACAGGATCCGTTCCGACTTGCGCCATACTTATCCGATAGTTCAGATTATACACGAGTCAAAACATCTTGCGTTTATCACAAAATGGTAATATATTTCGCAAACCATTTTTACCAACTTTGACTGGTTGTGTTTCGATAGCGCAACAGCATATGACACGGTGTTCTTCAGAAAAAAAAAAAATAAAATTGAGTAATCAAAAGTCTCTGTCGGATTGTTTGAATCAGTCTCAGCAAAACACATAAGACATAGTAATTTTACAAAAAAAAGGATCGAAGATCAAAACATAAGGTCGTGATAACCCCATGAACGAAACACCAACAATAAAGAAAATACGTCTATAAATTAAAGAATTCTGAGTATGTTAACCTTTTAACTAACATGACAGGTAATGCGAAGCGTGGCATAAGCCCGACGGTGTTATAAACGGGTAGGTAAGACTCTTGGGGGTCAAAATAAAAAAGTAGCTTCCCCTAGACACCAATAAAAGGCATGCAACGCAAAACGCTGCTAATCCGCCTGCAAGCCCACCCCAAAATTGGGTAGGGGAGTAGGTGTTTTTTCCCACATAAAATAACTATAAATCCTGCCAAATCCATCTTGCAGCAAAAAAATTGAGGCCTAACGGACCGGACGGGGTGAGGCTGGGGGCTGCAGGAAGGGGTGGGGGGGGGTGGGAGGAGAATCCGCCCAAACCCATCTTATGCTAAAATAAAAAAAACATCCTTTAAAGTGCATTTCTGAGCAGAGAAAAAAATGCCTAATTGACAAGGGAGGGGGGGGGGGGAGGGGTAGGTTGGGGGTCATAGGAGTAAAGTTTGTTACGCATGTACGCAATTACGCACTCTAAATCCTTCAAACTGAAAAATAGTGGTGGGAACCCGGCCAAACCCATCTTGGGCTAAAATAAACAAAAACATTCTTCAAAATACGTTTCTGAGCAAAGAAAAACAAGATAAGTCTTGCAGAACTTTAGTGAGAGAGCGGAGACCAATTTCAATAGTATTTAACATTGGAGGTCACTTGCCCTTGACCTTCGGCGCATTATGGTAAAATATATACAGGCGTCTTTCACTCATCCTAACCAACCCACATATGAAGTTTGGTAAATATCCGGTTGGTAGAACTTTAGTTATAGAGCAGAATGCAATTTCAAAGTGCATTTAACATTGGAGGTTACTGTGACCTTGACATTTGGTCAAAATAAATGGCTTCTTCCAGAAATCATACCCAACCCACATATGAAGTTTGGTAAAGATCATGTTGGTAGAACTTTAGTTGTAGAGCAGAATCCAATTTCAAGTTCATTTAACATTGGAGATCACTATGAACTTGACCTTTGACACATCATGGTCAAAATAAATACGCTTTTTCCACTCGACATATCAAGGTTGGAAAAATCCGGTTGGTAGAACTTCAGTTATAGAGCGGACACCAATTCCAGGTGTATTCAACATTGGAGGCCACTGTGACCTTGACCTTTGGCACGTCATGATTAAAACAAATAGACTTCGTCCACTCATCAAACCTAATCCACATATGGAGTTTGGTAAAGATCCGGTTGGTAGAACTTTAGTTATAGAGCGGAAACCAATTTCAAGTGCATTTAACATTGGAGGTCACGGTGACTCTGACCTATGGCATATCATGGGGAATATAAATAGGCTTCACCATACCTAACCCACATATGAAGTTTGGTAAAGATTAGGTTCCAGAACTTTAGTTGTAGAGCAGAAACCAATTTCAGGTGTATTCATCATTGGAGGTCACTGTGACCTTAACCTTTGGCATGTCATGGGTAAAATGAATAGACTCCTTCCACTCATCATACCTAACCCACGTATGAAGTTTGGTAAAGATCCGGTGGGTAGAACTTTAGTTATAAAGCGGAAACCAATTTCAGGTGTATTCAACAGTGGTATTCACTGTGACTTTGACCTTTGGCCCGTCATGGTTAAAATAAATGGATTTCTTCCTCTCACCATACCTAACCCACATATGAAGTTTGGTAAAGATCCGGTTGGTAGAACTTTAGTTATAAAGCGGAAACGAATTTCAAGAGCATTTAACATTGGGGGTGACTGTGACCTTGACCTATGGCATGCCATTGTCAAAATAAATAGGCTTCTTTCTTTCATCATACCTAACCCACATATCAAGTTTGCTAAAGATCCGGTTCGTAGAACTTTAATTGTAGAGCGGAAACCAATTTCAAGTGTATTTAACATTGGAGATCACTGTGACCTTGACCTTTGGCACATGATGGTCAAAATAAATACGCTTTTTCCACTCATCATATCTAACCCACATATGAAGTCTGGTAAAGGTGCGGCTAGTAGAACTTCAGATAATTGTCCGAATGCCAAAAGTTAACGGACGGACGACGAACGACGGACGACAGACATAGTGAAAACATAATGCCTCCTCCTCAAAGAGGCCTGGGGCATAAATAGCAGACGACACTTGCAAACAAAATTATCGAATAACTATTTTTTTTATTTCTGTTTCAAAAAGATAGGTTATGCCCCTTCATTGGAACGATCTCGACGAGCTCGTTACAAAGAGGGGTCATAACCTATGATTTTGAAACAAAAATGGAAAAAGAAAATGAAATTTAATTGACGATTTTTGTAAATAGCACTGGCCGGTTTTACCGTTACGCTGGGTAAATGGTTAACACATCCAGGTTCAGCAGAAGACTTTTGAATGCAAAAGCAAGATTCCAACATGCAACAGTCACGGATTATCACTGTGAGCAAACGATGCAGGAGTGACAATATTCGATCTGACGATAGAGTGAGAGAAAATTTTGGATGAAGGTGGAAAAATAAAAAGTGCGTTAAATTGTTCATTTCGAGTTTTGCATGCAGGTCTATGGGAGACAGAAGAAAGCGCTAAACCCTTCATAAAAGGAGCGTTAAGTGAAATATGTAATAGATATAGAAGTTACAACGTGGAGAGTACTAAACCTTGATAAATTCGCGAACTTTGAGATAACGTCATCACGGTCACCATTTGAACCGCAGATATATGCGACAAGGACATCTATGATATCGCAAGAGTCACAACTAAGATCTTCCTCAGGTGCATCTAGAATCACAAAAAAATATTGACTCAACGATTGAAGAAAATGTGTACATGTAAAATATTTTTTAAAAAAATGTCGAATTTCCAACTTTTCGTCGACATGTTGGCGGTCATATTGGATTCTTCGTCGGACTTACTACATCACCGTCAATATTTGTCCGCAATCATAACCTTCCATTTCACGGAATCCCTTTTTGAGAATCTCGTTTTGGAAAATGTCAGTGGCTATGGAATCCCTTTTTTGATATGAGTCGGAGTCGCATGTGGAGTCATTCGAACAAGCAATTGTTCTATAGGTCATTTGCTCGATGGGATTCGAGTCGTGAGGACAGTTTGTGGAGTCACTCGATTGAGCAATTGCTCTAAAGCTCATTTGCTCGATGTGCTTCGAGTCGTTCGAGCAATTGCTTATGGAGCAATTACTCTCTTGGCTCTTTAGCTCATTAGAGAAAATCACCCGTTTCAGGGTATCCTATTTACAGAATCCCCTTTCTTTGAAAAAAATGTCTGGCCTTCGGCACCCCTTTTTCTGAAATGAGTCGAAGAGTTGTATGTCCGAGTCACTTGAACGAGCAATTACTCGATAGCTCATTTGATCGATAGACTTCGAGTCGCTCGAACAGTATGTGGAGTCACTCGATTGTGCAATTGCTCTGTAGCTCATTTGCTCGATGAACTTCTTTCGAGTCGTTCGAGCAATTGCTCATGGAGAAGTTATTCTCTTGGCTCTTTAGCTTATTAAGGAAAATCACCCGTTTCAAGGTAACCTAATTGCAGAATCCCTTTCCTTTGAAAAAGTGTCTGGCCTTTGGCACCCCTTTTTCTGAAATGAGTCGAAGAGTCGTGTGTGCGAGTCACTCGAATGGGCAGTTGCTCGATAGTTCATTTGCTCCATGGGCTTCAATGACTTTTCAGTAACTGCTCGATAGCTTATTGACTTTGGGAATGATATAGGCTTTTGTTTTATAGAAAGAAGATAAATCTGCATACGGATTATGGGAAATAAAGCAATCGGATTGGTTATGTAGCGCCAGTAAAGTGAACTGACTGGGTGATCTAGATAAATGAAACAAGAAAAGAACTCAGAATAGGGTCAGAGCTAACAAGAACAAACAAGAGAAGCTAAATATAGTAATAATAAGCAAAGCTGTTCCAGCTGATAGGCTATTCTACTCTACTGGATTATACTCCAGGACAAACGAACTTGGTCGGGTAAACGAAAACTATTGCATAGATAGATAGAAGCAGAGAATTCTGAAAGACTTCGAAATAGTACAACTTGTCGGATTTATTTGGGTAATTCTACGAATCGGGAAATTACTCCTGTTCAAAAGAACACACCCTCCGAACAGACCCCTGTCCTATAAGAAGCCTTTGGGTCACATAACAACCACGTGCTACCATAAAAACCAAGATGGCGGCCTCCAGTATACAAAATGACCGACGGAAACACATACACCCTAACAACACGCGCTGCTCATGCGCACTAGGGCCACGCATCACTATGGGGATTGCGTCACACCATGGCCACTCGCACGGGCTACCTTGACAACTAAACATGGTTTGGTTACCTATTTATTGATAATGGACACTTTCTCATTCGTTTTGCAGGGTATTCAGTATAATATAAGTGGTGCACACTGCGAGAAGACGCATATGACCAGAGAAATTCTCACAAATTGTATAGACGGTAAGCGTTTTATGAAACAGATAATCAATAACACTTTATCCAACGCACGCAGAAAGAAAATTTGTTATTTGAAATTCAATAAGAAAACATTTCAACAAAACCATATCAATTGACGCTCATTGTAATGAATTCAATGATCTCATTCCAATAATGTAGTTGTCTCTATCACACTTAAATAGACGTCGTTTGCGAGAAACTTCGGAACATTACTTTTTCAAGAGTCCTTTCTACTCGGCCGACACAAACGCTACATTGGTCCAACTAAAACATTTCATAAATATCGACATTCACCTAAACGGATACCTCAGAGAAATATTCCAAAGTGTACATGAACTTAATATTATGCCAAAACGTTTCTAATAATAGTCTGCGTTTTAAAATGTCTCGATCTTTTCCGCATGTTGCCACGTGGTGAATAATAGGTCGACGGAGCACTGCCGATTTGCTCCGGCAATCATTTTCTGCAAAGCTAGTTTTATGGGAAGAAGTTACCAAGTATCGAGGGGGAAATTCCCCTTGTGCTATGTGTGCGTGTGTTATCGATCGCACACGCTTGTGGGTGTGTATAATTCCAGGCTGTGCGGTGAGTACACATGCATGCATGTTAATACATTAAAAACAACAAGGTAGATAGCCAGTGTGTAAACGACCTTCTGATTGCAAAGAAATCTTTTGTCTCGCCAAAGTGCATCTTTTGTTTTATTTTTATCTCTTTTTATTTGTTTACTTCTCTTTCTTTGTGCATTCGTTTTTTCTATCTAAATTGATATAGTATTGGTATATATTATTGATATATTATTATACGTATTACCCGACATAAATGTATTCACTTAAGTTTGATCTGGCATATGGATACACTGCCCATAAGTTTTTATGCTTGCTGCTGAATCCATTTTCTCTGGTAATATTGTTGCCTTTACAGAAAACATGATGCGTCTGTAAAAGGACGGAAATAAAATAATGTTTCATCTAAACAACATCCAAAATCAATTTTTGTCACGTTTTGAAAAGGGGAGATTGGACATTGTTGTGGGTAATAAGACAATTTAAATTAAATAGTATTCATTCTATTTTTCAGTGTTGCATTTGTCAGGTTCTATCGCAGCGTGGGTTCCAAAGTGAGGGGTTATGGATGTAAATACAACCGTCTGTGTCAAAATATAATACTCGTCTACCCAAACATCCTATTACTTTGTATAATTCTATTCGTGCATAAGCTGTAACAAAAGATGCAACTGCAACATTAGCTGATTTGTGAGGTTCATAAACATCTGTAGACTTTGTGGAATTGACTAAAATACATTTATCATGATCAAACAATTCGACATTTTTAATAATGATCTCTATATCTTGTATGAACTCAAAATATTTTGATGGGTTTTGTATGTATTCTGTTTTAGTTTCTACATTGTTTTGTGGACTTTTCCCCCAGAAACAGTTTAGCAAATGATCTTTGTCCTGTACTTTTTTTTAACCCTTTACCTAACATGAAAAGCAGACGACACTTGCAAAAAAAATTCTTGAATAACTAATTTTTTTCATTTTTTGTCTCAAAAACATAGGTTATGACCCCTCGTTGGAACGAGCTCGACGAGCTCGTTCCAACGAGGGGTCATAACCTATGTTTTTGAGACAAAAAATGAAAATATTTTGAAAATTAATTGGCGATTTTTGAGAATAGCGCTGGCCGGTTTTGGCCGTTACGTTGGGTAAAGGGTTAAATATTTTCCAAACGTATGTTTCCAATTTGTGCACAGGCTTTTTTAAATGTGTCTTTGTCTGTTTTCACCCAGTCTGGATATCCACTGGCTTATTGTTTCATTTTTAAATATTTGTTCACATAATGTTTGTAAATTCTTCGTAATGCCAAATTTGATAAGTGTCAAGTAATGTGTACCCCATCCCCAATGCTTTAAAAAGTTCAACAGATGTCCATGTAACTGTAAAACTGCGTTGATCTGGTGTATGTTCACATTTGTCTAATTCTTGTTCTGCATAGGTATTGCAAAGTGTAAAAAACATTTTCTTGTTGCAATGAATTGGTAATACTGGCATGTGTAGGGATTGTGGTGGTAAAACTTTACATTTGATAAGTCCCCTGTACTGTCTTATATTATTCATGTCTATGTTTTCTTTTGTGAGTATATTTGGATGACCTACTAGATATTTTCTGTGCTTATCGACATAAGGATAAAGTGAACAAATATCTATGTATTTTATTTCATTGTCTGTGTTTTGTTCTATTTTATGACGTAATTTAATGACATTTGTTCTCCCACCAAATAATGCTTCACGTGGTTTAATAGGATCCATGTTTGGAAAAAATGAATTTAATGTTGACTTTACTTCAGGATTTGATTTGCAGAAATGATCAAGTTCGTGTTCCCATGTTACTCTCATGTTATACCCCAATGATTCTAAATGGTGTATGCGTTCCTGTGTATTGTTGTATACTGTTTGGTAACTTAGTAAATTGATTGGATTGTTTTCATGTGTGATGTCTTTGTAACATGTTATGCACCCATGCCACATACATCCATAAAATTCAAAGATTGTGTTTGTGTCTTTGTGAAACCCATCAACATAATATCCCCTTATTTTAACCTCCCCGCCATTAAGTGCATGTTGATGTATGTTTTCTTCCTATGCAACTGTTTGTAAACATCTAATGGTTTTAATAGAGTATTTTCCTTTAGCACCTAGAGGGGTTTGATCGTCCGGTACTAGGCGGGTCCTCAGGTGGCGGATAGAGGACGGCCTGCTCAATTGGGCAGGTTTGCTAATTATTAATTGGCAGGTTTGCTCAATTGAGCTGGTTCGCTGCGAAATACACGAATACGCAGCCACGGACCAAAATGATCAACCCTGCTAATACCATCTGGCAGGCACCTTGTTCTCCCGTGAGGTGCGTTCCGAAGGCCCAGGAAGAAGGAATCCTGGCAGTTGAGGACTCGTGGCCCAGGTTAGGGCAGTCTCCAAGGATGGGGATCAGGTCGTAAACTCTGTTTGGCCCTGGTCTCCATTTTTCAGATAATGTCCAACACACTGCATTGGCTCCAATTTCGGGCGGGCGTAGACGGATGGTCGGATGGCCCGTTCTGACCAATCGGGAGCCCCCAACCCCAAAAATATCGGGTGTCACGTCGGAGGGCATTGGGTGGTCGTTCAATCAGCCATTTCTTTTAGTTTTATTTTATCATTACTACCCAGACTGACTTTTAATGATTTTATACCTTTTTAACATCTTCCGTTTTGTTGTACTGTCTGCGTCGGTTGTCAGAAGTAGTTTTTGTTGAACTGGTTTTTACTGAAATGATTGGTTGGATGGCTGCCACGACCTGGCACTTCCCATTAACTTTCAACGGGTCAATCCCTCAACGGTATGCATTAGCATCAACGCTGGGGGAGTATGCTTTCCATGTACTCTTGGTGCTGTTTGCTGGATATCCGCAACATAACCCCCTAAGTTTGGTTCAGAGTAAGGGTGGGAGTCATGGAACGATGAATTATTAAAAACACTACAATGGCTACAAAACAACCAAATAAACGACCGTATGAACCGACAATACCTGAACCTGACTCTGATAGCGACAAAGATTATGCAGAAACTACAAACAGATGGCCGAAATTTTTAATTATAAATTCTACTGATGAAAACAAAAAAGTCAATAAGATTAACCCATTTGTTCTAGATAAAACTATAAAAGGCATAGCCGGAACAGTCAAAAGTGTTAAGAAATTGAGATCTGATGGTATCTTGATTGGAGTTGCTAAAGACATCCAAGCCTTCAATCTTTTAAAGCTGAAAAAATTAGTTGATATTGAGGTGGAGGTAAAACCCCACAGAACTCTCAATAGTAGCCGAGGTGTTGTTCGATCTAGAGAGCTTACTGATATTCCTGAATCAGAAATTGTAAATGAACTCAAACCTCAAGGAGTCACTGGTGTAAAGAGAATTCAAATAAGGAAAAATGGACAACAGATCACCACCAATACCTACATTTTTAATTTTCAAACTCCTCAGCCACCAAAATCTCTTAAACTTGGATACATATACACCAAGGTGGATTTGTATATCCCAAATCTCCTGCGGTGTTTCAACTGTCAAAAATATTGGCATAGTAGGGACAATTGTAGAGGCAGGCCGGCTTGCTTTCGTTGTGGACTAACACACGATGATGAGACATGTACCAGTGATACCATCAGATGCATCTATTGTCAGGGCAATCATATGTCATCTTCAAAAGATTGCCCTGTATGGAAAAAAGAAAAGCACATTCAAAACATTAAGTGTGAAAGACAGATTAGATTTAAAGAGGCCAGGGAAATTGTTTCATCGATGCCTGGTATGCAAACATCAACACCATCATATGCCACGGTTATTAGCAAAAAATTACAAACAAAATCGGTGGAGTGCCAAACGCAATACACATGGCTGGAAGGCACAATACCATCATTACTACATGCCTTCACAATAGACCACAGTGAACAACTACAACAAAAAACAACTCAAACACAAACACCACCAGTAGAAACATCTAAAACAAATCCGAAGAATGAACAAGAGAAATCAAAAACAACAGATAAAAACAAATTGAAATCAGAACATAAAAAGACCAGCCAAAACCAAAATCGCAACAAGAACCCCGAAATCTTAGTCAGAGAAGGTCTCAAGAAAAATTCAGAAAGAAAATAGACAAAACAAAACAGCTATCAGACAGATTACCCAAAGCCCTTCAGGACCCTGTTACCAGTAACAGGTTTGAAGCCTTTGAAGAAATGGCAGTCGATGAGGGTATCGATGAAACATTCGGACACCTACGTCCAAACTCATCCCAACACAAGTTCCCTAGACAAAAATCACCCAAACCATCTGCTGGGGCTATTTCGCCCATACGTCCACCCTCTAAATCTCCTACCAAATATGGATAATACAATCAAACACAACATCATACAATGGAACTGTCGAGGTTTTAGAGCTAATTTTAATGAACTAGGACTTTTGAGCCAAAAGTATAAACCTGCTGCTTTTTGCCTGCAGGAAACTCTTTTAAAGAAACCCGAGGCTCAAGATCATTCATCCTTTAAGCATTATACATCGTATAATCCCTGGGCAGATGATAATGATCTTCATATTCGTGGAACGAGTGTCTTGGTTAGGAACAACATCATTCACAGTTCTGTACCACTACAGACAAATTTACAGGCCGTAACGGTACGCCTAGCTTTGGACAAAACAGTTACACTTTGTTATATTTACGTTTCACCAAGTAAAGCCTTACAACTGAATGATCTTGAGCTGTTGGTCCGACAACTCCCAACTCCATACATTTTGTTGGGTGATTTTAACGCACATAGCCCCCTTTGGGGTAATTCCTGCAGTCAAGAAGATGCAAAAGGTAAAACTGTTGAAGAGTTCATTACAAAATATGACTTGTGCTTGTTCAATGATGGGTCAGATACTTACCTGCACCCCGCATCTGGTTCTTACACTTCAATTGATTAAACAATTGCATGCCCTTCTGTCTTCCTAGATTTTTCATGGAAGGCAGAGGATGACTTGTGCGGGAGTGACCACTTTCCGATTGTGTTGGAGAGTGTAGTTCCGGCGGATGATGAGAGGGTGCCCCAGTGGAACTTTGAAAAGGCTGACTGGGGCACTTTCTCATCGCTTTGTTCTGAACGCCTCACACGGGAGAAATTTCAGGACAGTACTGACCAGATTGAACACTTCACCACAGAGTTGATTGACATTGCAAGCCAAGTCATTCCTAAAACCTCGGCAAATCCAAAACGTTTCACTAAACCATGGTTTGACACTGAGTACAAACAGGCTATACAAGTTCGCAAGAAATTGGAGAGGGAATTTAATAAGTCACCAACTACACAAAATTTGGATAGATTACGTATAAATCGGGCAAAAACAAGACGACTTTTAAAACATAAAAAGAAAAGTTCATGGGAAACTTACGTTTCGAAACTAAATCAAAACACTCCCATCACTAAAATTTGGAAAATGATTAAAAAAATTAAAGGAAAAGAAACAAAATCAGCCGTACAACACCTAAAAGATAACAACACACTCATAACATCAAAACAAGAAATTTCAAACAAGTTGGCCTCTACATTTTCTAAACATTCGTCGTCTGAAAATAGTAAGCCAGAATTCCTCAAACTAAAACAACAACAAGAAAAACAAAAGATCAAATTTACATCCAATAACTTAGAGGACTACAACGAACCTTTCTCTATGGAAGAGTTAAGTAACTCTTTGCATAGAGCAAAGGATTCTGCCTCTGGACCCGATGAAATACACTATCAACTTTTAAAACATCTGCCTCAAACTTCTCTAGAACTTTTATTGTCAGTTTTTAATGACATTTGGGTGACTGGCCAGTTTCCACCTTCCTGGCGAAAGGCAACAATTATTCCTATTCCAAAGCCTGATAAGGATCACAGTAATCCAAGTAATTAGAGACAATTGCACTAAATAGTTGTCTCTGTAAAACCATGGAGAGGATGATCAATGACCGACTTGTCTGGTTTCTGGAATCCAACAATCTGCATGCAGATGTTCAGTGTGGTTTCAGAAACCAGAGAAGTACTGTGGATCATTTGGTTAGATTAGAAACGTTTATAAGAAATGCCTTTGCCAGAAAAGAACATGTGGTCGCCATCTTCTTTGACCTGGAAAAGGCATATGACACAACGTGGACGTATGGGATTTTGAAAGATCTTTTTAACATGGGGTTGAGGGGGCGTATGCCTCTTTTTATTGAAAACTCTTTGAGAGACCGCCAATTTCAGGTTCGTGTTGGGTCAACGTTATCTGATCCTCACGGGCAGGAGTTGGGGGTTCCTCAAGGTAGTATTTTACCTGTTACCCTTTTTTCAGTAAAAATCAATAGTATTATTGATGCAATTGAGAATATGGTTGACTCGTCATTGTATGTAGATGACTTTTTAATCTACTTTTTAAAGGACCGCCAGTTTCAGGTTCGTGTTGGGTCAACGTTATCTGATCCTCACGAACAGGAATTGGGGGTTCCTCAGGGTAGTATTCTGTCTGTTACCCTGTTCTCGCTAAAGATCAATAGTATCATCGATGCAATTGAAAATATGGTAGATTCTTCATTGTACGTTGATGATTTTTTAATCTGCTATAGCAGCAAAAAAATGAATGCTATAGAGCGCAAACTTCAGCTGTGTTTGAATAGAATCCAGAAATGGGCTACAAAAAACGGCTTCAAATTCTCTAAAACGAGAACTAATTGCGTTCATTTCTGTAAGCTCCGGAAACACCACCTTGATCCGGAATTGAAAATAGACGGGAGTCGATCTAATGTTGTTAAAGAAGTGAAATTCTTAGGTTTGTTGTTGGACAGCAAACTGAATTTCACTTCTCATATAAAACAACTAAAGGTAAAGTGTAAAAGGGCACTGAACCTTTTGAAGGTAGTTAGTAGCACTGATTGGGGTGCTGACCAATAAACATTACTCCATCTGTATAGATCACTTGTCAGATCAAAATTAGATTACGGCTGTGTGGTTTACGGTTCAGCAAGAAAGTCATATCTCAAACCTCTTGATGCCATTCATAATAGTGGCATAAGAATCAGCGTTGGTGGTTTTCGAACATCACCGGTAGATTCGATGCTTGTTGAGGTAGAGGAGCCTTCTCTTGAGAAGCGCAGAATTAAACTCTCACTCCAATATGTTTCAAAACTTCTTTCTAATCCGTCCAACCCTGCATACAATTGTGTCGCAGAACCTCAAAATACTGAATTTTTTAACCGTCATCAGAAACATATCCCTCCATTGGGAATTAGAATAAAACCTCATATGGAGTCTGCCAAAATTGAACCAGTTACAATAAAAGAGAACCGTGAACCACAAACTAATCCTTGGCATCTTAAAAAGCCAACAGTTATTTTGGTCTAGCATCTACTAAAAAGTCTGAAACAAATTCTCTGCAGTTTAAGCAGAAATATGCTGAAATTAAGTCCAGGTACAGTACATATACAAGGATCTATACAGACGGATCAAAAGGTGGTGACAAAGTAGCATCAGCTGTTGTCACTGATGATCATGTCACTTCAATCAGAATACCGAATCAAAGTTCTATCTTCACAGCTGAAGTTAAAGCATTACAACTCGCACTCGAACATATCGAAAATGTACAGGACAAGAAGTCAATTATTTTTCCGACTCTCTTTCCTCTTTACTTGCTTTACTCAACCCCAAGTTGAAGAACCCTCTCATTTTGGAACTTCGTAAGAAGTTAACAACTCTCATGTCTGACCAATATGATATCGTGTTTTGCTGGTTACCCGGACGTGTAGGTATCGCTGGTAACACCAGAGCAGACAGTACAGCAAAACAGGCTTTAACAAAGCCTCTCACTGATTTTAACATCCCATACAGTGATTTTAAGCCTCATATTAGTAGTTACATCAAATCTATGTGGCAGGCGGAATGGGATGGGGCAACTAATAACAAGCTCCATCGCTTCCGACCAACTATTTCTGATCACTACCCATCCAGCAACCTTTGTAGAAAAGATCATGTTATTCTGACGCGGTGTCGTGTTGGTCATACACGACTGACACATTCCTTTTTGTTGGAGGGCTCTGTGCGAGCAGAGTGTGTTCCCTGCCAGCAGGTGTTGTCAGTGGAACACATTCTTTTACATTGTACGGATTTTAATCTTGTCAGAGGGCAGTATTTTTCTGTAGGATCTCTGAGTGATCTGTTTTATCATACGAGCCCGAATATAATTCTCTCATTTTTGAAAACAATCAATCTTTTTAGTAAATTTTAAATTTTTTTTTATTATCTTAAACTAGAGTCTTTAAGACTTACATTCACCAGGTTGATTTGTGAACTATTCATATTTCTTGTTTCTTCACGCATCACTGTTCATTCTACATTGTCTTCATCATTTTTATTGTAGTTGTTTTTACTCATCTTTGTATTTCATTATTGTCATGTTTCTCTTTTATCGTGTTCTCGCCACGATATAGCCTTAGCTGCTGATGTGGCGTTAAGCACCAATAAATAAATAAATAAATTTGCCTTTAGCAGGGCAACCTATGTCTGAAATGATTGCCGTTTTGTTTTCTGGAAGTGAATTTGTTTCTCCGAGCTTTTATACATGCATCGGCTAAGGTAACTGCTTCTCTCAAGGGGGCTATGCCATCACTACCTATAAATTATTGTCTGAATTCCCCACACCACCTATGCCAGATATCTACATCTGATTATCGGAATACTATTTAATCCAAATTCCCCTTAATGCCCACAACAATGTCCAATCTCCCCATTCTAAAATGGTGACACAAATAGATTTCGGATGTTGTTTAGTTGAAATATTATTATTTTATTTCCATTGGCTTACAGATACATCATGTAATAACAATGAGACGAGTTTTATTTCTGTTGTTTGTTAAGGTTTTGGTTCGATACTTGTCATTTTCGATATTATCTGGGCTGTCGAATTTGTATGGGAAATCTGTATTTCTGTTTGTTTTATTATATAAAAGCTGTTACTAAAGACGGAATTGTTCTCTTGAGCTATATGTAGTTTTGTGCGAGAGTCTACAGATTAAGTGGGGACTTTTTGTGATAATTTTGCAGCATATGAAGGTCATGACATACTCATACCAGGCGTCTGTAGTATATTGGTTGACCCCGGAAGTTATTTTGCCCATGTAATATTTTTGGACTTGAAGCATTGAAGTGGTTTTGATATATACAAATCCACTTCGATGTTCATAAACCAACTTTGACTGATTTTTGATGGTTTGGCTGAATCGAAAGATAAAATATAAATATTTGTTTTGATAACTTATCCATTTTTTAATTTCGATATTTTTTCACTACTGTTGCAACTTGTGCTTCGAGTTCTTTCTGTATTCCGAGTACGTCAGTACCGTCTAGTTCCATTGTCCTGATTACACCTCTGTTGTTATTTGCTTTGCATTGCTCCGGTGCCCAGCCTATTTACATGCTTGACAGTGCTAGCATATCATTCAATAGCCTTTTCTAAGGCAAAAGCGTTAATATCAGATGCCTTCTTAAATGAGTCGCCTGCATATTTTATAAGTTTTGCCCATCTATTCAAATGACACTTAATGGGACAGCGTTCCCTCCACTTGTTGTAGTACCTTGTCAAATGACGAGAAAGTGTCCCAGTCAGCCTGTTCAAAGTTCCACTGGGGCACCGTCCCATCGTCTGCCAAGACTACAGTTTCCAACACAATTAGAAAGTGGCCCACTCTCGCACAAGTCATATTCAACGTTACAGGAAAATCAAGAAGAGGGACAGGAAATACTGGGCTCAGTGGAGGAATATGAACCACAGGCGGGGTGCAGGAAGGTGTCTGACTTATCATTTAACAAACACAAGTCATATTTGGTAATAAGTTCTTCTACTGTTTTGCCTTCTTATGTCTTCTGGGGTCCAGTAATCACGCCCAATAGGACTATGAGCATTACAGTCACCCAACAAAATTTACAGAGTGACAAACCTGCTAAATTTAATTCAGCAAACCTAGCGAATCTAAATGCGATATTTGCTTAGTTCTAGCTAAAATAATGAAATCATTGGTCATATCAAATACCTGTCCACGTATTACGAAAATGTCACTTACTTATCTTCAATAGCAAGTACATGCATGTTGTTTATTTTTCAACAAACAAGATGTTTCTTGTCTTTAACTTAATAATTTCAAATAAAACAGCTTGCTCTTATTAAAACACGTGGATGCTCCTCTTTTAAACATTTCATCAACTGAACTGACTTCGATCGTGTAACATCATAGAAATGAAAATTGTGTGTTATTTTGTGAACAGAATTCTATCGAGTATTGTAATCGCAACAGGGTATGTTTTTATTTTCTATATGGACCAAGATATACCTTATAATAAGCTCACGTCTTGTTTGTTACAATGTATCCATGTTAGAAAAAATTGGTTATCTGTGTTCGGGGTTATCAATTCGCCGAAAAAATAACCTTTTTGAATCTTAATGATTTTACGAGGATTGGCGAGCTGGGTCTAGCACATTTCTCAACACCTCTCCTTAGTCCTATTGTGGGAAGTTTTGGGGGTGACCTGCATACCGCCGAAATGTTTCACACTCTAATGCACATATAAATTTAGCCTGTGCAGAGTGCATCCCTTTCTATGCACAAGGGGGCCCCCCTGCACATCTTCATCCTATTGGACGGTACACCGCGATGGTATCATCCTTATACTTGTTGATTGCATCGCGATATCTTTCCATACCCACGAATTATCCCATCACCCCCTACTCGTATAACTCGCGCATTTACCCTTTCGGTGATCGAATGGACTAGAGTGTCAATCTGTTGGTCCAGTTGCTCTCAGAGAGATCCATTGTAGATGGGTCAATACGTTATAGCAACAAACTATTCGCGCCCAGAACAGATATATAACATAATCATAGCTGTTGTTCATCATTGCAGAAAATGCGACCTTTCTTGGCACATCTCATTTTGGTGGGCGGAACCATATGCTGAAGCTGGACAGATGGCAGTGGGTGAAACCATCGAACGACATGTTGATGACTTATGATGTTACAAGCAATGAATGTATTCCTGTTGTGGCTACAACCAAAGTCCGCCCTAAGAATTCTTCATGTAAGTAAACAGCTTTTCCTGAATATTTATTTTATTTCTGTTTGGGGAAGGAAGGGGAGGGTACTGTGGATATATTATTTATTTATTTATTTATTTATTTATTTATTTATTTATTTATTTATTTATTTATTTATTTATTTATTTAAGTTCTTGAATGGCACGTTAATTCGATTGTTTACCACTTGATTTATACTATTTATATGAGGTTATAGGTGCTAAGTTCATTAAAATATATAATGAAGATGGTAATCCACACCAACAGAACATTATTTTTTATTGAAGCACAAGTTTTTCGAAAAAACATAACTCAGTACACTTTTAGCCTGCTCCAGCATAACATGTTGACCTTCGGAGCACCATGAACTTTCACGCAAATCTCTTTTCCAAACAATAGCTCTCAAGGATAAAAACACTGCACTTAGCTCAACATGAATGTAATCACAAGGAACTAAACATTGATGATAATTATTATTCTTGTTTCGGTGACCGATAGCCTCCACGGAAGTAAAAGTTTTCACAAACGACTAACAGCCGCTCGTGAAACTTAGATTCCCTTGAAAACAGGTAATTGTGGTATCTTCCAACTCAAAAGTTGTTTATTTATTAGACCACCAAACGCCGATATCGATCTAAAATATGGCGTCATTTCCTGGAGAGATATTGTCTCATATATATCACAATTACAAATATCGGAAACTGTTTACTGGCCATTCTGTGCTATCCAACAAGGTAGCCTATAGAGTAATATCTAATTACAAGTTCTTAATTTCATCTTCATTCATGGATTTGATATTTGTTCAACAATTATTATAGCGAAATTGTGATAATTCACTCATCGTCGCCTGCGTGCTAGAACATTGTATATCCCAGGGGACACGGAACATTATAACACTCAGTCGACATCTGTATATTCTTAGATTATTGACAGGAGATATCCATATAATGTATAAAACGTTCATGGTTCATACTGTGTTTATTTGTCAAACGATGTGCATCGATAACACTTCTGAAACGTTAAGAAACGTTTTTCAACATCTGACAAAAATCTGGAACAAGAGTATACCTTTTTGTAACAGATTAGATTGAACCAAATGATAAAATCGAAAATCCAGCCTTTCTTTGAGTGCAAATCGGGTGACAACCAACAAAAGTAAGACAATCCAGCAAGAATTTACGTTGAAATCAAATGGTCAAAGAACAGATTCAAATTTGACAGAAACTTAGCGGAAGCATGTGATCTGATGCGTTTAACATTATATTCTCTTTACAGATATAGCTTCACAATATTATATTTTCATAGATTTTGAGTATGGTGTACGTGACGATAGAGTTTTTATCCCGCCATCTACATGCTTTGAACAACCTAACGTAAGTACTTGATAAATATATATTATCACCATAGGGTGTGTGTCCAAGAATTCGGATCAAGTCGAATTGAAAGAGTTCATGGAGGTTAAACTGTACATTTGATAATTCCCCTTAATGCCCACAACAATGTCCAATCTCCCGTTTCTAAAAAGGTGACACAAATAGATTTGTATTATTTTATTTCCATTGGTTTACAGATACATCATGTTATAACAATGAGACGAGTTTTATTCTTTGTAGCGTTTTGATGTAGTTATTTCTGTTGTTTGTTTAGGTTTTGGTCCGATATTTGTCATTTTCGATATTGTTTTTGGGCTGTCGAATTTTTATGGGAAATCTGTATTTCTGTTTGTTTTATTGTATAAATGCTGTTACAAAAGATGGAATTGTTCCCTTGAGCAATGTGTAGTTTTGTGCGAGAGTCTACAGATTAAGTGGGGACTTTTTGTGATAAGTTTGCAGCATATGAAGGTCATGACATCCATTTTTAATTTCGATATTTTTTCACTACTGTTGCAACTTGTGCTTCGAGTTCTTTCTGTATTCCATGTACGTCAGTAGCGTCTGGTTCCATTGTCCTGATTACACCTCTGTTGTTATTTGCTTTGCATTGCTCCGGAGCCTAGCCTTTTTACATTCTTGACAGTGCCTGCATTTCCTTCAATAGTCTTTTCTAAGGCAAAAGCTTTAATATCAGCTGCCTTTTTAATTGAGTCGCCTGCATCTTTTATGATAAGTTTTGCCCATTTATTCAAATGGCACTTAATGGCACATATATATATATTTATGTGTGTGTGTGCTGTTACATGTATGTGCTGTTACATGTATGTACACTTGCCATATACGAACTTACGAACTGCGCCACTTACTGATATTATATTATGAATCTGCAAACTAGTGTATTGACTTTGCCAACACGTAAGTTGATCGTCGCATGATTAATCAAAAATAAAAATCAGTCTGTGTACTTTGGCATCAACAACAAGAAGCAGCAACCAACCAATGGTTTAAACAGCCCTACTCATTG
Source organism: Pictodentalium vernedei (assembly GCA_031216915.1). Classification (NCBI taxonomy): domain Eukaryota; kingdom Metazoa; phylum Mollusca; class Scaphopoda; order Dentaliida; family Dentaliidae; genus Pictodentalium; species Pictodentalium vernedei. Next base: position 876,322,582 of record CM062297.1, on the reverse strand, counting down.
AACCGTACTTTTCCATCCTCATGAAATGAAATTGTTTAAGGGAGACGATACTTATAAGCATACGCTTACGTTTGAATCCCGTCTTGTATAGTTTTTTTTTTACATCCCATGTTATATTATACACGGTGTACATTACCTATGTGGATAGCCTGTTTGATGTATATAATTAAAGGTGTGATTAATCAATAAATATTGTTTAAACCAAATGGCACTTAATGCGGCAGCATGCCCTCCATTTGTCATAGTACGTTGTCAAATGACGAGAAAGTGTCCCAGTCAGCCTTTGAAGTTGAAATGGAAAATTCAAATTAGAAGCCTATTTTCTCTTCTTTCTTTCAACCCACGAGGGTACTTTCCTTTGACCTACACTCAAGAAATTTGGCACACCTGCCTGATATTGGTTTTATGCTACGCACTCGTTTTCAAATTTTCAAACTGTATCCAAAACAGCCGTATTTCTTCACTTTTTTACAATAATTTTACTTCTAGTCTCATACAATGCTCATTCTCCTGAAGTTTAGGGATTATAATGTTCGATACAACTGCGTTGTTATCTACGGGGAATTATCGTCCGATATTGCCGAACTGATCAGTGAGGGCATAAAAGTGTTTATAGTCGAAAAATGATAATTCGTCCGATTTTCATAAAGAAGACAGCGTTATTTTCTTTGTTTCGCTTGTTTTCGATATACCGCCATTTATCACGTTATTGCGTCAATAGATGAATAGCAATTTCTGGCATTTCCAAAAGAAAGCGTCCAAACGGTGGCACGGATTGTTTCGTAATTCCTCATAGTAATGAAACGTCACAGAGTGTTTTTTTTTTTGTTCGGACAATAGTCCTGGTGGACGGATGTTGTGGATTGCCATATTTTCACATTTCTGAGTAACTTGTATAGCTGTAAAATAGCAAAAGTAAATTTTCTTTTTCATGTTTTTGACTTCTGCCATTTTTACGTTTTTACGTCACTCGACTTTTTCAGTTGAACCCTTTACCTAACATGAAAAGCAGACGACACTTGCAAACACAATACACTTTTCAACCAAATAACTCCAAAAACACGCATATTTGTTTCTTACATAAGCAACAGATTGAAATCGTTAAGACATTATTATTCCAGTAGAGAATTAAAATCACGTTGCTGATGAGGTTATAATTCTGACGTTTTGACGAAAAAAAACGTATTGTTTGAAAAATTACGATCTGTCATATCCACAAAGACAATAGAGTGCCAGAAGTACACATTACTCAACCGCAATCCCGTCCTTATTACAGGGCTTTCTACAGGGCTTTTTAACTGGTTGAGTGCTAGAAGCCACTATCAGAGCTTTAATATGAAGAACAGTTACCCCGGCCTAAAATTGTCATATTCTGTGGATGTGCTTCATATTATCTTAGAAGTGAAATTACTTAGTCTATATGGGTTTGTCTTGTTCCAATTTATGCGAGTGTGACTCTTGACACTCTCCCATAAATTGTAACAAGGCAAAGACACGTAAACAAATTTTGATGACCAAAAATAACTTAGCACTCTACCAGATAATAGAGCATCACAATCAAACAGAAACACAAAGTCAACCATTCCCTCAACAACCGACAAAACATCAAAAACAAAACACACGCAAGACTAAACAAACAATTTATCGCAAAAAAGTAAAAATCACAGTCCTAAACCTGAACAAAAAAGGAGTCACGTAAATACAAACCAAAACAACAACAAGATGCCAGCAAGAAAATCTGAGAGTCAGAGGAGAGGGCAACTAAAAGATCAGAACCCCCCCCCCCCCCCCGAAAAAAAAAAGAAAATGAAACTACAGACTCCCAAAACGCCTTCAAAACGTTGAGACAAGCAACATGTTTGAAGACATCGAGGACATATCTACCGATGAGTGAATCAATGACACACTCTTGATTAAAATACGCCTGAATTTTCTTAGCATAGCCCCGCCCACGCACAAATACGGGGCAATTAGTGCCATACGTCTACCATCCATATCACCAACCAAACATGGATCACACAACTAATAATGTAATACCATGGAAATGTCGAAGTTTTAGAGTAAACTTTAATGAATTGGTCCTTCTATGTCAAAAATATAAATGTTGCTTGTTTGCCTACAGGAAACCCTTTTAAAGAAGCCTGGAGTTCAGGATTATTCAGCTTTTGTGCATTACACTTCGTATAATGCCTGGGCAGATGATAATGACCTTCATGTTCGTGGAATGTCTCTCGTAGTTAGAGGAGACATTATTGTATGCCTTTACAAACAACTTAGAGGCTGTTGCAGGGGCCGAGGTGGCTCCGTAGGTAAAGGAGCAGGCTGCAAACCGAATGGTCTTCGGTTCAAATCCTCCTGCGGCAGCCACGTTGTGTCCTTGGGCAAGACACTTGACCCCCATTGTCCACGTGTGATCACGGTGGCGTTGTGTACTGACGGGTACTGCACGTCAATGGTGCACTTCTCGTTGCTCGGTGGTTCTGTCCGAGTACTCCGGCTTTCCCTACTCGTAAAACTGTCGTGGTCATGCTTAGCCATAGTGCAGCAATATGTGACCTTAGACACCAATAAATGAACAAATAAATAAACAAATAAATAACAGGATCTTGCGGTGCGCCGAACTTTAGATAAGGCAGCTGCGTTGTGTACTATTTACTTTTCACCAGGTACACCCCTGCGACTGAATGATCTCGGGCTACTGATTCACCAACTCCCAACTCCATATATTTTGTTGGGTGATTTTAAAGCACATAGCACATAGATGTAAAATGTAAAACTGTGGAATAATTTATTACAAAATAATACTTGTGTTTGTTAAATGGTGGGACTGACACTTATCTGCATCCCGCATCTAGTTCGTACACATCAATCGTTCTTACAATTGCATGCCCTTCTTTCTTCCTCTACGTTTCCTGGAAGGTAGAAGATGACTTGTGCGGGAGTGACCACTTTCCAATTCTGTTGGAGAGTGTAGTTCTAGTAGACTAGAGAGGGTGCCCCAGTGGAACTTCAAAACGGCTGACAGGGACACTTTTTGGTCGCCTTGTTCTGAAGGCATCACACAGGGGAAATGTGAGGAAAGAGCTGACCAAATCGAACAATTCACTAAAGAGTTGCTTGATATGCAAACACAGTCATTCATGAAACCTCAACAAATACAATACGTTTCACAAAACCATGGTTTGATACTGAGAGCAAACAGGCTATAGAGTCACCAGCCATATATATTTGGAACAAACTGTGTATAAATCGGACAAAAACAAGGCGACTTTTAAAACAAAAACAAAAAAAATTGGGAAACTCATGTCTCTAATCTTAACCAATACACACCCATCAATAACATATGGAAAGTGAGTAAACAAAATTAAAGGTAAAGAAACAAAATCAAATGCAAAACAACTGGAAGATAGCAACACATTCATTACATCAAAAAAAAAAACAAGTAATATCAAACAAATTGGCCTCAACATTCGTCATCTAAAAATTGTAATCCGGCGTTCGTCAAAGTTAAAAAAAGACAGGACAAAACGTAAATTTAATTCTGACAATTTGGAGGTTTACATTGAACCATTCTGCACGGGGGAGCTAAATAACCCTTTGCATAAAAAGCAAAGGATACTGCCACTAGACCCGATGAAATACATTATCGAGTTTTAAAACATCTGTCTCAAAACTCACTTGAAATTTGCTATCAATTTTAATGTCATATTGCAGACTGGCCAATTTATACTCTCCTGGCGAAAAGCAACGATTATTCCCAATCCAAAGCCTGATAAAGATCACAGCAACCCAAACAATTATCGACGTCATTGCTTTAAGAACTTGTCTTTGTAGAATCATGGAACTGATGACCAATGGTCGACTTGCCTGGTTTCTGGAATCGATCAATCAACTTGAGAATGTTCAGTGCGGTTTCAGAAGCCAGAGATGTGTTGTAGATCATTTGATTCCACTTGAAACACTTATTCGAAACGCCTTCGCCAGAAGAGAGCATGTGGTCATCATCTTCTTTGACCTGGAAAAGGCATATGACACAATACGGACGTAGGGGATTTTAAAATATATTTTTTAATATTGGGGTGGGAGGGCGTATGCCTCTTTTTATTGAAAACTTTTCAAAGGACCGACAATTTCACCTTCGCGTTGGATTCTACAATATCTGACCCACACGAGTAAGATGTAGGAGTTCCCCAGGGGAGTATTTTGATCAGTCACTTTTTTGTCTGTAAAAATTTATAGCATTATTGACGCGATTGAGAATATGTTGGATTTTTCATTGTGTGCTGATTGACTTTTTAATCTGCTATAGCAGCAAAAATATGAATGCTATAGAACCCAAATTTCCGCTTTGCTTAAATAAAATTAACAAATGAGCCACAGAAAATGGTTCTCCAAGATAAAAACTAGTTATGTACATATTTATAAACTTCGAGAAAGATCACCTCGACCCGGAGTTGAAAATGGATGAGGGTACAATTAAGGTTGTAAAGGAAGTGAAACTCTTTGGTTTATTGTTTGATAAAACCACCTAACTGTGAGATGCAAAACAGAAACGAATCTGCTCAATGTGGTTGGTAGCACTGATTGGGATTGATAAAACCAACTAACAGTGAGACCTAAAAAAAGAACTGAATCTCCTCAATGTGGTTGGTAGCACTGATTGGGATTGATAAAACCAACTTACAGTGAGATGTAAAAATTAACTGAATCACCTCAATGTGGTTGGTAGCACTGATTGGGGTGGGGCTGTTGAAAAACATTACTTATTCTATATAGATCCAGATACATCACGGCAGTGTGGTTTACTATTCTATAAGAAAGTCCTTCCTCAAACCACTGGAGGCAATTCATCATATTGGTATTATAATCTGCTTGGGTGCATTTAAAACGTCACCAGTTGATTCAATGCTTGTCGAAGCAAATGAGCCTTCTCTCGAGAAGAACAGAATTTAACTGTCACTCCTGTGTCTCAGATCCTCAAAATGTTAACTTTTTTAACCGACACCAGAAACATATAATTAAGCCCCATATGGAGTCTGCCGTGCTTGAATCTGATTCTAACAGAGACACGTGAACCACATATTCCTCTTTGGCATCTTAGGAAACCTAAAGTTTGTTAACCCTTACCAAACACAGAGAATATCAAAATTTATTATTTTAATTACTATTTTTTTTTTTTTCAAGAAAATTCAACAAAACCGTATCAATCTCGTTCCAGTGAAGGGTCACATGATAAAGTTTTGTTGAATATTTTGAAATAATTATTTTTTTTCTCAAATTCCCAGTTTAAAAATTACACGGGCGGATGTGGGCGATTCATTAGGTAAAGGGTTAAGACCTTGCTTCTTCCGAAAAGTTAAGAGACACATTCTTTGGAGTTTAAACAAAAATATGCTGTGATAAAGTTCAACTATAGTGCATGTACAAGGATCTATACAGATGGATCTAAAGATGGTGACAAAGTTTCTTCAACCGTTGTCATCATATCACCTCAGTCCGAATACAACAAATAAAAGTTATATTTTCACAGCTACAGTAGAATCGTTACACCTTACGCTTGAATACATCGAAAATGTTCAGGAAAGGAAGTCTATTGTATTTTTAAATCTCTTTAACAACTACTATGAATTGCATTCAGTGGGTTGAGGAACGACTTTACTCAAACCCAAGTTGAAGAATCCCCTCATTTTGGAACATCGTGAGAAGTAAAATACTCTCATGCCTGCCCAATACAATATCGTATTTTGCTGATTATCTGGACATGTAGGTATCTCCGGTAACACCGTAGCAGATAGTGCAGCAAAACAAGTTGTAACCAAGCATGTCATCGATTTAAAAATTCCATTCAGTAATTTTAAACCACATGTCAATAACTACATCAAATCGGTGTGGCAGTCGGATTGGGAATGGAACCAGAAATAACCTCCATCACTTCCGACCAAATAGTTTGATCACTAATCGTCTAGTAACCTTTTGTAGAAACGATTATGTAGTTTTCACGCGATGTCATATTGGTCATACAAGTCTAACACACTACTTTTTGTTAGAGGGTAATAAACAACCAGAATGTGTCCCTTGTCAACAAGTGTTTACAGTGGAACAAATTATTTTACACTGTACTGAATGTACTCATGCCAGAGAGCAGTACTTCACTACAGCATCCCTGGGAGATCTATTCACCATACAAGCCCGCACACTTTGTTTCTATTTCAGAAAGAAATCAATCTTTTTAATGAATTTGAAAACTGTTTTTATTCTTTTAATCTGGACTCTTCAAGTGTCAAATCATCAAGTTGGTTTATAAAGAATTCACTTTTTTGTATCTTTACTCATTACTGTTCACACCATTCTTGTTTTTGACATTTAAAATGCATTCATTTTCTATTTTTATTCACTCCTTTTATTTTTTAGATGTACCGTTTTCTCACCCCGACATGGCTATAGTTGTTAATATGGCGTTAAGCATTATTAAATATATAAATAGACGGTAATTAATTTAAACCTGTAGGCGTATTGGTGTTGAATCATAATCATCGTCGAATTTACACCTTTAATGTCTGTTCAGCTACCTAAAATATCTTGACCACCATCCGAGCGACCACTAATTTATTTCATTATGTTCTTTTAAAATATGGTTTCCGAGCCATGCTCTGCGAGCTTCCTAATTATGGGATTTCCCTTTCTCTTTCAACGTCAACAACCAGCAAGAAGCTCAATAGGTTTAGTTCTGGGCCTGCCTACTGTAGTTAAAACTAGAAGTCCTGTCGCGAACTGTGCGCTTACCTAGGCTTAATTGCGTGTAGGAATGGTTCTCCTGGTTACTCACAGCAAACACAGGCAATGTTTCTGCGAATTGGCTGAAACATTACTTGTGCGCAGGCCATATTTACAGAATTTGATAGCTTTACTATGGTCATAACACGTACATTAACGCGCAGATCGACGTGCCATTTGTGCGCATTTCATGACAGGACTTCTAGTTTTAACCGTCCCTCTGTTATTCACGCACTCCCTCCTCACGTAACATCAACAATCACAACAATATATACACATGCCTCTTTAGTATTAACAGTTCATCGCATGGAGAGAAGAAAATAATAACTATTGGGTTATGTATATACTTACATTACATCCTGTAATAAGCATCACCAACCACTCAAGAACAGAGTAGCCGTCTAGGTCACAATTTATGCCACCTTTCCAGTGCTTAATGGAGGCCAACATCTCAATGAATAAACATTAAACGAGATGGCAAGAAATTATGAATTACAATTAGATGCACTGACCTGAAGCAAGCTCCGGGGGCGCGGTGGCCTTGCGGTAACCGGTTCTCGTCAGATCACCGAAATTAAGCAACGTCGAGCCCGGTTAGTCCTCGGATGGGTGACCGTCTGGGCGATCGATTCGGACTCCCGCGTGTGTCCTTGGTCACGGCACTTAAGCCCGATTGTCCACATCTAGGCACGATGACGGCGTGCACTAAGGCGTCCTGCAGTTGATGGTATGTATGCCTTCAACCAATCTAAACCTGCCTGAGCTGCAGTGCGGAGTTACGATTTTGGGGAGCTGGCAGCTGCTCGTTGTTGCTCGGTGGTTCTCTCCGGGTACACCGGCTTCCTCCACCCGTAAAACTGTCAAGATCATGATTAACCATTGTGCATAAGGATGTGACGTTACCTTAAACACCAATAAATAAATAAATAAATAAATAAATAAATAAATAAATAAATAAATAAATAAATAAATAAACAAATATGAAGCAAGCCCCGATTGTAAAGTGGACAATAATGGACAACTAGAGGCAGCGAAGAAGATAAATTGACATGTCTTACTTTCACATTTTACATTTGACCTTACGATTTTTATTCCATCGATAGGAAACTTAATCTCAGTAGCCCACGTAGAGCTCTATATTAAGGCTTACTGCACGTGGATAGTGCAATTTTCTTCAACCATTGCTACAGTTAAAACTAGAAGTCCTGTCATGAAATGCGCACAAATAGCACGTTGATATGCGCGTTAATGTGCGCGTTATGGCTGAAATAAAGCTGTCATATTCTGTACATATGGCCTGTACACAGGCAATGTTTCTGCCAATGGACCTCCGGGTAACCCGGAGGTCCATTGGCAGAAACATTGCATGATTTTGCCATGAGTAACCAGGAGAACCTGCCGTGCTTTGGATGCCATTTGATATGGCAATTGCGCGCAATTCCAACGCGCAATTAAGCCTAGATAAGCGCACTATTCGTGACAGGACTTCTAGTTTTAACTGTAACTCCAGCTTCATCCTCCGATAAAACAGTCCAACACGAGGTGACCCTAGCTGTCGAAAGTGTCGTTAAACCATAATACAAACAATTCATGTAGTTTATGCACTTCTTTCTATATTTATTTATTGGTGCTTAACCCTTTACCTAGCATGAAAAGCAGACGACACTTGCAAAACAAATTCCTGAATAACTATTTTTTTTGTCTCAAAAACACAGGTCATGACCCTCGTTAGAACAAGCTCAAAGAAAATGAAAAAATAATGAAAATTAATTGACGATTTTTGAGAATAGCGCTGGCCGCTGTTGGCCGTTACGTGGGATAAGAAGTTAATGCCACAGCATGGCTTTATCGGGGCGAGACACAGTGGAAAATATAAGTTTTTCAGTTACGAAGTAAAATTATCAATTAAAAGAAGTACAATAAAATGTCTAAGGCAGGAGTAGTTTCAGTAGTAACAACAGATGACGCGATAATACACTGTAATCCTTATATACGCCTGAAACTTAATTACGCACCCCCTGTTTTCTCGCAGTGGTGTTAATAGAGACTGTCATTACTTTCATGCTATCTTTAAGATGGCCAAACGTGATTGTTTGCGGAAAGGAAGGTCTATTAACAAATGAAAGACAAGACAATGATGAAAATGTTCAGTATTTTAATGGAGTTAATTACATATATCTTTCACTACTGTTTTTGATGAGAAAATGTTCTCTCGACAGGTATGGTACTGGGACGGTCCATGATGAAACAATGCCGGCAATTACTGACAAAAAATGCAACTTGTGATCTCCTGAACACAATATCAGTGTCTGACGTCAGTAGTATTAATAACGTTCCCGCATAACAGCATAAACTCTACGCCTAATGCTACCAGTGAGCCTTCTGATACAGTCCAGAGGCAACTGCTCTCACTCCTCATGCAAAGCAGCTCCCAAATCGGACAAATTCTGTACTGGCGCATCCATTGCTTGTACACGACGTCGAAGAACGTCCCAGATGTGTTCTAAAGGATTCAAATCGGGGCTCATTTCAGGCCAATATACTGTTGTTATGAAGGAATGCTCTCACAGCATGGGGACGATGTGACCTTGCATTGCCGTTCATGAAAATAGGGTGAGTAGACAACGGTTGGTTGTCAAAATGAGACACGACAACCGGATTAAGAAATCCCGGATCTACTGATGACCACTGAGATCCCTACGTACAGTCACCATATCAGGTTCTCAATCATGAGAGAGACATCCCCAGATCGTTACTACTCCTCCATCGTAAGCAGTATTTCTATGCCTCCACACTCTCGTGCGAGAATCTGCAACGTGAAACTGGAACCTACTATCGTCTGACCAATGGACTCTCATCCATGTCCTGAGATTCCAATGTTGTCGTACCATACACCACTGCAAACGTTGTCTTTGGTACTGATCGGACAGAGCTGGAAGCTTGATAGCCATTCTGGACCTTTGGCCAGTGCTTTGAGACGGTTTTGAACAGTTATGTTGCGCAAACGCCTGATGGGTGCCAGGGGAGTTTTACAACTCCACTTGAAGCAAAGGGTTCAAACCTAACCAGGCGTGCCAAACTCCGATCTTGCCGAGGAAAAGATCTTTGGGGATTGTCCAGGCCTTGGTCGGTCTGCATGCCAACGATTTGCCATCTTAGTGCCTCTGACAGTCTCCATCTTGCCATGTCAAAATTTACTGACAAAATTATTTATTTATTGGTGCTAACGCCACATCAGCAGCTAAGACTATATCGCGGCGAGAAAACAGTGCTATGAAAAAAGTCATCAATTATGAAGTAAAAGGTTGAATAAAAATAACAAATAACCACAACAGACATGTCGAAGACAAGAATGATTAGAACAACAATGAACAATGAGATAAGTGAATAATATGTAAATCAACCTGAGGAATTGAGACTTGATGAGTCGAGATTAAAAGAATAAAAACAATTTTCAAATTTTGTAAAAAGGTTGTTTACTTTCAGAAATGATACAATTTTCTGTGGGATAGTATTATAAAACAGATCTCTAAGGGATCCAACTGTGAAGTACTGAACTCTCACAAGATTAAAATCGGCATAATTTTAAAAAATATGTGTTCCACCGACAACACCTTCTGGCAGCTAACACACTCTCGTCGCACAGTATCCTCCAACAAAAAGGAATATGTTAGTCTTGTATGTCCAATATGGCATCGCGTCAAAACTACAAGATCCTTTCTACAAAGGTTTCTAGAAGGGTAGTGATCATTAGGGGTTGGTCGGAAGCCATGGGGCTTGTTATTTGTCGCCCCATCCCATTCCGCCTGCCACATAGATTTGATGTAATTATTGATATGTGGTTTAAAATCACTGAATGGAATATCAAAGTCAGTGGGAGGCTTAGTTAAAGCCTGTTTTTTCTACTCTGTCTGCTCTGGTGTTACCAGTGATACCTACACGTCCCTTTCACCAGCAAAACACGTTATCATATCGCTCAGACATGGGAGCTGTTAACTTCTCACGAAGTTCCAAAATGAGAGAGTTCGTCAACTTGGGGTTGAGTAAAGCAAGTAAAGAGGAAAGAGAGTCAGAAAAATAATCGATTTCTTTTCCTGTAAATTCTCGATGTGTTCAAATGCGAGTTGTATAGCTTTTACTTCAGCTGTGAAAATAGAACTCTGATTCGGTATTCTGACTGAGGTGATATGATCACCAGTAACAGCAGCTGATGATACTTTGTCACCATCTTTAGATCCATCTGTATAGATCCTTGTATATGTACTATATTTGGACTTTATTTCGGCATATTTTTGTTTGAACTGCAAGGAATTGGTATCCGTTTTTTGGTAGTAGCAAGGTCCAAAATAACTGTAGGTTTTTAAGATGCCAAGGAGGAATATGTGATTTGCGGTTTTCTTTTATATAATCAGAATTAATTTTGGCAGACGCAATGTGGGGTTTAATTATAATTCCCAATGGAGGTATATGTTTTTGGGGGCGGTTAAAAAATTCAACATTTTGAGGTTCTGAAACACAATTGTAAGCAGGATTTGATTTATTAGCCAAAAGTTTAGATACATATTGAAGCGACAGTTTAATTTGACGCTTCTCAAGAGAAGGCTCCTCAGTTTCAACAAGCATTGAATCTATTGGTGATGTTCAAAATGTCCCTAGACTGATTCTAATGCCACTATTATGAATCGCATCAAGTGGCTTGAGATACGACTTCCTTATCTCAAGATAAACCACACAACCGTAAACCACACAACCGTAATCTAATTTAGATCTAACGAGTGATCTATACAGACGAAGGAATGTTTTTTGTTAAGCACCCTAATCAGAGCTACCAACAACCTTCAGGAGGTTCAACGTTCTCTCACATTTAACTTTCAATTGTTTTATGTGAGAAGTGAAATTCAGTTTGCTGTCTAGTAACAAACCTAAGAATTTCACTTCTTTTACAAGTTTAATGGTATTTCCATCCCTTTTCAACTCTGGATCAAAATGATGCTTCCGGAGCTTACAGAAATTAACGCAATTAATTTAGTCTTGTTTTCTGTAGCCCATTTCTGGATTCTGTTTAAACACAGCTGAAGTTTGCGCTCGATAGCATTCATATTTTTACTGCTATAACAGATTTAAAAATCATCAACATACAATGACGAATCTACCATATTCTCAATTGCATCGATGATACTATTAATTTTAACCGAAAACGGGGTTACGGACAAAATACTACCCTGAGGAACCACAAAATCCTGCTCGTGAGGATCAGATAACGTTGACCCAACACGAACCTGAAATTGACGGTCCTTTAAAAAGTCTTCAATAAAAAGGGGCATACGCCCTCTCAACGCCATGTTAAAAAGATTTTTTAAAATCCCATACGTCCACGTTGTATCATATGCCTTCTCCAGATCAAAGAAGATGGCGAATCCTACTTTAATGGTCGTAGGTGGTTGTGATGAATGGAAAGTCAAAATGTAGGTATTTGTTGCTATAAATGCGCCATCCTTTTTTATTTTTATTCTTGTGATATCAGTGATTCCCTGTGATTTTAACTCTTGATTGATTTCCAGTTCATCGATGCCTGATAGTTCTCTAGTTCTTACAACACCTTTGCTGCTATTTAATCTTTCATGTGGAACGGCTTTGAGTACCATATCCATATTTTTTCCAATTCCTAATAAATTAATAGCCTGAAATTATGATGCACATTCTACCAGCAAGGCTCTTGTTCTAATTTTGTGTAACATTTTCACCGTGCCAGCTATTCCTTTTATTGTTTTTTCGAGGGCAAACGGGTTAATGTCTTAGGATTTTTTTCCTTCTTGTGTCGCACGAATAATAATAAATTTTGGCCAGTTTATTTTAATATTAAGGGGTTCTAAATCCGTATCTGAGTCAAAGTCAGTATTTGTTTTATTTTCACGACCTCGTTTTGTTTGTTTTTTTGTTGGTATATCCATGTTTTGGTTTTTGTTCAATTCATCACTTCATGCCTCCCATCCTTACTTCGAGCCCAACTTAGGGGGTATACGCCAGCCTAACAAGAGGTGGTGACAAAACCAGAAGTACATGAAGAGCATGCTCCCTGGACGTTGATGCTAATGCATACCGCCAGGAGATTGACCCGTAGAGTGTTTGGGAAGTGCCACGTCGTGGTGGCCATTCAACCAATCAGTTTGTAAAACTTGTGTTATGACAATGGCTACGGAGAATTGAAGCAGACAGCGCAACAAAACAGTGTATTTTAAAAAGGTAAAAATAACATTGAAAGTCAACACTCCATATCTTTGAGAAAACTGAATTAAAAGAAATGACTGATTGAATGACCACCCAATGCCCCCGACGTGACACCCGGTATTTTTGCGGCTGGGGGCTCTCGATTGGTCAGAACGGGCCGTCCGACCATCCATCTACTCCCGAAGTTGGAGCTGAAGCAGTGTATTGAACAGGTACTTCCGTGATAGAGGTCAGGGCCAAAGCAAGGTTTATGACCTGATCTCCATCCTGGAGATTTGTCCTAACCGGGACCCAGTCTGTTCTCAACTGCCAGGATTCCTTCCTCCGGGGCCTTCGGAACGCATCGGGAGAACATGGTGCCTGCAAGATGGTATTAGCAGGATTGACCATTTCGGTCCGGGCGGGGCTGCGTATTACCATATTCCCCAGCAAACCAGCCCAATTGAGCAAACCTGCTAATTAGAAAACCAGCAATCCTGCCCAATTGAGCAGGCCGTCCCCTATCCTCCACCTGAGGACCCGCCTTGTAGTGGATGGTCAAACCCACCCCTAGGTAATGACAAAAGAAGTGACAATTTTTTTTTGTTTTGTTTTATACCCAGATATTGCATGTGGATGATAGTGTTTTTTGTAACATTCGTGGGTAGAATGCTTCACGTGGACGCGGGGATGTATTTGGGGTAAGCTATCAACCAGAAACATCATGTTTCACGAGATGAAATATACTGCAGGACAGAACAATCATTGAAACCAATAATTAGTAACAGCAACTTCACTGCCACGAAACATCTCAGGGAGTGCTTAATTAAGTTCCAGGTGTTTAGTTCATCCTGATGATTTGAAACCTGAGTCTTGTTTAAAAAATGAAAACAATTTAAAAATTTATTCAAAAGGTTGAGTACTAAAAGTGTCCTTAAATACAAATAGAATTTTGTTTTCTGAATATCATATTGATATCACAATGTGGAGAATCACCAGCACGACGAGTAGAGAGGCAATCCTCACTGACTACTAAGTTGCGCGGTTCCCGCGCGGTTCCATATTAATGAGTAGTAATACAAGAAAAGTGAAAACGTATAAATTAATACGGTGATTTTTAAACTTTTACTCTGAAAGTTCTACAGAACGTTGGCGGCCTTCTAAAAAATGTCTACGCCATGTTAAAAATACCTTAAAATCCCACACTTTCACGTTGTATCATGCCTTTTTCAGGTCAAAGAAGATGGCGATCTCATGTTCTTTTCTGGCGAAGGCATTTCGTATAAACGTTTCTAGTCGGACCAAATGATCGAAAGTACTTTTCTGGTTTCTGAAGCCACATTGAACATTCGCAGATTGTTCGATTCCAGAAATCAGACAAGTCGATCATTGATCATCCTTTCCATGGTTTTACACAGACAACTTGTTAGTGCAGTAGGTCTGTAATTGCGTGGGTAACAATGGTCTTTATAGGGCTTTGGAAAAGGAATAATTGTTGCTTTTCGCCAAGAAGGTTGAAAATGGCTAGTCAACCATATTTAATTAAAAATTGGCAATGAAAGTTCAAGAGATGATTGTAGCAGCTGTTTTAAAATTTAATAATGTATTTCAGCGTGTCCAGTGGCAGTATCCTTTGCTTTATCTAAAGAGTTATTTAACTCTTCCATAGAGAAAGGTTCGTTGTAATGCTCTAAATTTTCCGAGGTAAATTTGTTCTTTTGTTTTTCCTGTTGTTTTTTAATCTTAACGAATTCCTGATTACAATTTTCAGACGATGACTGTTTCAAAAATGTTGAGGCCAATTTGGCTGATATTAATGTGTTCGATGTAACTAGTGTGTTGTTATTTTCCAGGTGTTGTACAGCTGATTTTGATTATTTTCCTTTAATTTTTTTTAATCATTTTCAAAATTGTGTTGATGGGGATTTTGGTTAAGCTTGGAAATATAAGTTTCCAAGAACTTTTTTTATGGGTCGTCTTGTTTTGGCCAGATTTATATGCAGTTTGTTCAAATTATGTGTGGTTGGAGAATTATAAACTTTTCTTGATATCTTCTACATCCTGTTTGAAGTCGGTGTCAAACCATTGTTTTGTGTAACGTTTTGGATTTGCCGAGGTTTTAGGAATGATATTGTTTCCAATGTCAATCAACTCATTATTGAAATGTTCTATTTGGTCCATTGGCTGAAACATTGCACGTGCATATGATATGTACATAATTTGATAGCCTTACTATGGTCATAATGCATAGATTAACGCGCTGATCGACGTGCTATTTGTGCGCATTTCATGTTAGGACTTCTAGTTTTAACTGTATTACCAGCTTAGAGTGATTTTGGTGGCTGGGAAATGCCAATATGTGTATTTGTTTTTTTATGACAGATTCCTGTTTTTAATGTCTATATTTTTAACATCTGTTACACCCTGAAGTTCTAGTTCTTTGCATATATCAAGTACACCTATGCCAGTGAGTTTTTTGGCTGTTATTGAGGGTTTTATGAGGGAAAGCATTCACCACCATATCTGCAAGTTTATTTATATTTAATAAATTTCTTGTCTGGGCTTCTTTATTACATTGGATTAGTAGAGGAGCAGTTCTAAGCTTGATAACATTTTGTATTGTGCTAGAAATTTCATTTATAGCTTTTCCAGGACAAATGGATTGATATTGTTGACAGCCCTTTTCCCCTCGTCAGCTGCACAAAATATGACACATTTCAGGCATTGTTTTATATTTGCTGTAATATCAGACTCAGAATCCGATAAAAATAAGTCACGAGCTCGCTCTTGTTTTTTTTTGTATGGTATGCCATAGAGGTCTTTTTAATATAACGCTTCTACCCATGACTCCTACTCTTACTCAGAGCCCAACTCGGAGGTTAATGTCGCGGATATCCACCAAACGGCACTGGAAGTACATAATGCAGTATACTCGACCAGCGTTTGATGGAAATGCATAGCCGCTGGCCTATTGGCCCGTCGAGTGTGTGTAGCGCCAGGTCTTCGGAAGGAGGTCATCCAACCAATTACTTTGTGAAAATAGTGCAACGAAAATTACCTCTGGTAACTAACGCAGAAAGTGCAATAAAACGGACCCTGTTGTAAAAGTTCAAAGTTTATTAAAAGTCAGTATACATTAGCAATGTTGGAATTGAGTTAAAATAAATAACTGATTGAATGACCGCCAAATGCACCCCAACGTGGCACCCTTTCTGGGTGGCTCTTGATTATCAAGAGCGCACCGACCCGTTTTCCCGTCTACTCCCGAAGTTAGGGCCAAAGCAGTGTATTGGACAAGTATCTCCAAAATGGAGACTTCTCTGGCACTTGTTTTGTCCTCAACTGCTGTGATCCCTTCCTCCTGGGCATTCGGAACGCACATCATGGGAGATCAAGGTGCCTTTGGGATGTTAAAAACAGGATAGTGCCATTTTGGTGCGGGGCTGCGTATTTGGTATTTGGGTATTCCGCAGCAAACCAGCTCAGGTGAGCAAACCTGCTAATTTTAATTCAGCAAATCCGCTCAGTTCAGCAGGCCACCCTCTATTCGCCACCCGATGACCCGCCTAGCAGGGGATGGCCACCCCCTTCTAATGTGCACTTCTTTCTATTTCGCTGATTGGTAAGAATGTGTTAAAAGCAGACTCTGTCACGCAATACAAACTATTGCATAAAAAATCAGGTAAAGGCACGAATTGTATATTTTTCTCTACAGGAGACCATGATGATAGCTGTCGGTTAACAAATCAGTTTAGCGGAGCTTGTAAGGAGGAAGGAAATAGCTTAAACCACATATTTCTTCTTCCTTCGCACATGCTACATTAACACTAACTGCAACAATGCAGTGAAATTATTCATGTATTTGGATATATCTATATACGTTCTGCGTTAAAAATGAAATTCATCACAAAGGTGATGTGATATTTCCAACTGAAATGAATACATCTATAGTACATATTTACAGCGCGCACATAATATATTTTTTCTTGGTCATAACCCAGTCCTTTGATTTTGAAAATTGGAGACACACATTTCAGGTGAAGCGCGGTATTGTTGGAGGGATGTGGTAAAAGCGCACTCTGCCATGCAATAAAAACTATTGTCAAACGAAAAAAACCCATCAGTTAATGGCATGGGTTGTATATTTTTCTTTTCAGGAGACCATATTGATAGCTGTTGGTTAAGAAGTCAGCTTAGCGGTGTTTGTAAAGAGATAGAGAAGAGCTTAAACCATATCTTTTGTCCTCCTTCATGCACGTAGCATCTGTTTAACGCTGTAATTGCAATATAATATATACAGTTAAAACTAGAAGTCCTGTGCGCTTATCTAGGCTTAATTGCGCGTAGGAATTGCGCGCAATTACCATATCGAATGGCATCCAAAGTACGGCAGGTTATCCTGGTTACTCATAGCAAACACAGGCAATGTTTCTGCCAATGGACCTCCAGGTCAATTGGCTGAAACATTGCTTGTGCACAGGCCATATGTACACAATTTGATTGCATTACTATGGCCAAAACGCGTATATTAACGAGCAGATCGACGAGCTATTTGTGCGGTCAAATGACAGAACTTCTAGATTTAACTGTAATACAGCGAAATTATTAATATAGTAAGATATGACTAGATACGTTCTGTGTTAAAATAAATAAATACATAACAAAGATAATGTGGTATTTCCAACTCAGATGAATACATCTATTGTATATATTTACAGTGCGTGCATAATATTTTTTCCCTGGTCATAACACAGTCCTTTGATTTTAAAAACGGAAGGCGCGCTATACACTTCTGGCTACCATTGCAAGTGAAGCGCGCCTTTGTCGAATCACAGTTCATGTTACTGCGAAGTGTAGCCTATTTTCTCTAATCTTAATTTAAAGCCCCTCAATCTTGAGTCCAATTGCGCACTATAAAAACAGGACACACTTATAAAACGATCACACCTATTTATGATCGTATTAAGTTTAGAACCCCCATTCTTACATTTCAATTTGACAATACCCGATGCCTGCGATGCCAGTTTTATGAATATTTCTACGGTGTTTCTTCTATATCTTTTATTTTCTACTTCATTTTAGGCCTTGGCGATCCCAATTTTCGAAAATGTACTCACCGCAAAAACATATTTTGAAAACGTGGTGCCGTCCTAGAAAATGCTCAACCGATTATACCCGAACGCTGAGCTGACGCCATAGAGGGACCTATTGTCAACAATCAAAATACGTCGGATTTTTTTCATGAAATTTTAATATGTTGCAGCGCTGAAAATAGAAGATTAAACGTCATTTTGACGTCACTTTGAACTCAAGTCTATTTTCCTCATTCTTAATTAAATGCTGTACATTCTTGAGTCTAATTAAGCCGTAATAATACAGGATATACTTATGAAACACGCCTTACCTATTTGAGATCATATTAAGTTAAGCATTTGTGTCATTTCAAATTTAACTTGTCCGATGTCAGCGATGCCAATATTTTCCTATACAGTTAAAACTAGAAGTCCTGTGCGCCTATCTAGGCTAACTTGCAGGTAGAAATTGCGCGCAATTGCCATATCGAATGGCATCGAAGGCACGGCAGGTTCTTCTGGTTACTCATAGCAAACACAGGCAATGTCACCCGAAGGTCCATTGGCTGAAACATTGCTTGAGCACAGCCCGTATGTTCAGAATTTGATAGCCTTACTAGGGTCATAACTCGTAGATTAATACGCAGATCGAAGTGCTATTTGTGCGCATTTCCTGACAGGACTTCTAGTTTTAACTGTATTTTCCCCATTCCTGATTAAATGCTGTACATCCTTGGGTCTAATTAGGCCGTTATAATACAGGATATACTTATGAAACATGCCATACCTATTTGTGATTATATTAAGTTAAGCATTTGTGTCATTTCAATTTATCATGCCCTATGTCAGCGATGCCATTTTTAGCCGTTGAAGTTTCGGGAATATAATCACTGCTAAAACCATATCTAAGACGGTGGTGCCATCACAGTAAATTCTGAGCTATTGTACCCGAACGCTGAGGTTGCGTCATAGAGATCATATGGTCAAAAATTAAAATTCGCCTGATTTGTTTAACATTGCAGTATGTAGTCGAGCTCAAAACAATGGAAGATACAGTACGTGGAGAGTGGATTGTAACTAAATCACCCGGGGAGTGGAGCTGACACCCAAAGTATTGTTTTCAAATTCTGTACATGTGGACAAAAACACAAGCAATTTTTCAGCCAGTAGACCTCCGGGTACAATACCGCAGGTCCATTGGCTGGAACTTTGCTTGTGCTTCTTATGCTTTGCAACAAATTTGCAATCATTACTCGAGTGGAATCTCCATTCTGCGGGTGATGTAGTGATAATACACTATCCACGTACTGTAGCTGTTTTTTTAGTCTAGTAATGCTACAGCTCATAATTCATGGTATATTGTTCACATTTTGTCCACGCATTGTATTAATTGACCTTATTATTCTCCCATGAATACATTTTAATCCATTACCCAATCCACATAGCATCAACAGTTTGGAGATTTTAGCGTTTTCCCCAATTCTTAAAAAAAAATCATGTGACTCTTCATTAGAACGACCTCAGCGAGCTCGTTCCAATGTGAAGTGGTCACATAATAAGGTTTTTTATTTTATCATATCTTTTTCTCTGCTACACGATTTGTATATTACGTGACGCATGCCTGCGGTTCGTTTAATGGTTAATTGCTCGACAGATGGAACTTACGCGTACTGCTGTCTATCTGCAAAAAGGAAAAAAATGCACGTGTGATGGCGCGCATCAGGTTCAGTCTCGCAATGCATTTTCCCCCTTTTTGGCATTCGTAAGACTCGTGGTAGACGTACTGGACTGAACCATCGTGTATCCTCGAAATAGTGAACTAAAGTTCACAACGAATATATAGAGAATGCTATGCGATCATGTGAAGAATACGAGTCCTAGTAGTTTCAGCCTCGCCACGAGTTACCCCTACAGTTTGACTTTACCAAAAAGGAAAAGACATTTGTTATTATACGGGAAAAAATATTATTTGGCTTTTCTTTAAAGGAAACGACATATGTTAAAGTACGGGAAAAAAAAGTTTGTTTTTTTATTTTCTTTCTTTGTTTCTTTCTGTGTTTCTTTGGTTCTTTCTTTCTTCTAACACTTTACATGAGTTCAATTCTCGAGAACGCTCTTACAGATTTCGTTAAAACATCGTAAGGCCATAGACGGCTATTCTTTGTCTTGACGATAAGCTTTTGACTTTGGGCGTTAACTTTCTTCTGCCAAAACCCGCCCAAAACGCCCCAAGTTTCATTAACCAATATCTCCTGGTCCGAATGGGCTAATGACCTACAATTTTCACAGATTTGTCATAAATAGACCTTTCTATGAACAACTGGTAACAAAGGTGTACCAAAATTATATTTTCTGCCAAAAGTTTCCAAAATAGACCTGAAAATCGAACATTTTAGCCTTCAATCTCGGAACTGTGAACTAGCCGAACACCAGTGATGGACTGAATGGTAACAATGTACTGTATCATTATCATAAATGCAAAAGAAATTTCAATTTTATCCACAATGTGTCCAAACTGGCTTACAAACGTGGAAAAATGAGCAATATCGTCTGGTCCGAATGGCGTAATGACCTGGACTTTTCACAGATTCGTCATAAATAAATTTTTCCATAAGCCACTGATAACTAAAGTTTACCATTTTTTGGGACCAAAATTTTTCAAAACATCAAAAATACAAATTAGGCCTGCAAATCGGAAATTTTGGCCTACAGTCTCGGTACTATGAATTATCAGAACACCAGTAATGATATGAATACTAAGAATGTAGTGTAGGATTTTCATAAATGCAAAAGAAATTTCAATTTTACTACAATGATTCCAAAATGGACGCGATCATTCTTTTAAAATACCAGAGCTCATAACTGACAAATGATGGGTTAACATATGTTACATCACTGTCCTCCGTGATCTTAGTGCAATGACTATATCCAAGGATGTTGGGCGAGCAACTGTCAGACTGTTAAACGTAATAACTCCACACAAGCAGCGTTAGCTTTGGTTGAAGACAGGTGCACCATCGACGTGCAATACGCCTTAGTACACAGCGCCAGCATGCACCCACCGGGATTAAGTGCCTCGCCAAGTACACAACGTGGTTGCCGTAGGTGAGACTCTACCCCCCCCCCCAAAAAAAAAATCCAGTCATGCCCCCCCCCCTCCCCATATAGGGAACATCAGGCAAGACATTTAAAGTAACATGGAAAAATGGAAATTTTACGATGGGACATCGGCCTGGGGAGGGGAGGAGGAGGGGGTCAAGACTCAACATTAGAGCTGCTGGAGGGGTCAAGATTCAAGAAGGCAGCAGAAGCAGTGGCGTGGGGCCTCGAGAGTAAGAAGGTATTTACCCCCCCCCCCCCCCCCCACACACACACACACAAAAAGAAGAAACATTTAGATCTGACATTCTGAGGCGGACGATCGTCCCCGAGCACTATCGCCAGCACCCGCTTGATTCTACGCTCGACAAGCGATCATCGTCACTAACAACGACACTTCAAGCTTGTGCAACAGTCATCACGTCATGATCATACAATATATTGTAATAACCAGCGGCGCAGGTGATGTTTAATAATAATGCTATCCCAAACTCAGATTTTGGGTAATAAGAAAACAAAGTTTTTTGTTAAGCTCTCCGGGTGACATTTGGGCTGAAACCCCAAACAAGTTCATTGCAGCTCTTAGCAAAGCTAACTGACTTTTTCTCTTAGTAATAAAGTTCATAGCGCATAAACACAGCGTGGTATTTTCGATCTGTTGAGTGTTTTTTTTTAATTAAATAAAACCGTACTGTACCTGATGGAATTTCATTCAGCAACGGTGGTCAAAGGTGTGAATTGTCATGTCAGAAGGAATTCTAGAAACAGTAACAAAAATGCATTTTAAAATTTCATCCATTTATCAAATGCGGTTACCTTTGCCGAACTGGAACTTGCCACTTGCTCCATATTTATACTGTCCAATATATTTATTTCTACAGGTAATTTTAAAAACTTGAACTAAAAATCGATTTCAAATTCACAGTTGAAGTCCAATGGAAATTTAGGGTTACAATGAACTAAATGAGCGTTTTTCACTGATATAATTTTTAGGTGGGATTAATTGTTTTTCTGCATCAAAATGACTTATTGAAGGATTTTAAGCGTTTTTATGAATGTGTTGGATGAATTTAATGTTGTGTTAACCCTTCAACCGTGGCAATATTGGTATGAACTCCCAGATGTTCACAGATATGGGGCGGGAATTTTGTTCAATTTCTTCAAAGGGCTTAATGTTTTTGAATGACAGGAAAAACCTGTGATTCTACAGAATTACTCGTCTAGTTTTTTGGCTTTTCCTTAAAGTGAAAGACATTAGCTATTGGGCGTGGGGGTGGGGGAGGGGTGGTTAACCCTATACTGCTTCATTTCTTTCTTTACCGATAAACCACGCTATGATATACTCAACAGCATCAAAAAACCCACTGATAATAAGCATATCGCCAAAAAAGTAGAGATCATAACGATAATTGATTGAAGAGTGTTTCAATTGAATATGACTAAAATTATTCCACAATAAATTGAAGTCATTAATTTTAATGAGTCGAATTCATATTTTGCTGGATACGTAACCGTGTTACTTAGCTAAGTAAGAATGATTTGCAATCAAAAGTAACGAAGCGGTGTAATCTGGCCCAGATTACCGCTACAGATATTTCTTTGGTTTAAAAGAAATAATTATTTCGTTAAAACGAAATAATTATTTCCTTAAAACGAAATATTATTTCGTTATTTCGAAATATTATTTCATTTAAACGAAATAGTATTTCGTTATTTCGAAATAATATTTCGTTAAAACTAAATATTTCTTTAAAACGAAATAATTATTTCGTTAAAACGAAATACTATTTCGTTGTTTCGAAATATTATTTCGCTAAAACGAAATATTAATTCGTTAAAAGGAAATAAAATAAGAGTGAAGCCTGTCACTTTCCGGGTTCCACAGTGCCCACAGATTTGACTATCGTTATTCTTTCCAGCACCGATAGATTACGTTTTGACCACTGCAGTAGAGTTTTTCTCACCTCTGTTAACTTTATATGATGATTTATGTGGACAGTTGTATCAAGGCTTTTTGTGAACTAAAAATGATTTCTGGTTCCAGTTAGTCTTCCACCTATCGCAATTTGTTTTTACTGCCGATCGAAACTGCCTGGTTTTTATTATATATTATTTTTAAGCCCGAAATATGTTTGAAAACATCCAGTGTATTCATTGCTGCCTCCATTGACCCGGGTGATCTATCCAAGAAAAGCGATATATCGTCATCATATTGCGATATCTTAATATCCTTATTTCCTACTCTTATACCTTTTATTACTTTGGATGACCTAATCATGATTGCTAGAATTTCTGCACATATTAAGAATATGTACAGTGGCAATAGGTCTCCCTGCCAGCAGCCTCTGCATAATGGAAAAAAACTGTGGAATCTGAGAAATTACATCGATGTAGGATGAGGTATCATTATGTATTTAAGATTTGAAGCATTGACCAAAATTAAAAAACAATTCAAGGCTTTATCGATAAATGACCATGGTATAGAATCAAATGCCTTTTCGAAGTCAGTCAAGAGGAGAAGCCCTGCAGTATTGTCCTTTTCTGTTTGAAGAAAAATCAGAGATTAATCTAATAGTTCCCCCAATGTAGCGCCCATTTTAAGAAACCCTGTTTGATCGTTATGTATTATTAGTGGAGGCAAATCTTTTAGCCTCTCTGTTAAAATACCCGATACAAATTGATAAGATTTAATCAATAGCGATATTGGCCACCAATTTTTAATTAGATGACGAAGTTTGTTTGGTTTTGGTAACACAGTTATTACGCTTTGGCTTTATGTGATCGACAACTTTCCTTGCGAAAGACCAAAATTTAAGGATCTGACTAGGAAACTTCCTACATCAAGCCAGAAGAATAATATAAAATACGTCACACATAGTGGTGCCCAGCCAATATTGTGAATTTCTGTGAATGTGGCAGAGCCCAAGCAAGATTGTTTTGAGTAAAGATATGGTATATGTGATATATAACAAATTGCCAAAAATTGCAATAAACACAGAACCATATATGTATTTTCATGTTCAAGATCGCGGAAGGATCAAACTGAAAAAAGCTGTAGTAAAACAAACCTTCATTTTTTAAAGTGACAAAATATCATAATTCAATGGCAAATTGATTAATTGGGGTTGAACAACACTTTCAAAAACAAGGTTTTATTAATTTATTATGATTGGGATTTTACATGAATTTCAATAACTAAGGCTATATCACGTTGTTAGTTCCCAAGACGAATGTCAAGCAGATCCACTGGTTGGCTAAAATAAATCACCAACACCCGGTGAGGGACTTCCCAGCTCATCCACACAGACATCGCAATATCCTGATGGAATAAATTCCTTAGCCTTTGCTCTGAACACGTACATATTTTCATAAACAATCAACAGATAATTAAAATAGAACACAACGAAACTGAAAAATCAATTAAATTCCGCGGAATAAAAGTTGACGACAATCTACCCTGCCATGCCATGTATCACAACTATGCTCAAAAATAGGGCGAGCCAATTTCGCCCTAAATAAAATAAAAAAATATATACTGCCACATTCAGCTTTGAAAACCGTATACTATGTACTTATTCATAGCCATGCTACATATATGGGAAGTTCTAAAGCTATTAACAAACTATTAATGATGCAAAAACGATAAATGCAAATAATTAACAATAAAATGCCCATCATACAGACCCATTGTTTGTTAAACAAAATATTTAACAATAAAATGTCCATACAGACCCATTGTTTGTTGAAAAAAAGTATCCTCAAAGTGAACAATTTATATAAAATTCAAACTTTTCTCTTTATGCATTATTCGGACAAGAATAAACTTCCGGGTCCCTTTAACACATTTTTTAGCCCAACGCGGAATGTGTCACAGATAAATACTAGACAGTCTGACTTATTTCAAGTTAGCAGAACACGGACAATACTTTGAGATAAATTACCCAATTTTACATTCACCAGATTATGGAATGAACTAGAACCAGAACTACGAAACATTCAGAATACAAATGTATTTAAAAGTAAAAAGTCGCTGACGGCGAACTGAATCAAAACAAAAAGTATTAGAAACTGTGAGGGGTATTTTTTTTAGTATTATCGACTTTAATCCCAAACAAATTATTGTAAGTTCATATTTCGAGTCTCGCTGTATGAATTTGCATGATTTCATGTTCTTACTGTTGCCAGAGTCACTTCAGGACGTCGCAGTTCAGACATGAGGTGAAATGAAAAGATCACGCATGCAGTCAATAGAGTGTATGTCCACCTTTTGCCTCTTGGGAGGCAAGACATCGACGGCGCATGGACCCGATAAGTCTCTGGATGTCACCATGTGGTACTGCGTTCCACTCCTGTCTTAGATCATTACGTAAATCGTCTAACGTCTGAAGATCATGAAGTCGTACCCGACGGTCCAATTGATCCCAAAGATGCTCGATTGGCGGCAAATCTGGCGAAAGTGGGGGCCAGGGAAGACGTCCGATGCTCTGCTCCTCAAGAAAGTCACGACAGATACGCGCCACCTGCCATCGGACATTGTATTGCTGGAATAACAGTAATCCGACGTTAGCGTTGAACAACGGGACAACAACAGCGTTAAGAACGTCGTCCCTATATCGCCGTGCATTTAGATAACCATCGATGAAGATGAACTGCGTTCGATGGTGCAAGGAACTTCTTGCCCAAACCTTCGCACTACCCCCTCCGAAACGGTTGCATTCGGGCACGCAAGCATCAGAAAACCGTTCTCCTCATCGGCGATACACTCCTGCCCTACCATCAGCGCGACGAAGACCAAATAGGAATTCATCACCAAAAAGAACTGTGCTCCAACGCTGCTGAACTGAACACGCTGACGTACCCATTCCATTCTGACGGTTCGATTGGGTAAGGATTGGTCCGTGGTACGGACACCTACTTCGGATACTGTGTTCAGCGAGTCTGTTGCGGACAGTTTGTGCACTGATTCTATTGTTAGTTCTACCAGGAGTAATTGCTGCGATCCCGCAAGTGAGAAGTCCTGATTCGTCTGTCTTTTGCAGGGGTCGTATTTCTTGGTCGACCTGAACGCGGTCGATCGGCAGTAGATCCAGTATTTATATACCTTCCAATGAGACAGTAAATAGTGTCCACAGCGACTCCGAACTCAGCCGCGAGTTTATCTGGAGGTATCCCAGCCTCATGCATACCAATGGCACGCAACCTCTGATTGAAATGTAGGAAGACAAAAACTAGCGAGTTTTCCCAATACCCATGCTCTCTAGCACAACATAGCACAAAGAAAATCGTCGGTCATCCATTCCATTTGACATCCTCGGGTAGCACGTTCTATTTTGAAATCCGTAGCAAAATTGTATACGGGTGGGTGGACAACAACATGTCATTAAACTCTTTGCACGACTTCTTGTCCACAAACATGCAACATTAGAACTGTTATATTTCATCCTTTTTTGCTATTTTTCACATTTGTTTCTATTATACTTTCATTTTTGACTCAGTATATTATCCCGATATTCTGTGAATATTTAATGTAACCACTGTCATGATTGTCAAATTTAAGCTATCACAACCCAAGTTTATCAATAAGTCACCTCTCACGTACAAAAAGTCAGTTTATCTATTAACTTCACACACACATTCAAGCATGGATACCTCGACCCGTCATGACCGTTAGAAGACTTCCAAGTCTGCAGTTATGAACAAGTTATAAGTATGTGTAAGAAGGCCTACAGTTAAAACTAGAATTCCAGACATGAAATGCGCACAAATAGCACGTCTATCTGTGCGTTAATCTACGCGTTATGGCCATAGTAAGGCTATCAATGTCTGCACATATGGCCTGTGCATAAGCAATGTTTCAGCCAATGGTAACCCGGAGGTCCATTGGCAGAAATATTGCCTGTGTTTGCTCTCATTAACCAGGAGAACCTGCAGTGCTTTGGATGACATTCGATATGGCAATTGCGCGCAATTCCCAGTCGAAGCTACTTGAAACCAACAAAAATAAGATGAAATCTCTCTTTCTCTCTCTCTCTCTCTCTCTCTCTCTCTCTCTCTCCCCTATCTCAACCTCTCGCGTCCCCCTCTTCATGTGTGAGAATATATGGGTATGGTTGCCCTTGGTTTAAATTTTGGTGGTTAAGACCTCGTCCCCCAAAAATTATTTTTGCTCTGTCTCTGTCTCTCTCTGTATCTATCTATCTCTCTCTCTATCTATCTCTATCTCATCCCGCCTTCAACAACTGCAGAAACGAGATTTACGAATAATAAATAATAAGCAATACAATGCCCACACTGACCCCCTATTTATCAATGATAGTATACTGAAGCTAAAAGACAAACTCCACGCCCTATTATTCATGTTTGATTGGCATAATGGAAACCTTCCGGGTTCATTTGTAAACTTCTTCTCAACTAACCAATCTAATATGAATACTCGTAAGGCATGTCTTTTGCACAGACACAAAACTAGAACCAAGACTCTGGATAAACTACCGGTATTTGCGCTACCAAAGTTATGGAATGAGCTAGAAGTAGACATCAGAAATACAGAGAATAGGAAAGAATTCAAGAAAAAGCTAACAATAATGTTTTTTCCCTCTTATTCCGAAGACATTTCCTGTTCAAACCCTTATTGTCCGGATTGTCTCCGCTGATCTGGATGCCATAAAAACTAATCACATGTCTAGCACCGCTTACATTGCCTTCTTGGCGTAGTTTTTGAAAAACTATACATTCTCAACCTATAATTCAAGGACATAGCTCATGCATCACCCCCCCCCCCCTCCCCTCCATTGGCGCGAGCTCAACGAGATCGTTCCAGTGAGGGACCAAGTGCTGTGGTTTTGAGGCAGAGTGTGAAAACATACAAAAAATGTGAACAAGGACTTCTATTAAGGGCGCGGGGTGGTTTCGGAGGTTACGTTGGTAAACGGTTAACGATTTGTTGTCCACAGTAATTGTTGTTGCTGTCTGGTTTTCTCGTCCATGTCGCCTCTCTTTCAGCTCCCACCAACCATTTCAGAGATCTTCTCAAACTTGTACTATTTCCATGATAACGGGAGGAATGGTGTCAGCAGAATTAAGAGAACGACATTTCGCTGTTGGCCATCAGCGACACCTTGCGCGCATGCTGTATGAGACCCATTCAAGACACAGTAACTGGAATTATCAAATGCTGAAGTGTAATATCCACCTCTTTCTCTTTCTGTTCATCTTTCTTTTTCTTCCTTCTAAGGGAAAGGCAGGAAGACAGCCAATCTGGCTATGCCTTCCCCTGCCAGTACACAATGCAACAATTAATTAGATTTTTTTGTAATTTAATGTACAATATGCAATATTTCTTCTTGTTGAAATTCAATATTTTTATTACATGTTCTATAATGTATATATTGCTATATTTTAGTGTATTGGCAAATAAAATATCAATCAATCATTCAATCCCCCTTTGTCTGTCGCCTATCTTACGCCCTCTCTCTTGCTCTCTCCTTTCTTCTTGTGCATGTAAGTATATATAGGCATGCTTGCCCAGTGGAGTCGTTGGTTTATATTTTGGTGGTCAACACCCCCCGCCCCCACCCCCCACAATATGTGATTTTTTGCAATGCCTGTCCATTTGTCTTTATAAATATCTTCAACAAACTCTTATCATAAGAATTATAAGACCTCTCATTGTAATGCGCTAACCAAACTAATTTGGTTAATTCATTCAATATGAAGAGGCTGGGGGTGGGGGAGCACATGATATGGTTTTTTGACCCAGATTTAAAAAAAAACCCATCTATTTAGATGCTCAGTTTGTGAATTACGAAGTGTGGATCTCTATATGAGTACGTGGGAGTATGGGTGACCAGAGGCATTAATAGGTTATATGTTGGTGATTTGAAGACCGGACTCAAAGCACATTTGAGCTTATTTACCATGCTTCTCTAATCGTCTTTCCAAATAACTTCACGAAACCCTTACCATTTGACCACTCATTGGAATGAGCCAGACGAACTTTGCTGTCGGCAGAGTTTGCCAGGGTGTCTCTAATCTAACGGCTCACAAATTATCTCTTGCCCCCGCCCCCATTTCCCCGCCCCACTCCCAGCCCCCCCCCCCCCAAAAAAAAAAAATCAAACTTCAAAATATCAGACTGTGGTTTTCCAACCCAATATCACTTCTTCGAACGGCACACAACAATACACATCATGTCAGGTGTTGTAGAAACGCTGATATCGATCTTAGGGAGGGCGTCCAAATATAAAAGTTCTTCATAGGGGAATCCCCCAGACCACCCACAAGGGGAGGGGGATATACTTCGGGATATACCTTCAGTATCGCGACCTTGGAGCCCCCATATCTTACTTGGACCCCTTGAATTAAAATCCTTGCGCCGCCACTGAACACAAAGAAAACACCCCGCCAAAGCCCGGTTTGCAAGGCTACAATGATGTAACATTTGATATCTAATAAAAGAGGGCATTGTGCGTGGCTCATTGGGTAGAACATTGGACTTGTGATTCAAGGGTTGTGGGTTTGATCCTGACTTGCGCCACTTATGTTGTGTCCTTGAGCAAGACACTTAGCACGGGAACGCATTGTGCCTTCAAGCAATGCGACTTGGATTCAAGCCAGCGAGCGTCCGGTTAGCACGTTGAAAAGTCTGACCGTTGCTTTCTGCTGTACTCTCTGGGTACAACGGCTTCCTCCACACGCATTTTTAACACCGACAAAGAAAATACCATCAACATAGCCTCACAGCTTTTCTTACAGCCCGTCAAATACCCCGAAGGACTTAGCTTACAAAGCGACTCATCCGTGGAAAACATTCTTCAAGATATTGTCCATGCTATAATTATTCACTTTTTAACATTTTTTTGTGTGACAAAAGTGTCCGAAAACCTCTTGTCCTGTGCGTAGGTGTGTGTGTGTGTCTGGGTTTGTGTGTGTGGGGGGGGGGGGGGGAGGGGGGGTTGCTAAGAACGTTAGCGTTTTTTCAAAAATATAGTTATCTGTTAATTCCATCAGGATTTTCCACGAAGAAATTGATCCATTACCTAATACAGTAAGCTGTTCCAGATTCTGATTCAGTCCATGAATATCCAGGTCGGAAGCTAGGACAGCCGGCATGAGGTGGCAAAGATGCAAATATGCTCGATGTGCACGAAAATTACCGTCAGTGAAGTAGCATAAAAGACCGGGCAGCAATGTTCCAACTAAAGGTCGTCCGGGTTATATACTAGCTGGAGTTCAGTTGGCTGAAACACTTATTGTACTTCTAGTGTTTCATTGTGAAATTTTCTTTAAATTCAACTTACAATTGTTTTTCTTTCTATAGTAATCTACCTGTCATCTACTATAAAGCATTTTGCATTCTTTCCAACGGGTAGCAAATTATTCAGAAATGTATATTAGGTTTGTGTGACGCTTCCCTCCCACCAACCTGCGCGAATTACTGCTACTTGAGTTATACCTTATGAAAAAGTATTTTCCAGAAAGATATGCTTACTTGCATAAAGTCATAAAATTGAGACCTGCTTGTGTCCAAATGTTCAAAATATGCTTGCTTCCATGAGAAATTGTAGCACATGTATTTCGTGAACACGTCGAGAAGATAAAATCATAAAATCGAGACTGATTAGTGTCCGAAAACCTATACTCTGTTTCTGGGTGGCGGGAGGAGGGGTGTGTGTGTGTGTGTGTGGGGGGGGGGGGGGGGTGGTCTTGCGGGGGGATTTAGTCTGCCATTATACGCCGTGAAGCAGAGACTGGGGCATTTTGTAATAAAATACTCAAGATACGAAGCAAGGAGAACAAGATTTTTGAGTATCAGATGGTGGGATGGGACAAGACAATGGTAGACAGATGGGTAAATGGAAATATGGTGGATACAGCATGCATAGTCGTCAGGAATATAAGGAATGGAGAGGTGCGGGGTATTATAAATAATTTGTGTTCCGTATTATTGGAAAATGATCTCTCTTATAATCATCAGGGAGATAGAGAATGGTTGAGTTCGGGGTATTATAAATAATTTGATCCCTATTGCAGGGAAAAACATCTTTCTGATATTGGCGATAGGTGAGACCTTGACAGGTCTGATGGGGGATAATTCAGTCACTGTACAGAATGAAGGACCGCCTGGAATAGTTCTAAATAAAAAGATAAGAAAGAAGCGGAAAAAATGTATCTAGAATCTGATGGTGTGATAGGAGAAGAGATTGGTAGACGGATAGATAAATGGAAATACTGAGGATAAAATATGTACAGCCGTCAGAGAGATGGAGAATGGAGGGATCCGAGATTTTAAAAATAATTTGTCCCGTATCGTTGGAAAAAGAAGAAGGGGGGCGGGCGATGGGACGGCACAAAGTAAGTATCTAAACCGAACTTTCTTGCCTTCCAGAGAACGGCGGCAAATCAGCGGATGGACAAAGGAATATTATTATACAAGTAAATGGGATTCTTTTCGCATTGGCATTTCTTTGTCCACATATTTTATAGGGTTGGACAAAATAAACTACACATTAAACACACGGGCTTAGTAACAGGCGTGAATATGGCTTAACGGGAAGGGAGAGTATATCGAGGGGCGATAGAGTTCTTAGATAATATAAATCCCTAATACATGCAGAGAAACAGAGGTTCACGACCTTGTGAACATGTAACACTACTACGGGTGGTGAAGTGTTGGCGATAATACAAATTTAATGTCAATTGCTTGCATTGTGTCTCACGTATGAACTATCTGATACAGCTACTTGTACAGACAACTGCCAACTGCCTTTCCAACTCCGTCTTGCGCTAATCAGTTTTATAACTTTTCTCCTCGTCCACTCTACTGTTAAAAATAGGGTTTTTCACTTATTGATGTAAAAACAAGACGTTTGAGACGGTTGTATAGTACCTCTGCACAATTGCTTGAGAAATAATGCTTTGAACACCACGAGGGAAACAAATGTCAATATTGACAATAAAGAAAAATAGAATTGTATTTTGTTTTATTCCTTGATTCGTGTGCTTCCACACGAGCACATGAAATGTGGCAAAGATTATTTGTCGATCAAATGTGTTGGGAAGGGTAATACCCTCGTATTTGTCGCAAAAAAGTCGACCAGAAATCCCAAATTACGTTTTCCCAAATTACGGAATCCCAAATTACGGAATCCCAAGTTACGATCTGACAGTGGTTATAGAATGTTTTTTTTCATCGTATGTACCCTTGTGCCGCATTTTTTGTGACACCTTATGCATACGTACAAAAGCACATATCAGCACATCTTACTGGTGCCCATGTGCGGTATGTGCCCTACGGACTTTGTGTACAACTACACGCATAAAGTTCATCGAACACGAGTCCCATACCACCTATACTGATAGATAACCTAACACAGCATCCCACAGAGTCGTTTACTATAGGGCATTAGGGAGGCTAAAATGACTCGCTGGCCTACAGGTCGACCAAAAGAAGTACAGACCGTTTTATACTATACTACCAAGATACTTCCGTACTCCCCCATTCCACCAGACTATACTTAGAACATATAACATAACATAACAACTCATAGGGGCGTTTACCATATGACTTTGGGATGGTCAGAATTCCTCTACGGGCTAAAATAGACCAACGGGGCACACCGTCACATGCTACACTGCAATTGAGGCATATGAACCATTGAACATACTCCGGTGTGTTAAAGGCACTTCGGCCCTTTGGATTAGGGTGGACGTACAACTGACGAGATGTGAAGACCTACCCCCATAAACTATATACAGCATGATTACGAACAAGTATTTTTGCAGTTGTCGCTGTATGGTAATACAGCATTAAGACATTGTTCACACGTTTTGGGTTGTACGATAATCCACACACACAGTCAGTAACCCGATGAACATCACGTTGGAAAGCATAGTGAACATCGATCTCGGTTGCTATCTCTATGACGGCACATGCGCATTAAGACGTCACAACGACATTGGCAAACTCAACTCTTTCGCGGGAAAGATTGGGAAATCTCCTTCTTTTCCCGATCAATCACCAATACAATACCTGTATTATATTCCTAAAGCCGTATCCATACACACCTAACTATTGCTACCATATGATACCAGACGAAATATACAACACGTATACCAGTTATCGGCCCGATTCAGCTAAGGAAAGCACAGATTGTAGCACGTCACTTTTGGCTCCGGCGAAAAGCTCCTTTCAAAAGACTCCGGCCCCATGGGAATTTAACAATGTTTGCTCCGGTAACTAATGGCCATTGAGGCTCACGTTGACTTGACCAAATATTAGTTATCAGTGTGGTTGTATGATTAATAAAAGTCGTTGGTTAATTAAAAAACAACTTTGACCGCGATAGATTAGGCTCTGATCTGTTGTTTATTTCTGCCAACTTTCGACCCATTGAATATAAAAAGTCAAAATCGACCACTTATAAAACAAAGGGGATTTACTGTGATATCCTCACAACAAAATTCGACACGGATGCAAGTTGAATAAAATACGAATTTCTGAACAGGGAAGGGTGTTTAAGGAATGTATACCCCCGCGGGAACGATGTGGGTCTTTGCGACCCCCGTTGGTTTTATTTTGATGGTTGGATGGACAGTTGGGTGGAGGAAGCCGGAGCACTGAGTGAGAACCACAAGAGCAGCGTTGAGTATCTACATACAGCACATGGGCACATATGAGTCGTTTACTCCTCCTAGACACGGGACCACCCTATAGCTACTTAGCTCCTACCTCATAGGTTGTTGAACATCGTGGCTCTTAGCTCCTGCATAACGATTTTGTGCGACAAAAGTTGATTTTTGGTTCTTAAATCCTGGCCATGGTTTCCCAGTTTCTACAGTTCCCCGTACTAATGGGGTGTGGCACTGCTACAACAATCTGTCCTATGACTAGATCTACTACTGCCGTCTTCACCCAGTATTAGTCTTCTCCCACTACTACTTACTGGCTTCTACCAGCACAGTTTTCACTCTGAACTACAGCGTTCTACGAATATTGAAATTGCCTTCTAACACTATCCCGATGCTACCACAATCTATTCCCTCTACTATTTCCTAATAAGTAGTATGTCATGTTCCCCTACAGGGAATAGTTGGATGACCTCGGTGGATGACCTCGGAAGTGACGTCATGTCACGTGACCCAGTGGCGCCATGTTGTGTTGTCATGGTAACCCGCGTGAACGGCCATGTTGTGACGTCATCTCCATAGTGATACGTGGTGTGAGTGCGCATGCGCAGCGCGTGTTGTTAGGGTGATACGTGTTTCCGTCGTCCATTTTGTATATTGGAGGCCGCCATCTTGGTTTCTATGGTAGCACGTGATTGCTATGTTACCCAATTTTTCTGCAATAGGGCGGGGTATGTTTTGAGGGTATGTTCCTTTGTAGAAGAGTAAATCTAATTACCACAAACAACCCGACAATCCCTCCAAATCACCAAAATCCACCCGAAATCACCGAAATTGACTTTATTTCCCCATTTTATCGGTTTAGCACGTAGTGCTGTAGTACTAAGGGGTACAAGGGGTGCATTCGACTGAAGTGGAGTAATTTTCTGGTTCGGATTTTCCCAGAATCCTCATTTAATTACCCAAATAAACCCGTCAAGTTGTATTATTTAGAATTCTTTAAGAATCCTTTTTTTTGGATCCCATGACGTTTTATTTCCTTATTAAGAGTAGCACGTAGTGCTATAGGACAAATTTACCCAGAAATCCTCTGCTTCTACTTGGAACTATATTTTTATAAATTTCTTCGCTTTATTTTTAGTAACATCCTTAACTGACCCCCTAACTAATTGTTAGTGTCTATATTTAGCAATTTCTTTAAATGACCCCCCTAACTACATGATTTTAAATAATAAAATTAATGAGGATCAAGATGTTTTTACACTGACCAATCAGAGCAAAATTAATCCACCAATCAGATTTCTGGATTCCCATTGTGTTTCTTTCCCATTGACTTCTATACTAATTTTCTAAATTTCCCAACTTTAACCTATAATCCTATAGGAAACAAACACAAACGCCCATCGATAATGAAAATATCGATGAAAAAACGTTGTGACGTCGTGACGTTTTCAAAAACGTCCGTCACGTCGAAATAAATTCCGGAGAAGAATAACGTCGCGTCATTCTGTTTCGATCCTTCGAACTGAACACATCGCTAGAGGGTTTTCTATAGCAATTTTGCCTTTGCAAAAAATTTATAAAGATGTCTGAAGCTGCTACTGCCGTTACCAGAACTGATGTCTACGCCTGTGAAGAGTGTGGAAAGACCTTTACGGACCGCTGCAACCGAAACCGCCATGTGCGTACCAAGCACGCCACCGGAGAGAAGAAGACCCACGATTGTACCAACTGTAACAAGAATCATGCTTCCAAGCAGAAGCTGGATCAACACCTGAAGAAATGTTTGGAGATATATACATGTATGGAATGCGGCCAGGAGTTCAACCAACTACTCCGTTTTAATCGACACAAGAGCGTTGCCCACCGACCAGTTCCTGTACCATCAAAAAGGAAGACTGATGAACCGAAGAGAGGACCACCTAAACAACCACGGACCACGACGACCACCCATTATGATGTTGACTCAATGGAGTTTGAAAAGAATATGATGTCTGAAGAAGAGCCAGATGAGATATTGACCGTGTACGAAGATAACTGGAGTTCTATTAGAACTCGCCACATGATGAACAGAAGAGTCCAAGACCAATATAACTACCGGATCAACGATGTGAACCTGAAGATGATGACTGATGAATTGATGACTACCATATTTCTGCCACAACAGCTAAGATTTAAAATTAATCTGAGTTTTGCTTTTATCCTGCGACACAATGAAACGAATGAACTGAAGTATTACCATCCATCGCAAAACAACGCCCGGGTACTTGATGTTCCACAACTTGTATGCTGCCAAGAAGACTTTGAAGAATTCCTTGATGACGTCATGGAAGAAGATATCCTGGAATGGGCCAAATTAAAACGACCCAACACCAAATGGCTTGTTGAGAGACTTACCAACGTCACATTTTATGTGAACAAGCTGAAAGACCACCCAATTGGAATGGTAGAAGATCTTCCTGACTACATTCTCCAGAACAAAGCAGTAAATGCTTTGGTGAAAGATAGAGCTCGCCATTTTACCTATGATGACAACCTGTGTATTTTCCGCTGTTTACCTCAACTATACAACAGATGCCATGTACAACAAGTATACAAAGAAGCCAAAGAATGAATTCCGTGGAGTAACTTTAGCCGAATTACCTGACTTGGAGAAATGTTTTGAAGTAAATATCCAAGTATATGAACTTGTCAAGAATGATGATGACCAAATTGTTGCCAAATTAGTACAGAGATCTCACAGAAAGTATGAAGATACCATGTATGTGAACATTTACAAGAACCATTTTAGCTACATCATCGATATAGACCAATACTGCAAATCCTTTGAATGTCGCAAATGCGGCAAATTATGGCACACTGTGAAGAAATTAAATCGTCACGATAAAACCTGTACAGATGAAGTAAATTACCAGTATGTTGGCGGTGTATACCATCCATCCCAGTCCATATTTGATCTGTTAGAAGATGAAGGTATAGAAGTATCGGAAGAGAAGAAGTTTTATCCATACCGTGCAACGTTTGATTTTGAAAGTTACTTTGTCAAATCCAGTCTACCTGCTGACAGTGATAAACTGATATGGGAAGCAGAACACCGACCAGTGAGTGTTAGCATATGTAGTAATGTTCCAGAATACCAAGAACCGAAATGTTTCATTACAAATGGAAATTCTCAAGAACTTGTTGAAGAAATGATGACATACCTCACAGCTATTTCATCTCATTGCCACCAACTGATGCAGACCTATCATGCTTGGACCTTGTTTAAACTCAGACAGAAAATTGATGAAACGCTGGAAGCGGAAGCCAGAGCTACTGGAGAAGATACATCCAAGATGCACCCTTTACAAAAATTGGAGAAGAAATTTCAAGACTACCTACAAGAGATGCCCGTCATCGGATTCAACTCTGGAAAATATGATATGAATGTAGTCAAGCGTGAACTGATGACATACCTGAAGAGACAGAATCCACTCAAGTTTGCAGTGAAGAAATCGAATAACTACATGTGCGTCTCGACAGAATCTTTCAAGTTTGTTGATATTTGCAACTACCTCGCTCCAGGATTCAGCTATGACAAGTTTTTGAAAGCATTTGGCTGCTCCGAGACAAAGGGATTTTTACCATATGAATGGATCGACAGCTTGAACAAATTGGATCAAGACCACCTACCAGACCATGAAGCCTTCTACAGTTCTCTCAAGAAAGAAAATATATCCAATGAAGAATACCAGTACTGCCATCATGTATGGAACGACCTGGAGATGACAACTTTCCGTGATTTTCTGATCTGGTATAATAACCGAGATGTAAAACCATTCCTTGAAGCAGTTGACAAGCAGTTTGCTTTCTACCAAGAACGCCACATCGACATGTTTAAAGATGGTATCAGTGTTCCGGGCCTCACGTTGAAACACCTGTTCCAGACCATGAATGATGACACTTACTTCACATCATTTAACCAGAAGAATAAAGACTTGCATCACTTGGTGAAAGATAATATCGTTGGTGGACCTTCAATTATCTTCAACCGATACCACAAGAAAGATGTTACCCGAATCAGAGAAACAAAATATGGCAAAGAAGCAAAACCATGTGGAAGTATTATAGGCTTTGATGCGAATGCATTATATCTTTGGTGCCTAATGCAAGAGATGCCAACTGGTTGGAGTATTAGACGTCGTGAAGAAAACCAGTTTAAACCAGAACATCCAATGAAGTATGGTAAAATGGCTGAACAATGGTTAGAGTTTTTATCCATGAGAGATGACATCCACATCAGACATCAGTTTAACGGAGCTGAAAAAATGATTGGTCGAAGACAGTTGCCTGTTGATGGTTGGGGCAAAGAGACACAGACTGTATACCAGTTCCATGGCTGCTTCTGGCACGGACATACCTGCATGAAAGATAAGAATGGCCTTCCTATCATCCATAATGAAGTCAGAGATAAACCGATGAAAGAACTACTATAAGACACCCGTACCAATGCAAAGTACATCACCGATTTGGGCTAAAAACTTATTGAAATCTGGGAGTGTGAGTGGAGAGAGATGAAGAAGACCGATGCCACACTCAAAGCTTTCCTGAAAGAGAACTTTTCAGACAAAATAGATGGTGCGATGACAGAGGAAGAAATACTGAAAAAAGTGAAGTCCGGTGAACTATTTGGTTTAGTCGAATGTGATATACATGTACCAGATCGCCTGAAAGAGTACTTTGAAGAGATGACACCTATCTTTAAGAATACAGATATTTCCATAGATGATATTGGTGAACACATGAAGGCCTTTGCCGAGAAGAATGGAATCATGAAGAAACCCCGTAGAAGTTTGATCGGAAGCTATGGAGCGGAGAAAATGTTATTTGCAACCCCTTTACTGCAGTGGTACCTCCAGCATGGTATTGAAGTTGATCACGTCTATCAAGTTATCCAATATAAACCAAGAAGATGTTTTGAAAATTTTGGAGATGAAGTATCTGAAGCAAGAAAACAAGGAGATGTTGACCCTGACAAGTCGATCGTTGCCGACACCATGAAGCTGTTGGGAAATTCTGGATATGGCAAAACCGTCACCAACAAAGAGAAGCATCGACGTGTGTGCTATTGCGACGACGAAGAAGTTACCAAATCTGTAAATGACATGTCCTTCAGAGCCTTGAATCCATTAGATGATACATTATATGAAGTCGAACTCAACAAGAAGACCATCAAGTTGGATCTGCCACTCCACATCGGATTCTTTGTTTACCAGTATGCGAAACACCGGATGCTTCAGTTCTATTATGATGTCATCGATACTTTTATCAACCGCCAAGATTTCGAATATGCTGAAATGGACACAGATTATGCATATATATGTACTTCGTCACCACCCATAGATGAATTAGTGAAACCAGAGAAGAGAGTAGAATTTTACAAAGAGAATCACAAGTGGTTTCCATCAGAGTGTTGTGATTTCCACAGAGATGATTATGTGAAAACCAAATTAGAAGGCAAAGAATGGCTGTCACCCTCATGCTGCCAAGAAAGAAAGCGTTTTGACAGGAGAACTCCAGGCTTGTTTAAGGTAGAATGGCAAGGAACTGGCATTGTTGGACTGTGTAGTACAACATATTATTGTTTCGGAGCCACCAATAAATTCAGTTGTAAGGGAATCAGCAAACGCCACAATGATTTGACGAAAGACAGATATTTGCAAGTTTTGAAGACTCAACAAAGTGGATCTGGCATCAACCGAGGATTTGTGATGAATGACAACACTATGTATACCTACCAGCAGAGCAGAGATGGACTATCATATTTCTACCCAAAACGAAGAGTTTTAGAAGATGGAGTTAGTACCATACCACTAGAGATTTAAAGAAGAAACAATTGAGTGAGTGTCATATTTTTCTACAACCTGAACCAAGTCTAGCTTTTGCCTACAAAAAATTCCTAAAAAAAAAACCGAAATGGTTTTTAGGTGGTCTCCTCAATCATATTAGGCTCATCAAATTTTTAAAGTCCTTTATGGCAGTCCTCATAAAGTCCTATATGGCATTCTCTAAAGTCCTTTATGGCAGTTTTTTCTCTAAAGTCCTATATGGCATTCTCTAAAGTCCTTTATGGCATTCTCTAAAGTCCTTTATGGCAGTCCTTTATGGCATGCTCTAAAGTCCTTTATGGCAGTTTTTTCTCTAAAGTCCTTTATAGCAGTCTCATAAAGTCCTATATGGCATTCTCTAAAGTCCTTTATGGCAGTCCTCATAAAGTCCTATATGGCAAGTTTTTCTCAAAGTAAAAAGTCCTATATGGCATTCTCTAAAGTCCTTTATGGCAGTCCTCATAAAGTCCTATATGGCATTCTCGAAAGTCCTTTATGGCATTCTCTAAAGTCCTTTATGGCAGTCCTCATAAAGTCCTATATGGCATTCTCTAAAGTCCTTTATGGCAGTCCTCATAAAGTCCTACATGGCAAGTTTTTTCTCAAAGTAAAAAGTCCTATATGGCAAGTTTTTCACAAAGTAAAAAGTCCTATATGGCAGTCCTCATAAAGTCCTATATGGCAGTCTTCAAAAAAAAAAATTCTAAATGGCAAGTCTTACAAGGCAATACATTTTTTTCTAGTGTAAAGATTTTTTCAATTTTTTTATTTATTCTAATACAGAGAGTTTTTTCATCATTATCATCATCATCATCATGTTCCCGATATAATTTAGGCTAACCCTATTGGAAGTGGAGGATACTTCTTTAGTTTCATTCAAAACTTAGTTTCATTCAAAACTTTTTAGTTCAATTTATTTTTAAAAAAAATGTTGATTCATGGTATCTTTTAGGTTACACCTATTGGAACCAGATGATACTTCTTTATTCAAAATTTAGTTTCATACAAAACTTTTTAGTTCCATTTATTTTAAAAACATGTTGATTCATGGTATCTTTTAGGTTACACCTATTGGAACCAGATGATACTTCTTTACTTTTTAGTTTCATTCAAAACTTTTTAGTTTCATTCAAAACTTTTTAGTTCCATTTATTTTAAAAGACATGTTGATTCATGGTATCTTTTAGGTTACACCTATTGGAACCAGATGATACTTCTTTACTTTTTAGTTTCATTTCATTTTTTTTTAAAGTTGGTTCCTGGTGTCTTTTAGGCTACCCCTATTGTATAACCAAAGGAATAAATCATCATCATCATCATTACTAAGAAATTCTCTGTTGTGAATATTTAAAAGAAATGAGAAATTTTTATGATAGAAAAAGTAAATTGCTAAGTTGGACATGTTGTTTTCGTTTTTTCTTTTTTGATGAACAAAAAAAAAATTCCCTCAAAGAGGATACGAACTGTAGGGGGTGGGAATGCACTCGAGCTATTTGACTTATCTCCATTGGACAGAGGTTTGTAGCTGGACCTGTCCCAAGCCAGTATAAAATGCAGAGGGCCATAT
Organism: Pictodentalium vernedei; assembly: GCA_031216915.1. Taxonomy (NCBI): domain Eukaryota; kingdom Metazoa; phylum Mollusca; class Scaphopoda; order Dentaliida; family Dentaliidae; genus Pictodentalium; species Pictodentalium vernedei. The sequence goes on along the minus strand of CM062297.1, from coordinate 876,281,369 downwards.
CCTACAGTTTAAGGATCAAGATTGCAGTTTGATCGCCAAACTGACCAATCAGATCGAAGTTAATCAACCAATCAAATTTCTGTATTCTCATTGTGTTTCTTTCCCATTACTCTCTATACTAATTTTCTAAATTTTCCAACTTTAACCTATAATCCTATAGGAAACAAACACAAACCCCAACCAAGAATCAAAAACTCAATCAAAATTTGTTCAACTGGGGTGATGTTTTCAATCACGCCCATCAAAGATATATAAGATTAGGCAAAGCATGGACTTGGCATCATTCACGATCGAGCCATTGACCAGAAAAGATGTTCCGAACTGGCACCAAGCAGACTTATGCTAATGTCACCCAGTACCAGGGTGAACTGAAGATTCATCTCAGAAGATACTTTGAGGGAAAAGACCAGAAACCTTATCCTACGAAGACTGGTATTGCTCTATCTTTAGAAGAATGGAATGCCTTGAAATCTCAAATAGAAGAAGTAGATGCAGCCATCAAAACCCAACAAACAACTTTAACTGAAGACACTAAACCTACTAACCATGAAGACTTCAAAAAACCAAATCAAGAACCACCTTTGAAGAAGAAGAAGAAGATCACAGTGAGAATAACCCAACCACGACCATTGATCGTTGATGAAATTGATAGTGAACTCAGGCAAGTTCGCTTGCAGCATGAACTTTGCTTGGCATATGCTCATTATGTCGAAGAGAACATTGACGCTGTAATGAAAGAAAAATGCTATGGATGTACAGTCGATCAACCAAGTCAGATTCAGCATAATGTATGCCTAATGATGTCTGAAGAAGAGAAGATTATAACATGTTTTAGTGACGCACTTGAAAGAGTTAACAAGAATGATGTTCATCTACTGTGGCACCATAATACTTCTGGAATGAATCCACCACCAGTACAGAAACAATATGAAGATATGTTCGAGAAACCTCTCACAAATGAACAGAGACGTTGTATTATGGATTTGGTGATTGAATTTATGACCATCAAGAAACCTGTTACAATTGGATTCTAATTGAAGATGTAAATAGATGTTGTAAATGTGTATAAAAAAAGAAGAAAAAAAGAAGAAAAAAAGTATAAAATGAAGAAACAAGAAAAAAAGGTGGTAATGACGCTTAAGTTATTTGATGTTTATCTTCTTGACAAATATCAAACAAACTTATACTGTCCCCAGCCAGTAAGTCAGAGGGCCACCAATTTTAAATATTTTTTGGATGACGGTTCATATTGACCACCTCTCCAAAAGGTATAAAAGGGGGAGTAGTCCCCACGTTCAGTGGGGGCCACCTCCCCAAAAGGTATAAAAGGGAAGTAGTACCCACATAGAACAACAAAGATGGATCCTCGTTGGAAGCATCCATTCACTTGTTTATTGTGTGGTCCCACGGGTAGTGGTAAATCATCCTTTGTAAATCGGGTTATTCAAAACATTCAAAATATTATATCACCTGTCCCAAGTCACATCATTTGGTGTTATAGTGAATGGCAACCATTATACAATACTTTACCCCAAGTAGAATTCGTAGAGGGTCTCCCTCAAGAATTAAAATCTGATAGTTTAGTCATATTGGATGATCTGATGCTCGATGCAGATGTTCGAGTGTCTAGATTATTTACTAAAGGTAGTCATCACCGTAACATTAGTGTGATCTACATTGTTCAAAATTTATTCGATAAAAATAAAGTCCATAGGACTGTAGCTCTCAATAGTCATTACATGATCTTGTTTAAAAATCCTAGGGATCGTTCTCAGATCTCACACTTGGCAACACAGATGTATCCTGGTCATTCCAAGTTTATGAGAGAAGTTTTTGAAGATGCCACTTCGACACCATATGGTTACCTTTTAACAGATCTCAAACAAGATACTCCTGAACACATGAGATTAAGAAGTCAAATTTTTCCTGGGGAAACCCAATATGTGTACCTCCGAAAAGTATAAAAGGGGAGCAACAAGTCTGACTCGAGTCAGAAGCATGTCTGACCGTCTCAAGCACAACATCGCTCTTCTCAAGGTTCTTATTAAATCGAAACCCGCACTCGTCAAATCCATACTAAAACATGCAGACAAAGAATTGATAACTTGTTTGTGTGACTGTGCCTCGAATATACTGAAGGGAGCAGTACCTCTGACCAAAGCTCAGAGAACCAAACTCGTTCGTCAGAAACAACTAGTTAGGGCAGTGGCAAACAAAGGTACCTCTGACAAAAAGAGGAGACAAATCTTGCAGAAAGGGGGATTCTTGGGGGCATTGCTACCTCCTGTACTACTGGGTGCTGTTAAAGGTATATTTGGATGACGAAATATGCAAAGAAGATGGCTTTGGTAGAACCAAGGTTATTGGAACGTCTACAAGAGACTCCAAGACAACCGAATGAACTGGCTGTTTCATCACTGGATAGAGAAATGAGAGATATTCTCGATGATCAAATTTTACAAAGATACTTGACATTTCAACAAAAGGTAATGGCTCCTCGACCAATTAAAGTCGAATTCGAGAAAGATAATAAAGACGAAGACATTCTCGATTCTGTACCTATGACAATGAAGAGAAAGGGCAAGTTGTTGTTGAATCGTATTAGAAGTGACCCAAATATATCTTGGAATGAGAAGGGTGAATTAGTCTACAAAGATCAAACAGTGGTAGGGTCGAATGTAACAGATCTTCTAAACGATTTACTTAGAAGACGAAAATCTTTCCAACCAAAGGGATGGGAAATGTTGGCCGAAGCTTTGAGAGATAGCAACATACCCCAAGAATTAATTGGTCATAAAGAACGTTGGGATTTTATGAAACAGGCACCGATAAAGTCGGAACCAAAACAACCAAAGAAAACAGAAACGCCAAAGTGGACCGAAAAAAAGGTATAAATAGAGTTGACACTTGAACAAGGCAGTCATGGAAGCATTGTACTATGATTCTGAAGTGCCTGGTAGTTTTGGTGGTGTAGACGCTCTTCGTAGAGCGTCCAAGAAAAAAACTAAACTAGTTGTAAAATGGTTAGAGACTCAAGACACATACACTCTTCACAAACCTGTTCGTCGTACATTTCGTAGAAGAAAAGTAATAGTTAGTGGTATAGATGCACAATGGCAAGCTGACTTGGTAGATGTTTCAAACATAAGTAAATTCAACAAAAACATAAAATTTTTGTTGACATGTATAGATGTATTTAGTAAATATGCTTGGGTGATACCATTACAAAACAAACTTGGTGATTCCATCGTGAAAGCTTTTAGTAAAATTTTCAAACAAGGTCGTAAACCAGAAAAATTACAAACTGATCAAGGCAAAGAATTTCTAAACAGAAAATTTCAGAATTTTCTCAAAGATCACAAAGTCGACTTTTTCACAACGCAAAATGTGGAAACAAAATGTTCCATAGTAGAACGATTCAATAGAACTTTGAAAACCAAAATGTGGAAATATTTTACCAAGAACAATACACTAACTTTTCCACTTCAAAACTTGGTGAAATCATATAATCATTCTCATCATCGCAGTATAGGTATGGCCCCCATCGCCGTGAACTTTGAAAATCAAGAAGAGGTTTGGCAAAGGTTGTATGGACAACCCATAAAACACAAGACACCAAAGTACAAAGTAGGTGACAGAGTGAGAATCAATAAAGTTAAGAAAACTTTTGAGAAAGGTTATTTGCCCAATTGGACCGAAGAGTTATTCACAGTAGTAGCCATCAAGAAAGGACATCCAGTCACATACATGTTACAAGATGATAATGGAGAAATATTGAAAGGGTCATTCTACACTGAAGAGCTTCAGCGAGTTTCACATAAAACTATTTACAAAATCGAACACGTACTCAAGAAACGTGGCCGAGGTAAGAAAAGGGAATTGTTCGTAAAATGGTTGGGATACCCAACTTCGTTCAATTCGTGGATCAAACAGAGTCAGCTCACCTATAAAAGGAAGTGAACCTCTGAAGTTTCTTCAAAATGGAAGAAGGATCGAACGGTTCTTGGCCTCTGTTTGGTAAATTTTTGTAAAAATTTCACAAATAATCATTTTGTATATCATCATCATTACCAGTGTCGTTAATCTCACTTTCGAAAACACAGATAGCAAGTTGTGGACTGCTCTCTTGAGTAGTAGCATAAGATATTTGTTACCAAATCCAACATTAAGAAAAAGTAATGTTTTATTTGACTCTACCAAGTAATAGTTCAATGAACGTGTTTCCAGAAAACACGTTGACTACGTACACCACTCAGTTATCACAACCGGTGAATCTCACGGGAGAATGGGAAGTAGGTCTGGCAGAGATTCAGTATCCAAATACTTGGTTCAATATTCGTGGAGAAGAAGCTTTCGTTACAGTGTTCTGGTCTTCGAAAAAGAATTTCCGACTTACTCTCAAGGAAGGTCGTTATTCGGATCCCATTGATGTGATACGAGCTATCAATGGTGTTAAAGAATTACTCTTGCCTCGTCACGATAAGGTAGCTTTTGAACTGGATAGATTGACTGGTAAAGTTCGTATCACGGTACGTGATGGAGTCGTGGTCACATTGAGCCCTACTCTTCAAAATATTTTGGGGTTTAATGAGTGTGTTTTTAAATCAGGAACTTACAATTCTTCCAGAGTTGCCGATGTCATCCAAGGATTTCATTCACTCTATGTATATTGTGACTTGGTTCGTGACCAAGTCGTAGGAGATACAAGAATACCACTTCTTCGTATCGTACCCGTGCGTGGAAAAATGGGGATATCATCTCTAAAACATTTGAGAATGTGTATTATGTACCAGTAGAACGAAAAAATTTCAGTACCGTCCAGGTGTATATAAGGGGTGACACAGGAGCCATAGTACCATTCGAGTTCGGGAAAGTGACAGTGACACTTCATTTCAGAAATCGTAGATCTCTTCATTTCACATAAACATGACTTATTGTTGTAAGTCCAAATTATATGAAGAATATTACACGAAACAAGCTGGGAATGGTCTACCGGCTTTTTCTGGAGCTCAAATACAGAGAGGATATGGTTTGGGAAGTATATTGGGAGGACTGAAGAATATGGTGTTACCTTTATTGAAAACTACAGCCAGGACCGTGGGAAAACAGTTATTGAGAAAAGGAGCAGCCTTTGCCGAAGATGTCATTGAAGGGAAAAATGTAAAAAAGGCAGCAATCAAAAGAGTCAAAGAGGCTGGTGCAGGGGCTTGGAATGAAGTGGTTGGTGGTTCAAAACCACCCGGTAGGAAAAGTATAAAAAGGCCCGCACCACGCAAAACTAGCAAATCGACAAAAAGAAGGAGAACTGTTCAGACCCAAGACCATCTCGGTGCATGATGTCTTTCATTAATGAAAAATCTTGTGAGTGTGTCAACAGCGAACTCGACTTGTTTTCCATACCACCAACACAGACTAGTGTGGAACATGGGCAATGGGTAGAACACAGGCCTTTGGCGACTATAGGAAACAGTGGTCCAATAGAATTCCACATTGCAGGATTAGGAGATGATTATTTGAATTTGGCACAGACATACTTGTATGATAAAGCAACGGTTGTAGATTCCAATGGGGCATCAATTGCACCCGATGCCAAAGTGGGCCCAGTCAATTTATGGATGCATTCCTTATTTAATCAAATCGATATCAGCTTGAATGAAAAACTGGTATCTCCTTCCAACAACACTTATCATTACAGAGCTTTCATAGAAACTTTGTTGAGTTATGGACCAGCTGCCAAGAAGTCACAACTGACTAATGCATTATGGTACAAGGATACGGCCGGACACATGGAAGATTTGACAGATGATAACAAGGGATTTCTTCTTCGAAAGAAATTTATAGAGAAAAGTAAGATCGTGGACATGACTGGAAGATTACATTTGGACATGTTTTTCCAAACTCGTTACTTGCTGAATGGAGTTAATGTTCATGTTAAAATGAATAGAGCCAAAGATGCTTTCGCATTGATGGCCGATACCGCTACATACAAGATCAAAATTCTAGATGTATCCATGTTTGTACGCAAAGAGAGACTCCAATCATTCGTGAGAATGGCTCACGAGAAAGCACTAACGAAAGCAACTGCAAAATATCCTATCGATCGTGTGGAAACCAAGGTGTTTTCAGTGCCGAAAGGAAATCTGTGCATTACACAAGAAAATTTATTTTTAGGCCAACTACCTAAACGCATCGTAGTGGGATGTGTAGACAACGATGCTTTCAATGTAAACTTTTCAAAGAATCCATATAATTTCAAGAACTACAAAATCAATTACTTGGCATTGTACGTGGATGGGCAGCAGATTCCAGCCAAACCATTACAACCTAGATTCGAACAACAAGAAGTGGCCAGATGTTATGCAACTCTGTTCCAAGGAACTGGACAAATGTATGAGAATGAAGGAAACCACATCAGCCGAGAAGAGTACATAAATGGATACACCCTATTCGTATTCGATCTGACTCCAGATCTATCACATGGACAACACTTCGATCTGGTGAAGAGAGGAAACTTGAGACTAGAAGTCCATTTCGAAAACCCATTACCAACCACAATCAACGTACTGGTGTATGCAGAATTCCAGAACATCATAGAAGTGGATAAGAATAGACAAGTAATCTTCGATTACTCAACATGAACACGTTGCAGTTAGAGAATGCACTTCGATCAGATAGTTGTTTGAAGAGAAAATGTTTGGGTGTATTTTCAAGAAACAAATTACCAAGAAGATTACCAGATCACAGACCAGTGGCTTTGATAGCCAACACGGATCCAGAGCACAGAAAAGGAGAACATTGGGTGGCTCTCTTTGTGAGTCACCACAACGCAGAATACTTTGATTCCTATGGATTACCACCACAACACAGACCATTCGAGAATTTCCTGAAGAAGAATTCCAGATATTGGAAGTATAATACAAAACGCCTTCAAGGACCATTACCAGTGTGTGGACAATACTGTCTGTTTTACTTGAAACATTGCTGTCGCGGTGTACCGATGGAAACCATATCCAACATGTTTACCACTGATCTAATGGATAATGATCTGTTGGTTAATGACGTCATAGAGGAAACCAGCCACTAGATGTCGCTGCATTGAAGGAAAACTATAAAAATTGGTGCACTTGGTGTTCAGCTCATTTGTGTTCCGACAGCCAAAAAGAAGAAGGATGTCTACTAATGTGACCGTCTTCAAACTTAACAACGATTTACAGATTCAACTATTCAAGAACGACGTTGGGTTCCAGTTTACCACCAGAGATTGGGAACAAGTGACCAAAGAAGTGGATATTGCAAAGAAGAGAAGTCTTGAAATAGGAGAACCCAAACCAAAAAGAGAAAGAAAACCAAAGAAGAATGAAGATAAAAAGGATTGAAGAATGTTCACTATTCCATGTTTGATCAGGATGGCACTGAATGATTATCAATCAAGAAACCAAGAAACAAGAAATCCAAGAGACTTTGTAGAGAGAATGAGCGTTTCATTCGAAACGTATTTTCGTGATGTTCCGCCACCGGTACTGGAGCAGTTATTACGCGGAGAAGATAAAATAAGAAAGACACCAGAACAAAGACAACCAAAACACATCAAGTATGCATTGGAGGAAAATCGTCTCAAGACATTTCAATTCATGTTACAAAGTGAAAGTGTGAAAACCCCGAATGAACTGACAAAAGCTGGATTCTTTTATTTGGGGACAGGAGACAGAACTCAATGTTTTCATTGTGGTATTATTGTTCGTTTCTGGGAAACAGAAGATGATGTTATAGAAGAACACAGAAAATATTCTCCAGACTGTTATTACATTCATAATTTACCACCTGAATTCATGGACGTTGAAAAAGAAGAAGAAATGGCCATCGAAGAAGAAATGGACACATCATTTCAAGAAGAAGAAGATTCACGGAGGACAAAATGTAGTGTGTGTTTATTAGCTGAAGCCAATGTCGCTCCGCGACCATGTAACCATTTGTGCCTGTGCAAAGACTGCTGTAAACCACTGAGAAGATGTCCAATCTGCAGAAAGACTGTTTATGAATATCTGACAATCTACATACCATAAAAGATGTATTTTTGTTGCTGAATAAAAGAAATTTAAATTTATATTTAGTGTTATTATTTTTTAACTTTCCATCGAAGTACAAAGAAAAATCAAAATGAGGGATAGTAAATTAGACCTCGTACGACACATCTGTTGGGTAGCTCCTCATATGAGTATATGGTGGAACTTAGCTTCATGGCCTTCATGTACACATATGGGTCCTACTTATAATTTTAATAATGGATTTGTGGGTAAATTTGTCCTATAGCACTACGTGCTACTCTTAATAAGGAAATAAAACGTCATGGGATCCAAAAAAATGGGAACATTACTCCACTTCAAACGAACACACCCCCTCGGTATTACGTGCTAATCTTAATAGGGAAAATCCGAAACAGAAAATTACTCCACTTCAATCGAATGCACCCCTTGTACCCCTTAGTACTACAGCACTACGTGCTAAACCGATAAAATGGGGAAACACAATGTCAATTTCGGTGATTTCGGATGGATTTTGGTGATTTGAGAGATTGTCGGGTTGTTTGTGGTGATTAGATTTACTCTTCTACAAAGGAACATACCCTCAAAACATACCCCGTCCTATTGCAGAACAATTGGGTAACATAGCAATCACGTGCTACCATAGAAACCAAGATGGCGGCCTCCAGTATACAAAATGGACGACGGAAACACGTATCACCCTAACAACACGCGCTGCGCATGCGCACTAACACGACGTATCACTATGGAGATGACGTCACAACATGGCCGATCACGCGGGTTACCATGACAACCAAACATGGCGGCACTAGGTCACGTGACCATGACGTCACATGAGATCATCCATGAGATCATCCAACCTTTCCCTGTAGAGGAACATGACATACTACTCTAATGGTACTAAAATTGGCTCCCACCACTAAGCCACTACTGTGGCTTGTACTGCGACAAGCTTCTAACACTACTGTCTCCTACCGCTGCACTACTAGCTCTACTGCTGTTTTTTCCATGACTGCCATTATCAGACCTGTTTCTTGCTTCCACTACTAGTCTAATATTGTCTTCGCCCATGATTGCTATTTTCTATCACTATTAGTGTTTATTTATTTATTGTTGCTTAACGCCATATCAGCAGCTAAGGCCATATCGTGGCGAGACAACTACATAGACAACAAGTGTGAAGTATGAATTAAAATTAATTGAATAAAATATGAAATAATCACAACAAAACCTAAAATCAAGAGCAGTCGAAACAACTAAGAATATAAAAACCAGAATACTTATAAAATCAACCTGTGGACATTTAGACTTGTGAAGAGTCTACATTAAAAGAATAAAAACAATTTTAAAATTTATTAAAAAGGTTGATTTCTTTCAAAAATGAGATTATTTTATGCAGGCTCGTATGGTAAAATAAATCTCGTAGAGATTGAACTGTAAAATATTGCCCTTTAACAAGATTAAAATCAGAACAATTTAAGAGAATGTGCTCCACTGACAACACCTGCTGACAAGGAACACATTCTGGTCGCATATTACCCTCTAACAGAAAGGAATGTGTAAGTCGTGTGTGACCAATGTGACACCGTGTCAAAATAACATGATCTTTTCTACAAAGGTTACTAGATGGGTAGTTATCAGAAATAGGGTCGGAAGCGATGGAGCTTGTTATTTGTCGCCCCATCCCATTCCATCTGCCACATAGATTTGATGTAACTACTAATATGAGACTTAAAATCACTGAAAGGGATCTGAAAATCAGTGAGAGGCTTTGTTAAAGCCTGTTTTGCTGCACTTTCTGCTTTGGTGTTACCAGCGATACCTACATGTCCAGGTAACCAGCAAACACGATATCATATTGGTCAGACATGAGAGTTGTTAACTTCTCACGAAGTTCCAAAATGAGAGAGTTCTTCAACCTGGGGTTGAGTAACGCAAGTAAAGAGGAAAGAGAGTGGGAGAAGATGATCGACTTTCTTTCCTGTGCATTCTCGATGTGTTCAAGCGCGAGTTGAATAGATTTAACTTCAGCTATGAAAATAGAACTCTGATTCGGTATTCTGATTGAGGTGATATTATCACCAGTAACAGCAGCTGATGATACTTTGTCACCATCTTTAGATCCATCTGTATAGATCCTTGTATATGTACTAAACCTGGACTTTATTTCGGCATATTTTTGTTCAAATTGCAAAGAATTTGTATCAGATTTTTTGGTAGAAGCAAGGTCTAAAATAACTGTAGGTTTTTTAAGATGCCAAGGAGGAATATATGATCTACGGTTTTCTTATAGAATTAGAATCAATTTTGGCAGACTCCATGTGGGGTTTAATTCTAATTCCCAATGGAGGAATATGTTTCTGGTGGCGATTAAAAAATTCAACATTTTGAGTTTCTGAAACACAATTAAAAGCAGGATTTGATTTATTAGCTAAAAGTTTAGTTACATATTGGAGAGATAGTTTAATTCGACGCTTCTCAAGAGAAGGCTCCTCTGCTTCAACAAGCATCGAGTCTATTGGGGATGTTCGAAAAGCCCCTAGACTAATTCTAATACCACTATTGTGAATAGCATCAAGTGGTTTTAGGTATGACTTCCTTGCAGAACTGTAAACTATAGAACCGTAATCTAATTTTGATCGAACAAGTGACCTATAAAGATGGAGCAAAGTTTTTTGGTCAGCACCCCAATCAGTGCTACCAACTACCTTAAAGAGGTTCAGTTCCCTTTTATATTTAACTTTCAGTTGTTTTATGTGGGAAGTGAAATTCAGTTTGATGTCAAACAACAAACCTAAGAATTTCACTTCCTTAACAACTTTAATAGGACTACCATCAATTTTTAACTCCGGGTCGAGGTGATGTTTCCCAAGCTTACAAAAATGAACACAATATGTTTCCATCTTTAAACATTTAAAACCGTTTTCTGTGGCCCATTTTTGAATTCTGTTTAAACACAGCTGAAGTTTGCGCTCTATGGCATTCATTTTCTTGCTGCTGTAGCAGATTAAAAAATCATCCACATTCAACGAAGAATCTACCATATTCTCAATTGTTTCGACAATACTATTAATTTTTACTGAAAAAAAGGGTAACAGATAAGATACTACCCTGAGGAATCCCCAATTCCTGCTCGTGCGAATCGGATAACGTTGATCCAACACGAACCCGAAATTGGCGGCCCCTTACAAAATTCTCAATAAAAAGAGGCATTCGCCCTCTCAACCCCATGTTAAAAAAGATCCTTTAAAATCACATACGTCCACGTTGTGTCATATGCCTTTTCCAGGTCAGAGAAGATGGCGACCACATGTTCTTTGCTGGCGAAGGCATTTCTGATAAACGTTTCAAGTCTGACCAAATGATCCACAGTACTTCTCTGGCCCCTGAAACCACATTGAACATCCGCAATCAGATTGTTCGATTCCAGAAACCAGACAAGTCGGTCATTGATCATCCACTCCATGGTTTTACACATACAACTGGCTCATGCAATAGGCCTATAATTGCTTGGGTTGCTGTGATCTTTATCAGGCTTAGGAATGGGAATTACTATTGCTTTGCGTCAAGATGGTGGGAACAGGCCCGTCATCCAAATGTCATTAACAATAGACAGTAAGAGCTTTAGGGATGACTGCGGCAGATGTTTTAAAATTTGATAATGTATTTCATCAGGCCCAGTGGCGGTATTCTTATGCAAAGAGTTGTTTAACTCTTCCATAGAAAAAGGTTCGTTGTAATCCTCTGAATTATTGGATGTAAATCTAAACTTTTACTTTTCTTGTTGTTTTTTAATTTTCAGAAATTCAGGATTACAATTTTCAGACGACGAATGTTTCGAAAATGTAGAGGCCAATTTATTTGAAATTTCTTTTTTGATGTGTTTAGTGTGTTGTTATCTTTCAGATGTTGTACCTTTGCTTTTGTGTCTTTTCCTTTAATTTTTCTTATCATTTTCCAAATTGTGTTGATGGGTGTGTTTTGGTTAAGCTATGAAACATAAGTGTCCCAAGAACTTTTCTTTTTTTTTGTTTTATTAGTCGTCTTGTTTTTGCCCGATTTATACGTAATTTATCTAAATTATTTGTGGATGGTGATTTGTTGAATTCCCGTTCAGTTTTCTTCCGATCCTTTATAGCCTGTTTACATTCGTTATCAAACCATGGATTGGTGAAACGTTTTGGATTTGTCGAGGTTTTAGGAATGACTTGGCTTGCAATGTCAAGTAACTCTGTTGCAAAATGTTCAATCTGGTCAGTACTTTCACTAAATTTCTCCAGTGTGAGGCGTTCAGAACAGAGCAAGATGAAGGTCTCCCAGTCAGCCTTTTTAAAGCTCTACTGGGGCACCCTCCCATCGTCTGCCGGAACTACACTCTCCAACACGACCGGAAAGTGGTCACTCCCGCACAAGTCACCCTCAACCTTCCAAGAATAATCAAGAAAGAGGAAAGGGCTTGCAACTGAAAGATAAATTGAATTGTAAGAACCAGATGCGGGGTGGAGATAAGTATCTGACCCATCATTGAACGAGCACAAGTCATATTTTGTAATAAACTCTTCTACAGATTTCCCTTTCACATCTTCTTGACTGCAGGAATTACCCCAAAGGGGGTTATGAGCGTTAAAATCACCTAACAAATGTATGGGGTTTGCAACTGTTGGACGAGTAGCTCAAGATCATTGAGATGTAGTGCTTTACTAGGTGAAACGTAAATCGAACAAACTGTGACTGTTTTGTCTAAAGTTAAGCGTACCGCCAGAGCCTGTAAATTTGTATTCAAAGGTACAGATCTGTGAATGATACCGTTTCTAACTAAAACAGATGTTCCACGAATGTGAAGGTCTGTATCATCAGCCCGGGCATTATACGAAGTATAATGCTTAACTGCTGAATGATCTTGAGCCTCGGGTTTCTTAAAAAGAGTTTCCTGTAGGCAAAAAGCAGCAGGTTTATATTTTTTGGCTGAGAAGACCAAGTTCATTAAAATTGGCTCTAAAACCTCGACAATTCCACTGTATTATGTTATTTTTGTTTGTATTAGCCATATTTGGTTTACGACTGAGAGGGTAGACGTATTGGAGAAATAGACCCAGTTGTTTTCTTGGGCGATTTCTTCCTCGGCGACTTATTCTGAGAGGTGTTGGGGCGTAGTTGTCAGAATGTTTCTGCAATACACTCACCGCCTTCCATCTCTTCTAATCCCTCGAACCTGTTACGGGTAACATGATCTTGTAAAGTTGTTGGCGTTCTTTCAGATAATTGCATTTGTCTATCTTGTTTCTTTCTCTGACTCTGACTCAGATTTGATTGTTGAGATCTTTGTTCTTGCTGTGCTTTAGGATGTGGTTTGTTTTGATCATTTTTCTTATTAGTTGTAGATTTTTGTTCGGATTTCTTTTCAGGTTTAGATGTATCTTTTCTCTGAGTGTGATCTGTTTTGTCTTTCAATGGTTCTGTAGTATACTGTTGTGTTTGAGTTGACTTTGGTTCAGTTTCTGTGATTTGCTCAATTGTAAACGCTTGAATTAAGGACGGAATTGTTTTGTTGTTAAGCCATGTCCATGGTGTTTGACATTCTACTGATTTGGTTTGTATCTGTTGTTTCAACATTGTTGCATACGATGGCGATGAAAAAATCATTCCAGGCCTTGAAATTACTATCTCTCTGGCTTCTTTAAAAGAAATCTGTCTCTCACATATGACTTTCTGAATTTCATTCTCCCGTTTCCAGACAGGGCAATCCTTGGATGAAGCTACATGATTGCCCTGACAGTTACAGCACTTTATGGTATTATTACAGGGCCCTTGGTGTTGTTGGCTGCATTTGAAACATATTTCCTGTCTTCGACAGTTATTTTGCCCGTGACCATACTTCTGACATTTGATGCATCGGAGTGGAGTTGGAATATACAAGTCCACTCCAATGTTCATGTAACCTACTTTAATTGACTTTGGTGGTCGCGAAGAGCCAAAAGTTAAAATATATGTATTGGTTTTCACCGTGTTACCATCCTTTTCAATTTCTGTTCTTTTTACATCAGTGATATTCTGAGATTTAAGTTCTTCCTTTATTTCCAATACATCCATACCAGAAAGTTCTCTAGTTCTCCTTACGCCTTTATTGGTGTTGAAAGTCTTATGTGGAAATGCCACAACTTTCATGTCTAAAATCTTATCAATTTTTAATAAATTTATTACCTGAAATTTCGTCCTACATTCTACTAATAACCCACCCGATCACAATTTTTTAACTTCCTTTACTGAGCCTGCAATTCCTTTTATAGTTTTCTCAATAGCAAATGGATTGATCGTTGATATATTTTTACCTTCTTCTTCCGCATAAATAATGATAAATTTTGGCCATTTCTTTTCAATGGTGGTGCTTTCTTGATCTGAGTTAGAGTTTGATAGAGTTAATTTCACTTCATTACCTCGTTTTTGTTTTTTTGGTGGCATTGTTTCCATTTTTAGTATTAATCGTTCATTGCTCCGGCTCCCACCCACCATGGAGTCCAACAAGGGGTAGAGTTACTGCTATGCAGTGAACCCACCGAGCTGCTGGTATTCCCACATACCTGGTATGGAGCAATATACTCAGCCAGTGTTGATACCGAAGTATACCACTGGCTGATTGGCCCGTGTGTGGAAGTGCCAGGTCTTCAGATGAGGAGCATTCAACCAATCGCTCTATAAAACAAAGTTATTAAGATTGCCCCATAGAACTGAACCAAACAGCGCAGCAAAACTAAGTATTTGTTAAAAAAGTGGTTGAAAAAAAAGTACACAGTGGCAACTATGATATATGATTAAAATACATGACTGATTAAATGATCACCAAATGCCCCCAGACGTGACACACAGTGCTATTTTCTACCACTATTAATGTTTACAACTAGGTCCCCTATTATTGGTTTCTTCTGCCGGGCAATTATAGGAACACGGGATTGTGTAATTGTGTGAAAGTACACACTGTGTGAATTCAGAGTATTAGCGCGTGCAGCTACTAGGCGAGGATGGAAAGGCGGGAGATTTCGACATAGCGGTTTGACATAGGAGGATTATGGCCACGGTTAGTCTGCAGCACTCCTATTTGCCACGGTGTGCTTGTGGGACATTGGCAGAAGTTAAATGCCGTAGTGGTAGATGTCTGAACTGCAGTTCGAAGACTGCACTGGTAGAAGCCAGTTGTAGTGATAGAAGACTTAATACTGGACGAAGATAGTAGGATTAGAAAGAAATCATAGGACAGAGAGTAGTGGACAAACTACACGCGATTAGTATGGGGTGGGTAGTAAAAACCAGGATGCTATGCACAGGATATAGGCACCCAAATGTTAGTAACCACAAACTTGGACCCAAACAGGCAATAATCTAGGACTTAGGAGCCAAGAAGCTATGTGGTGGTCTAGGAGCAATACATCCGTATGTGTCCATGTGGTGCAAGTAATGTGAACCCATTTAGCACTGCCACACAAGCACGTCTCGGCACTTCTGGCATGTGCCTATGTGCTGCATACGTCGTGTGTAAAATTGTACATAACCACATCTCAGAAAGGCAATAGCACTGGAAGCCAAGCAAAACACTTGGACTGGAAGCCAGTCGTCTGAATGGTAGAAAGTAGTTTTAATCGAAGTCAACAGCAGGGCATATAGTGACATTGAACCTGTGAGACATAGGCAGTAAGATCCGCAATTGTTGTAGACATTAGTGCAGAAATATGAGACCGTGGTTGTAGTAGGTGGTAGTGACTGATAGCAGTAGAGCTCTCGGTTAGTCGTCCATCGACAACTATCTCTTCGATACTGATCCCCAAGAAGCAGTCCCAAAAGTACCCACTGGTCTACAACCAGTGATCACCATAAGCTTCTAACCAGTGGTCACCATAACAGTGGTTGCTAAAGTTTACCTAATTGGCCAGAGGAGGGAGAAGTTTCTCGAATCGAGTGGCAGCTCTAACAACTCATTATCACATTCGACTAGTAGGACACCACACCTCTGATATCAGGTAAGGAAGATAAATATGTTTGGACAGATGGTGCGTTGTGCTAGGGTGAATGGAGCAAGCTGGTTTTTTTTATCTTGGTAGATCGATTTGATTGGTTGTTTCTATCACATTGCGACAGAGAGTGCAGACCATGATTACACATAGCCCAGAGATAACAAAACACGGCAAGTGGTTGGTAGACTGGTAGTCAGAACAGGGTCTTGAACAGGCTCGGTTGGTTTGTTGATAGCAGATAGGAGATGTGTGGGAGGTAGGCAGTTATGTTTAGGCTGAATAGGGAATTTATTTGACACATGCTAGCCAAATTTTAGCGAGAAAACCCTACTTTGGAGGTTTTGTTTGGTACGTTTCACTAATTGCTGTTATTGTTGGGATATTTCTGGTAATTCCACTACATTCGAACACCCTCAGAACACACCACGAAATATTTCAAGCTTTCCAGCGCCATAGCAAAACGTAACACAATAGAAAACAATATATGTGCCTCATCATCGAAAATGATGGAAATATGTTGCATTATTATAACGCATGCTGCTTAACTGAAGTAACACCACCATCACCACGGTATATACTCGCAACATAACTGGTTATGCGCGATACCACGAAAATACATGCGACTCCCAGTATGCACCACAACTAATAATGGCGTCATTTACTTGGTCAACACATCGGTCAGTAAGAATAGGGACGGAACGACAGTGATATACTACGTAGTTACATGCATTCGAACGTGCCATGACCCACAGGACACAATCCCGTTGTCAACAGCGGTAATAGAAAACGTAGATTCTGGAATTTCCAAATTTTTTTGACTGTTGATATTTAGTACCGGATAAAAATAATGGAGTTTGCAAAGTTCAGGTGTCGTTTGCCCTTCAGAATTGATCCTTAGTAGTAAAGGGACATTTGGCATTCATACGTTACATGTAAAAGAAAGGTTGTCCAAGCATGGTTGACGACTTGTTACGAAAACAAAAATATGGTTATTCAGAGCAGATTAGATAGTCCTGTCGACCCATCTGCAAAGGTATGTGAGGGTCATTGAACGCAGTAATGAAAAATAAAGATGGGCTCTTGTATGGTTATTTTTTAATGTCATCCCACATGAATCAATTCAACAAATAACACGGTATACACGTATGAACTTACAACGTATATAGAGGGCGGCCAGCAATTTACACAATATCTCATACGAAGTCTCCCTAATTTCATATAAAGGAGACACAAAAGAGAGATGGCCCAAATAATGTGTTTTTTTTTCCTTGTTCCTTTCAAGCCTTCGTGACAATATCATCATGATTGGCCATAATGCATCGTGTTGTTTTACGGTTTAGTGGTGGTTGAACTGGTTGCGGAACACGATTTTAGTTTCACAACAAACGAGTATATCCAAAGTACAAAATACGCTCAAAATAAATTCCCTTCAACCAGTGCAGTGGCGAATAGATATTTGGGTTTCAACCTTAATTTGTAAAAGAAATGTTGTCCAAACTTGTTTGACGGGAAAAGGCACTGGTAACAAAAACACAAATAGAGTTACTTATTCATGTTTGATTACGTTATGATTAAAGAGTCTTGTCGAACCAACAGTATGGACATTTAACGACGAGTCAACACAGTGATGAACAATAAAGGCGGGATCTCTTATGGGCAGTTTTGGTCACTCAAAATGAAAACAGTAGCGGGCCAGTTGTATCAATTCAACAAATAACACCGAAGACACATATGCACTTACAACGCATATGGAGGGCGGCCAGTAAGTTACACAATATCTACTACGAAGTCCTCCTAATGTTACATACAGGAGACATAAATTTTGATATATCGCCACACATTCCCCTGATGTCTAATTAAGGGAACATATCAATTAGGCACTTCATGAAACTTAATAACACATGGAAGGCGGCCAGCAATTTACACTCTATCACATACAAAGTCCTCAAACTGTTCAGAAGACATATATATTTGAAACCCTAAGGGGGTTTGACCATTCCCTACTAGGCGGGTCCCCAGGTGGCGGATACAGGACGGCCAGCTCAATTGGGCAGGTTTGCTGATTTATAATTAGCAGGTTTGATCAACTGAGCTGGTTTGCTGCGGAAAATACAAATATGTAGCCCCGAACCGAAATGGTCAATCCTGCTAATACCATCTTGCAGGCACCTTGTTCTCCCGTGAGGTGCGTTCCGAATGCCCGGGTGGAAGGAATCCTGACAGTTAGGACAAGTCTCCAGGATGGAGATCAGGTCGTAAACACTTTGGCCCTGATCTCTATCATAGAGGTACCTGTTCAATACACTGTTTTGGTCCCAACTTCGGGAGTAGACGGATGGTCGGATGGTCCGTTCTGGCCAATCGGGAGCCCCCGTTTGAGTGTCATGCCGGGGGCATTTGGGGGGTCATTCAATCAGTCTTTTCTTTTATCACATAGCTTGACTGCCACTGTTTACTGTTTTTAACAACTTTATGTTTTTACCATCCTTGTTTTTGCTGCACTGTCTGTTTCGGTTACGAGTGACAACATTACTTAGTGTTTTGAACACTGATTGGTTGGATGACCACCATTTGAAGGCATGGCATGTCCCACACACGGGTCAATCAGTCAGTGGAATGCTCCGGCATCAACACTGACTGAGTATCCTGCTCCAAAACAAGTATGTGGGAATGCTGGTAACCCGGTGGGTTCTCTGCTTGGCAGAAACCCTACCCCTTGTTGGACTTCGTGGTGGGCGGGGGCCGGGGCAGTGAATCATCAATTCTCTACAATATGGCTACAAAAACCAAAATTAAACGACCATTGGATACAACAAATGATAAATCTTCTGACTCTGATTCTGATACTGATTACCAAACAGATCACTGGCCTCGATTCATATATATACGTACAGCAGATGAAAACAAAAAGGTTAATTTTAACCCCTTCGCATTAGAGAGGGCAATAAAAGAGATTGCTTGCACTGTCAAAGACATGAAAAAAATTCGATCAGGTGGCATATTGATTGAATGTGCTAGTAAAATCCAGTCATTCAATCTCTTAATGACCCAGAAACTTGTGGCTGTTGAAGTAAACTCGGAAGCTCACAGAACCCTCAATACCAGCAGAGGCCTAGGGGGGTTTGATCATCCCCTACTAGGCGGGTCCTCAGGTGGCGGATAGAGGACGGCCTGCTCAGTTGGGCAGGTTTGCTAATTTCTAATTGGCAGGTTTGCTCAATTGAGTTGGTTCGCTGCGAAATACACAAATACGCAGCCCCGGACCAAAATGATCAATCCTGCTAATACCATCCGGCAGGCACCTTGTTCTCCCGTGAGGTGCGTTCCGAAGGCCCCGAAAGAAGGAATCCTGGCAGTAGAGGACTCGGGCCCCGGTTAGAGCAGTCTCCGGGATGGAGCCCTGGTCTCCATTTCGGAGATAATGTTCAACACACTGCTTTGGCCCCAATTTCGGGAGTAGAAGGATGGTCGGATGGCCCGTTCTGGACAATCGGGAGCCCCCACCCCAAAAAGTACTGTGTGTCACGTCGGGGGGGGGGGGGGGGGGGGGCATTTGGTGGCCATTCAGTCAATCATTTCTTTTATTCACATAACATAATTGCCATTGTGTACTGTTTTTAAACACCTTATATTTTAACAACTTAGTTTTGCTGCACTGTCTGTTTCGGTTATGCATGGCAACCTTTTATTGCAGTGTTTTATTCAGTGATTGATTGGATGGCCGGCATCTGAAGACCTGGCACTACCACACACGGGCCAATCAGTCAGTGGTATGCCTCGGCATCAACACTGACCGAGTATACTGCCCTACACCAGGTATGTGGGAATACCGGCAACCCGGTGGGTTCACTGCATGGCAGTAACCCTACCCCTTGTTGGACTCCGTGGTGGGTGGGAGCCGGGGCAGTGAACAATTTACATCACTAAAATGGCACAACCAACCAAAACAAAAAGACCTTTCATCGTTACCGACCTAAAGGACTCTGACTCTGACGACGACTTAATTCAATCTCTGATACCACCAGAGGATAACATTCCAAAATTCATTTTAATTCAATCAACCGATGAAAATAAAAAAATAGGCTCTATTAACCCCTTTGCCCTTGCAAAGGCCATCAAGGGTATCGCGGGTACTGTTAAAAACATTTAAAAGTTAAGATCTGGTGATATTCGAATAGAATGTATGAAACAAGTTCAGGTACATAATCTTATGCACATCACTAAAATTGTAGATTTTAATGTTAAAGCAAATTTTCATAGAACTCTGAATTCAAGCAAAGGCGACATAAGAACAAGAGAGCTGGCTGATATGGAAGTAAACGAAATTACATTAGAGCTAAAACCTCAAGGTATAACAGCAGTGAAACGTGCCGAAATTAAAAAAGAAGATAAAATTATACAAACGAACACCTACATATGCACATTTGATGGCACAAGACCGCCCAAATCTATTAAAATTGGTTACCTGAACGTTCGAGTGGATTTGTACATTCCAAATCCACTCCGATGTTTCAGGTGCCAAAAGTTTGGACATGGACAGAATTCCTGTCGATGCAAACAAATATGTTTCAAATGCAGTTTAAGCCATGATGGACCTTGTGAAACGTCCACATATAAATGTATCAACTGTCAGGGCAATCACATGTCATCGTCAAAGGATTGCCCTGTCTGGAGGAAGAAAAAGTTGATACAAAAGATCAAATGTGAAAAACAGATTAGTTTTAAAGATGCCAGAGACATCGTTACATCAATGCCTGGCATGAATATATCGATACCAACTTATGGCTCAACTCTGAAACAAAAGAAATCAACCGAATCAGTTTCATGTCAAACTGAATATACCTGGCTCAAAGGTTCAATTCCAACCACAATACAATCTTTTACAATAGAAAATAATTCAACTCAAGGAAGATCTACACAAACAAACAGCACTGCTCTAGAAACAATTAAGACACAACATATAAAGGAACATCCACAACAAAAATCTACACCAGCGGAGGCAAGACAGGACAACAATAAATCAGATCAGCCAACTAGAAAAGACAACACAAATTCCAAAACAGAGCATATACAGAAATCGCAGCAGCAAAATCTGAGTCAGAGTCAGAGAAGAAAACAGGAAAATTTGGAAAAAAAGAAAAAAGAGAAAGAAAAACAAAAACAGTTATCAGACATAACGCCCAAGGCCCTTCAAGACCCTGTTACGCGTAACAGATTTGAAGGTTTTCAGAAGATGGATGTCGGTGATGGCATTGATGAAATGTTCGAGCAACTGCGCTCAACATCTCAGAATAAGTCGCCCAAAACAAAATCACCAAAGAGACACACTGGGGCAATATCGCCCATACGTCCACCATCCCAAACTCCAACCAAATATGGATATTACACAGGGAAATAATATCATACAGTGGAATTGTCAAGGTTTTAGAGCTAATTTCAATAAACTTGATCTTCTAAGCCAAAAATATAAACCTGCAGCTTTTTGCCTGCAGGAAACTCTTTTAAAGGAACCTGAAACTCGAGATCAATCAGCTTTTAAGCATTATACATCGTATAATACCTGGGTTGATGATAATGATCTTCATATTCGTGGAACGTCTATCCTGGTTAGAAACGACATTACTCATAGTCCTGTATCTTTGCAATCAAATTTACAGGCTGTAGCGGTACGCCTAATCTTAGACAAGACAATCACCTTGTGTTCTATTTACGTTTCACCTAGTAAAACGCTACAACTGAATGATCTTGAGTTACTAGTCCAACAACTCCCAACTCCGTACATCTTGTTGGGTGATTTTAACGCGCATAGCCCTATTTGGGGTAATTCCTGCAGTCAAGAAGATGTAAAAGGCAAAACTGTAGAAACATTCATTACAAAACATGATTTATGTTTGTTTAATGATGGTTCAGACACATATCTGCTTCCCGCATTTGGTTCGTATACATCAATTAATCTTTCAATTGCATGCCCTTCTATCTTCCTTGATTTTTCTTGGTAGGTAGAAGATGACTTGTGCGGGAGTGACCACTTTCCAATTGTGTTGATGAGAGGGTGCCCCAGTGGAACTTTAAAAAGGCCGATTGGGACACTTTCTCATCGCTTTGTTCTGAACGCCTCACACGGGAGAAATTTCAAGATAGTTCTGATCAAATAGAACATTTTACAAACGAGCTGCTTGACATTGGAACTATAGTTATCCCTAGAACCTCGGCAAATCCAAAACGTTTCGCCAAACCATGGTTTGATAGTGAGTGTAAACAGGCTATAAAAGATCGGAAAAAAAATTGAAAGGGAATTTAACAAGTCACCTACAACACATAAATTGGATAAACTGCGTATTAATCGGGGAAAAACAAGACGACTTATAAAACAAACAAAAAAAAAATTCTTGGGAAACTTATGTTTCTAAAATTAATCAAACCATACCAATCACAAAAATTTGGAAAATGATTAAAAAGATTAAAGGAAAAGAAACAAAATCAACTGTACAACACTTGAAGGATAACAACACATTAATTACATCCAAAACAGAAATTTCTAACAAACTCGCTTCCACGTTTTCTAAACATTCGTCGTCTGAAAATTGTAATACAAAATTCATCAAAATTAAAAAACAACAAGAAAAACAAAAGATTAAATTTACATCCAATAATTTAGAGGATTACAGCGAACCTTTCTCTATGGAAGAGTTACGCAACTCTTTACATATAGAAAAGGATACTGCTACTGGTCCCGATGATATACATTATAAACTTTTAAAACACCTTCCTCAAACTTCACTAGAACTTTTATTGTCCGTTTTAATGACATTTGGGTGACTGGCCAGTTTCCATCTTCCTGGCGAAAGGCAACAATTATTCCTATTCCAA
Organism: Pictodentalium vernedei; assembly: GCA_031216915.1. NCBI lineage: Eukaryota > Metazoa > Mollusca > Scaphopoda > Dentaliida > Dentaliidae > Pictodentalium > Pictodentalium vernedei. The sequence continues at coordinate 876,258,454 of CM062297.1, read as the reverse complement.
AGCATGATAAGGATCACAGTAATCCAAGTAATTACAGACCAATTGCACTAACTAGTTGTCTCTGTAAAACCATGGAGAGGATGATCAATGATCGGCTTGTCTGGTTTCTGGAATCGAACAATCTGCTTGCGGATGTTCAGTGTGGTTTCAGAAGCCAGAGAAGTACTGTGGATCATTGGTCAGACTTGAAACGTTTATTAGAAATGCCTTTGCCAGAAAAGAACATGTGGTCGCCATCTTCTTTGATCTGGAGAAGGCATATGATACAACGTGGACGTATGGGATTTTAAAAGATCTTTTTAACTTGGGGTTGAGAGGGCGTATGCCCCTTTTCATTGAAAACTTTTTAAAGGACCGCCAATTTCAGGTTCGTGTTGGGTCAACGTTATCTGATCCTCACGAGCAGGAATTGGGGGTTCCTCAGGGTACTATTTTATCTGTTACCCCTTTGTCAATTAAGATTAACAGCATCATCGACGCAATTGAGAATATGGTTCATTCTTCATTGCATGTTGATGATTTTTTGATCTGCTATAGCAGCAAAAAAATGAATGCTATAGAGCGCAAACTTCAGCTGTGCTTAAACAGAATTCACAAATGGGCCACAGAAAACGGTTTTAAATTTTCAAAGATGAAAACAAATTGTGTTCTTTTTTGTAAGCCTCGGAAGCATCACCTCGATCCGGAGTTAAAAATTGATGGGAGTACTATTAAAGTTGTTAAGGAAGTGAAATTCTTAGGTTTGTTGTTTGACAACAAACTGAATTTCACATCCCACATAAAACAACTAAAAGTTAAATGTAAGAGAGCTCTGAATCTACTGAAGGTCGTTGGTAGCACTGATTGGGGTGCTGACCAAAAAACCTTGCTCCCTCTGTATAGATCACTTGTTCGTTCAAAATTAGATTACGGTTCTATAGTTTACGGTTCTGCAAGGAAATCATACCTAAAACCACTTGATGCCATTCACAATAGTGGTATTAGAATTAGCCCAGGGGCTTTTCGAACATCCCCAATAGACTCGATGCTTGTTGAAGCAGAGGAGCCTTCTCTTGAGAAGCGCAGAATTAAATTGTCTCTCCAATATGTGTCTAAACTTTTGGCCAATCCTTCAAATCCTGCTTATAATTGTATTTCAGAACCTCAAAATGTTGGACTTTTTTAACAGACATCAGAAACATATTCCTCCATTGGGAATTAGAGTTAAACCCCACATGGAGTCTGCCAAAGTTGATTCTGAATCTATAAAAGAAAACCGTAAATCACACATTCCTCCTTGGCATCTTAAAAAACCTACAATTATTTTGGACCTTGCTTCTACCAAAAAATCTTATACCAATTACTTGCAGTTTAAACAAAAACATGCCGAAATAAAGTCCAGGTATAGTGCATATACCAGGATCTATACAGATGGATCTAAAGATGGTGACAAAGTATCATCAGCTGCTGTTTCTGGTGATCATATCACCTCAATCAGAATATCTAATCAGAGTTCTATTTTCACAGCTGAAGTTAAAGCTATTCTACTCGCACTTGAGCACACCGAGAATGCACAGGAAAGAAAGTCGATCATCTTCTCCCACTCTCTTTCCTCTTTACTTGCTTTACTCAACCCCAGGTTGAAGAACCCTCTCATCTTGGAACTTCGTGAGAAGTTAACAAATCTCATGTCTGACCTATATGATATCGTGTGTTGCTGGTTACCCGGGCATGTAGGTATCGCTGGTAACAACAAAACAGAGAGTGCAGCAAAACAGGCTTTAGTAAAGCCTCTCACTGATTTTAACATACGTTTCAGTGATTTCAAACCACATATTAGTAACTACATCAAATCTATGTGGCAGACGGAATGGGATGGAGCGACAAATAACAAGCTTCATCGCTTTCGACCAACTTTTTTCACATCACTACCCGTCTAGTAACCTTTGTAGAAAGAATCTTGCAATTTTGATGCGGTGTCATATTGGTCATACACGACTAACACATTCTTTCTTGTTGGAGGGTACTGTGCGACCAGAGTGTGTTCCATGTCAGCAGGTGTTGTCAGTGGAACACATTCTCTTACATTGTACTGATTTTAATCATGTCAGAGGGCAGTATTCTTCCGTAGGATCTCTGAGAGATCTTTTTTATCGTACGAGCCCGAATATGATTCTCGCATTTCTGAAATCAATCAACCTTTTTAATAAATTTTAAAATTGTTTTTATCATCTTAAACTAGAGTCTTTAAGACGTACATTCACCAGGTTGATTTGTGAGCTACTCATATTTCTTGTTTATTCACGCATCACTGTTCATACTACATTGTCTTTATCATTTTTATTGTAGTTGTTTTTACTCGTCTTTGTATTTCATTATTGTCATGTTTCCCTTTTATCGTTTTCCCGCCACGATATAGCCTTAGCTGCTGATGTGGCGTTAAGCATCAATAAATAATATAAACCAGCAGAGGCGTTGTTCGAACCCGTGAGCTTGCCGACATTGATGAAATAGAAATCATTACAGAAATGAAAAGACAGGGAGTAACAGATGTTAAACGAATAAAAATAAAGAAGAATGGCAATGAAATCAGTACAAACACCTATATATTCAGCCAGCCACCAAAATCAGTCAAAAATAGGCTACATGAATGTCGGAGTGGATCTATATTTTCTAAACCCACTTCGATGTTTCAAATGTCAAAAATAAAGACAAAGTCGGAACTCATGTAGAGGCCAGTCAGTCTGCTACAAACGCAGCCAAAAAACACGATGAACCATGTACCACCAATATTTTTAAATGTATATATTGTCAGGGCAATCATATGTCATCATAAAAAGATTGCCCCATCTGTCAAAAAGAAAAAGCCATACAAAAAATAAAATGTGAAAGACAGATAAGTTTCAAACAAGCCAGAGAAATTATTTCTTCGCTTCCTGACATGCATACTTCACCATCATCATATGCTACTGCAGCAAAACAGAAAGTTCCAACAAAGTCGATAGAATGCCAGACACAATATACATGGCTCGTAGGTTCAATACCAACCTTATTACAGGCCTTCACAATACAGCACAGCGATCAACTTCAGCAACAGTCAACACAAACACCACAAACTTCTCAAACAGCACCAACTTCTCAAACACTATCAAAAGAAAGCTTCAAAGAGGATAAAAAAGAACAAGCCAAACTTAAACCAGAAGATAACAAAGCAATGGAATCGAAACCAGGAAAAAAGAAAAATGAACCTAACTCAAAATCGAAAGCAGAACCTCAAAATCTTAGTCTGAGTCAAAAAAAAAAAAAAAAAAATTCAAGAAAAACTCTGAAAGAAATTAAAAAAGAAAAACAGAAACAATTCTTGCATAGAACACCTAAAAGGTTTGAACGCTTTGAATTTATGGACGTCGGTGAGTGCCTCTACGAAACGTTCGGCCACTTACGATCGGACTCCTCGCAAAATAGGTCCCCACGTAAAAATTCAACAAAGAAAAATTCGGGGGCAATTTCACCCATACGTGCACCTTCCAAATCACCACCAAAACATGGATAACGCAACCAAACAAAATATTATACAATGGAATTGTCGAGGTTTTAGAGCGAAGTTTAAGGAACTGGGCATTTTAAGCCAAAAATATAAACCAGCAGCCTTTTGCCTGCAGGAAACTCTTTTAAAGAAACCCGAGGCTCAAGAACATTCAGCTTTTAAAACGACATTATTTACAGTTCTGTATCTTTGCAAACAAATTTACAGGCTGTAGCGGTACGCCTAACTTTAAACAAGACAATTACATATTATGTTCTATTTACGTTTCGCCAAATAAAACCCTTCAACTGAATGATCTTGAGCTGCTGGTCCAACAGCTCCCAACCCCATACATATTGTTGGGTGATTTTAACTCACATAGCCCCATTTGGGGTAATTCCTGCAGTCAAGAAGATGTAAAAGGTAAAACTGTGGAAGAGTTCATTACAAAATATGACTTGTGATTGTTCAAGGATGGGTCAGATACTTACCTGCACCCCGCATCTGGTTCTTACACTTCAATTGATCTAACAATTGCGTGCCCTTCTGTCTTCGTTATTTTTTCTTGGAAGGTAGAAGATGACTTGTGCGGGAGTGAAAAGTTTCTGGTTGTGTTGGAGAGTGTGGTTCCGGCAGACGATGGGAGGGGGCCCCAATGGAACTTTAAAAAGCTGACTCGGCCACCTTCATCTAGATCTGTTCTGAAAGCCTCACACAGGAGAAATTTAGTGGAAGTGCTGTCCAGATTGAACATTTTACAACAGAGTTCCTTGACATTGCAAGCCAAAACATTACTAAAATATCGACAAATCCAAAACGTTTCACCAAACCATGGTTTGATAACTAATGTAAACAGGCAAAGAAGGTTCGCAAGAAAACTGAACGGGAATTCAAAAAATCACCAACCACAAATAATTTAGATAAACTGCGTATAAATCGGGCAAAAACAAGACGACTTATAAAACAAAAAAAAGAGAAAAGTTCATGGGAAACTTATGTTTCTAAACTTAATCAAAACACCCTCATCACTAAAATTTGGAAAATGATTAAAAAAAAATAAAGGTAAAGAAACAAAATCAGCTGTACAACACCTAAAAGATAACAAACACACTCATAACATCAAAACAAGAAATGTCAAACAAGTTGGCCTCTACATTTTCTAAACACTCGTCGGCTGAAAATTGTAATCTAGAATTTCTCAAAATTAAAAAACAACAAGAAAAAGATTATATTTACATCCAATAACTTAGAGGATTACAACGATCCTTTATCTATAGAAGGGTTAAGTAACTCTTTGCATAGAGCAAAGGATTCTGCCACTGGACCTGATCAAATACACTATCAACTTTTAAAACATCTGCCTCAAACTTCACTTGCACTTTTATTATCTACTTTTAATGACATATGGGTGACAGGCCAGTTCTACCTTCCTGGCGAAAACTGCACCAATTCCCATTCCTAAGCCTGATAACGATCACAGCAACCCTAGTAATTACAGGCCTATTGCCTTAACAAGTTGTCTGTGTAAAACCACGGAGAGGATGATAAACGATCGACTTGTTTGGTTTTTGGAATCGAACATTCTACTTGCGAATGTTCAGTGTGGTTTCAGAAACCAGAGAACTACCGTGGATTATTTGATTAGACTTGAAACGTTTATTAGAAATGCCTTTGCCAGAAAAGAACATGTGTCCGCCATCTGTTTTGACATTGAAAAGGCATATGACACAACGTGGACGTATGGGATTTTAAAAGATCTTTTTAACATGGGGTTGAGAGGGCGTATGCCTCTTTTTATTGAAAACTTTTTAAAGGACCCAAATTTCAGGTTCGTGTTGGGTCAACGTTATCTGAGCACCACCTCGATCCGGAATTGAAAATAGATGGGAGTCGTATTAATGTTGTTAAAGAAGTGAAATTCTTGGGTTTGTTGTTTGACAACAAACTGAATTTCACTTCTCACATAAGACAACTAAAGGTAAAATGTAAAAGGGCACTGAACCTTTTGAAGGTAGTTGGTAGGGCGCGGTGGCTCAATAGGTAGAGGTGCAGGCTGCAAGCCGAGAGGTCCTCGGTTCGAAACCCACCTGCGACAACCGCGTTGTGTCCTTGGGCAAGACACTTCACCTCCACTGCCCACGTGGGGGGCACAGTGACGCCGTGTACTAAGGCGTACTGCACGTCGACGGTGCACTTGTCTTCAACCAATGCTAACCCTGCTTGTGTGGAGTTAGTATGTTGGGGAGCTGACAGTTGCTCGCCGTTGCTCGGTGGTTCTCTCCGGGTACTCCGGCTTCCTCCACACGTAAAACTGTCATGGTCATGCTTAGCCATTGTGCAGAAATATGTGACCTTAAACACCAATAAATAAATAAAATAGTTGGTAGCACTGATTGGGGTGCTGATCAAAAAACATTAATCCATGTCAGATCAAAATTAGATTACGGCTGTGTGGTTTAAGGTTCTGCGAGAAAATCATACCTGAAACCCTTTGATACAATTCATAATAGTGGAATTAGAATTAGCCTGGGTGCGGTTAGAACTTCACCAATAGAATCAATGCTTGTTGGAGGACAAGCTCTTGAGAAGTGCAGAATTAAACTCCCCCTTCAATATGCCTCTAAACTTCTTTCTAACCAATCAAATCCTGCTTATACCCGTGTTGCAGAACCTCAAAATGTCGATTTTTTAACCGACACCAGAAACATATCCCTCCATTCAGAATAAGAATTAAACCCCATATGGAGTCTGCCAATATTGAACCAGATGCCATTAAAGAAAATCGTGTACCACAGACTCCTCCTTGACATCTTAAAAACCAACGGTTATTTTGACCTTGCTTCTACCAAAAAGTTTGAAACAAATTCTCTGCAGTCTAAGTCAAAATACAGTGCATAAGCAAGGATCTATACAGATGGATCTAAAGATGGTGACAAAGTCTCATCAGCTGTTGTTGTTGGTTGTCAGGTCACCTCAATCAGAATACCAAATAAGTGTTCTATTTTCGCAGTTGAAGTTAAATCATTGCAACTAGCACATGAACGCATCGAGAATATACAAGAAAAGAAGTCGATCATCTTTTCCGACTCTGTTTCCTCTCTCCTTGCTTTACTCAACCCCAAGTTGAAGGACCCTCTTATTTTGGAACTATGAGAAAAGCTGAAAAACTCTCATGTCTGGCCAATATGAAATTGTGTTTTGCTGGTTACCTGGACATGTTGGTATATCCGGTAACACCAGAGCAGACAGTGCAGCAAAACCGGCTTTAACAAAGCCTCTAACTGATTTTAACATTCCTTTCAGTGATTTAAAACCACATATCAATAATTACGTCAAATCTGCGTCGCAGGTGGAATGGGATGGGGCGACAAATAACAAGCTCCATCCCTTCCGACTAAACATATTTGATCACTACCCATCCAGTAACCTTTGTATAAAAGATCATGTTATTCTGACGCGATGCCATATTGGGTCACACACGACTTACACTTTCCTTTTTGTTAGAGGGTAATATGTGACTGGAGTGTGTTCCTTGTCAGCAGGTGTTGTCAGTGGAACACACTCTTTTACATTGTACTGATTTTAATCTTGTTAGAGGGCAGTACTTCATTGTTGGATCCGTTAGAGATCTGTTTTATAATACGAGCCCACACAAAATTGTATCATTTCTGAAAGCAATCATCGTTTTTAATAAATTGTAAATTGTTTTTATTCTTTTAGATTCTCATCAGTTCTTATGTATTTCACAGAATGACTTATACAATATTTTTTGAATGACTTGTCTCATTTCTATATTCACTTCTTAGTGTTATCCCTCATATGTCAGTATCAGAGTGAATGCAACTTTTAGCTTTATGGTTTGGATTAATAATAATGTACTTTGTTTTATTGGCCTTCAGGGCGAGTTGATTTGCCGCCGAGCACCGCTCATATAGATTATTGAGTTCATGGTTCAAATGGGTATCTATGGATTTGGGATTAGGGACTGAGCCATGAGCAGTTGTGTCCTCTGCAAATGACAAGAGACTAAGAGTTGTAGAACGACTGGTGTCATTTATATATAATAGGAATAAGGCTGGACTATAAACTGAACCCTGTGGAACCGCACATACTAATTCGGCGAGTTCAGACTTGTGTTCGCCATATTGAACATATTGCGATCTATTCCAAAGATAGCTTTTAAACCAGTTGTTACTGATGCCTCTGAATCCATACTTTTCCATTTTTGATATCAATATGTTGTGGTTTATTGTGTCGAATCCTTGGAGAGATCCAGAAATGCTGCTAGTGTTTTGTTTTCACTTTTCTCGTTATTTTCAAAACCTATAATTTTCAGTAGCTGCATTACCAAATGTATGGTAGAATGCTTTCTCCGAAATCCGTATTGATGGTGATATAAGATATGCGACGTGTCGAGGTATTTCATGATTCTGTTGCACATGAGCTTTTCTAATACGTTAGAAAAGACTGGTAAAATACTTAACTGTCTGTAATTATTAACCACGTGCTCGTCCCCACTTTTAAAAATCGGAATAACTCTTGCTATCTCCATCCTATTAGGGACAATGCCGCGGATAGAGGATATATTAATGACGTGGACCAGAGGAGGAGACATTACATTAATTGAGTGTTTGAGGACGTTAGTGATGATGTCATCGCAATCCTCACTATTTTTAGATTTAACAGAAAATACCTCGTATTCGGTTGTTGGCGTTATGGAAAAACTATTTGGTTCATTACTGTCGACGAAGTCCAATAAAATTTTCTGGGATACATTTATTTGTTTGCTAGTACGTTTCCCTATGCTCGGGAAGAGGTCTCTGAGTTCCTGTGCTATTTCCGCTGATTTCTTTATTATTTTCTATTACGAAGGATTGTGGCAAGGTGACTGCGTGGTTTGTTCTAAGTAGGGCATCATTAATAATTCCCCACGTTCTGCGTAAATTACCTGTATTTGATAGTATGGTAGAGTAGTACATTTCTTTACTTTGTTTTTTAATTTTGTTAAATAGTTTACAGTAGTTTTTTATATTTCTAATATTCTGCTCATTTGGGTATCTCAGTTTTTTTTTAAATTCAGATTTATTATTTGATGAGGTTAGGAGCCCCTTCGTCATCCAGGGATTTCGTCTTACGACTTTTTTCTTAAACGAATATTTTTTAGAGGAAAGGCCTTCTCGAAAGCGGATTGGTATATGTCCATAAAAAGGTTGTATGCAATATTCGGACAGTTAGTCTCGAGCACGGGGGAAAAGTCAGTTTCAGTCAAAATTGTTTTAAATTTAGCTATACTGTCTGGATTAAATTTACGCTTTGCGGTTGTTGGGTGGAGTGTCATAAGTTTCTGGCCACTTTCAATGTGAAAGGTGGCGAAGTGATCTGAAACATCTGTGATGATTATACTGGGCAGGGATGTTGATAGAATGTTGTTGGTAAATATGTGATCGATTAAAGTAGCGGAGTGCTGCGTTACTCTGGTCGACTTAGCGATATGAGGTAAAAAGCCTTGGCTAATCCTTGTATGTAAATAAATGTCAGTCTTAGTATGGACACCCGATTTCAAGAGGTCAATGTTGAAGTTCCCCATTATGTATGATTTGTTGTTCTCTTGGTTTATGTTGTCAATTATTTCGTTTAATTTGGTCAGAAACAGATCAATGTCTGCTTTAGGTTGCGTTTTGAGCTCATATATTACCACCTAACAATTCACTAGACTTGTTGTAGTTGATTTCAATGAACAAGGATTCGATGACATGTGGTATAAAGTCCGAGAGATCCCGACGAGTCTTAAAAGCTATATTCTATTCTCCTTGATGTACATACCAATACCACCACATCCATCGTCGCCATCAGGTCTTGTGGTCCTAGTAAGGGGATGGTAGCCATGTAGTATGTCGGAACATTTTTTTTTGGGGGGGGGGGGGAATTTGGAATATTTCTGTCAGACCAATAACATCAAAATGGTTTTGAGTACCATGTGTTTTGGACAGCAACTTATTAAACGAATCCCAACTTTTGACGGTGCAGCATTTGCCGGTGCAAAATGTCGGCACCATACATCTAGATCCGGTAAATGGTATGTATGGTGATAAATGTAAACACAGGGCTCTGTGTATATAGTATGGGTGTGAGATGGAAAATTAATGGGAATGTCAAGTTTTCTTGAACGTCTTTTTTCCGCGAAACGGTTGATGTTGCTATTGACGTCGTCACGTCATGATGCGCACGCGACGTCATAGAGATGTCGACCACTGTTGTTGTCCACTATACAATCTGACATAACGATGTTCGGGTCAGGGGTGTCGGGCTTCTCGTTTGGGGGAGGGGGTGATATGATAGTAGTGGTATATATCCACGTAGGTTCCCTGTTAGACCTTGGTACTACTAATCGATCTTTGTATATATATGAATTTTTCACATCAAGAGTGCAGAGACAAAACAGCTGATATCAGAGTACATCAGTATCTATATATCCAGTGGTTTGGTTGGTGTTCCATCTTCTTGAACTTTTCTTTTCGGGTTAAAATATGGAAGTCCATCTTTGATCTGGCTATAAGTGTACATGTGATTATTGTTCACCACAAATCCACGGTTAACTCCTGTTCTACTCTGTTGTGCTTTCAACACTTGCAGATATTTGTTCTTCGTCAGATCGCTTTGACGTTTATTTATTCCTTTGGAACTAAACTTGTTACTCGGGACGAAACAGTTGTAGGTTTTACTGCAGAGACCCATATATCGTCTCTAAGTTTGGTTTGAACAAAGTCTTCCCTGTGCTCATCACATGATTCTGACGGCAGCCATTGATGATAATCCCTATAAAACTGTTCTTTCTTCTCCGGTTTTATTACTTCTTCCAGAGATGATTTGGATTTGGAGAATGAGAAGTATCCATAATCTGTATGCATTAGGCAGTACTGAAAATCACGTGTATCCACAAATGTATCTATGATATCATAATGCAACTGCAACATCTTCATCTTTTTCATATGTCGTCATCCCCTTTTTAACTTCTGCGTTGAAAATAATGATCATTTTTAATATTTTATACTTTCATCGCCACGATATAGCCTTAGTTGCTGATGTGGCGTAAAGCACCAATAAATAAATAAATACTGCAACATCTTGATCTTTGCATATTGGTATACAAAGAAGCCGATATGAAGTGGTAAGTTCAGCTTGATCTGGTTGTTATTCATTTTCAACTCGTATAGTGTTTCGCTCAAAGGGTTCATTATCGGGAGTGCACACTGTTTATTAAGCGAGAAGCTTCGTCGTCGTTGCAGTAAATGACATGTCTGTGTTTTTCTTTGTTGGTTACTGTGTTTCCGTATTCACTTTTCCCAACGAGTTTAATTGTGTCAGCAACTATTGCCTTATCTGGATTCCGATCACCGTCTCTTCGGGCCTATGATACCTCTTCTCCAAATTTCTTGAAGCACGCTGTTGGTTCATACTGTATGACTTGGTAAATTTGTGTTACTTCGAGGCTGTGATCGACGTACCATTTCAGGAATGGCGTTGCAAGCAATATCTTCTTCGCATGATAACTCCCGATTAAACTTCTTCTCGGTTGGCTCATGACGTTGTTTTTCACAGCAAACTTTCTCGTGTGATCACCGATGTCTTCAGTACTGATGGTGGTATTTTTAAAGATGGGTATCATTTCTTCAAAGTGGTGTCTGAGATGATCTGGAACATGAATGTCACACTCAACTAATCCGAACAGATTGTCCGAAATCACATGCTGCGTTACTTCACTCTCGTTCATTGTCCCTGTTAACGTGTGGTTCTCAAGTTTCTTTAGGTAACGTTTATGTCCATGATCATTAATGTTTTTGGAGTTCTTGGTAGTCTCTTTGTTACGTTCTTCCATTTCTTTTTCTCGAACATTGTTTAAGAGAATTGCTTCCCCATTTCTTTTTGTGTTTAGTCGACAATCGTGGCCATGCCAGAAACAGCTGTGAAATTTGTAGACAGTCTGCGTTTCTTTACACCAGCCGTCTACGGACAGATGTCTCCTTCCAATCTTTTTCTCTTCTCCATTGAACTGATGCCGGATTTCAAGACTGTCTCTTGTGGAGATATAGTTCAACCACTGCAGAGCCATTCTTCCATACTTGTAAGAATCCTCCAGTTTAAAACCATACCCTTTACAGCTTCTTATGTGCGTTCTAGTTAGCATTTCTTGCATTAAACACCGCAACTAAAGTGCACCTCCACACGTTTTAGCTTCCTCTCCATACTGAATAGCTCTAATTTTTCTAGGGAAGGGGGTGGGGGGAGGGTGGTTGATCATCCCCTACTAGGCGAGTCCTCAGGTGGCGGATAGAGTACGGCCTGCTCAATTTGGCAGGTTTGCTGATTTATAATTAGTAGGATTGCTCAATTGAGCTGGTTTGCTGAGGAATATAAAAATACGCAGCCCCGGACCAAAATGGTCATCCCTGCTGATACCATCTTGAAGGCACCTTGTTCTCCCGTGAGTTGAATTCCGAAGACCCCGGAGGAAAGAATCCTGGAAGTTGAGGACTCGTGACCCCGATTGTGGCAGTCTCAAGGATGGAGATCAGGTCGTAAGCAATGCTTTGGCCCTGATCTCCATTTTGGAGATAATGCCCAACACTCTGCTTTGGCTCCAACTTCGGGAGTAGAAGGACGGTCGGATGGCCCGTTCTGGCTAATCCGGAGCCTCCACCCCCACACAATCAGGGTGTCAGGTCGGTGCATTTGATGGTCATTCAATCAGTCATTTCTTTTAATCACATACCATAACTGCCATTGTGTAATGTTTTTAAACCCCTTGTGGTGAAATTCGGCAATCCTAAATCTATTATGATGCCGCCAGGTGGCTCTGGTCAGCTGATCTCGAAAGAATATGATTGGCCGGTTATCGGATGTCCAGAGTGAACCCGTTTAGAGAGCAGAACCATTCCAGAATCCAAGATTACAAGACGTGTATTATTAATTTGATGTTGTTGTTGTTGGTGTTTGTCGTTGTATTGTAATAATGTAAGTATTTATTTGTATCTCAAATTCCTTACTCATGTACCCTCATTCCAATTAACCCATCGAATAACACCACGCAGTTATTCGATATTGGCGTCGCCGACAATTTCGAACTTCTTGGCTCAAATTTGCGACAGGCGTGGCTGTCGCCATCTTGAAACAATGACAAAATTTTGAAACTTTTTTCGTCCTTCTCACAAAATTTTCAAATTCCTTTTTGTTTTTTCATTTGTTCCTGGTTTCTTTTTTGTAATTTTCTAAAAACACTTCCTCTCAAATTCCATAATCAATGTTAAATGTTTTGTTTTTTTGTCATTCCACATGTTGTATTCTTTACATCTCGATCGCGTTCGCCATCGAATTTTGTCTGTTACTGTTGATATTTACCAGCTTGCTAGTAAAAAAAAAAAGAAAAAATTGTTTTCATTGGATATGCAACTGTATGACTGAAAAACTTAAATTGTAAGCAATTTCTCTTTGTTTGACAAATAAATATTTTGATTGACAATAATTTAACATATAAATTATTATAATATATCTTGCCATTTCATGATAACTTTGGTTGCTCTCTGTTATTGATAATTTAAATTATGATATTTCAAATTTTCCTGTGATACAAATTATTTTTCAAATAAATTGTTTTGATTGATTATAATAAATTTGCTATTCAATTAAATTATTCTACATTCATATTAAAATATTTTGTCATATCTTGACCTATTCTCACTATATAAATATTTATTGTCAAAATTTTCAAAATAAAAAGTGATATATTGTCAAAATTTTCAAAATAAAAGGTGATTATTTCCTTTCATGAAAATTTAGCCATCTAAACTTGGAGCTTAATTGAAAATTTATGTGCTTTATCCCCTGAAATATTTGTGTTATTCATTTTCATTTATTATAAATTGTTGGATAAAATTTTGTTTTGTGTAAATCTTCTTCATTTATTACAATTAATTGGATAAAAGTCTGTACCTATCAACAAACTTAAACAAAATAAATAAATAATTGTATTCTGGCATAACATCGTCCTTAGCATCAACATAGTGACAATTTTTTTATGGTGGGGTGCTTTAACTTCAAAATTGAATACAGTTGGACAAAATATCAGTGGTAACAGGCAGATGGTATTTTTCTCGTTACGAAGTACAGATGAAGACAGCTACAACGGTAAAATAGGTAGTATAGTGTGTTTTGTACAATTTTTGAATAAATAAATATATTTGACTTTGTTTTTTTTTGATAACTTTCATCATGAGTACTACTTGTAACAAAATTAAAATAAACAAATGTGCCTACAGAGATCTTTTATTGTTACCCGGAGTTGGTAGAAAGTTAGCCGACTCAATTGTCTATTTTAGACTAGAACATGGAAATATCACACCGGAAATTTTATCAAGTATTCCGTACATGCGGATAACACCCCAGTTAACAGAAAGTATTGATTTTGAGCTCCATCAGGAAAATGATGATGACGATAGGTCTGCTGATCCATTAGCGGATGAATACACTGCTGATTGGAATATACGGGGTAGTTCAGTCGAGTCGACCGAACCTCAAGCTACACAAACAGGAGCTACAGCTACTGGAGGTGGCCCAAGTTCACCTTCGAGCTTCAATAAACAATACATAAAGACAAGATATACAAGTCCTCCTGTAAAACAAACTGCTGGTTATCAGACACCTACATGTATGACTGCGTACAGTCAGTCATACCCTATGCCAAATTACAATGTTCCACCACCGATACATGACATTCAAACATATCGCCCCATGCTGAACACTAGCCAAGGTATGTCTGGATTCCCACCCAGCACATATCCACAAACTCAAACATACACACCATATTCGCACATACAACAAATATCTCCATATACTCAACCAGTACCAGCATATACTCAACCAATACCAGCATATACACAACCAATACCAGCATATACTCCACCAGCACCAATCTATACTCCACCTGCACCAGCATATATTCCACCAGCACCTGTCTATCCCATACCACAACAAACAGGTGCACATTACCAGCAAAATGCCACAAATGTCGGTAAAGCATTTCATTTACCCAAAACATTGATATACAATGGCACCACAAGCTGGAAAGCCTTCAAAACTAAATTTGAAAAATATGCTGAAATGCAGCGCTGGTCAGAGCAGCAGTGTAAAGATAATTTATGCTGGTGTTTAGAAGATAAAGCTAGTGAATACTACGCTATGATCACAGGTAGAAATCAAACATTGGGATATTTTAACATCATGGACTCCTTAGAAAAAAGATTTGGTTTTCATGACCTACCTGAAACTGCTCATCTTGAATTTATGCAAACACAACAGACTTCCAGCGAGACGTTGGAAGAATGGGCAGATAGAGTGTTACACCTTGCTACAAGGGCATTCAAAAATCTACCAGATAATCATATGTACCAACAGGCAGTCATTAAATTTTGTCAGGGTGGTACCGATAAAGAGGCAGGTCAGTATGCTGCTAATTTAAGGCCAGTCACAGTTGAGGATGCCATCGACAAAGTGCGATGGTATCAACACACACAAAAAGCCATTTATGGTTCTATAGTCGTCACACCAAAAGCCCCTACTTCCGTACCGGAAGTAGTGCCAGTATCAACACATAATGAACCAAAACAAATAAAAGCTGTAAGTCCTAGAAAATTTGATAGTGGAAATATGAATCAATCAGGTTCACTTGATTCTAGAGTGACTAGACTCGAATCGGGTGTAGATCACATATTGTCAGAAATGAAAAAATTAACTGCTACAGTTGGAAGTTTATCCTTAACAGTTAGTAATTTGAGGCGTCAATCTAGAAGCCCTTCGCCTTTAAGTGGATGGCGTAATTCGTCACCAAACAGGTCTGGTCAATGGCGTAGTGGATCACCAATACGATCCTCAAATTCATGGCGAAGTGAGTCGCCTTCAAGGTCAAAGCAATGGCAAAGTGGCTCTCCATCGAGATCCACCAACCAATGGCGCAGCTCGTCTCCAACGAGGCCTGAAAACAGCACATGTTTTCAATGCAATGGTTATGGCCATTTCAAAAGAGATTGCCCAGCAAACTCTGCCTTTAATAAGTCAGCCAATGAAAAGAAAGTAACCTTCAAAAATGAACATAGAGATCAACTAAATACTCACGGGTCGACCAACGAGGCCTAACTTCGACCCCTGAAAATCTACTAGGCCTCGGCATTCAGACAGTTCATAGGTCAAAAATTCATGCTATTGATTACCCTCCCACCGAGTCGGTGGAAGATATACCCAGCATTGAAATACAAAATATTTCTGCTCAAATGGTGGAATCTTTCACAGAAACTTCAAAGCTACATATTGTAAACATAATGTTACCCGCATTAAGTGAACCTTCCAGCGAGTCGTTGGAAGAGTCATCAAATCGTTTAATAAATAATAAAAATTATGAAGCTTATAAGGAAAATACCATTAATGCCCAAACTACTGAAAATATAACACAGTGGAACTGCCATTTTTCCACTGTGCCAGTGGAAAATGACACACTAAGCCTGGAAACATTGGACAATTCTGCCGAATTGGCGGAAATGGAAACAATAGAATACAAACAATTTGAAATAAATGATCATTATGATGATGAGATATTAGCTATTGGTCAATTGAAATCTGATTCTATGATCACCATTAAGGTTATAGTTAATGGTCACCCAGTAAAAGCAGTTGTGGATACTGCTGCAGAGGTGACAATAATTTCTGATGAAATATTTAAATTATGTGACAATAGACCCCCAGTATTGAGAAATGTCATCATGAATACTGCAGGAAAAGATCTGCAAATGAATAGCCTTTATATAGGACCAGTAACACTTAATATTGGTAAACAAACATTTCATGAGAAAATTTATGCTGCACGCATACATGATGACATGTTATTAGGACTGGATTTTCTTAAAAAGCATCAGGTACAAATAAATTTAGAAACTGGGAAACTTCAAATTGGCCAGGAATCTTTGGACACTTCACTTACTGTAAATTATGAGTTGAATTCAATTAATAAAGTCAGCATTCCTGAACGAACTATTGTACCTCCACGTTCAGTCCTTCAGATTCAGTGCAAAATGAATGTATCGGGAAATTTATATATGATTGAACCTGAAAATCATTCTTCACTTTTGGTACCGAGGTCTTTACATAACAAGGGCATGTTACCAAAAGTGTGTTTTGTAAATGTATCTGACAATAACGTAATCTTGAAAAAGGGGCAAGTGATTGGTTATTCAACACCAGTCACAGAAATTGAAGAGAACCCCGCCGTTTTGGGGGGTAACATAGACAATCTGACACAAATTGCAGAAAATATCTGCAAAATAAAGTTAGACAAATCAATGGATGTAGTCCTACCACAACATTTGGAGAAGATGCTAAATGATTGCAAGCAAAATTTAAGCTCAAGTGAAGTAATGGAATTAAAAAATCTTCTCCACAGAAATGCAGATGTCTTCGCCAAAGATGAAGTTGATCTTGGCAATTTCACTGCAATTGAACATACAATCGACACGCAGGACAAGCCACCAGTTAAACAGCGAATGCGCCGAACACCTGCTGCATTTGTACAAGAGGAGGAAGAGCATTTAAATAAAATGTTAAAAGCAGGGGTTATTCGCCCGTCCGTGTCGGAATGGGCATCAGCACCAGTTTTGATAAGAAAACGAGACGGAAAGGTGCGATGGTGTATCGACTATCGAGCACTGAACTCAATCACTGTTAAAGATGTATACCCCTTACCCTTAGTAGATGAATGCCTTGATACACTTGCCGGAAATATTTGGTTTTCAAAACTTGATGCAAATTCGGCCTACTGGCAAGTTAACGTTAAAGAAGAAGATAGAAAGAAAACTGCATTCATTACTAAATATGGTTTCTTTGAATTTACTAAAATGGGATTTGGTCTTTGTAACGCGCCTGGATGCTATTCCCGAATCATGAATTTAGTCCTTCATGGACTAAACTGGAAAATTGCCCTAGCCTTCCTTGATGACATTTTGGTCATGGGAAATAGCTTTAAAGAGCATTTGAGTAATTTGGCTGAGGTTTTTGAGAGATTTCGAGCATATCGCCTGAAATTAAAACCCCAGAAATGTGAACTATTTCAACAGCGTGTTGAGTTTTTGGGGCGTGTAGTTAGTGCCAATGGTCTTGAAATGAGTTCAGATGCAACGAAAATCATTGACCAGTGGCCGACCCCGAAATGTTCGAAAGATGTTGAAAGATTCACTGGACTTGCAAATTACCATAGGGCATTTATTAAGGATTATGCAAAATTATCTCGCCCATTGTATGCCGTAACCGGTAAACAACAATATAAGTGGGGATTGGAACAGGAACAGAGCTTTTCAAAACTCAAAGAGATATTGACCTCACCTCCAATACTTGGTCTACTGAACCAGACTGATCCATTTATTCTGGACACAGATGGTTCAGATCTAGCTATTGGAGCTGAATTATTGCAAGTGCAGAATGGAGTCGAAACTGTAATTGCGTATGGCAGTTACAGTTTATCTAAAGAACAGCAAAAGTATTGTACAACCCGAATAGAGTTATTAGCTGTTGTGAGATTTACACGACAGTTTCGGCATTATTTGCTTGGCCGACAATTCACCATTAGAACTGATCATAATAGCTTGACGTGGTTGTTAAACTTTAAGGAACCACAGGGACAAATTGCTCGCTGGATGGAAGAACTTAGCCAGTACAATATGATCATCCAACATCGTCCAGGTTCTAAGCATGCTAACGCTGATTCTCTATCAAGGATACCAAATGATGATCCGTGTCGGAATTATCAATATGGTTACTCGCTAGAGAAACTGCCTTGTAAAGGTTGTAAATACTGTACACGTGCTTACAACAAATGGTCACAATTTGCAGAAGAAATAGACTATGTGATACCACTCGCGACGGGTGGTTCCACAATTACAGCTGAAAAAGTCACAACCTCTGAGGCTTTTGATATGCCAGTAGCAATGCCCAAGTTGGGCAAGCTTACTGAAAAAACTAGTAGTAAATCAGAGTTAGACGCCTTTCTTGATAATTTTCCAACCGGATTGGCTTTACCCTGGGATCCAGGAGGTCATAAAACTGAATTTGAGATGGGTCTTGCTAATGATAGTGATTGGTTTAGTACATCTGCAGACATTATAAAAATGAATAATGAGCCAGAAATATTTTGCCAAACTGTTAGTGCTTGTAGTGATATTCTTCAAAGTTACAGCCTGGAGGAAATCGCTGAAGCTCAGAAAAATGATCCAAATTTAACAATTTTATCGGATTGGTTAGAATCTTCTGTCAAACCGATTGAAGCTTCTTTATTTTTGGCCAGTCCAAGTGCTAAATATTTTTGGATCAACAGATCTCGATTCGTTCTTGAAAATCATGTTATCTGGAAAACAAAAGAAAATTCTAAAAAAGTTCTAGTGGTTCCTTGTCAATTTCAGGAAGAAGTATTATCTTTGTGTCATGACATTCCTTCCTCAGGCCATCAGGGAATTGTTCGAACACGAAATCGAGTAAAAGATAACTTTTATTGGCACGGCATGTCAAAGCATATTGAAAATTTTGTGGCATCTTGTAAAACATGCAATCAAAGTAAGAAACCATCGCTTAAACCTAAATTCAGTTTTTATCAGTATCAAGCAGGTTCCCCTATGGAAAGACTTCATTTAGATTTCCTTGGTCCATTACCTAAAACCAATAAAGGTAATGAGTATATCCTTATGATGGTGGACCAATTTACTAAATGGGTTGAATGTATACCCTTGCCATCGCAAACTGCTGAAGTCACTGCTCATGCAGCGATTAATGAGTTTTTTAGTAGATTTGGTTACCCATTTCAAATTTTTACCGATCAAGGACGGAACTTTGAAAGTGCACTTTTTGTATCCATATGTGATTTATTAAAAATACATAAGGCCCGAACAACACCCTATAGACCATCGGCTAATGGGCAAGTTGAAGGATTTAATCGGACATTGATGGATGCAGTCCGATGTTTCATTGATAAGTCCCAACATTCTTGGGACATATATCTATCTCAGATAGCTGGGGCGTTGCGGTCCTCGGTTAACAGACACACCGGCTATACTCCAAACAGGTTGATGTTGGGACGTGAAATCAACCACCCGGTCGATTTAATGTTCCCACACAAATCTGTAGAGTCTGAAACATCGATACATGAATATGTGAGAAACCTTGAGTCAACAATAAAATTATCACATGAGGTTGCTAGATCAGTTCTAAAGTCATCACAAGAACGAATGAAAAGGGATTATGACTTGAAAGTATTAATTCATGTATACAAGGTCGGTGACGTCATTTATATGCTGAATTCGGCGTCCCCAAAGGGAAAAAGTAGGAAACTAAACCCTTCATGGAAGGGACCAGGAATCATTTTAAAAATAATCACACCTTCTTTATATAAAATCAAATTTAGAAATTCAATATTAACAGTGAATCATGATAAAATTAAACTTTGTAAAGACAGAAGTCTGCCAAAATGGGTGCTCAAATTACAGAAACATTTATTTGATAACCCTGATTATTTAGACGAGAATTCTGATCAACAACTCTTCTGTCTATGTCAACAACCATACCGTGGTGAGTTCATGATTCAATGTGATGAGTGTTTAGAATGGTTCCATGGTAAATGTGTACAAATAAACGCCTCAGGAGCTTCAAATATAGATGAATACTACTGTCCAGAATGTTTAACGGACAACTAGTATTCTTTATCTTTGCAGAAAAAGAGATGGAGTCAGAGAATGAGAGTCCAAAGAGGGGGTGGAAGGACTCACGCCGTAAAGAAATAGAAGTCCTAGATAATTATCTTAACCTGACAAACAATGGGGTATTGGTTCAGGCGAATTGTCTGCTAACTGATTTAAGCCCTTATAATTTAGATTTGCACCTAAAAGAAGGGGTTATACGGGCACAGCATTCCATTGCGGTGCAAAGAAATGTCAAGGAGTGGGTCAATCTTGCCAGAGAGGTGGCTCATCAATATTTCGACTCGCATTGGGTCGACCAAAATCTGCCACCTATGGAGGGAACTAGGTCAAAATCTTATTCTGAGGCTCTTCGATTCGTGATGGATCGATCTAGTGCCTCAAAAATGTATAATGTTGAATTTCCTCCTTTGACCACTCTGGGAAAAGAAAAGTCAGGTAAGTCCAAGGTTGAAAGGGCGAGGCATGCCTCAGCCTCTCTCTCAAAACCACCAGGGTCTATAAGTCGATCCGCGTCGGATCAACTAAAAAGACCCTCAGGTAAAGGAATTTCAAAACCATCAGAGTCTAGAAGTCGATCCGTGTCGGATCAACAAAAAAGACCCTCAGGTGAGTTTCAACATAGACCTGTGAGAGGTAGGGGTCGAGGTCAAATAGCTACTACCTCGGCCCTAATTCATACAAAACCAGGGCCAACAAGTCGATCCGTGTCGGATCGACAGAAAGGACCCGGAAGAAAAATATCAGATAAGATTATTACGAAGCAAAGCCAATCTAAATCTGATATATCTTCATCCCAAGCACAATTAAAAAGACCAGCCACTGTAGGTGACCAAAGGAGTGGTATGGTTAGGGATGTTAGATTTGGTAAAATTCCTGGCATTAAAAAATATGTGTTTGAAGAAATAGATGGTAAGTCTGTCAGGAGGGAAGTGGAAGAAGCAGTTCCAGTGGCTTCCATTTCAGGTGAACCCAAAGCTCCGTCAGTTCGTGCCGAACTGAAGGAGGGACGGGGTAAATCAGTAGTAAAGTCGGTTCGTGTGGAACCGATAATTAATGTTGATGAGTCTGTGTATGGTGGACCCAAAGTTCCGTCAGTTCGTGCTGAACTGAGGGAAGAAAGGGGTAAACCAATGACAAAGTCGGTTCGTGAAGAGCCGATAATGAATGTTAAGGAGCCTGTGTGTCAGTCGGGTCGTGTTGATCCGATGAGTGGTCCTCAAGTAACTGGTACTGAAGAAGATCATGATGATGTGCCAGAATTTAATATTGGTAGAGGTATATTCCAAACTTGGGGACCAAAACAAGCTAAACCTTATGTTTCTGGTTATTTCAGTTCAACAGAAGAGGTGACTGTAGGAAAAAAAAGAAAAATGGCTGAACAGTTCAAACCTGGCAGAAAATATCAACGTCAGGTAAAAGTCCATCCACAACAAAGAACCCTGGAAGTGAAAACAACACTGCCAACACCTGGGGCAGTGGGATCATGTCCAATTCAGGGTTGTGAACTGAAATCAAAGAAAATGAGAAGGCATTTAATTATAAACCATCTACCCACAGCCCTACATGGTGAAGATGATGGTGTGATCCCAGACAGAAAACAGAGGGATCAACAGGTACAGCTGCTGCAACAACTGGCCAACAACATCTTGGGATCTGAAAGTCTGGACGAATTGCTCCAGATGATTAGCTCCCGAGATATTCCTGTAGAATGCCGAATTGATCCGACAATGGAAAAGAATATGGTGGAGTTGTGTAGAGATAATAATTGGAAACAGCCAAAAACATTCAGTCTTCATCCGCCTAACTCACCGGCTGTTTTAATTCATTATAGAATTATAGCATGCTTGTTGAACCATATGACCCATCAGCAGCGAGAGGAATTTAGAAAGATTGGTGAAGGAGCTGTGGGTCATGATGCATGGATTGAACGCCAGCAGCAGAGAAAAAGGAGAAACGAGCAGATGGTGGAGTCTTCAGCCTCAAAGTCAAGGGAGGAGCCTTCAGAGAAATTCACATGTTCACCCTTGAAAATTAAGGCCATTGACAAGGGTGATAAGGCTGTCAGACTGGTGGAAGCAGAAACTACTAATATCAAAGGATCCTCAGTTATGCCACCACCTGGTTTTCCACCAGTTTTCTTCACGCCACCATTCATGTTTGGACAGACATCACTGACAACTCCTCCATTATTGTGTCCACCATTTCCACCACCACCAATAGAACAGATGCGTCAAACCGTACCTGAATCAGTAAAGATATTTGATGCCATTGACAGCCATTTTCATCTTGGCAGAACCAGGAAAGCTCTATGGGGAAAATCTTCACGTGCCTCCATTGAGGAAGTGATGGCGTATTGTCCATCATTTCGACCAGCTTTGGAGGTGAATGTCCTTGGTGGTGTGGATGTATATTGTGATCCGGATGAATACCCAGTTTCTGTTTCTGGGAGTTCGCGATGGAGGGTAGCGGTAGGAGCTCATCCTAAGCGAATTGGCCTGCTGACATCTGATAGATTTCAGCAGTTGGCTGAGCTCGTGTCGCAGCCTGAAGTGGCAGCTTTTGGGGAGATTGGGTTGGACAGAACAGAGCCTGTTGAGACGTGGCGTCTACAAGAGGATAAACTGAGACAGTTGCTTGCATTGTCCAGGATTGACAAACCACTCGTTCTGCACATCAGGGGACCAGCTGGTGATAATATTGCAGCGGATGTCAGTTTTAATGCTTTGGAGCTGGTCAGGACATATTGTGCCCCAGCCCAGAAAATTCATCTTCACTGTTTTTCTGGGGCACCATATCAATTCCGGAGATGGGAGCGGTCATTTCCCAACTGTTTCTTTGGGTTCACTGGTGGGGTTACTCGGTTCGACGCTGATCAAAAATCTGCACTAAAAATGATTCCAAACGACAAGATATTACTCGAAACTGATTCTCCCTATTTTGGATGGAGCGTCGGACCGAGGGATCTTACCTTGACGCCGAGGTTCATTGGGGATGTCGCTGTGCACGTGGCACGAGCTCGAGGAGTTCCTGTAGAAGATTTATTAAAAGCCACGGTGGAGAATGCTCAGCATTTATATTATATGTAGACCAGTTTCATTTTTGACGGGGGAAGGAGTTTGTAAGCTGTTTTTGGTTTATTATCTAAAAGAATATTTATACAAACTCTTATCACCGTCTTCCATGAAACTTACCCGTTTATTGCGGGTTGACTACATAATACATCCGTGTACTGCGGATCAGTGTGAATTTCACCCGTGTATTGCGGGTTAGTGGCAGAAATTATCTGCCTATCCAAAGAGTAAAGATTTCCGTGTGTTGCGGAAGCAGTGAATCTACCCATGTATTGTGGGTTAATATCAATGATAACCTCAACTTCACTTTAATAAAGCAGGAAGGAGTGTGGTGAAATTCGGCAATCCTAAATCTATTATGATGCCGCCAGGTGGCTCTGGTCAGCTGATCTCGAAAGAATATGATTGGCCGGTTATCGGATGTCCAGAGTGAACCCGTTTAGAGAGCAGAACCATTCCAGAATCCAAGATTACAAGACGTGTATTATTAATTTGATGTTGTTGTTGTTGGTGTTTGTCGTTGTATTGTAATAATGTAAGTATTTATTTGTATCTCAAATTCCTTACTCATGTACCCTCATTCCAATTAACCCATCGAATAACACCACGCAGTTATTCGATACCCTTTTTACCAAATACTTAATTTTGCTGCATTGTTTATTTCAGTTATACGTGGCAACATCAGTTACAATGTTCTGTAAAGTGTTGAATGACGGCCATCTGAAAACATGGCACTTCCACACACGGGTCAATCAGTCAGTGGTATGCTTCGGCATCAACACTGACGGAGTATATTGCCCTAACATAAGTATGTGGGAAGACTGGCAGCCTGGTGGGTTCACTGCTTGGCAGTAACTTAACCCCTTGTTGGACTCCGCAGTGGGTGGAAGCCGGGGCAAATAAAAAAAAAACTTTAAACTAACATGGATACATCAAACATAAAAAAACTGAACTAAGACGAGACTCACTTTCAGATAATTACGATTCTGACTCGGACACAGACGATTAACCTACATTGCGTAAGTGGCCAACATTTGTAATTATATATGCAGCAGTTGAAGGTAAGAAGGCAACTGATATTAACCCCTTTGCCATAGAAAAAGCTATTAAGGGAATTACTGGCAGAGTCAAGTATGTCAAACAATTGAGAAGTGGAGCATTATTAATACAATGTAATAAGGAAGTCCAGGCAAAAAACTTACTGAAAATTGACAAACTAGCAGACAAGGAGGTGAATGTTTTTACACATAAAACATTAAATAACAGCAGGGGAGTAGTTAGAACAAGAGAATTGCAGCAGGAATTGATGTACTCGAAATACAAAAAGAACTCGAAACACATGGTATAACAGCAGTTAAAAATATAGAAATTAAGAAAGGTGGATCAGTAATAAAAACAAATACTTATATTTTATCATTTGATTCTTCTCAGCCTTGCTTTACTCAACCCCAGGTTGAAGAACCCTCTAGTTTTGGAACTTCGTGAGAAGTTAACAACTCTCATGTCTGACCAATATGATATCGTGTTTAGCTGGTTACCCTGACATGTAGGTATCGCTGGTAACATCAAAGCAGACAGTGCAGCAAAACAGGCTTTCACAAAGCCTCTCACTGATTTTAACATCCCTTTCAGTGATTTAAAGCCTCATATTAGTAGTTACATCAAATCTATGTGGCAGGCGGAATGGATGGGGCTACTAATAACAAGCTCCATCGCTTTCGACCACTACCTATCCAATAACCTTTGTAGAAAGGATCTTGTAGTTTTGACGCGATGGCATATTGGTTATACACGTTTTACGCATTTCTTTTTGTTAGAGGGTAATATGCGACCAGGGTGTGTTCCCTGCCAGCAGGTGTTGTCAGTGGAGCACATTCTTTTACATTGTACTGAATTTAATCTTGTTAGACGACAGTGTTTTAATGTTGTTTCTCTTCGAGACCTATTTTATAATACAAATCCACATAAGGTTTTGTCGCTCCTGAAGGAAATCTTCGAGACCTATTCCTGAAGGAAATCTTCGAGACCTATTTTATAATACAAATCCACATAAGGTTTTGTCGTTCCTGAAGGAAATCAACCTTTTTAATAAATTTTAAATAGTCTGGTTTTATTATTTTAAATTCTCATCTATCATTTATATGTGTTTCACAGGTTGGTTTTCACAACTGTTTTGATGAACTGCACTCATTTTTTAATTTCTTTGTTCACTTGTCAGGTGTACTCCACGTTTTTCATATGTCGTCATCTCTTTTTTAACTTCTGCATTGAACATAATGATCAGTTTTAACATTTCATACTTTCATAGCCACGATATAGCCTTAGTTGCTGATGTGGCGTAAAGCACCAATAAATAAATAGATTCTTCCCAGCCATCAAAATCAATCAAAGTTGGTTACATGAACATCAAAGTGAATTTGCTTTGTATATTCCAAATCCACTTCGATGCTTCAAGTGCCAAAAATATGGCCACGGGCAAAACAACTGCAGGGGTCAAACAACATTCTACAAATGCGGCCAACAACACAAAGAGCCATGCACCAATACAATTAAATGTGTAAACTGCCAGGGCAACCATATGTCATCATCCAAAGATTGCCCTCTCTGGAAAAAAAGAAAAAAACTATACAGAAAATAAAATTCGAAAAGCAAATCAGTTTTAAAGAGGCCAGAGATATTGTATCATCAATGCCTGGTATGAGTATATCATCACCTTCATATGCTGCAAAATTATCACAGAAATTACCATCAGTGGCAGTAGATTGCCAAACTCAATATACATGGATCAAAGGCAGAAGTACTGCCCTCTAACAAGACTAAAATCAGTACAATGTAAAGGAATGTGCTCCACGGACAACACCTGCTGACATGGAACACATTCTGGTTGCATATTACCTTCTAACAGAAAGGAATGTGTAAGTCGGGTGTGACCAATATGAGATCGTATCAGAATAACATGATCTTTTCTACAAAGGTTACTGGATGGATAGTGATCAAATATGTTTGGTCGGAAGCTTGTTATTTGTTGCACCATCCCATTCCGTCAGAGATTTGATGTAGTTACTAATATGTGGTTTGAAATCACTGAAAGGGGTGTTAAAATCAGTGAGAGGCTGTGAAAATGGAACTCTGATTCGGTATTCTGACTGAGGTGATGTGATCGACAGTAACAGCAGCTGATGATTCTTTGTCACCATCTTTAGATCCATCTGTATAGTTCCTGATATAGATACTATACTTGGACCTTATTTCGGCATATGTTTGTTTAACCTGCAAGGAATTGGTATCAGATTTTTTTGTAGAAGCAAGGTTCAAAATAACTGAACCTTTTTTAAGATGCCAAGGAGGAATATGTGTTTTACAGTTTTCTTTTACAGAATCGAAATCAACTCTAGAAGACTCCATGTGGGGTTTAATTCTAATTCCCAATGTAGGAATATGTTTCTGATGTTGGATAAAAAAGTCAACATGTTGAGGGTCTGAAATACAATTATAAGCAGGATTTGAAGGATTGGCCAAAAGTTTAGACACATATTGGAGAGACAATTTAATTCTGCGCTTCTCAAGGGAAGACTCTCCTGCTTCAACAAGCATCGAGCCTGTTGGGGAAGCCCCGAGACTAATTCTAATACCACTATTGTGAATTGCATCAAAAGTTTTGAGATATGATTTCCTTGAGAACAGTAAACTATACAACCGTAATCTAATTATCGAACTAGTGATTTATACAGACGGAGTAATGTCTTTTGGTCAGCACCCCAATTAGTGCTACCAACAACCTTCAGTAGGTTCAGTGCTCTCTTACATTTAACTTTTAGTTGTTTTATGTGGGAAGTGAAATTCAGTTTGTTGTCAAACAACAAACCTAAAACTCTCACTTCCTTAATAACTTATTACTCCCATCAATTGTTAATTCCGCCTCGAGGTGATGTTTCCGAAGCTTACAATATTGAACAGAATTTGTTTTTGTCTTTGAAAAAAATTTAAACACAGCTGAAGTTTGCGCTCTATAGCTTTCATTTTTTTTTTGCTGCTATAGCAGATTAAAAAGTATTCTACATACAATGACGACTTAACCATATTCTCAATTGCATTAATGATACTATTGATTTTTACCGAGAAAAGGGTAACAGATAAAATACTACTTTGCGGAACCCCCAACTCCTGCTCGTGAGGGTCAGTTAAAGTTGACCCAACACGAACCTGAAAACAGCGGTCCCTTAGAAGTTTTCAATAAAAAAGAGGCATACGTCCTCTCAACCCCATGTTAAAAATATCTTTTAAAATCCCATACGTCCACGTTGTGTCATATGCCTTTTCCGGGTCAAAGAAGATGGCGACCACATGTTCTTTTCTGGCAAAGGCATTTCTTATAAACGTTTCAAGTCCAACCAAATGATCTACAGTACTTCTGTGCTTTCTGAAACCACATTGAACATTCGCAAGAAGATTGTTCGATTCCAGAGACCAGACAAGTCGACCATTCATCATCCTCTCCATGGTTTTGCATAGACAAATGGTTAAGGAAATAGACCAATAATTGCTAAGGCTGCTGTGATGTTTATCAGGCTTAGGAATAGGAATTATTGTATCTTTTCGCCAGGAAGTTGGAAACTGGCCAGTCACCCATATATCACTAAAAATAGACAATAATAGAGCAAGTGAAGTTTGAAGCAGATGTCTTAAAAGTTGATAGTATATTTCATCAGGTCCAGTGGTAGAATCCTTTGCTCTATACAAAGAGTAACTTAACTCTTCCATAGAGAAAGGCTCGTTGTAGTCCTCTAAGTTATTGGATGTAAATTTAATCTTTTGTTTTTCTTGTTGTTTTTCAAATTTGAGGAATTCTGGGTTACTATTTTCAGAAGACGAATGTTTAGAAAATGTAGAGGCGAACTTGTTTGAAATTTCTTGTTTTGATGAAATGAGTGTGTTTTTATCTTGTAGGTGTTGTACAGCTGACTTTGGTTCTTTACCATTATGTGTGAGTGACCACTTTCCGGTTGTGTTGGAGAGTGTGGTTCCAGCAGATGCTGAGAGGGTGCCCCAGTGGAACTTTAAAAAGGCTGACTGGGACACATTCTCATCGCTTTGTTCTGAACGCCTCACACGGGGGAAATTTGAGGAGAGTACTGAGGAGATTAAACATTCCACGACAGAACTTACTGACATTGCAAGCCAAGTCATTCCTAAAACCTCGGCTAATCCAAACGTTTCACTAAACCATGGTTTGATAACGAATGTAAACAGGCTATAAAGGTTCGCAAGAAAACTGAACGGGAATTCAAAAAATCACCAACCACAAATGATTTAGATGAACTGCGTATAAATCGGGCAAAAACAAGACGACTAATCAAACAGAAAAAGAAAAGTTCTTGGGAAACTTATGTTTCAAAGCTTAACCAAAATACCCCCATCAACAAAATTTGGAAAATGATTAAAAAAATTAAAGGCAAAAAAACAAAAAAACAAATCAACTGTACAACATCTGAAAGACAACAACACGCTTATCACGTCAAAAAAAGAAATTTCAAACAAATTGGCCTCCACATTTTCGAAGCAGACAAAAATGTAATCCAGAATTTCTCAAAATTAAAAAACAAGAAAAACAAAAGCTCAAATTTCCCTCTAATAATTTAGAAGATTATAACGAGCCTTTCTCCATCGAAGAGCTGAATAACTCTTTGCATAGAGCAAAGGATACTCCCACCGGACCAGATGAAATACATTCCAAAATTTTAAAGCATCTGCCACAGTCATCACATGAACTTCTACTGTCAGTTTTCAATGACATATGGGTGACTGGCCAGTTTCCACCTTCTTGGCATAAGGCTACAGTAATTCCCATTCCAAAGCCTGATAAAGATCACAGCAACCCAAGTAATTATAGGCCTATCGCTTCAACAAGTTGTCTGTGTAAATCCATGGAAAGGATGATCAATGATCTAATTGTCTGGTTTCTGGAATCGAACAATCTACTTGCGAATGTTCAGTGTGATTTCAGAAACCAGAGAAGTACTGTGGATCATTTGATTCGACTTGAAACGTTTATATGAAATGCCTTCATCAGAAAAGAACATGTGGTCGCCATCTTCTTTGACCTGGAAAAGGCATATGACACAACGTGGACGCATGGGATTTTAAAAGATATTTTTTAACATGGGGTTGAGAGGGCGTATGCCCCTTTTTATTGAAAACTTTTTAAAGGACCGCCAATTTCAGGTTCTTGTTGGGTCAACATTATCTGTTCCTCACGAGCAGGAATTGGGAGTTCCTCATGGTAGTATTTTGTCCGTTACCTTGTTTTCTATAAAAATTAATAGTATCATCGATGCAATTGAGAATATGGTAATTCTTCATTGTATGTTGATGATTTGTTAATCTGCTATAGCAGCAAAAAAAAATTAATGCTATAGAGCGCAAACGTCAACTGTGTTTAAACAGAATCCAGAAACGGGCCACAGAAAACGGTTTTAAGTTTTCAAAGACCAAAACTAATTGTGTTCATTTTTGTAAGCTCCGGAAACATCATCTTGATCCAGAGTTGAAAATGGATGGAAACACCATTAAAGTGGTAAGGGAAGTAAAATTCTTAGGTTTGTTGTTTGACATCAAACTGAATTTCACTTCTCACATAAAACAACTAAAAGTTAAATGTAAAAGGGCACTGGACGTACTGAAGGACGTTGACAGCACTGATTGGGGTGCTGACCAAAAAAAACTTTGCTCCACCTGTATAGATCACCTGATCGATCTAAATTAGATTACGGTTGTATATTGTACGGTTCTGCAAGAAAGTCATACCTAAAACCACTTGATGCCATTCACAATAATGGTATTCGAATTACTCTAGAGGCTTTTCGAACATCCCCAATAGACTCGATGCTTGTTGAAGCGGACGAGCCTTCCCTTGAGAAGCACAGAATTAAATTTTCTCTCCAATATTTGTCTAAACTTGTGGGGGTGGGTGAACGCTATTCACGAAAATGAGAATGAATGACACATCGTTCTGTCGAAGTAGACGTATCGTCTAACAGTTGCTCTGGAAATTTTAAGTAATTTCTTCATTACTTTCAGTTGAAATAAACCTTACGACACTATCAAGAGATATTAGTTGTTGAGCCCAATCGAACTGCTACCAGGAGATTTTGATAACAAATCCTAGGGGGGTTTGATCATCCCCTACTAGGCGGGTCCTCAGGTGGCGGATAGAGGACGGCCTGCTCAATTGGGCAGGTTTGCTAATTTCTAATTGGCAGGTTTGCTCAATTGAGTTGGTTCGCTGCGAAATACATAAATACGCAGCCCCGGACCAAAATGATCAATCCTGCTAATACCATCTGGCAGGCACCTTGTTCTCCCGTGAGGTGCATTCCGAAGGCCCCGGAAGAAGGAATCCTGGCAGTTGAGGACTTGTGGCCCCGGTTAGGGCAGTCTCCGGGATGGAGCCCTGGTCTCCATTTCGGAGATAATCTTGTTCAACACACTGCTTTGGCCCCAATTTCGGGAGTAGAAGGATGGTCGGATGGTCCGTTCTGGCCAATCGGGAGCCCCCACCCCAAAAAGTACTGGGTGTCACGTCGGGGGGCATTTGGTGACCATTCATTCAATCATTTCTTTTATTCACATAACATAATTGCCATTGTGTACTGTTTTTAAGCACTTTATATTTTAATAGCCACTTAGTTTTGCTGCGCTGTCTGTTTCGGTTATGCATGGCAACCTTTTATTACGGTGTTTTATACAGTGATTGATTGGATGGCCGCCATCTGAAGACCTGGCACTTCCACACACGGGCCAATCAGCCAGTGGCATACTTCGGTATCAACACTGGCTGAGTATACTGCCCCATACCAGGTATGTGGGAATACCGGCAACCCGGTGGGTTCACTGCATGGCAGTAACCCTACCCCTTGTTGGACTCCGTGGTGGGTGGGAGCCGGGGCAGTGAACGCCTTAAAAATCAAATATGGACTCCACAAATAAAAAACAAAAACGAGGTCGGGAATTACTTTCTACTGACTCGGATTCTGACTCAGATTTTGAACCTACGACACATACTTGGCCAAAATTCATTATAATGTATGCAGCTGACGAAAATAAAAGACTATCAGATATGAACCCATTTCTAATAGAAAAATCAATTAAAGGGATTGCTGGCACAGTTAAAGACGCCAAGAAATTAAGATCTGGCGCTTTACTGATAGAATGTCAAAGGGAAGTTCAAGCGACAAATTTACTTAAAACACAAAAACTAGCAGATATTGAGGTGAATACTTTTCCACATAAAATTTTAAACAGCAGCAGAGGTGTAATAAGAACCAGAGAATTAAATGGCATTGATATAATGGAAATAAAAAAGGAATTAGAACCCCAAGGAGTGACCGATGTTAAAAATATACAGATTAAAAAGGATAACACAATAATTAAAACAAATACTTACATTTTGACTTTCAATTCTACTCAACCGCCTAAAGCTATTAAAGTTGGATATATGAACGTCAAAGTGGATTTGTATATTCCAAATCCACTTCGATGCTTCAAATGTCAGAAATATGGACATGGACAGAACAATTGTAGAGGTCAACAAATATGTTTCCGATGTGGCCTGCAACATCAAGAGCCATGCAGCAATCCCATCAAGTGTGTTAACTGTCAGGGCAATCACATGTCATCATCCAAAGATTGCCCTGTCTGGAAACGGGAGAAAACTATTCAAAAAGTCAAATGTGAAAAACAAATAAGTTTTAAAGAAGCCAGGGAAATCGTGTCATCAATGCCAGGTATGTGTGCATCATCACCATCATATGCCACAAAATTATCCCAAAAATTACCAACTCAATCAGTAGCATGCCAAACACAATATACATGGCTTAAAGGTACAATACCATCTTCAGTACAGTCATTTACAATAGAACCTCCATCCACTCAAAAGAATACAGCTGCCCAAACAACAGAAAAAATAACAACAGACAAAAAGGAACACCACCCTAAAAATCCACCTCAAGCAGAACAAAATAAAGAACCAAAACACAAACCTGAAAAAAATAAGTCAATTAAACCAAACCAAGACATACAACATAGCTCTCAACAAAATCTGAGTCAGAGAAGGAAACAGTCACAACAAGATAAGAATAAAGAAAAGGAAAAACAGAAACTAGAATCCAACAGAATATCTAAACGTCTTCAAAATGTTGTCACAAGCAACATGTTTGAAGGCATTGAGGCAATGTCAGTTGATGAGTGCATCGATGACACGTTCTCAAACAAACCACCCCTGAGTTCGTCTCAGGGAAAATCCCCACGTAAACCATCACCTAGAAGAAACACTGGGGCAATTTCGCCCATACGTCCACCTTCTAATTCACCACTCAAACATAGATAATACATCCAAACAAAATATTATACAGTGGAATTGTCGAGGTTTTAGAGCGAATTTTAATGAACTGGGCCTTTTGAGCCAAAAGTATAAACCTGCTGCTTTTTGCCTGCAGGAAACTCTTTTAAAGAAACCCGAGTCTCAAGATTATTCAGTCTTTAAGCATTATACTTCGTATAATGCCTGGGCAGATGAAACTGATCTTCATATTCGTGGAACATCCGTCTTAGTTAGAAACGACATTATTCACAGTTCTGTATCTTTGCAATCAAATTTACAGGCTGTAGCGGTACGCCTAACTTTAGACAAGACAATTACATTATGTTCTGTATACGTTTCACCAAGTAAACCCCTACAACTGAATGAGCTTGAGCTGCTAGTCCAACAGCTCCCAACCCCATACATTTTGTTGGGTGATTTTAATGCACATAGCCCCCTTTGGGGTAATTCCTGCAGTCAAGAGGATGCAAAGGGTAAAACTGTAGAAGAGTTCATGACAAAATATGATTTGTGTTTGTTTAATGATGGTTCAGACACTTATCTGCACCCCGCATCTGGTTCGTATACATCGATTGATCTTTCAATTGCATGCCCTTCTACCTTCCTCGATTTTTCTTGGAAGGTAGAAGATGACTTGTGCGGGAGTGACCACTTTCCAATTGTGTTGGAAAGCGTTGTTCCGGCAGATGATGAGAGGGTGCCCCAGTGGAACTTTAAAAAGGCTGACTGGGACACTTTCTCGTCGCTTTGTTCTGAACGCCTCACACGGGAGAAATTTCAGGACAGTACTGACCAGATTGAACACTTCACCACAGAGTTGATTGACATTGCAAGCCAAGTCATTCCTAAAACCTCGGCAAATCCAAAACGTTTCACTAAACCATGGTTTGATACCGAGTGCAAACAGGCTATAAAAGATCGCAAGAAATTTGGGAGGGAATTTAATAAGTCACCAACTACACAAAATTTGGATAGATTACGAATAAATCGGGCAAAAACAAGACGACTTTTAAAACATAAAAAGAAAAGTTCATGGGAAACTTACGTTTCGAAACTAAATCAAAACACCCCCATCACTAAAATTTGGAAAATGATTAAAAAAATTAAAGGAAAAGAAACAAAATCAGCTGTACAACACCTAAAAGATAACAACACACTCATAACATCAAAACAGGAAATTTCAAACAAGTTGGCCTCTACATTTTCTAAACATTCGTCGTCTGAAAATAGTAACCCAGAGTTCCTCAAACTTAAAAAACAACAAGAAAAACAAAAGATTAAATTTACATCCAATAACTTAGAGGACTACAACGAACCTTTCTCTATGGAAGAGTTAAGTAACTCTTTGCATAGAGCAAAGGATTCTGCCACTGGACCTGATCAAATACACTATCAACTTTTAAAACATCTGCCTCAAACTTCACTTGGACTTTTATTATCTATTTTTAATGACATTTGGGTGACTGGCCAGTTTCCACCTTCCTGGCGAAACGCTACTATAATTCCTATTCCTAAGCCTGATAAAGATCACAGCAACCCAAGCAATTACAGGCCTATTGCCTTAACCAGTTGTCTGTGTAAAACCATGGAGAGGATGATCAATGATCGACTTGTCTGGTTTCTGGAATCGAACAATCTGCTTGCAGATGTTCAGTGTGGTTTCCGAAACCAGAGAAGTACTGTGGATCATTTGGTCAGACTTGAAACGTTTATAAGAAATGCCTTTGCTAGAAAAGAACATGTGGTCGCCATCTTCTTTGATCTAGAGAAGGCATATGATACAACGTGGACGTATGGGATTTTAAAAGATCTTTTTAACATGGGGTTGAGAGGGCGTATGCCTCTTTTTATTGAAAACTTTTTGAGGGACCGCCAGTTTCAGGTTCGTGTTGGGTCAACGTTATCTGATCCTCACGGGCAGGAATTGGGGGTTCCTCAGGGTAGTATTTTATCCGTTACCCTGTTTTCGGTAAAAATTAACAGTATCATCGATGCAATTGAAAATATGGTAGACTCTTCATTGTATGTCGATGATTTTTTAATCTGTTATAGCAGTAAAAATATGAATGCTATCGAGCGCAAACTTCAGCTGTGTCTGAATAGGATTCAAAAATGGGCCACAGAAAATGGTTTTAAATTTTCAAAGTCAAAAACGAACTGTGTTCATTTTTGTAAACTTCGGAAACATCACCTCGATCCGGAGTTAAAAATAGATGGGAGTCCTATTAAAGTTGTTAAGGAAGTGAAATTCTTAGGTTTGTTGTTTGACAACAAACTGAATTTCACTTCCCACATAAAACAACTAAAAGTTAAATGTAAGAAAGCTCTGAACCTGCTGAAAGTTGTTGGTAGCGCCGATTGGGGTGCTGACCAAAAAACTTTGCTCCATCTGTATAGATCACTTGTTCGGTCAAAATTAGATTACGGTTGTGTAGTTTACGGTTCTGCAAGGAAATCATATCTGAAATCACTTGATGCAATTCATAATAGTGGTATTAGAATTAGTCTAGGGGCTTTTCGAACATCCCCAATAGACTCGATGCTTGTTGAAGCAGAGGAACCTTCTCTTGAGAAGCGTAGAATTAAATTGTCTCTTCAATATGTGTCTAAACTTTTGGCCAATCCTTCAAATCCTGCTTATAATTGTGTTACAGACCCTCAAAATGTTGATTTCTTTAACCGCCACCAGAAACATATTCCTCCATTGGGAATTAGAATTAAACCCCACATGGAGTCCACCAAAATTGAACCACACACAATAAAGGAAAATCGTAAAACACATATTCCTCCTTGGCATCTTAAAGAACCTACAGTCATTTTGGACCTTGCTTCTACCAAAAAATCTGATACCAATTCCTTACAGTTCAAACAAAAATATGCCGAAATAAAGTCCAAGTATAGTACATATACAAGGATCTATACGGATGGATCTAAGGATGGTGATAAAGTATCATCAGCTGCTGTTACTGGTGGTCATGTCACCTCAATCAGAATACCGAATCAGGGTTCTATTTTCACAGCTGAAGTTAAAGCTTTACAACTCGCTCTTGAACATATCGAGAATTTTCAGGAAAAGAAGTCGATTATTTTTTCCGACTCTCTTTCCTCTTTACTTGCTTTACTCAACCCTAAGTTGAAGAACCCTCTAGTTTTGGAACTTCGTGAGAAGTTAACAACTCTCATGTCTGACCAATGTGATATCGTGTTTTGCTGGTTACCCGGACATGTAGGTATCGCTGGTAACACCAGGGCAGACAGTGCAGCAAAACAGGCTTTAACAAAGCCTCTTACTGATTTTAACATCCCTTTCAGTGATTTCAAACCACATATTAGTAGCTACATCAAATCTATGTGGCAGGCGGAATGGAATGGGGCAACTAATAACAAGCTTCATCGCTTCCGACCAACTGTTTTTGATCACTACCCATCTAGTAACCTTTGTAGGAAAGATCATGTTATTCTGACACGATGTCATATTGGTCATACAAGACTAACACATTCCTTTCTGTTAGAGGGTAATTTGCGACCAGAGTGTGTTCCATGTCAGCAGGTGTTGTCAGTGGAACACATTCTTTTACATTGCACTGATTTTAATTTTGTTAGAGGGCAGTACTTCACAGCTGGATCCCTTAGAGATCTATTTTATAATACGAGCCCACACAAAATTGTGTCATTTCTAAAAGTAATCAACCTTTTTACAAAATTTTAAAATTGTTTTTATTCTTTTAATCTCGAATCATCAAGTCTCAGTTCTATAGGTTGATTTATATTGTTTTTTCTCATCTCATTACTCTTTGCTTTTCTAATCATTTTTGTCTCTGAAATGATTTTTTTGGTTATTTTCATTTCATTCAATTTTTACTTCATTCTTGATAATGACTTTTTATATACCTCTGTTTTCTCGCCACGATATAGCCCTAGCTGCTGATGTGGCGTTAAGCACCAATAAATAAATAAATAAATTTGATAACAAATACAGGGTAAGTTACGTGCAACAGACATTTTATTGTTTATTTGAAGCCTTATATTAAAGATTCAGTGATCAAAGTCAGCATTCTACGGGCATTTTGTTGAACTGCAGGCACTTCAACCTTGATTGGAACCCCAGTGTGCTTCCGCGGAATGATCTTATTATATCCTGAAGTTATTTATTTATTTATTTATTTATTTATTTATTTATTTATTTATTTATTTATTTATTTATTTATTTATTTATTCGAACTTAACGCCACATCAGCAGCTAGGGCTATATCGTGGCGAGAAAACAGTGGTATATAAAAAGACGTTAGCAAATAATGAAGCAAAAACTGAATAAAAATAAAAATTACCACAAAAGACATGTCAAAGACAAGAATGATTTGAATAACAATGAGTAATGAGATACGTTAATACATTATAAATCAACCGGAGGAACTGAGACTTGATGAGTCGAGATTAAAAGAATAAAAACTATTTTTAAATTGTGTAAAATGGTTGATTATTTTCAGATATGACACAATTTTGTATGGGCTCGTATTATAAAATAGAGCACCAAGGGATCCAGCTGTGAAGTACTGCCCTCCAACAAGATTAAAATCAGTGCAATGTAAAAAAATGTTTTCCACTGCTGACATGGAACACACTCTGGTCGCATATTACCCTCTAATAAAAAGGAATGTGTTAGTCTTGCATGACTAATATGACGTCGCGTCACAATAACATGATCTTTTCTACAAAGGTTACTGGATGGGTAGTGATCAGAAATAGCTGATCGGAAGCGATGGAGATTGTTGCCCTCATCCCAATCCGCCTGCCACATAGATTTGATGTAACTACTAATCGTCGGCTGAGTGCGGACATAGGACATTCTAGCACTCAGGCGACGTAATATGAGGCTTAAAATCACTGAACGGGGTCCTAAAATCAGTAAGAGGCTTTGTTAAAGCCTGTTTTGCTGCACTGTCTGCTCGGTGTTACCAGCGATACCTATATGTCCAGGTAACCAGCAAATCATGACATCATACTGGTCAGACATAAGAGTTAACTACTCACGAAGCTCCAAAATGAGAGGATTCTTCAACCTGGGGTTGAGCAAAGCAAGCAAAGAGGAAAGAGGGTCAGAAAAAATATTCGACTTCTTTTCCTATACATTCTCGATATGTTCAAGTGCGAGTTGCAAAGCTTCAACTTCAGATGTGAAAATGGAACTTTGATTCAGTATTCTGAGTGAAGTGACATGATCATCAGTGACAACAGCTGATGATTCTTTGTCATCATCTTTTGATCCATCTGTATAGATCCTTGTATATGCACAATACTTTGACTTAATTTCAGCATATGTCTGCTTAAACTGCAGATAATTTGTTTCAGACTTTTCAGCAGATGCTAGGTCCAAATTAACTGTTGGTCTTTTAAGATGCCAAGGAGAAGTTGGTGGTTCACGGTTCTATTCTACTGTAACTGGTTCGATTTTGGTGTACTCTATATGAGGTTTAATTCAAATTCCCAATGGAGGGATATGTTTCTGCTGATGGTTAAAAAATTCAATACTTTTAGGTTCTAGACACAATTGTAAGCAGGGTTGGACGGATTAGAAAGACGTTTTGAAACATATTGGAGTGAATGTTTAATTCGGCGCTTCTCAGGAGAAGGCTCCTCTGCTTCAACAAGCATTGAATCTACCGGTGATGTTCTAAAAACACCAAGGCTGTTCTTATGCCACTATTATGAATGGCATCAATAGGTTTGAGATATGACTTTCTTGCAGAACCGCCATAATCTAATTTTGATCTGACAAGTGATCTGTGCAGATGGGTCAATGTTTTTTGGTCAGCACCCCAATCAGTGCTACGAACTACCTTCAAGGGGTTCAGTGTCCTTTTACATTTAACTTTTAGTTGGTTTATGTGAGAAGTAAAATTCAGTTTGTTGTCTGACAACAAACCTAAGAATTTCACTTTCTTAACAACTTTAATAGGACTACCGTCAATTTTTAACTCCGGGTCGAGGTGATGTTTCCGAAGCTTACAAAAATGAACACAATTTGTTTTAATCTTTGAAAATTTAAAACCGTTTTCTGTGGCCCATTTTTTAATTCTGTTTAAGCGCAAGTTTGCGCTCTATGGCATTTATTTTCTTGCTGCTGTAGCAGATTAAAAAATCATCGACATACAACGAAGAAACTACCATATTCTCAATTGCTTCGATGATGCAATTAATTTTCACCAAAAAAGGGTAACAGATAAGACACTACCCTGAGGAACTCCCAATTCCTGCTCGAGAGGATCAGATAAAGTTGATCCAACACGAACCTGAAACTGGCGGTCCTTTAAAAAGTTTTCAATAAAAAGAGGCATACGTCCTCTCAACCCCATGTTAAAAAAGATCTTTTTAAAATCCATATGTACACGTTGTATCATATGCCTTCTCTAGATCAAAGAAGATGGCGACCACATGTTCTTTTCTAGCAAAGGCATTTCTAATAAACGTTTCAAGTCTGACCAAATGATCCACAGTACTTCTCTGGTTTCTGAAACCACACTGAACATCTGCAAGCAGATCGTTCGATTCCAGAAACCAGACAAGTCGGTCACTGATCATCCTCTCCATGGTCTTGCACAGACAACTTATTAAGGCAATAGGCCGGCAATTGCTTGGGTTGCTGTGATCTTTATCAGGCCTAGGAATAGGAATTATCGTTGCTTTACACCAGGAAGGTGGAAACGGGCCAGTCACCCAAATGCCATTAAAAATTGACAATAAAAGCTCAATTGAAGATTGAGGCAGATGCTTTAAAATTTGGTAGTGTATTTCATCGGGACCAGTGGTAGTACCCTTTGCTCTATGCAAAGAGTTACTGAACTCTTCCATAGAGAAAGGTTCATTGTAATCCACTAAATTGTTGGAATTTGATCTTTTGTTTTTCTTGCTTTTTTTTAATTTTAATAAATTCTGGACTACCATTTATAGACGAGGAATGTTTCGAAAATGTGGAAGCCAATGTGTTTGAAATGTCCTTTTTGATGTAATTAGAGTGTTGATTTCCTTCAGGTGTTGTACAGTTGATTTGGTTTCTTTTCCCCTAATCCTTTTAATCATTTTCCCAAACAGTGATGGGGGGGGGGGGGGGGGGGGGGGGGGTGTTCTGGTTAATCTTAGAAACATAACTTTCCCAGGATCTTTTTTTTTCTGTTTTATAAGTCGTCTTGTTTTTGCCCGATTTATACGTAGTTTGTCTAAATAATGTGTAGTTGGTGACTTGTTAAATTCCCTTTCAGCTGACTTGTGATCCTTTATAGCTTGTTTACATTCATTATCAAACCATAGTTTGGTGAAACGTTTTGGATTTGCCGAGGTTTTAGGGATGACTGAGTTTGTAATATGAAGCGGCTCGTTTGTGAAATGTTCATGCTGGGCATGGATGTAACGATGTCTCTGACCTCTTTAAAAGAATATTTTTTTCACATTTTGTTTTTTGAATGAGCTTTTCTTTTTTCCATAATGGACAATTTTTGGATCACGAAAAGTGATTGCCTTTACAATTGACACATTTGCTTGCAGTATTTGGACATGGCTGATCATGATTTTCACCGCATTTGAAGCATATGGTTTGGCCTCTACAGACATTTTAACTGTGTCCGTATTTTTGGCACTTGAAACATCTCAGAGAATTTGGGATATACAAATTCACTTTGACGCTCAAGTAACCAATTTTCATTGTCTTTGGTGGTCGTGGTGTATTAAAAGTCGTGATATATGTATTTGTTTTTACTTTATTTCCATCCTTCTTAATTTCAATTCTTTTGACATTAGAAACCTCTTTATCTTTAAGCTCATGCGCTATTTCAATTTCTTGTATGTCTGCCAACTAACGAGTTCTTATGACACCCCTGCTGCTGTTGAGGGTCTTGTGGGTGCAGACATCGACCGGTAGATCAGCCATGGGTGTCATTTTAAGCAGGTTATTAACTTGTGATTCTTTTGCACATTCAATAAGAATTTCTCTCGATCGTAATTTGCGAACAGATTTTAAAGTTCTGGCGATACCTTGAATTGTTTTTTCTATAGCAAACGAGTTCAGTTTGTTTAGAGGCTTGTTCTCAGCGACAGATTTAACTAAGATACATTTGGGCCAGTTCTTTTTATCAGTATTATAAGTTGAATTATCAATATATGAATCAGAGTCTAATAAATAATTATCTACTCATCGTCTATTGCGTTTGGTTGTTTGGGCAATGTTGTTAAATTTTGATGTCTCGTTACCCGTGGCTTCCACCCTTACTTTGAGCCCTACCTGGGGGTTATGCCGCGGTTATCCAGCGATCATCACCAGAAATACACTAAAAAGTAACATACTCCCCGAACGTTGATGCTAAAGCATACCGCTCGAGAATTGACCCGTCGAGTGTTTTGGAAGTGCCAGGTTGTGACGGCCATTCAACCAATTATTGTGTCAAAAAGTACAAAGATAACCACCACGCATGACTGACGCAGACAGTGAAAAATGAAACCATATTCGATAAAAATTTGAAACTTCATGAAAATCAGTGTTCCGTAGCAATGG
This sequence comes from Pictodentalium vernedei, assembly GCA_031216915.1. Lineage (NCBI taxonomy): Eukaryota > Metazoa > Mollusca > Scaphopoda > Dentaliida > Dentaliidae > Pictodentalium > Pictodentalium vernedei. The sequence goes on along the minus strand of CM062297.1, from coordinate 876,217,176 downwards.
TAAAATTAATTTAAAAGAAATAACTGATTGAATGACCGCCTAATGCCCCCAGACGTGACACCCGATAATTTTGAGGGCTCCCGTTGGCCAGAACGGGCCATGCGACCATCCGTTTACTCCCTAAATTGGAGCCAAAGCAGTGTGTTGGACATTATCTGAAAAATGGAGACCAGGGCCAAACAGGGTTTACGACTTGATCTCCATTTTGGAGACTGCCCTAAACGGGGCCAAGTGTCCTCAACTGCCAGGATTCCTTCTTCCGGGGCCTCCCGAACGTACCTCATGTGAGAACAAGGTGCCTGCTAGATGGTATTAGCAGGATTGATCGTTTAGGTCTACGTATTTGTGTATTTCGCAGCAAACCAGCTCATTTGAGCAAACATACCAATTAGAAATTAGCAAACCCGCCCAATTGAGCAGGCCGTCCTCTATCCGCCACCTGAGGACCCGCCTAGTAGGGGATGATCAAACGCTCATAGGATATCCTGAAGTAAAATTCAAGGACATCTCACTGGACTAATTAAAATGCGTGGCCTGGTATTTTATATGATGCATCAATTGTACCGACTGACTGCATTTTAAAGTATGGGACAAGTCGTGGAGAGATGGTGTTTCAACACCACTGTCGCTGTTAATGTGGGTAGAGTGGCTTCCAGAAGGTATAAAAGACGAGGCGCACCGCGTACTCAGTCATATTCGCCATCCATCCGCCGAAGTGAACACATCGTCAGTGAGAAGCTCTGCAAATTTGAAAGTTTCTTCTATAATTTATAAGAGACATCGACAGCGCAGCCAAGATGCCCCAGCCCCATTCGAGAGTAACCAGTGTGAAAAAATCGTTCACCGAAAAAGAAGCTTGGAGAGACATGTAAGGACTGTACACCTAGAAGAAAGAAGACGCGAATGTCAGAGGTGCCACAAGAAAGTCACTCGGAACGAAGACATGGAGCACCATTTAGAGAAATGTACAATTCAATGGACTTCCGAAGACTGCCGAAGCGAAAATTCAGCAATCTCAGCCAAGACACAACAGAACAGATGCAGAATTTGTGACCAACCGGGAAACAGCCCAACATCAGCGAACTGATTACACCCTGTCGACTAGTACCCATTTCAGATTTCTCCACTTCTCCACTCACCTTTCCTCGCATATTCCGATAGGTCAATTCAGTCTTTGGAGTGGCATCTGAACCACATACTTCAAGTTTACGATGAGGCTCATAATGAACCTGTCATAATGTTAATTCACATTGTTGCAAACTGTTGGATTATCATTAGCTCTTGTTCGAAGTTAATTCAAAGCTTAAACCGCTAACATTTCAGTTTCAATTCTGCATAGCTGAATGTAAACTAATCTTGTAGTTAATGACGTGCATAGTTCGTTAGCATATAGTATGTTAGAGAAAGTGGGTTATCTGATACATCGCTCAAAAATCATTCTGAGATTTATTCCACTTATTTTTTTCTATTTTGGGAAAATGGTTCTTAACCAAAATATGCATGAAGTTTGCATGGCATCGAAACTACTTCACTCTAACCCTTTACCCGTACAACACATTCACTCTAACCCTTTACCCGTACAACACATTCACTCTAACCCTTTACCCATCACACACAATATAAAAAAAAACATTATTATGATTACTATTTTTTGAAATTTAAAAAAAAGTATTCAACAGAACTACATCATGTGATCCCTCTTTCGAAGAGCTGGTTCCAACGAGTGACCACATGATATGATTATGTTGAAATATTCTTTAAAATGTATTTCATTCAACTGCCGAATTTGTAAATTAGGAAGGCGGATGCGGTCGATTCGTCAGGTAAAAGGTTATTGAATTTTGGTTATCAGAGAAAGATTGTATTGTCCTCTTATCTCGCTCGTGACATACGGCGTGGCTGGCGAACATTGCATGTTTCTCATGAAAAGAAAACATTTACAACAGTCACACAAAGACCGCACATTGAAAATGTTTTCCAGGTTGTTAATCCTCTTGTTTGCTAATCTAGCTTTTGCGAATGATAAAAAGATGCCATGCTGCTGGCCAAGTCAGTTTGAGCTGACGTCTGTGGGATTTAATGAAGAATATAATTCTTACGACAAACATTACAGGGATAGAGAGGTAAACTAGTTTGGCTTGCATTTTTGTGACTGACTATTCCTCGATAATTTAATCGCTCTATATAACACAGCAGGTTTTGGAATGACAAGTCGAGACCAGCAGGACCCGGTTTATTACTCAGGTAAATTTCGAGCTTATTTTCTCTGGAAATCGAGTAGGTCCAAATACGAGCTCGCTTTAGAATTCTCGCATGTTACCACGAGACGACATGCGACTTTTTCGCGTCAAAAATGGGATGGGAAATCGAATCGCTGATGGAGATGCTACGAGGATCTATCGCGTCTTGTCGATCTAATCCCGGAGATTGAGCGAAATTAAATGTCCTAGAAAATCCCGCGATCACTCCGTTCGAGCAGAGTGAGAGACTTCATCGCATTTTTGTACGGGATGAAAGTGGATATACGCTACAATTTCGAAGCCGAGATTAAAATGACAGATTTTGTACACAGAATCAATTTTAGGTGGAAAGAGTCGCGTGTCGTCTCGTGACATATTGTCCACTTTGGCGAGAAATCTAAAGTGGGTGATGCGAAGGGCACATTCATTAAAAGGCAAAAAACGAGTGAAATCGTGTAACTTGTGTCCTTTTTTCTCATCAACGGGTTTTGTTGATTTGGTGATGATCGCTATGTTGAAATACACAGCACGATACGCGCGTGTGAATAGGTCTCGAGTTCTATCCTTCCGCGATGGCACAGTGCCATATCGATTAATCCATTCACACAAGCGTGTCGTTCTGTGTTTATTACACGCCTTCACGTCAATGAAAACCATCGGCAATTCATTTGACAGCTATCAACAAGAATAACACATCTTATCGCCAACCAAATTTGCGAGGGAAACCCGTGTTACTATTTCGTCACTGGAGATCCAATGTGTTCTATGTGCCTATTGGCAGCCTATTGACACATAGACCACATTGGAACTCGGGGGACGATTTCCAGCTACCGATAGCGATTCAAATTGTAATTGCGTTGTACGATTTGTAAAACATTTCAGTGAAATTGCACTTCTATTTAAAGGTAGTCCGTCAACGACATCCGTTCCGCACATATGTGTGGAACACATCTTATTTTCCGTACGGTTTATTGTTGCTGTAGATGGGGATTACATAGCAGATGAGTCCTTTTTCCTCAGTGTTTTGTAGAGTGTCTTCGACGGATGCGATCGATTTCGTGGGGCCTCTCGGACGAGAAACATTTGTAGCCGCGTGACATTGTCTTTTCAATCAGTCTGTGACAGAGGAATATGGTTTTTTGTAGTGTCTCTTCGATGGATATGATCGATGGCGGTTATTTCTCGGATGAGAGAGTTTTTAAGTTGCAGTATGGCAAATGCATGGTACCGCGTTCAAAGAGAGAAACCGAATGGGATGAATAAAAGTATTGTGATACCTAAAGCTGTGACATGGATCCTCTCGGGAAGAAAACCCGAAAAGCAAACTAATCTACTTCATGAATACATTTTGTGGGGGCTACACATCCAACAACAATCGCAAACAGCTGTTTTATTCGAGGATGAGAAGTTCAACACTACGCTCAGATCTCAGTAACTTTTGAAAATAATTCCTAGAGGGGTTTGATCATCCCCTACTAGGCGGGTCCTCAGGTGGCAGATAGGGGACGGCCTGCTCAATTGGGCTGGTTTGCTAATTTCTAATTGGCAGGTTTGCTCAATTGAGTTGGTTCGCTGCGAAATACACAAATACGCAGCCCCGGACCAAAATGATCAACCCTGCTAATACCACCTAGCAGGCACCTTGTTCTCCCGCGAGGTGCGTTCTGAAGGCCTCGGAAGAAGGAATCCTGGCAGTTGAGGACTCGGGCCCCGGTTAGGACAATCTCCGGGATGGAGCCCTGGTCTCCATTTCGGAGATAATGTTCAACACTCTGCTTTGACACCAATTTCGGGAGTAGAAGGATGGTCGGATGGTCCGTTCTGGCCAATCGGGAGCCCCCACCCCAAAAAGTACTGGGTGTCACGTCGGGGGGCATTTGGTGGACATTCAGTCAATCATTTCTTTTATTCATATAAAATAATTGCCATTGTGTACTGTTTTTAAACACCTTATATTTTAACAACTTAGTTTTGCTGCACTCTCTGTTTCGGTTATGCATGGCAACCTTTTATTGCAGTGTTTTATTCAGTGATTGATTGGATGGCCGGCATCTGAAGACCTGGCACGTCCACACACGGGCCAATCAGTCAGAGGTATGCCTCGGCATCAACACTGACTGAGTATACTGCCTCATACCAGGTATGTGGGAATACTGGCAACCCGGTGGGTTCACTGCATGGCAGTAACCCTACCCCTTGTTGGACTCCGTGGTGGGTGGCAGCCGGGGCAGTGAACAATTTACATCATTAAAATGGCACAACCAACAAAAACAAAAAGACCTTTCAAAGTTACCGACTTAAAGGACTCTGACGACGACTTAATTCAATCGCTGATACCACCAGAGGATAACATTCCAAAATTCATTTTAATTCAACCAACCGATGAAAATAAAAAAATAGGCTCTATTAACCCCTTTGCCCTTGCATCCATCCATCAAGGGTATCGCGGGTACTGTTAAAAACATTAAAAAGTTATATATTTATTTATTTATTTATTGTTGCTTTACGCCACATCAGCAACTAAGGCTATATCGTGGCGATGAAAGGTATGCATTTTAAAATAGATCACCATTTGCCATGAGGTAGTTAAAAACCAATCAACGAAATATGAAGTATGAGGAATAAAATTAATCAAAGAACACAGCAAGGTGAAAGTGAAATCAAGTGTTCAGAAAATGCTGCGTAAATCAGCCCTGAATGAATGAGAATGTGAAATAATAAAAACAAATAATTTAAAATTTATTAAAAAGGTTGATTTCCTTGAGGAACAGCAAAACTTTATGTGAATTTGTATGATAAAATAGGTCTCGAAGAGACACAACATTAAAATACTGTCGTCTAACAAGATCAAAATCAGTACAATGTAAAAGAATGTGCTCCACTGACAACACCTGCTGGCAGGGAACACACTCTGGTCGCATATTACCCTCTAACAAAAAGGAATGTGTAAGTCGTGTGTGACCAATATGACATCGAGTCAGAATAACATGGTCTTTTCTACAAAGGTTACTGGATGGGTAGTGATCAAATATGTTTGGTCGGAAGCGATGGAGCTTGTTATTTGTCGCTCCATCCCATCCCGTCTGCCACAGAGATTTGATGTAGTTATTAATATGTGGTTTGAAATCACTAGAAGGGATGTTAAAATCAGTGAGAGGCTTGGTTAAAGCCTGTTTTGCTGCACTGTCCGCTTTGGTGTTACCAGCGATACCTACATGTCCGGGTAACCAGCAAAACACGATATCATATTGGTCAGACATGAGAGTTGTCAACTTCTCACGAAGTTCCAAAATGAGAGGGTTCTTCAACCTGGGGTTGAGTAAAGCTACATTAAAAAGTTAAGATCTGGTGATATTCTAATAGAATGTATGAAACAAGTTCAGGTACATATTCTTATGCACACCACTAAAATTGTAGATTTTAATGTTAAAGCAAATTTTCATAGAACTCTGAATTCAAGCAAAGGCGTCATAAGAACAAGAGAGCTGGCTGATATGGAAGTAAACGAAATTACATTAGAACTAAAACCTCAAGGTATAACAGCAGTGAAACGTGTCGAAATTAAAAAAGAAGGTAAAATTATACAAACGAACACCTACATATGCACATTTGATGGCACAAGACCGCCCAAATCTCTTGAAATTGGTTACCTGAACGTTCGAGTGGATTTGTACATTCCAAATCCACTCCGATGTTTCAGGTGCCAAAAGTTTGGACATGGACAGAATTCCTGTCGAGGCAAACAAATATGTTTCAAATGCAGTTTAAGCCATGATGGACCTTGTGAAACGTTCACATATAAATGTATCAACTGTCAGGGCAATCACATGTCATCGTCAAAGGATTGCCCTGTCTGGAGGAAGAAAAAGTTGATACAAAAGATCAAAAGTGAAAAACAGATTAGTTTTAAAGATGCCAGAGACATCGTTACATCAATGCCTGGCATGAATATATCAATACCAACTTAAGCCTCAACTCTGAAACAAAAGAAATCAACCGAATCAGTTTCATGTCAAACTGAATAAAACTGGCTCAAAGGTTCAATTCCAACCACAATACAATCTTTTACAATAGTAAATAATTCAACTCAAGGAAGATCTACACAAACAAACAGCACTGCTCTAGAAACAATTAAGACACAACATATAAAGGAACATCCACAACAAAAATCTACACCAGCGGAGGCAAGACAGGACAACAATAAATCAGATCAGCTAACTAGAAAAGACAACACAAATTCCAAAACAGAGCGTATACAGAAATCCCAGCAGCAAAATCTGAGTCAGAGTCAGAGAAGAAAACAGGAAAATTTGGAAAAAAAGAAAAAAGAGAAAGAAAAACAAAAACAGTTATCAGACAGAACGCCCAAGGCCCTTCAAGACCCTGTTACGCGTAACAGATTTGAAGGCTTTGAGAAGATGGATGTCGGTGATGGCATTGATGAAATGTTCGAGCAACTGCGCTCAACATCTCAGAATAAGTCGCCCAAAACAAAATCACCAAAGAAACACACTGGGGCAATATCGCCCATACAACACCATCCCAAACTCCAACCAAATATGGATAATACACAGAGAAATAATATCATACAGTGGAATTGTCGAGGTTTTAGAGCTAATTTCAATGAACTTGGTCTTCTAAGCCAACAATATAAACCTGCAGCTTTTTGCCTGCAGGAAACTCTTTTAAAGGATCCTGAAACTCGAGATCAATCAGCTTTTAAGCATTATACATCGTATACTGCCTGGGTTGATGATAATGATCTTCATATTCGTGGAACGTCTGTCCTGGTTAAAAACGACATTATTCACAGTCCTGTATCTTTGCAATCAAATTTACAGGCTGTTGCAGTACGCCTAACCTTAGACAAGACAATACCTTGTGTTCTATTTACGTTTCACCGAGTAAAACGCTACAACTGAATGATCTTGAGTTACTAGTCCAACAACTCCCAACTCCGTACATTTTGTTGGGTGATTTTAACGCGCATAGCCCTATTTGGGGTAATTCCTGCAGTCAAGAAGATGTAAAAGGCAAAACTGTAGAAGAATTCATTACAAAACATGATTTATGTTTGTTTAATGATGGTTCAGACACATATCTGCATCCCGCATTTGGTTCGTGTACATCAATTGATCTTTCAATTGCATGCCCTTCTATCTTCCTTGATTTTTCTTGGAAGGTAGAAGATGACTTGTGCGGGAGTGACCACTTTCCACTTGTGTTGGAGAGTGTAGTTCCGGCGGACGATGAGAGGGTGTCCCAGTGGAACTTTAAAAAGGCCGATTGGGACACTTTCTCATCGCTTTGTTCTGAACGCCTCACACGGCAGAAATTTCAAGATAGTTCTGATCAAATAGAACATTTTACAAACGAGCTGCCTGACATTGGAATTACAGTTATCCCTAGAACCTCGGCAAATCCAAAACGTTTCGCCAAACCATGGTTTGAAAGATCGGAAAAAAATTGAAAGGGAATTTAACAAGTCACCTACAACACATAATTTGGATAAACTGCGTATTAATCGGACAAAAGCAAGACGACTTATAAAACAAAAAAAAGAAAAATTCTTGAGAAACTTATGTTTCTAAAATTAATCAAAACACACCAATCACAAAAATTTGGAAAATGATTAAAAAGATTAAAGGGAAAGAAACAAAATCAACTGTACAACACCTGAAGGATAACAATACATTAATTACATCCAAAACAGAAATTTCTAACAAACTCGCTTCCACATTTTCTAAACATTCGTCGTCTGCAAATTGTAATCCAGAATTCATCAAAATTAAAAAAACAACAAGAAAAACAAAAGATTAAATTTACATCCAATAATTTAGAGGATTACAATGAACCTTTCTCTATGGAAGAGTTAAGCAACTCTTTACATAGAACAAAGGATACTGCTACTGGTCCCGATGATATACATTATAAACTTTTAAAACACCTTCCTCAAACTTCACTAGAACTTTTGTTGTCCGTTTTTAATGACATTTGGGTGACTGGCCAGTTTCCATCTTCCTGGCGAAAGGCAACAATTATTCCTATTCCAAAGCCTGATAAGGATCACAGTAATCCAAGTAATTACAGACCAATTGCACTAACTAGATGTCTCTGTAAAACCATGGAGAGGATGATCAATGATCGTCTTGTCTGGTTTCTGGAATCGAACAATCTGCTTCTGGATGTTCAGTGTGGTTTCAGATACCAGAGAAGTACTGTGGATCATTTGGTCAGACTTGAAACGTTTATTAGAAATGCCTTTTCCAGAAAAGAACATGTGGTCGTCATCTTCTTTGATTTGGAGAAGGCATATGATACAACGTGGACGTATGGGATTTTAAAAGATCTTTTTAACATGGGGTTGAGGGGGCGTATGCCTCTTTTTATTGAAAACTGTTTAAAGGACCGCCAGTTTCAGGTTCGTGTTGGGTCAACATTATCTGATCCTCACGAGCAGGAATTGGGGGTTCCTCAGGGTAGTATTTTATCCATTACCCTGTTTTCGGTTAAAATTAATAGTATCATCGATGCAATTGAGAATATGATAGATTCTTCATTGTATGTCGATGATTTTTTAATCTGTTATAGCAGTAAAAATATGAATGTTATCGAGCGCAAACTTCAGCTGTGTTTGAATAGGATTCAAAAATGGGCCACAGAAAATGGTTTTAAATTTTCCAAGTCAAAAACGAATTGTGTTCATTTTTGTAAACTTCGGAGACATCACCTCGATCCGGAGTTAAAAAGTGATGGGAGTCCTATTAAAGTTGTTAAGGAAGTGAAATTCTTAGGTTTGTTGTTTGACAATAAACTGAATTTCACTTCCCACATAAAACAACTAAAAGTTAAATGTAAAAAAGCTCTGAACCTGCTGAAAGTTGTTGGTAGCGCCGGTTGGGGTGCTGACCAAAAAACTTTGCTCCATCTGTATAGATCACTTGTTCGGTCAAAATTAGATTACGGTTGTGTAGTTTACGGTTCTGCAAGGAAATCATATCTCAAACCACTTGAGGCAATTCAAAATAGTGGTATTAGAATTAGTCTAGGGGCTTTTCGAACATCCCCTATAGACTCGATGCTTGTTGAAGCAGAGGAACCTTCTCTTGAGAAACGCAGAATTAAATTGCCTCTCCAATATGTGTCTAAACTTTTGGCCAATCCTTCAAATCCTGCTTATAATTGTGTTACAGACCCTCAAAATGTTGATTTCTTTAACCGCCACCAGAAACATATTCCTCCATTGGGAATTAGAATTAAACCTCACACGGAGTCCACCAAAATTGATCCACATATAATAAAAGAAAATCGTAAAACACATATTCCTCCTTGGCATCTTAAAACACCTACAGTTATTTTGGACCTTGCTTCTACCAAAAAATCTGATACCAATTCCTTGCAGTTCAAACAAAAATATGCCGAAATAAAGTCCAAGTATAGTACATATACAGGGATTTATACAGATGGATCTAAGGATGGTGACAAAGTATAATCAGCTGTTGTTACTGGTGATCATGTCACTTCAATCAGAATGCCGAATCAGAGTTCTATTTTCACAGCTGAAGTTAAAGCTTTACAACTCGCTCTTGAACATATCGAGAATGCTCAGGAAAAGAAGTCGATTATTTTTTCCGACTCTCTTTCCTCTTTACTTGCTTTACTCAACCCCAAGTTGAAGAACCCTCTAGTTTTGGAACTTCATGAGATGTTAACAACTCTCATGTCTGACCGATATGATATCGTGTTTTGCTGGTTACCTGGACATGTAGGTATCGCTGGTAACACCAGGGCAGACAGTGCAGCAAAACAGGCTTTAACAAAGCCTCTCACTGATTTTAACATCCCTTTCAGTGATTTCAAACCACTTATTAGTAGCTACATCAACTCTATGTGGTAGGCGGAATGGGATGGGGCAACTAATAACAAGCTTCATCGCTTCCGTCCAAATGTTTATGATCACTACCCATCTAGTAACCTTTGTGGAAAAGATCATGTTATTCTCATACGATGTCATATTGGCCATACAAGACTAACACATTCCTTTCTGTTAGAGGGTAATTTGCGACCAGAGTGTGTTCCATGTCAGCAGGTGTTGTTGGTGGAACACATTCTTTTACATTGCACTGATTTTAATCTTGTTAGAGGGCAGTACTTCACAGCTGGATCCCTTAGAGATATATTTTATAATACAAGCCCACACAAAATTGTGTCATTTCTAAAAGGAATCAACCTTTTTACAAAATTTTAAAATTGTTTTTATTCTTTTAATCTCGAATCATCAAGTCTCAGTTCCTCAGGTTGATTTATAATGTATTTTCTTATCTCATTACTCATTGCTTTTCTAATCATTTTTGTCTTTGAAATGTCTTATGTGGTTATTTTTATTTTTATTCAATTTTTACTTCATTCTTGAGAATGACTTTTTATAACCTCTGTTTTCTCGCCACGATATAGCCCTAGCTGCTGATGTTGCGTTAAGCACCAATAAATAAATAAATTTGAAAATAATTTTGGGTTTACGAGTCGATTAAAGAGCAATAACGTTCGACAAGAGGGATTTGTGAACGTACTGAGACAGACATGCGACTACTAACACCACGAAGTTTCGGGAGAGTGGAACATGATAGACTTTCAGCAAGAGATTGGCGAAAGTACCTTCACAGAGCAAAAACCCGACTACCGCTACTAACTCGTTTTGGGACAGTGTAACATAAACATTCTGCAAGAATTTCGTGAATATACTGGCAGAGATCTGACTGCTACTGCTACTGCTACATTCTGGGAGAGTGAAACATGACAAACATCCGACAAGAGATTCGAGGATGTACTGTTACAGGATCGAGGCATGACTGCTAGTAGTACCTCATATTGTGAGAGTGGAACATGGCAAACATTTAAATATACTGAGACAGAGATCCGACTACTACCACAACTACATTTCGGGAGAAAGGAACATGGCGAACTTTCAGGCAAAAAAATCGTAAACGAACTTTGACAGTGCAGAGCTCTGACTTCTATTTATACCCTCATTTCAGGAGAGAAAATGCCAGACACCCCAACTTCACACAAGCAGGGTTAGCACTGGTTGAAGACAAATGCGCTATCGACGTATGCGGCTCCACTGTGCCCCCACATTCGCAATAGAGATGAAGTGCCTTGGCCAAGAACACAACTCAGTAACCCCTGGCGGGGATCGAACCCTAGATCTTTCGGTTTAAAGTCCAAACCGTTACCACTGACCCAATGCGATCCCACGTAGCGTATTAAATATTATCGAATCAAAATACCTTCTAATCGTCGTGAAGTTGTGAATCTTTTCAATTTAGTGCTGCATCGTGTCCGCAGTATTGGTAGGGGCGGTGGGTGTAGGGAAGGTTTCGGGGCTGCGGGGGGGGGGGGGGGGGCTAAAACTTCTTTTATAGTGTACAGAAAATACTCTTGGTGAGCTGCAACTGTACTCAGTTAAAAGGAAATAACCATTTCATAAAAAAAAAATAAATAAGTTAGTAAATGGGGTGATGGAGGATGCAAACTTTAGAAAATGCTACGTCTTTTTCCCCATGAATAATTGTTCACTTCTATTACTTACAATCAGACTCTGGAAAATTGGGCCCTTTAAACAAACGTTTTGAATTTTTTTTAAGGGGGGAACGTCATTTTAACATAGTCGTACGGGCAACTTTTTTAGAAGGGGCTGAAAGATTTTTTCCGGCAACATTGAGGCACGTGGATCCGAGGTGGAAGACCGGTGGCTGGCAGGCCTTCTACCGCAGGCCCGAAGCCAGCCGTATTTAAAAATTCAACATAGAGGAGTGAGTGGGGGCTGGCGGACTTTAGTGTGCCGAAGGCACACCCGAAGTGTCCAGTATAGAGGTGGGGGAGTGTATGGTAAGGGGTATCACCCTCCCATTGATGGGGATCGGGAGCCTCCCCAGAGAAATTGTTTTAAATCTGAGGCTCTGAGAACAATTCTTTAGTGCCTCAGTTGTGACATGTCCAGCTGCTGGTTTTAGTCAACACCTTTAACAACAAAATGTTTGACATCTCAAAATCTGAAGCTGTTTGCTTTCGATTCGTATAAATTCAGCAATTATTTTCCGACAGAATGTGAAAAAACAGAAAAACAGAAATGTTTATAGGCGGCTGCGGCGGCGGTTCGCCCCCTCCCCCTCGCACCCCAAATATCGCTAAAAACAGAAACATGATAACGTTAATTGATTGGCGAGGGTTTCAAGTGAATACGACTAAATTTATGCAACAATAAAGTGAAGTCATTTTAATGTGTAAAATCCATATTTTTCTAGAATACGTAACCGTGATACTAGCTAAATATGCAGAATTTGCAATCAAAAAGTAACGAGGCAGTGTAATCTGGACCTGCTCATCGCTACAGATACTTTTTTCGTGATTGCGAAATAATTATTTCGTTAAAACGAAATAATTATTGCGTTAAAACGAAAAAATATTTAGTTATTTCGAAATATTATTTCGTTAAAAAGAAATATTATTTCGTTATTTCGAAATAATATGTCGTTAAAACGAAATAATATTTTCGTTATTTCTAAATATGATTTCGTTAAAACGATATATTATTTTGTTATTTCGAAATATTATTTCGTTAAATCGAAATAATGTTTCGTTATTTCGAAATATTATTTCGTTATTTCGAAATATTATTTCGTTAAAACGAAATAAAATAAGAGTGAAACCTGTCACCAACCGGGATCCATAGTTAATACACTCATACACTTAAACCTTTATTTCAGGAAACCCTTCACAGAACATATGATGCAACAAACAGGAGAGTATCTTATTTTCGCAACTTCGTTGACACTGAGTTCGGGAAGCATGGATTTAGGTTAATTAAAGATTTCAATACGGTAATTGACATTTTCTGTTTCTTTAGTTTAAGTTTTTTTTCCCGAGATAGGTTACCACAAAACCTGTAATTGGCTCAATGCTGGGAGCTGATGTTTAAGAATTATTTTAAAGTGCAGGCACAGCAACCTTACTCTTTGAACCCAAGAGGCGGCTTTGTCGGTCAAGAAAATGATTTATTTATTTATTTAATGGTGCTCAACGCCACATCGACAGCTAATGTCATATCGTGGCGAGAAAATGGTAGAAAGGAAAAATTCATTTATGTGTTAAAAGATATTGAATAAAAATATGAGATGATTACAATATGAATTGGCAAAGACAGGGAGGCATGAACAGTAATGAGTAAAGATACCAGAGAGTGAATACATAATAAATCAACTTGTATTGACAAAGACAGGGAGGCATGAACAGTAATGATTAAAGATACCAGAGAGTGAATACATAATAAATCAACTTGTATTGACAAAGACAGGGATGCATGAACAGTAATGAGTAAAGATACCAGAGAGTGAATACATAATAAAGCAACTTGTTGAGTTTGAGACTTGATGAATTTAGTTAAAAATAGGACCTGGTCTAAAATGTATTAAAGCAGGCTGATTATTTTAAGAAATGAGAGAATCTTTTTAGGGCTTGTATGATAAAAAGATCTCTTAGTGATCATACAGTGAAATACTGCCCTCTGTTACAAATAATTTGTTCCGAATCGTTGGCAAAAAGAGGGCGGGGGAGGCGCCTGGGGGTTTGGAGGGCACAGAGTATGTAAACGGAACGTTCTTGCTTTCTTGAGATTAGCGGATGGACAGAGCCATATTATTATTATACAATCTCGCTATTAATCACCGACATGAGTAAATGGAATTCTTTTTCGCACTGGTATTTCTTTGTCCGCATATTTTATAGGGTTGGACAAAATAAACTACACGATTAACACGTAGGCTCAGTAAGATACATGAATATAGCTCAACGGGAAGGGAGAGTATATCGAGGGGCGATAGAGTTCTTAGATAATACAAATCCCTACTACATGCAGACATACACAGGTATAACAAGCTACGACCATGTGAACATGTAACATTGCCTGTAAAGACCACTACGGATGGTGAATTGTTGGCGATAGTACAAATTTAATGTCAGTTGCTTGCATTGTGTCTCACTGTGAACTATCTGATACAGCAACTCGTAAAGACATCTGCCAACTGCCTTTCCAACTCGGTCTTACGCTATTCCGATGTATAACCTTACTCCTTGTCCAGTCGATTGTTAAACATGGTGTTTTTTTTCTTATTGATGTAAAAAGACGACGTTTGAGACAGTTGCGTTCAACCTTTGGACAACTGCATGAGAAATATTGCTTTGAACACTACGAGGGAAATAAATGCCAATGTTGGCAATACAAAAGAAAACTGTATTCTGTTTTAGTCCGTCATTTGTGCGCTTCCATATGAGCTTATGAAATGTGACAAAAATTATTTGTTACGCAAATGTGTTGAGAAAGGGAATACTCTCGTGTTTGTCGCAAAGACGTCGACCATGAATCCCAAAATACGGAATTCAAAATTACGGAATCTCAAGTTACGATCTGACAGCGGTTATAGAATCATTTTTTTTTCATCGTTTGTGCCCACGTGCCGCATGTTTTTGTGACACGTTATGCATTTGCACAAACGCACATGTCAACACAACTGACTGGTTCTTATGTGCGGTACACATGCATCCTATAACTACACGCATACATTCTATCGAACACGAGTCCCAAACCACCTGTCCTGATAGATAATGTAACATAGCACCGCATAGAGTCGTTTACAACAGGGCATTAGGAAGGCTGAACTGACTATCTGGACTAAAGATCGATCAACAGGAATACATACCGTCTTATACTACAGTACCAAGACACTCCCTCTCTTACTCCCCCAATCCACTAGACTATACTTAGAACATATAACATCTCATTGGGGCATTTAACGTATGCCTTTGGGTGGGCCAAAATGCCTCTAAAGGCTAAAATAGACCAGCATGGGCACACCGTCCCATGCTATATTGCCATTGAGGCGAATAAACCATCGGAACATACACCGGTATGTTAAAGGGACATCGGATTAGGGTGGAAGAACAACAGAAGAGATGTGAAGATCTATCACATCGTATAATGCCTGGGCAGATGATACTGATCTTCATATTCGCAGAACGACTATCTTAGTTAGGAACGACATCATGCACAGTTCTGTTCCGTTGCGGACAAATTTACAGGCTGTGACGGTACGCCTAACATTAAACAAAAGAGTAACACTTTGTTCGACTTATGCTTCACCAAGTAAAGCCCTACAACTGAATGATCTTGAGCTACTGGTCCAACAGCTCCCAACCCCATACATTTTGTTGGGTGATTTTAACGCACATAACCCTCTTTGGGGTAATTCCTGCAGTCAAGAAGATGCGAAAGGTTAAACTGTAGAAGCGTCCCTTAACAAATATGACCTGTGTTTGTTTAATGATGGTTCAGACACTTATCTGCACCCCGCATGTGGTTCGTATACATCAATTGATCGTTCAATTGCATGCTCCTCTATCTTCCTTGATTTTTCTTGGGAGGTAGAAGATGACTTGTGCGGGGGTGACCACTTTCCAATTGTGCTGGAGAGTGTAGTTCCGACGGACGATGAGAGAGTGCCCCAGTGGAACTTTAAAAAGCGGACTGGCTCACCTTTTCATCCCTTTGCTCTGAACGCCTCACAAGGGAGAAATATCAGGATAGTGCTGACCAAATAGAACATTTTACAAACGAGTTGCTTGACACTGCAAACACGGTCATCCCTAAAACATCGGCAAATACAAAACGTTTCACCAGACCATGGTTTCATAACGAATGCAAACAGGCTATAAAGGAACGCAAAAAAACTGAACGGGAATTCAACAAATCACCATCCACAAATAATCTGGATAAATTACGTATAAATCGGGCAAAAACAAGAAACGGAAACGTTTTTGAGACGCTTATGTTTCTAAGATTAACCAGAGCTCACCTATTGGAAAATGATTAAAAAGACTTCGTATAAATCGGGCAAAAACAAGACGACTTTTAAAACAAAAAAAGAAAAGTTCTTGGGAATCTTACATTTCGAAGATTAACCAAAACACCCCTATCACTAAAATTTGGAAAATGATTAAAAAGATTAAAGGGAAAGGAAACAAAATCAACTGTACAACACCTGAAGGAAAACAACACCTCAATTACATCTAAAACAGAAATTTCAAACACATTGGCCTGCACATTTTCGAACATTCGTCGTTGGAAAATTGTAATCCTGAGTTTGTCAAAATTATAAAAACAGCAAGAAAAACAAAAGATTAAATTTACATCCAGTAACTTAGAGGATTACAATGAACCTTTCTCTATGGAAGGGTTAAGTAACTCTTTGCGTAAAGCAAAGGATACTGCCACTGGTCCCGATGAAATACACTACAAAATTTTAGAACATTTGCCACATTCCTCACTGGAACTTTTAGTGTTAATTTTGAATGATTTTGGGTGACTGGCCAGTTTCCACCTTCCTGGCGAAATGCTACAATTATTCCCATTCCAAAGCCGGATAAAGATCACAGCAACCCAAGTAATGACAGGCCTATCGCTTTAACAAGTTGTCTGTGTAAAACCATGGAAAGGATGACCAATGATCGACTTGTCTGGTTTCTGGAATCGAACAATCTACTTGCGAATGTTCAGTGTGGTTTCAGAAACCAGAGAAGTACTGTGGATCATTTGATTAGACTAAAAACATTCAAAAGACATGCCTTTGCCAGAAAAGAACATGTGGTCGCAATTTTCTTTGACCTGGCAAAGGCATATGATAGAACGTGGACGTATTGGTTTTTAAAAGATCTTTTTAACATGGGGTTGAGAGGGCGTATGCCTCTTTTTATTAACATTTTTTTGAAGGGCCGCCAATTTCGGGTTCGTGTTGGATCAACATTATCCGATCCGCACGAACAGGAATGGGGTGGGGGGGATCCTCAGGGCAGTATCTTATCTGTTACCCTTTTTTCGGTGAAAATTAATAGCATCATCGAGACAATTGAGAATATGGTAGATTCTTCGTTGTATGTAGATGATTTTTTAATCTGC
The DNA here is from genome assembly GCA_031216915.1 of Pictodentalium vernedei. Lineage (NCBI taxonomy): Eukaryota > Metazoa > Mollusca > Scaphopoda > Dentaliida > Dentaliidae > Pictodentalium > Pictodentalium vernedei. The sequence goes on along the minus strand of CM062297.1, from coordinate 876,199,929 downwards.
TACAGCAGCAAGAAAATGAATGCTATAGAGCGCAAACTTCAGCTGTGCCTAAACAAAATTCAAAAATGGGCCACAGAAAACGGTTTCACATTTTCAAAGACGAAAACAAATTGTGTTCATTTTTGTAAGCTTCGGAAACATTACCTCGATCCGGAATTAACAATTGATGGGAGTCCTATTAAAGTTCTTAAGGAAGTGAAATTCTTAGGTTTGTTGTTTGACATCAAACTGAATTTCACTTCCCACATAAAACAACTAAAAGTTAAATGTAAGAGAGCACTGAACCTGTTGAAGGTTGTTGGTAGCACTGATTGGTGTGGTGACCAAAAAACATTACTCCATCTGTACAGATCACTTGTTCGATCAAAGTTAGATTACGGTTGTACAGTTTACGGTTCTGCTAGGAAGTCATACCTAAAACCACTTGATGCTATTCACAATAGTGGTATTAGAATTAGTCTAGGTTCTTTTCGAACTTCTCCAATAGATTCGATGCTTGTTGAAGCATAGGAGCCTTCTCTTGAGAAGCGGAGAATTAAATTGTCTCTCCAGTATGTGTCTAAACTTTTGTCCAATCCTTCAAATCCTGCTTATAATTGTGTTTCAGACCCTCAAAATGTTGATTTCTTTAACCGCCAGCAGAAACATATTCCTGCATTGTGAAGTAGAATTAAACCCCACATTGACTCTACCAATATTGAACCACATACAATAAAAAAAATCGCAAAACACATATTTCTCCTTGGCATCTTAAAAAACCTACAGTTCTTTTGGACCTTGCTTCTTCCAAAAAATCACCAATTCCTTGCAGTTCAAACAAAAATATGTCGAAATAAAGTCCAAGTATAGTACTTATACAAGGATTTTTACATATGGATCTAAGGATGGTGACAAAGTATCATCAGCTTCTGTAACTGGTGGTCATATCACATCAATCAGAATACCGTATCAGAATCCTATTTTCACAGCTGAAGTTAAAGCTAAACAACTCGCGCTTGAACACACCGAGAATGTGTAGGAAAAGAAGTCGATTATTTTTTCCGATTCTCTTTCCTCTTTACTTGCTTTACTCAACCCCAAGTTGAAGAACTCTCTCATTTTGGAACTTCGTGAGAAGTTAACAACTCTCATGTCTGACCAATATAATATCGTGTTTTGCTGGTTACCTGGACATTTGGTATCACTGGTAACACCAGTGCAGCAAAACAGGCTTTAGCAAAACCTCTCACCGATTTTAAGATCCCGTTCAGTGAGTTTAAGCCTCATATCTGTAGTTACATCAAATCTATGTGGCAGGCGGATTTGGATGGGGCTACTAATAACAATCTCCATCGCTTCCGACCAACTATTTCTGATCACCATCCATCCAGTAACCTTTGTAGAAGAGATCATGTTATTCTAACACGGTGTCATATTGGTTACACACGACTTACACATTCCTTTTTGTTAGAGGGTAATATGCGACCAGAGTGTGTTCCTTGTCAACAAGTGTTTTCAGTGGAAAACATTCTTTTATATTTTACAGATTTTAAACATGTTAGAGGGCAATATTTCACAGTCGGATCTCTAAGAGATTTATTTTATTACACAAGCCCCCGTAAAATTGTCTCAGTTTTGTAAGTAATCAACCTTTTCAATAAATTTTAAATTTGTTTTTATTCTTATAAAAGTCAAGTCTATCCACATCTATATCACAGGTTGATTTATACAGCATTATTTGTACAACACTGACATTGCGTTTCACACTCCTTAGTTTTATACCTCACATTTCATATTTCATCGACTCTGTTTTTAATTATTTCATGGTGGATAATGATCTTTTTTGTAATTACATACTTTTATCGCCACGATATAGCCTTGGTTGCCGATGTGGCGTTAAGCACCAGTAAATAAATATAATAAATAATTCACTTCTTTAACAACTTTAATACAACTCCCGTCGATTTTCATTTCCTGTTCAAGATGGTGCTTCCGGAGCTTTCAGAAATGAACACATTTAGTTTCCGTCTTTAAAAATTTGAAACCGTTTTCGGTAGCACATTTATGGATTCCGTTAAAACACAACTAACGTTCGCTCTCTATAGCATTCATGTTTTTACCGCTCTAGAAGATAAAAAAAATCATCAACGATGAGGAATCTACCATATTCTCAATTGCATCGATGATACTGCTGATCTTAATTAAAAATAGGCTAACGGATAAAATACTACCCCGCGGAACCCCCATTTCCTGTTCGTGAGAGTCAGAGAACGTTGTCCCATCACGAACCTGACATTGGCGGCCCTTTAAAACGTCTTCAATAAAAAGAGGCATATGCCCTCTTAACCCCATGCTAAAAGGGTCTTTTAAAATACAATACGTCCACGTGTCATATGCCTTCTCCAGATCAAAGAAGATGGCGACCACATGTTCTTGTCTGGCGAAGGCATTTCTAATAAACGTCTCAAGTCTACCAAAATGATCCACAGTCCTTCTCCGTTTAATGAAACCACACGGAACATTCACAGGTAGGTTGTTCGATTCTAGAAACCAGACAAGTCGATCATTGAGCATTCGTTGGATGGTTTTGCACAGAACACTTGTTAAGGCTATCGGCCTGAAATTACTAGGGTTGTTGTGATCTTTATCAGGCTTAGGAATGAGAATTATTGTTGCTTTTCGCCAGGAAAGCGGAAACTGGCCAGTCACCCAAATGTCATTAGAAATTGATAATAAAAGTGCAAGTGAAGTTTCAGGGAGATGTTTTAAAAGTTGATAGTGTACTTCATCAGGACCAGTGGCAGAATCCTTTGGTCTATGCAAAGAGTTACTTCACTCTTCCATAGAGAAAGGAACGTTGCAATCCTCTAAGTTATTGGATGTAAATTTAATCTTTTGTTTTTCTTGCTGTTTTTTAAATTTGAGAAAATGTGGATTACAATTTTCAGACGACGAATGTTTAGAAAATGTTGAGGCCAACTTGTTTGAAATTTCTTGTTTTGATGTAATGAGTGTGTTGTTATCTTGTAGGTGTTGTACAGATGATTTTGTTTCTTTTCCTTTCATTTGTTTAATCATTTTTTAAATTTTAGTGATGGGGTTGTTTTGATTAAGTTTAGAAACATAAGATTCCCATGAACTTTTCTTTTTTTCTTTTATAAGTCGTCTTGTTTTTGCCCGATTTATACGTAGTCTGTCCAAGTTTTGTGTTGTTGGTAACTTATTAAATTCCCTCAAATTTTCTGCGATCTTTTATAGCCTGTTTGCACTCAGTATAAAACCATGGTTTTGTGAAACGTTTTGGATTTGCCGAAGTTTTAGGAATGACTTGGCTTGCAATGTCACGCAACTCCGTGGTGAAATGTTCAAACTGGTCAGTACTCCCCTGAAATTTCTCCCGTGTGAGGCGTTCAGAACAGACCGATGAGAATGTGCCCCAATCAGCTTTTTTAAAGCTCCAGTGGGGAATCCGCTCATAGTCCACCGGTACTACACTTTCCAATAAATTTGGAAAGTGGTCAGTCCAGCACAGGTCATATTCTACCTTCCAAGAACAATCATAGAAGACAGAAGGGCATGCAACTGTTAGATCAACTGAAGTGTAAAAACCAGATGCGGGGTGCAGGTAAGTGTCTGACCCATCATTGAACAAGCACAAGTCGATTTTTTTGTAATGAGATCTTCCACAGTTTTACCTTTTACATCCTTTTGACTGCTGGAATTACCCCAAAGGGGGCTATGTGCGTTAAAATCACCCAACAGAATGTATGGAGTTGGTAGTTGCTGGAGCAGGAGCTCAAGATCATTAAGTTGTAGGGTTTTACTTGGTGAAACGTGAATAGAACATAATGTAATTGTCTTGTCTAAAGTTAGATATACCGCTACAGCCTGTAAGTTTGATTTCAAATGTACAGAACAGTGAACAATGTCGTTTCTAACCAAGACGGACGTGTCACGAACATGAAGATCATTATCATCTGCCCAGGCATTATACGATGAATAATGCTTAAAAGCTGAACGATCCTGGGCCTCTGGTTTCTTTAAAAGAGGTTCGTGCAGGCAAAAGTCAGCAGGTTTATATTTTTGGCTTAAAAGGCCTAGTTCCTTAAAATTAGCTCTAAAACCTCGACAATTCCACTGTATTATATTGTGTTTAGATGTATTATCCATGTATAGGTGGCGATTTTGATGGTGGACGTGTGGGAGATATTGCCCCGTAGTTCTCTTTGGTGACGTTTTGCGAGGAGATCTGCCCTGAGAAGTGTTTGGGCATAATTTGGTTGAAAACGTGTCGTCGATGCACTCATCGACGGACATTTCTTCAATGCCTTCAGACATGTTGCTTGTAACAAAATTTTGAAGGCGCTTGGTTATTCTCTCAGACTCTATAAGTTATTCTGTTTGTTGACAGGGGGCACGGTCTCACGTTTCCTTTAAAAATTTATATTCAACCGAGGCGTCAGCCGAGGTTGAATATATGTTTCATGCAGGGAGCGTGAGACCATGTCCCCTGTCAACAAACAGGATAACGTATATGTTCCGTTCTTACACAAGTAAAATTGAATTGGAAAAAAATCTTTTATTTTATTGTAATCTTAAATAATAAAAAAACACCGCCGTGAGCCTCTTCGATTGTGAACAGCGACTATCAGAAAGCAGACGTTGTTTCGGTAAGGTGTTAATTCGTTTCAGTTTATGTTACAGTAAATTAATGAAAAGAGACCTTATAATCTAATCGATTTCATAAACAATTACCCATGTTTCCATAACTAATCTTTCTGTACGTAATAACGGTACTTCTTTTTGTGTATTTTACTTCAGGTAAATGTATTTGTCTCAGTTGATTTCAAGTGGAAAAGGACATTGCGATGAACCGTTGCTCGTGGCAACGAAACGCTATCCTTGACAGTGGATATAAGAATCGCTGAGAGTAGACATATGCGCGTCCCCGGCGACATAAAATAAAATCAACGAGGCATTGACCAATCACTGCAAGGTATTGCGATTGGTATCGGGACATTAGTTTTTGTCTTTCTTTTTTCTTCTCTTGTTTCTAACTCTGACTCATTTTTTGTCTATGCTGTGGATCTGCTTTAGTTGTATTTCGATTATTACTTTCTGCTTTAGATTGTTGATCTTTTTATGTTCTAAATGAGATAAATGAGTTGTTTGTTCTTGCTTTTGATGGGGTTGTGGTAGTTTTTCTGTTGTTTGGGTGTCTGCATTTGTTTTGGTGGACTGTGGCACTGATTGATCATCAGTGGATATAAGAATCGCTGACAGTAGACATATGCGCGTGCCCGGCGACATAAAATAAAAAATCAACGAGGCATTGACCAATCACTGCAAGGTATTGCGATTGGTATCGGAACATTAGTTTTTGTCTTTCTTTTTTCTTCTCTTGTTTCTAACTCTGACTCATTTTTTATCTATGCTGTGAATCTGCTTTAGTTGTATTTGGCTTATTACTTTCTGCTTTAGATTGTTGATCTTTTTTTATGTTCTAAATGAGATAAATGAGTTGTTTGTTCATGTTTTTGATGAGGTTGTGGTACTTTTTCAATTGTTTGGGTATCTGTATTTGTTTTGATGAACTATGGTACTGGTTGATCTATGCAAAAGCTTTCACTAGAGTTGAGATTGTTCCTTTGAGCCATGTGACAAAGGCGGCTTTGTGCGTTAAAATCACCAAATAAAATGACGGTGATGAAACTGTAGTTCAAGATATCATTCAGTTTTAGGGGTGTATTCGGTGAAACATAAATAGAACACAACGTAACTGTCTTATCTGAAGTTGGGCGTACAGTTACAACCTACAAGTGTGTTTGTGAAGGCACATTACTATGAATAATGTCATCTTTAATTACGACAGACATTCCACCAATATGAAGATCATTATAACCTGCACACAGGCATTATACGAAGTGTAATGCTAATTACGACAGACATTCCACCAATACGAAGATAATTATCACCTGCACACAGGCATTATACGAAGTGTATTGCTAGAAATCTGAATGATTCAGGGCTCCAGGTTTCTTTAAACGAGTTGCCTGTACGCAAAAAGCAACAGGTTCATATTTCTGACCTAGAAGGCCCAATTTCTTAAAATATTGCTCTAAAACATCGATAATTCCATTGCATTATATTAATAGTTGTGTGATCCATCTTTGGTTGGTGATCTGGATGGTGGAAGTATGGGACGAATTGCCTCCGCATTTCTGTTTGGAGAATTGTTCTGCGGGGACTTACACTGAGATGAATTCAGGTGTAGTTTGGTGGAAAACGTATCAATACACTCATCGACTGACATGGCATCGATGCTTTCAAACATGTTGCTCGTAACAACATTTTGAAGGTATTTAGGTATTCTGTCTGATTTTAGTTTCTGTTTCCCTTTCATTTGGCGTGTCGCCTTGTTCTTTTTACCGTATCTGACTCAGATTTTGTTGGAATCGGTGTTGTGGCTCTAGTATCCATTGTTAGGATTATGTTTGTTTTGATTTAGGTCGTTTATCATGTTCTTTCTTCTGATTTGTTTTCGATTGTTCTTATGTTTTTTGAGTTGCTGGCAGTGTTTGAGTTGACTTTGGTTCCATTTGATTGTTGTAATCTATTGTGAAGGTTTATGTTAAAGATAGCATAGTACATTTAAGTTTACGCAATGTACAATTAAAACTGCGTGCTTATCTTTAACTGCGCGCAGTTGCCATATCGAATGGCACCCAAAGCACGACATGTTCTCCTATTTACTCACAGCAAACACAGGCAATGTTTCTGCCAATGGACTTCAGAGTTACCCGGAGGTCCATTGGCTAAAACATTGCTCGTGCAAATGCTATATGCACAGAATTTGATAGCCTTACTATGGCCATAACGCCACGTAGATTAACGCGCAGTTCGACGTGCTATTTGTGCGCATTTCGTGACATCGCTTCTAGTTTTAACTGTACATTGTGTGTGCCATTCAGCAGATTTTGTTTATATTTTTTATTTATTACTGTGGCATATGATGACATTGATGTATTCATGCTAGGCATTGATTTAACAATTATTCTAGACTCTTTGACCTTTTGACTTGTATTTTACATTTCCTTTTTTGAATATCTTATTTTCCTTTTTCCATTTAGGGCAACCCTTTGAAGACGACATTCGATTGCTGTGGCAGTTCACACACTTGGCTGGGTATCTTGATGTTGCTGGCCCCCATCTAAATCATATCGTTTGTCCCTTGCAATTGGTTTGACTGAGACCATACTTCTGACAATTGAAGCATCGAACAGAATATGAAATATACAAATCCTTTTTGATATTCAAATATCCAACATCAAAAGATTTAGGCGGCTGTGAAAAATCAAAAGTTAAAATATATGTATTGGTTTGTATTGTTCAGCCAACTCTTTCAGTTTGTATTCGTTTTATATAGTGACACATTGCGACTGAAGTTCTTTCCCTATTCCATGTGCACCAATGTCAGCAAATTCCTTTAATACCCTTACTGATGTTCAAGGTTCTGTACGTAATTGTTTTAACATCGATATCTGCCACTTTAAAAGTAGTTTATAAATTCAGTGCCCGGGATTCTTTTTTACATTCCACTAGTAAAGCGCCAGACCTTAACACCCATAACAGTACCAACGTTACCTTTGATAGCTTTTTCCAACACAAATGGTTTGCTGTCTGAGGCTTTTTGTCCTCGTCAGCCAAAATATGTTATTATGCGTTTTGGCCAGCGTTTAGGTTTGGGAATAACATGTTCTGAGTCAGAAACAGAGTCAGAAAAAAAATTCTCGGCCACATCTCCGTTTTTTTTTTATTTTGGAAATCCATTTTGTAATATTTTGTGTTTCTTTAATTCATGCATCCACCCTTACTCCGAGCACAAACTTGGGGGTATGTCCCAACTTAACATGACGTGGAAAAGTACTGAGTGTCACGTCGGGGGGGATTTGGTGGTCATTCAATCAGTCATTTCCTTTAATCACATACCATAATTGCCATTGTATACTGTTTTTAAACATTCTATTTTTACAACTATTAAATTTTGCTGCACTGCCTGTCACAGTTCTACGTGGCAACTATTATTTTAATTCTTTGTAAAGTAATTGGTTGGATGATCGCCATCTGAAGTCATGGCACTTCCACACACGGGTCAATCAGCCAGTGGCATACTTTGGTATCAAGACTGGCTGAGTATATTGCTCCGTACTAGGTATGTGGGAATACCGGCAACCCGGTGGGTTCACTGCGAAGCAGTAACCCTACCATTGTTGGACTCCGTGGTGGGTGGGAGCCGGAGCAATGAACGATTATATAATTCTATCATTGAATCCACACAAATCAAAAAACTTAAACGAGGTCGAGAATTTCCCTCAGATGATTCTGATTCTGACTCAGATCCCAAACTGTCAACAGCTTTGAATAAATAGCCAAAAATTATTATAATATATGCAGGTGACTCAAGTAAAAAGGCAACTGATAGCAACCCTTTTGCCTAAGAGAAAGCTGTTAAAGGGATTGCTGGAACAGTTAAAAATGATAAAAAGCTGAGGACTGGAGCAATACTTATAGAATGTAACAAGGAAGCACAAGCAATCAATTTACTTAATATAGACAAACTTGCAGATATGGAGGTGAATGCTTTTCCACATAGGATGCTTAACAGCAGCAGGGGTGTAATCAGAGCAAGGGAATTAGCAGGTATTGACGTACTAGAAATACAGAAACAACTTGAACCACAGGATGTAACATCAGTTAAGAATATCGAAATTAAAAAAAAAATGGTTCACCCATCAAAACAAACACTTTTATTCTCTCATTTAACTCAGCCCAACCACCAAAACAATCAAAGTAGGTTATAGGAACATCAAAGTGGATTTATATATACCAAATCCACTTCGATGCTTCAAGTGCCAAAAATTTGGCCATGGACAAAACAGCTGCAGGGGTCAAACAATATGCTATAAATGCGGCCAACAACACCAAGATGAGGCATGTACCAATGCCATTAGATCTGTAAATTGTCAGGACAATCACGTCATCGTCGAAAGATTGCCCTGCCTGGAACAAAAAAAACCCGATACAGAGAATAAAATGTGAGAAACAAATAAGTTTTAAAGAGGCCAGAGATATTGTGACAACAATGCCTGGTATGAGTACGTCATCACATTCTTATGCTGCAAAACTATCACAGAAAGTACCATCAGTAGCAGTAGGTTGCCAAACCCAATATACATGGATCAAGGGCACATTTCCTTCTCTAGTGCAAGCTTTCACAATGCAACAACATTCAAATGAATCTGAACCAAAATCCACTAAAACACCACCAATTACTCACACAACATTAAAAAATAAATCAACGCCAAATCCAAAGAAAGAACAGGAAAAACTACAAACAAGACCTGAATAGAAAAAAGATCAATCAAAACCGAAACCACACAATCAAATTCTTAGTCAGAATCAGAAAAATAATCCAGCAAAATACAACAAAAAGAATACAGAAACACAAAAACAGTCGGATAGAATTCCCAAGGCTCTAAAAAACCCTATTACTCGTAATAGGTTTGAAGGTCTTGAATCAATGGAAGTCGATGATTGCATCTATGAAACGTTCGGGCCCTTGTGCCCGAACACCTCTCAGAATAGGTCCCCAAGACAGATATCGCCGAAGAAAGCTATTGGGGCTATTTTACCCATTCGTCCATCAGATAAATCTCCAACCAAATATGGATAGAACTAATAACAATAACAGAATGCAGTGGAACTGTCGAGGTTTTAGAGCAAATTTTAATGAACTGGGCCTTGTAGGCCCAAAATATAAACCTGCTGCTTTTTGCCTGCAGGAAACTCTTTTAAAGAAACCCGAGGCTCAGGATCATTCAGCCTTTAAGCAATATACTTCGTATAATGACTGGGCAGATGAAACTGATCTTCATATTCGTGAAACATCCGTCTTAGTTAGAAACGACATTATTCACAGTTCTGTATCTTTGCAAACAAATTTACAGGCTGTAGCGGTACGCCTAACCTTAGACAAGACAATCACATTATGTTCTATATACGTTTCACTAAGTAAATCCCGATAACTGAATGATCTTGAGTTGCTGGTACAACAGCTTCCAACCCCATACATTTTGTTGGGTGATTTTAATGCACATAGCCCCCTTTGGAGTAATTCCTGCAGTCAAGAAGATACAAAAGGTAAAACTGTAGAAGAGTTCATTACAAAATATGACTTGTGTTTGTTTAATGATGGTTCAGACACTTATCTGCACCCCGCATCTGATTCGTATACATCAATTGATCTTTCAGTTGTATGCCCTTCTATCTTCTTTGATTTTTCTTGGAGGGTAGAAGATGACTTGTGCGGGAGCGTCGGAGGGTGTAGTTCCGGCGGAGGACGAGAGGGTGCCCCAGTGGAACTTTCTCGTCGCTTTGTTCTAAACGACTAACACGGGAGAAATTTGGCGAAAGTGCTGATCAAATAGAACATTTCACCACAGAGTTGCTTGACATTACAAGCAAGGTCATTCCTAAAACCTCGGCAAATCCTAAACATTTCACCAAACCATGGTTTGATACTGATTGCAAACAGGCTATTAAAGATCGCAAAAAGACTGAACGGGAATTTTATAAGTCACCAACACACGTAACTTGGACAAACTTCGTATAAATCGGGCAAAAACAAGACGACTGATTAAACAAAAAAAGAAAAGTTCTTGGAAAACATATGTGTCTAAACTTAATCAAAACAAACTCGTCAATAAAGTTTGGAAAATGATAAGGAAAATTAACGGAAAAGACACAAAATCAACGGTTCAACATCTAAAAGATAACAACACATCAAAAAAAGAAATTTCAAATAAATTGGCCTCCACATTTTCGAAACATTCGTCGTCTGAAAATTGTAATCCTGAATTTCTCAAAAATAAAAAACAACAAGAAAAACAAAAGCTCAAATTTACCTCCAATAATTTAGAAGATTACAACGAACCTTTCTCTATGGACGAGTTAAACAACTCTGTACATAGAGCAAAGGATACTGCCACTGGACCCGATGAAATACATTACAAAATTTTAAAACACCTGCCGCAATCATATCTTGAACTCTCACTATCTATTTTTAATGACATTTGGGTGACTGGCCAGTTTCCACCTTCTTGGCGCAAAGCAATAGTAATTCCCATTCTTAAGCCTGATAAGGATCACAGCAACCCTAGAAATTATAGGCCTATTGCCTCAAAAAGTTGTCTGTGCAAAACCATGGAGAGGATGACCAATGATCGACTTGTCTGGTTTCTGGAATCTAACAATCTGCTTGCAGAGAAGTACTGTGGATCATTTGGTTAGACTTGAAACGTTTATAAGAAATGCCTTCTCCAGAATAGAACATGTGGTCGCCATCTTCTTTTATCTGGAGAAGGCATATGATACAACGTGGACGTATGGGATTTTAAAAGATCTTTTTTAATATGGGGTTGAGAGGGTGAATACCGCTTTTTATTGAACACTTTTTAAAGGACCGCCAATTTCAGGTTTGTGTTGGGTCAACATTATCTGATCCTCACGAGCAGGAATTGGGGGTCCCTCAGTGTAGTATTTTATCTGTTACCCTCTTTTCAATTAAAATTAATAGTATCATCGACGCAATTGAGAATATGGTAGATTCGTCATTGTATGTCGATGACTTTTTGATCTGCTATAGCAGCAAAAAGATGAATGCTATAGAGCGCAAACTTCAGCTGTGTTTAAATAGGATTCAAAAATGGGTTATCGAAAATGGTTTTAAATTTTCAAAGACAAAAACGAATTGTGTTCATTTTTGCAAACTTCAGAAACATCACCTCAATCCGGAGTTGAAAATTGATGGTAGTCCTATTAAAGTTGTTAGGGAAGTGACATTCTTAGGTTTGTTGTTTGACAACAAACTGAATTTCACTTCCCACATAAAACAACTAAAAGTTAAATGTAAGAGAGCACTGAACCTGGTAGCACTGATTGGGATGCTGACCAAAAAACTTTGCTCCATCTGTATAGATCACTTGTTCGATCAAAGTTAGATTACGGCTGTATAGTTTACGGTTCTGCAAGGAAATCATATCTCAAACCACTTGATGCAATTCATAATAGTGGTATTAGAATTAGTCTAGGGGCTTTTCGAACATCCCCAATAGACTCGATGCTTGCTGAAGCAGAGGAGCCTTCTCTTGAGAAACGTAGAATTAAATTATCTCTCCAGTATGTGTCTAAACTTGTGGCCAATCCTTCAAATTCTGCTTATAATTGTGTTTCAGACCCTCACAGTGTTGAATTTTTTAACCGCCACCAGAAACACATTCCTCCATTGGGAATTAGAATCAAACCCCACATGGAGTCTGCCAAAATTGATTTTGATTCTATAAAAGAAAACCGTAAATCACATATTCCTCCTTGGCATCTTGAAAAAAACCTACAATTATTTTGGACCTTGCTTCTACCAAAAATCTGATACCAATTCCTTGCAGTTTAAACAAGAAAATGACGAAATAAAGTCCAGGTATAGTGCATATACAAGGATCTATACAGATGGATCTAAAGATGGTGACAAAGTATCATCAGCTGCTATTACTGGTGATCATACCACCTCAATCAGAATACCGAATCAGAGTTCTATTTTCACTGCTGAAGTTAAAGCTATTCAACTCGCACTCGAGCACATCGAGAATGCACAGAAAAGAAAGTCGATCATCTTCTCCGACTCTCTTTCCTATTTACTTGCTTCACTCAACCCCAAGTTGAAGAACCCTCTCATTTTGGAACTTCGTGAGAAGTTAGCAACTCTCATGTCTGAGCAATATGATATCGTATTTTGCTGGTTACCCGGACATGTAGGTATCGCTGGTAACTCCAAAGCAGACAGTGCAGCAAACAGGCTTTAGCCAAGCCTCTCACTGATTTTAACATCCCTTTCAGTGATTTCAAACCACATATTAGTAACAACATCAAATCTATGTGGCAGACGGAATGGGATGGAGCGACAAATAACAAGCTTCATCGCTTTCGACCAACTATTTCAGACCACTACCCGTCTAGTAACCTTTGTAGAAAGGATCTTGCAATTTTGACACGGTGTCATATAGGTCATACACGACTAACACATTCTTTCTTGTTGGAGGGTACTTTGCGACCAGAGTGTGTTCCCTGCCAACAGGTGTTGTCAGTGGAACACATTCTTTTACATTGTACTGTTTTTAATCTTAGTAGACGACAGTATTTTATTGTAGCGTCCTTCGAGACTTATTTTACAGAACAAATCCTCATAAAGTTCTGTCGTTCGTGAAGGAAATCAACCTTTTTAATAAATTTTAAAATTGTTTTTAATCTTTTAATCAAGATTCTTCAAGTCTCAATTCATCAGGTTGATTTAGAAGTTATTAACTTCTCTCCTTCCATTACCCTCTGTTGTTTTAATCACTTTGGTCTTTGGCAGATCTCTTGTAGTTATTAGTAGTTAGGGGAGGCATTATAGACCAAAGCATTTTTAACACTGAGTTTTCCATAGGGTCCATTGCCTTAGTGTTAAATTGTGAAACTTATAGGCCAAAACTTATAGACCAAAATGTCTGTAACTTATAGACCAAACATGTATGCACTGGTGGCACAGTGCATACATGTTTGGTCTATAAGTTACAGACATTTTGGTCTATAAGTTTTGGCCTATAAGTTTCACAATTTAACACTAAGGCAATGGACCCTATGGAAAACTCAGTGTTAAAAATGCTTTGGTCTATAATGCCTCCGCATCATGCTTTATGGCCAGATCCTATAGTACATTTTTGCTTATAAGTTTTTTTCACTGGAGGATAAGGGAACTGGTTTTTTGTCTTTTTATAACAAAGACTTGATTGTGTACATGAGAAGATCTCTTTCTAATAGTGTGGGTAGCCCTTAGAAGGGCTGTTTTAGTTTTGATGAAGTGCAAGTCACTCAACAGCTAGCAATATTTTAAAAATTTTGGACGGCTGTGATAGTAAACGTCTGTTATCAACAGTTTTTTCCCGCACTCGATCGAATTGTCGCGTGAGGGTTCTTCAGTGCATTTTCGATCCTCGCATTGTCTATAAAAACACTGCTGGAGATATCATAATGTCATTTTTCTTCTTATCATCAATCATGAGAGTTGAGCTATCCATCGAGGTAAAGATTCCATCACTAGAAGGTGAATGTGGGCCACGAGAAGTGAAGAAGGAGAGAGAGGAGTGCAATACTATTCCACCACAAGAGGTGAAGATGGAGAGAGAGGAGCGTAATACTATTCCAAGGAGTAATTTGCGAAGATTGGCAAGAAAAGCTGGGGTGAATAATATCTCACCATTGTCACTTGATGAAGCTGAAGAAGCCTTACACTGTTTTGTTCGAAAATTGATAAGAGATACCTATCATTATGCAACAATTAGGGGAAGAGGATCACAACATCTCGTTAATCAAAAGGATGTCAAGAGAGCCGCAAAGAGAAATGGAATAAAGTTGGTGAACTAAACATTATTTGTTTAGTAAAAAACGGCCCTTATAAGGGCCACCATATTCTTAAAAAGAGATATCACGTTTACACACTTGAGTGGCACATTTCAGTGCTACCACAATGGAATGAATTGAACTTTTTGTTCAATTGTAATTTCATTACTCAATTCAAAAGAGGTTAACCTCATAGCTCCCACACTAGATTTCCCTGTCATGGCATATTTTTTATGTTTGCAAATTATTTTTGTTTTTACCTAAATGTTTTTGTGTGAAAACATTTAGGTAAAAAAACAAAAATAATTTGCAAACATAAAAATATTTTTGTGTTTGCAAATTATTTTTCTGTCTTGCAAGTTTTTTATTTTATAAGAAAAATATTTTTTGTGTTTGTAAAATGAATGTTATGAAAAAAACTTTTTCATAACTTTCAATTTACAAACACAAAAAATATTTTTTCTGTTTGCAAATTATTTTTTCTGTTTGCAAATTATTTTCTGTCTTGCAAGTTTTTTATTTTATAAGAAAAATATTTTCGTGTTTGCAAATGAATGTTATGAAAAAAACTTTTTCATAACATTCATTTGCAAACACAAAAATATTTTTTGTGCTTGCAAAAGAATGTTATGAAAAATGTTTTTTATTTTTAAAAAATCTTGAGTTGGAAAAAAATTTCCCCTGTTTAAATAACAACAAAATAATATTACCTTTTTTCAAATCCGAAAAATTTATTCCATGAATATTTACAGATTTGTAAATGTCTTTTATGAAAATGTCACTTTCAAAAACTGTTTTCAATGTTTCTTGGCAAGTTTTCCTATTTTAGAATTATTGTCTTTAGCTTTTCGTTTTCTTGTAACTTTCTTTGGTGGTTCCTCTTTCTCTGGAAATAATACTTCTAACTCATCATCAATTTCCATTTTTGTTTCTTTGGGTATATCCATATTATATAATAATGTATCATCATTATCATCAAACTCTGGTAACACAGGTTCTGCTAAGTCAACTTTCTCATTTATATGGGGAGGTGGTGGTAATGGTACCGTGCTCATCCCCTGTAAAGTGTGGTTGTCAATGTCTTTCTCATCAAGTTGTAAGTTGAAACCTGTAATCGGTAATCTATCTTCTGCATGCTTTATGTATTCTGACCATGGATAAACTTTTACTGGTCCTCGTTGATCAACAGCTGGTGAACCCCATCTTGGTTGAGACACAGAGTTATTCGATAGCTTTCTCAATCTACATTCATTAATCCAATGTCCTCTCTCATTGCAATAAAAACATGGACCTTTGTCTGAACATGTATTCGCCCAATGTCCTTTCTGATGACAAATGGAACAAATCATCTCTTTAGGTGTTGATATCAATTTATAAAGTTCATTCACAAGTCTTCTAACTTCTCCCCATTTAGATGGTTTATAGTAAATACTTTTAGCATCACATGCTTTTTCTAATCTTGGATCTGTAACTTTATCCATCTTTAACTTTTGGAGCGTTTCAAAATTATGTCTTGTCTTCTTGAAGTCAAAAAAACCAAGTGTGAAACTTCCTAAGATTCTTCCTCCTTTTATACTTTTTTAATGTACATTTAATTGTACACTTAAATGTTCCATAACGTGCATTTGCACACAATTGTTTAAATATGCATTCATTTGGTTACAAACAGTTATGCTATCTCTTACACTCAATAATCTCTGGATACTATATTGCTGTTGTTAAATATTGACTGAAAGATACACTTAACAAATAAAATATTTACCATAGGAATATTTCCCATACAGTGAATGGATTACATTTTATGACTTTTCAAATGTGTATAAGAAACATGTATTAACAGTATAATTCAGTGGGGTATTAAATATACATTTAAATGCACAATTAAATGTACATTAAAGGGAAGTATAAAAGTGGGGGAATCTTAGGTTGATTCACACTTGGGTTTTTGACTTCAAGAAGACAAGACATATTTTCAAAAGCTAGAAGACGATAGAAGAAAAAGATGAAGAGAGCAATTGAAGAATATAGTGAGACAGAGAGTGAAGTAGATAACAAGAAACAGAGAGTAGAATCAGCAAGGGACATATACACCATTCACCCACTCCTACAAAGAACATCAAGAAAATTCCGTTCCAAATCCCATGTATGCAGAATAACCTTTAAACAATTCAATCAAAAGAATCCATTTGACACCCTTGGAAAAGTATTTGACAGTTTGGTAGACGATATTAAAGAAGAATGTGGTGTAGAAGACAATGATCCGATGAGAATATCAGTTAACCACCCAGGATTAGAAATAGGTATATTTATCCCATTTACTAAGGCTTCGGCTATCACTGGTAACACCATATTAGATGAAATAGAAAAAGTTGTACAATCAAATGATAACTTTACTATCCATGATGGGCAATTATCTTTAGAAATAACACACACTTCTCTACCACAAGGGTCTGGGCGACACGCACCAATTTCATTTTCATCTGTTGATAAAATGGTGGGAAACAAGAAAAGTATTATTGAAATTAAAAATGTTAATGATTCAATGTGTCTCGCATGGGCCATTGTAGTGGGAAAGTGTCATGTTGATAGAGATAATTCTGATCTTTGGCAAAAGAAATGGAAAAATATTAGATATTCTGATAGACCGACACAAGAGTTGGAAGCTAAGACATTGATGGACAAAGCAGGTCTTGATTATAATATTCCTTGTGGATATGAAGAATATTATAAAATACAAGACCTGCTTTACCCAGAGTATGTCATCAAAATTCATCCACAGTATGCAAAAAGTGAATTTTTATTCAAACCTCCAGTTACCACCACTGATAGTAAAGTTATTCATATTTACCACCATGACCAGCATTTTGATACTATCACAACAATTAAAGGGTTTTTAGGATGCTCCTACTATTGTGAACTTTGCAGTAAAGGGGTCCAACAGAGAGAACGTCACATGTGCCCTTTTGGTTGTGTTTGCTATGCTCCAACAAAATGTATTCCTGAACATCCCACTACCTGTTACAGTTGCAATAGACAATTTAGAAGTTTATCATGCTATAATAACCATATCACTAGAAAGGGAAAAGAAGAAAAAACAATTTGTCAATTAGTTCAAAAATGTAAAACATGCAATTCACTAATATATCCAACAAAAGGAAAGCACATCTGTGAAGGATTCAAAAAATGTAAATATTGTCAACAAATAGTTAATTCTGATCACCAATGTTTCATTCCAAAATACACTTCACCCGAGGATGAAAAATTACCAAACATTCCATTTGTATTTTTTGATTTTGAAACCACACAAGACTCAGGAGTTCATATCCCAAATTTCTGTGTTGCTCATCGTGCATGTGGGGAATGTATTTGCAAATCTATAGATCAAGAATGTATTTCCTGTGACAAATTTGGATATAGGCAATCAATATTTAAAGGGGAATCTACTTTATCAGATTTTTGTGATTGGCTTTTCAGTAAGGAACATAAAGGGACTACAGCTATTGCTCACAATTTAAGAGGTTTTGATGGACAATTTATTTTAAGACACCTCATTGAAACTGGTACAACAACTCCTGATGTAATTATGAATGGGAACAAAATTCTTTCACTTAAAGCTTGTAGTATTAGACTTATAGATTCTTTAAATTTTCTTTCAATGAGATTGGCACAATTTCCCAAAACATTTGGCTTGACAGAATTAGCAAAAGGTTATTTTCCCCATTTGGCAAACACACAAGCTTATCAAAATTATATTGGTCCTTATTTAGATCCAACATTGTATATGCCAGATTCAATGTCTCCATCAGATAGGGAAGATTTTATCAAGTGGTACAACCAAAAATTTACTAGTAATGCCAGATTTGATTTTCAAAAAGAAATGGAATTATACTGTAAATCAGATGTAGATATCTTGCGTAGGGGGTGTGGGGAATTCAGACAAAAATTTATAGATAGTGATGGCATAGACCCCTTGAGAGAAGCATTTACCTTAGCCGATGCATGTACAAAAGCTTGGAGAAAAAATTCACTTCCAGAAAACAAAATGGCAATCATTTCAGACATAGGTTACCCTGCTAAAGTCAAATACTCCATTAAAGCCATTAGATTTTTACAGACAGTTGCACAGGAAGAAAACATACATATTCAACATGCACTCAATGGTGGAGAAGTTAAAATAGGGGGATATTATGTTGATGGGTTTCACAAAGACACAAATACAATCTTTGAATTTTATGGATGTATGTGGCATGGGTGCATGACATGTTACAAAGACAATACACATGAGAAAAATCCAATCAATTTGCTAAGTTACCAAACTCTCTACAACAATACACAGGAACGCATACACCATTTAGAATCATTAGGGTATAACATGAGAATAACATGGGAACATGAACTTGATGATTTTTGCAAATCAAATCCTGAAGTAAAATCAACATTAAATTCATTTTTTCCAAACATGGATCCTATTAAACCACGTGAAGCATTATTTGGGGGGAGAACAAATGCCATTAAATTATATCATAAGATAGACCAAAACACAGACAATGAAATAAAATACATAGATATCTGTTCACTCTATCCTTATGTCAATAAACACAGAGAATATCCAGTAGGTCATCCACATATACTCACAAAAGAAAACATAGACATGAATAATATAAGACAGTACAGGGGACTTATCAAATGTAAAGTTTTACCACCACAATCTCTACACATGCCAGTATTACCAATTCATTGCAACAAGAAAATGGTTTTTACACTTTGCAATACATGTGCAGAACAAGAATTAGACAAATGTGAACACACACCAGATCAACGCAGTATTACAGGTACATGGACATCTGTTGAACTTTTTAAAGCATTGGGAATGGGATACACATTACTTGACACTTATCAGATTTGGCATTGGGAAGAATGGTCTTCAGAAATTTACAAACATTATGTGAACAAATATTTAAAAATGAAACAAGAAGCCAGTGGATATCCAGATTGGGTGAAAACAGAAACAGACAAAGATACATTTAAGAAAGACTATGCACAAATTGAAAACATACATTTGGAAAATACTGAAAAAAATCCAGGACAAAGATCATTTGCTAAAACCATGTTAAACTGTTTATGGGGGAAAAGTGCACAAAACAATTTAAAAACAAAAACAGAATACATACAAGACCCATCCAAATATTTTGACCTGATACAAGATAAAGACATCATTATTAAAAATGTTGAATTGTTTGATCATGATAAATGCATTTTAGTCAATTACACAAAATCTACAGATGTTTTTGAACCTCACAAATCAGCTAATGTTGCAGTTGCCTCTTTTGTCACAGCTTATGCACGAATGGAATTATATAAAGTAATAGGACGTTTGGGTAGACGGGTATTATACTTTGACACAGACAGTTGTATTTACATCCATAACCCCTCACTTTGGAATCCACAAATTATAAACAGTAGGTTAGGTCAATGGACAGATGAACATCCAGATGCAAAAATTATTGAATATGTAGGTTTAGGTCCCAAAAATTATGGTTACAAATACATTAAAGATGGTCAAATACACACATCATGCAAAGTTAAAGGAATCACATTAGACTACAATACATCACAAAAAGTCAATTTTGAATCCATGGTGGAATGTGTACAAGACAGACATAATTACAAAATGAACATTGAATACACACATAGAATTAAACGCAACAAGAACAGACAAGTCACAAGTGAAAGACAAACCAAAACATTCAGATCTGTGTACACAAAACGTTTTGTAGTGGATAAATATGATACAAGACCTTATGGGTTTAAGGTATAAAAATTACTCTTCAGATTCCTCATTTCAAGTTTGAACAAGAACAGACATGTCACAATTGAATTACAAACCAAAACATTCAGATCTGTGTACACAAACCATTTTGTAGTGGATAAATATGACACAAAACCTTATGGGCCTAAGGTATAAAAGAACCCTTCAGATTTCTCATTTCAACTTTGAACACTGAGCAGGCAAGATGTCTCTACCACTCAATCCTACTTATCCCATATACTTGTCAGAGTTAAGAAGACTTTCGAGTTTTAGCATGACTACAAACCCTATTTTAAAATCCAAGAAAGAAGACTTAGCTAAAGCTGGATTTTTCTATATAGGAGATGGTAAAGTAAAATGTTTTGTATGTGGACAAGGTTTAATGAATTGGGAAGAAAAAGATATTCCTTTGCAAGAACATGTTAAGTGGTCACCAAATTGTTCTTATATTCAATTGATAAGAAATTGTCAATTATACAAACCACCAACAAGTATGCAAACACCCCCAGATAAAATATTATCAGTGATGGATTATGGATTCACTTTAAATCAAATATTTTCAACAATGAAAAAATATGACAAGTGTTTAGATGATTTTCCAGATTCTAAGTCTTTATTTGCACTCATGGTGCTAAATGATCAAAGTACATCATTTAGTACCATAATTGCAAGACAAGCTGCAGGACAATTCAAAACTAAGTTTGATAAAATGTTTTCAGATAATGCAGGAAATGATTTTCCTGACCGTCCTGATGTATTTTGTGCATCAGGTAATATAGTACCTGATGGACAAAATACATCAGAAGAGACAAAAGAATCATCACTTTGATTTCAACCATGGAACCAGTAAGACGTATGTTAGACAACAAGATTACACGTAAGGCATTATTATATGCATTTCAATTGATCACTCCTGGTTATCTAACAATAACAAAAGAGTTTATTCATAATCAATTGGGAAAAGATGAAATGTATGGGGAATTTTGTAATGCATTACAAATCATGAATGCTTTTTACAAAGATAATATAGAAAATATTTGGACAAGAGTTGTGTGGGGTAATATAATTTATGATAAAGAAATCATTAATTACTTGTATAGACAATGTGTACCACAAATAGATAGAAGAATAGATTCTTCAGAAACTGTATTTGAGTTAAAAGCACCCTTAAAACGAATACCTACTAAAAGACATGAAGAAGGTATGGAATCAGAAAGTATATAAGTGAATGATTTGACAACTCTTATTCACACACAAATACAATTATGGCATCGAGTGAATGTTTATTGTTTCAACACCCTTGTAATATCTTTATTTCGGGACCTAGTGGTTCAGGAAAAACAGAATTTGTCAAAAAGCTTATTGATATGAAACATGACTTATTTCAAATTCCCCCACAAAAAATCATTTGGTGTTATAAAGAATGGCAAAATACATATACTTTACTTAAAGAAAGTGAAGATATTAAATTCATAGAAGGTATCCCTGATGATGAATATGAAATTGTCAGTGATGTCACTATTCCCCATCTTGTAGTTTTTGATGATATGTTAGGAGATAAAGATGAAGAAAAAATTAAATTATGGTTCACACGAAAAGGACATCATAGAAATGCAAGTGTCATTTACATAACACAAAATATGTTTCAACAATCTAAATCTAGTCGTACCATAAGTTTAAATGCACATTATATGATTTTATTTCAAAATACCAGAGATAAAGGGCAAATTAAAGTATTGGCAAATCAAGTTCAATTACCACATTTAAATGCATGTTATCAAGATGCAACAAGTATTGATCATGGTTATTTATTAATTGATTTTCATCCTAGAACTCCTGAGTCTTTGAGATTAAGAACTGATATTTTTCATCCTTGGGTAACACAAAATGAACGTGGTCCCATCATTTATACAAAACTATAAATTCCCCATGTTCTAATGAGTTGATGTTAGTTAGTCAAAGTTTGTCAACGACTACACATCATCATGGTATCATTCATACAATCTTTGGAACAACTTAGTCAAGAAACAAGTCCATTTGCAAGACAAAAATTACTTAAGAAAGGTTTTAAGAAAATTTTAAAATGGTTTACATTAGCAAGTAGAATCATACTGAATAAGAAAATTAAATTGCCAAAACAAACTTTAACCTATATGGATAAACATAAACAAGATCTTGAACAACTTGCAAACCCCAGAGTTGATCTTGCAACAAAACGAAACATTATTTTAAAACCAGGAGGTGGTGGATTTTTTGGTGGTGTTATCATTCGTAATTTAATTCGATGGGATGGTCATAAGACAAGTAGATCATTCTATTCACCATTCAAAAAAACAAAGAGTAAGAAACAAAAGTCACCTAAAAGGAAACGAAAATCCCCTAAGAAAAGATCAAATAATTCATCAAGCTCTAGAGAGATAAAAAATCAACGAAAGGTAGGACCTAAATATATGTACACAAATTTTGAAATTGCACCTCATAGATCTCCATCTACAAAAACAAAAGCATTACTTGTGAAAAATCTTCAAAGACAAAGAAAAGTATCACCACTTAAGTTAACACGTGTAGTGTCAATAACAAAAGATGGTGTTAAAAATCATGACCCAATGTATTCTGTACAAAATACACAACATGTACCATTAAAAGAAAAGATTCCCACAATGGCACGTTTTACAGCTTTAAATACACCTAAACCTGTTAAAGGGATAAGGTCTTACTTTAAATAATATAAAGTTTTCACATATATAAATAGCATTACATTTTTATATTTGTTTCATTTAATCATTAGATTCTATAAGAGCAAGATGGTGAGACAAAATAAGAAACAAAAAATTCCTTTAGTTAAAAAATATGGTGGTATGTTAATAGGTTTAAGTCAAACTCCTCCAGCATTTCAAAAACAAATTATGAAAAATGCACCTAAAGAATTAATTAATTGTGTGTCAGAATGTTGTCATAATCTTTTAAAAGGCAACATACATCTAACAAAAAATCAGAAACAAAAATTGCATCCAAAGCGTCAACAACTACGAGCACTCGCTAGTAAATCAATAACTCTTAAAAAGAAAAAACAAATTTTAAATCAAAAAGGTGGTTTTTTACCATTACTTGGTTTACTTGGACCTGCTATAGGAGTTGCAACAAATCTTGCAAATAAATTAGTCGATAAAATATGAAAAAGATGGCTATTGTACCTTATCAAATGTTAGAAGATATGCAACGTTTTAGAAATGAAAAAGCTCAAAGACCAAGATTACCCCCTAACCCACAAGTTACAAATACTGCACAACTTCAAAATGATTTATCATCTGTGTTAGGAAATTCAGAGTTGTCCGAAAGTGAGAAAGAACAAAAGTATGGGGAAACTTTACAAAAATTTCAAATGTCACATAAGAAAGCATTACAACCAACATTGGTTCCATTGCCTGAGTCAGGAGAAAAATCATTATTTTTACGAGATCGTATTATAGAAAGTGTCCCTGTTACAATGAGACGTAAAGCAACTTCATTATTATCTGCTTTATCATCTCATCCACACATGAGTTGGGATGATCAGGGTGTATTAAGTTACGATGGAGAAGTCATAAAAGGTTCAAATATCATAGATTTAGTCAATGATGTTCTTAGACACCGAAAAGGTTTTAAACCGAGTGGATGGGAAATGTTTAGTCGTGGATTAAAAGATATAAATATCCCTCAAGATTTTGTTGGTAATCGTGAACGTTGGTTATGGATGAATAGACAACCTATACCCAAACCCAGTAAATATCAAAGTTCTCCAGAAGATAGTTGGTCTGAAACTCCTCAATCATCCCCTCCAAAACGTAAAGTTCGTCGAGGTCATAGAGTGCAGTGGAGTGAAGACACACCAAAGTCAGCACTAAAGCGTAAATTGACAAAACGTAGATTATCTGAAAAATGGGAAGCTTATTGAATGATTTATTAACTGAAATATATTACAATACAAAACATCCTGCTGGTTATGGTGGTATACAAAATTTGTACAAAGCAGCTCATAGTAAAGATAATTCCATCACAATTGATCAAGTGAAAAAATGGTTGAAAGGAGAAAGAACTTATACTTTACATAAACCCATCCGTAAAAAAATTTCAAGACGTAAGACTATAGTGGGTGGTATTGATCATCAATGGCAGATTGATTTAGCAGACTTACAAAGTTTACAATCTTACAATGATCAATTTCGTTATTTAGTTTGTGTTATTGATGTATTTTCCAAATATGCATGGGTAATACCCATTCACAATAAAACAGGAGAGACATTAACAAAATCTTTTCAGAGTATTTTGAAAACTTCTGGACGTAAACCATTATCATTACAATCTGATAAAGGTTCTGAATTTAAAAATAAAGACGTGCAAAAATTTTTAAAGAAACAAAACATTCATTTCTTCACAACAGAAAATCCTGAAACCAAAGCTAGTATTGTTGAACGTTTTCAACGTACATTGAAAACACGAATGTGGAAATATTTTACACACAAACGTACATTAAGGTACATTGATGTGTTAGTTGATGGATATAATCATAGTTTTCATCGAAGTATTCAGAGAACTCCTGCTTCAGTATCATTAGAAAATGAAGTAGAAGTATCTCAACATTTGTATGGTAAAAAAAAGTCTAAAAAGAAAAAAATACAATTTAAAGTTGGTGATATAGTACGTATTAATAAAACCAAACGTACATTTGAAAAAGGGTATTTACCAAATTGGACAAAAGAGTTATTTAAAATTACTCATGTAAAACATACAATACCACCCACTTATAAACTTGAAGATATGGGTGGTGAAAATATACAAGGGACATTTTATCCACAAGAAATTCAAAGTATAAAAGATGATAAAAAATATATAATTGAATCAATTCTTAATAGACGGTCAAGACGTGTGGGAAAGAAAATTATTAAAGAACTTAAAGTACATTGGGAAGGTTATCCAAAGAAATTTGATAGTTGGATAGCAGAATCAGATTTGATATAAAAAGAATATGTCATTAAATGAAACCTCATTACCTAATGAAACCACAAGTGTTGATGTACAAAGTCAACAAAGTCAACAATTTAAAATTTGTGGAAATCGTGTTGCAAAAAATCAAGTCACTTATTTCACACAGATTATTATCATTTATGGTATTATAATTACTGCCATTGCACATTTGAGTTTACAAAGCCCTGATAAAGAACTGTGGTTAGTGTTATTAAGTAGTTCATTGGGATATATTCTTCCAAGTCCAGGTTTAAAATATTTGAAACAACCACAAGATAAGAAAAATGAATTCATTTTACGTAACACTTCTCAGTGATAGTTCTATGGATATGTTTCCAAATAATAACCAATGTTGTTTTCAAACACAATTATCTAAACCCATTCATGTTGATAAAGAACATTGGGAAGTGGGATTAGTTGAAGTAATTTTACCTTCGGAAGCAAAAAATATTACAGATGAAGAATCTGTTTTTAAAATCTTTGTGACAGATAGCAACATATCAAATCGTATTAATAAAACGAAATTGAAACATACATTTCACAAAGGTACTGCTGCTGTTGAATTAAATATTTTATCAGGTGCATATTTAAATGGCGCTCATGTCATAGATGCAATGCAAACAGAAATTCAAGAAAAACTTGGAGACATATTTAAATCATTTGATGTATTATTTCATGTTGGATTTTCAACTCTCCAAGGGCGTGTAAAAATAGTAGGAAATAGTATTGGGAAAGTGGGTATTAAAATGTCAGAAAGTTTATTACAAAAATTGGGATGTAAAGATAGTTATTCTGTCATTTTTCCTAACACATCAAAAGGTGCATTTAAATATAATGTGGACTTAAATGTGGATTTCAATCAAATATTTATTTATGCTGACATAGCAGATTATACATTTTTAGGTGATATTGAAGCACCTATTTTACGTGTGATTCCATTTGAATCACATAAAGAGTCTTTGCATACTCATATAGAATTTGATAATGTACATTATGTACCAGTATCAAAATCTTATTTTGATCAGATCACTATAAATATAAATGGGAGCACTGGTAAACCCATTCAGTTTGCAAGTGGCAAGACAGTTGTCAAGTTGCATTTTAGACAGAGACATAAATTAAATTTGTAAAAAATGATGCCGGTGTATCAAGGTGTACCACAGCAATATGGATATGGATTAGGGTCTATTTTTCGCACAGCAATAAGAACAGCTGCACCATTTATAAAACCAATTGCAAAAAATGCATTTCAAACCTTAAAGAGAGATGGATTAAGACATGGTTTAGAAATAGCAAATGAATTGATAAAAAAACGTAAAGCACCTAAAGACATTTTATTAACTCATGGAAAAGATCTTTTGAAATCAGTTGGTGAATCTGCTTTAGGTATAAAAAGACAAAAACAAGAACGAAAACGTCAGTCTGTGGTTCGTTCTCGTAGAGGTAAGACACGTCAAAGACAAGCTTATTCAAAACGAAAATCAAGACCACTTGATATATTTGATTGAAAAAAATCATGATGTTACATGGATCTTGTGAACATTTTGGTAGTAGTTTTGATCCAGATAATGTATCACCAACATCAAGTGGTATAGAAAATATTGGTGAAATTGAACAATTTCCTATTGCATCTTTAAATAAATTTTCATCAATAGAATTTTTAATTCCAAGACAAACAACCAAGTGGTTAGATCTTGCAGCATCTACACTTGAAGTTCAATTTAAAATTACAAAACAAGATGGGAGTGTTTTGGCTGGAGATACACAAATTGCTCCTATCAATAATTTTTTTCATAGCATGTTCAGTAAAATTGATGTTACACTGAATGGCAATCTTATCACCACCAATACAGATCTTTATCCTTATAGAGCATATTTTGAGAATTTTCTTAGTTATTCAAGAGATGTGAAAAAAACACATCTAGCTGCTAGTGAGATGTGGTATACAGATACTCCTGGACACCACGCAGAAACAAGTAAAGCTTCGTCGAACAAAGGTTTGACTGAGCGAGCTAAAATAATTGGTGGTAGCAAAAATGTACAACTAAGAGGAAAACTGCATTTAGATCTGTTTGTGCAAGATAAGTATTTACCAAATGGAGTTGAGATGAGAATTAAATTGCATCGTGCTCCAACTAAATTTTGTTTGATTGGTAGTGAACATGGAAAAATAGAAATTCAAAAAGCCATATTCAGAATACCGGCATTGGATTTATTTCCAAAATTTGCGAATGATCTTAATGCACAAATAGATCGAACAAATTATAAAATGCCCATAAGACGTAGTGAAATTAAAACTTTTACTACTGGAAGTGGTCTTCGTTCAAAAATAGAAGACTATCTGTTTCATAAACAGATGCCAAAACGAATTATTCTTGGTTTAGTTAGTAATAGAGATATAAATGGAGATATTGGCAGTAATCCATTTAATTTTCAACATTTCGATTTGAATAAGTTGGAAATCACAATAGATGGACATTCCATTAAAGCACGTCCCTTTGAACCGAATTTTGAAGGTGGACTTTATCTAAATTCATATTTATCATTGTTTGAAGCTATGGGCTATTTTGGACAAAATCAATCATTTAATTTATCTTTGCAGGATTATGCAAAAGGGTATACCCTTTGGGGTATTGATTTGACACCTGATCAGAGTAGTAGTGGGCCCTTGGCTCACCCAATAAAGTCTGGCAATCTTAGGTTTGAACTTCAGTTTGCTCAAGCTCTTCCAGAGGTGATCAACGTTGTTGTCTATGCAGAATTTGATAGTGAGATAGAAATCAACAAATTCAGAGAAGTGATATTTGACTATTAAACAAGATGAGTCAGTGTGAACATTGCAAGATGTGTAAAGAAAAAATACAAACATTATTTCAAGAATGTGTAGTGATAGAACTGACAAAATCCATTCAACAGAAAATGAAAAATATCTGTGAAGAAGAAAATCGAACCAACACAACAACATTAATAGATATGAACATTGCAGAGTGTTTACAGAAAGTGTGTCCAGTGACTATACTATATAATCTACACAAGAGAGCAAGAAAAATAAACTTATTAGAATATTGTGCTCATATAGACTTTGAAATAGACTGCCAAAAAGACATTCAAAAGTGGGCAGATTTAGTTAAAAGAGACTGGTCATATTATACAGGATATCTTGATTAATGGCTCCGTGCCAGCCTTTTTCAAGGCTAAGAAGATGGAAACCATACAATTACAAACTATACTTGACAGTTCTCAAAGGTTATCATCCTTAAAAGGAAAAGTGTGTTCAAAAGACTTGTTACCAAAACGAAAACCTAAACACAGACAAGCATATATTGTGAACACAGATTCATCAAAAGAACCAGGAGAACATTGGATAGCAATATATTTTAAAGACAATCATTCTGCTATCTACTTTGATTCATATGGTTTACCACCATTAGATAGAGACATATACAATTTCATAGTGAAAAATACAGATTCCTGGACAATAAATACAATGAGACTACAAAGTGAATTTACTGTTGTGTGTGGAATGTACTGTATATTTGCTTTAGATCATCTTGCAAGAGGATATGATTTAGAGACAGTTCTTACTATCAAATTTGATCCAAGAAATTTTCAAGAGAATGATAGAGATGTTCGACGATGGTTTGAGCAAACTTATAGACATTATTTGAAATAACTGTAATAAATATCAGGTGTCAAAACAATCCCACAGAGGTAATTTTTTACATCTTTTAGTTTTTTTAAGTTTTTTATTAAAAGTCAATCATCTATTATATAATTTTCGCCAGACATTTGTGTAAACAGAGAGATAGGGTTTTTTAGTTATTTTTTATATTTGTTTCAAGATCAGATCACTTGAGTGATATCAGTTTTTTATTTGATACCCAACATTGTTTTAAAAAAACAATCTTGGGTATCAAATAAAAAAACTAGCATAAAAAAGAATCTTGATGTAAATAGGTTTTCTCATGGATAGGCAAACTCAGATCTCAGTGTATATATGTTCAGAGTTCATTTCAATATAATGATTCAACTTTAAAATACAGTTTTGTCTTTTGTTAAAACCTCTGTGATAGTTTTGTCGAATTTGTTAGGCTAGTCCTATAATCCCTTTTTTATCACTGTGTCCCTATTATTTCCCAACAGTAAAAAGAGTTAAGAGTCACTTCTCTTTTTCACTGTGAGTATTAGGCTTTAATATTGTATGCATACTTATCAAAAACTTTTATAGTGTAACCTGATATACAGTTTATACTGTAGAGATAATTTTGATTGCTAAACATACAATGAATACTATTCTTACTATAGAAAAAACAACTATCACAGAGAGTTCGACCACAACGCGAATCACTAAGTTTTTTTTATTTTGTGCATGTGTTCTTGTGTTTTGTTGTAAGCATAATTTCCTTATACTTACAACAAAACACAAGAAGACACACACACAATTTCCCCAGTTATAGAAGTTGTATACACAGGGTGGAGAGATGACAAAACCCAAAACCATATGGATAACCCCTAATATAAAATGATTTTAAATTAATATAGACATTGGGTCACACTCTAGGGAGGGAACTGTTTTTTGTCTTTTTATATAACAAAGACTTGATTGTGTACATGAGAAGATCTCTTTCTAATAGTGTGGTTGGCCCTGAAAAGGGCCGTTTTTAAAACATCTTCAGTTCCGTAGAGAGCTGTTTGGTAAAGCCATCTCTGCTTCGGTGAAGAATTCACCTTCCCACACGCCTATGGTTGTTGCTAGCATCTCTTCATCTGTAAAGCAATCTTGTTCCCATGCATAGCTTCGTCCCACAAGAGCTTCCTCCTGCAAATGTACGGGGAGATCAAACCAGTGTTTAGGTCGATTCTTGTACTGGATCTCCCCGAACGGACGTGTGGCGGCTTTGACGAAAGGGTGGTCTTCAATCTTCTTAAGTTGTTCTTCCATCGAAAGTGTTGCCGACCACCACTTTCTCAAAGCCAAGGCGAATTCTTCATCGGCTCTCTGTTTCTTGGTTCTCTCATAACTCTCTACGGAACTGTAATTGATCTTCGTTGGCTCCATGTCTTTTTTCCTCTCTGTCAAAGATGATTTTTCTTTAGTCAGATGAAATGTATCCAAATCCTCAACTCACCTTCTTTTTATCGACAATGCGAGGATCGGAAATGCACTGGAGAACGCTCACGCGACAATTTTGATCGAGTGCGGGAAAAGATTGTTGACATCGGACGGCTGTGATAGTAAACGTCTGTTATCAACAATCTTTTCCCGCACTCGATCAAAAATGTCGCGTGAGCATTCTCCAGTGCATTTCCGATCCTCGCATTGTCTATAAAATCTAACACACATTCCAGACAATTCATTTGATAAAAAAGCAATCGCCTGTTCTGCATTCAATCATGGATGAATACAATATACTAGATGATTTTAACGATTTAATTCGTATTGACAACTCATTGATGACACAGCAGAGAATACCAAACCAAAAGTATACCATACCAAATAAGAGGGTGAATAATACTTTTTCACAAGATGAAAAAAATGAAACATTATTACAGAAAATCTTGGAGACTCTACAAGACATGAAATCATCTCACCAAAAGATCGTTCTCTCAGCTGATAAGATTACAGTTCCTATAGAATTCAAAGTGTCATCTCTTCCTTTAACAGTACCACATGAGTTGGCAGAACCGACACCTAAACCTAAGAGAAAAAGGGGACGTCAAGCACAGAATCAGTTAGTGAGTACATCCACACAAACAGATACAGTAATTCAACAACCTATTCCAGAGGAAGAATCATCTGATGATATTGTTAAACCTAAAAAAAAGAAACGGGTACGATTCGATGGTCTTGGGCGATACATGAAAAATATTGCTAACTGTTGAGTGACTTGCACTTCATCAAAACTAAAACAGCCCTTCTAAGGGCTACCCACACTATTAGAAAGAGATCTTCTCATGTACACAATCAAGTCTTTGTTATAAAAAGACAAAAAACCAGTTCCCTTATCCTCCAGTGAAAAAAACTTATAAGCAAAAATGTACTATAGGATCTGGCCATAAA
Source organism: Pictodentalium vernedei (assembly GCA_031216915.1). Taxonomy (NCBI): domain Eukaryota; kingdom Metazoa; phylum Mollusca; class Scaphopoda; order Dentaliida; family Dentaliidae; genus Pictodentalium; species Pictodentalium vernedei. The sequence goes on along the minus strand of CM062297.1, from coordinate 876,168,583 downwards.
GCATGATGCGGAGGCATTATAGACCAAAGCATTTTTAACACTCAGTTTTCCATAGGGTCCATTGCCTTAGTGTTAAATTGTGAAACTTATAGGCCAAAACTTATAGACCAAAATGTCTGTAACTTATAGACCAAACATGTATGCACTGTGCCACCAGTGCATACATGTTTGGTCTATAAGTTACAGACATTTTGGTCTATAAGTTTTGGCCTATAAGTTTCACAATTTAACACTAAGGCAATGGACCCTATGGAAAACTCAGTGTTAAAAATGCTTTGGTCTATAATGCCTCCCCTAACTACTGTTATTTTCTATTGTTATTTGATCTTGTTACTTCATAATTGAAAATGAGTTTTTACTTTCCACTGTTTTCTCGCCACGATATGGCCTTAGCTGCTGATGTGGCGTTAAGCACCAATAAATAAATAATCACATTATGTTCTATATACGCTTCACCAAGTAAATCCCGACAACTGAATGATCTTGAGTTGCTGGTACAACAGCTTCCAACCTCATACATTTTGTTGGGTGATTTTAATGCACATAGCCCCCTTTGGGGTAATTCCTGCAGTCAAGAGGATGCAAAAGGTAAACTGTAGAAGAGTTCATTACAAAATATGACTTGTGTTTGTTTAATTATGGTTCAGACACTTATCTGCACCCCACATCTGATTCGTATACATCAATTGATCTTTCAATTGTATGCCCTTCTATCTTCCTTGATTTTTCTTGGAAGCTAGAAGATGACTTGTGCGGGAGTGATCACTTTCCAATTGTGTTGGATGAGAGGGTGCCCCAGTGGAACTTTAAAAATGCTTTCTCGTCGCTTTGTTCTAAAAGCCTAACACGGGAGAAATTTGGCGAAAGTGCTGATCAAATAGAACATTTCACCACAGAGTTGCTTAACATTGCAAGAAAGGTCATTCCTAAAACCTCGGCAAATCCTAAACGTTTCACCAAACCATGGTTTGAAACTGATTCCAAACAGGCTACTAAAGATCGCAAAAAGACTGAACGGGAATTTAATAAGTCACCAACCACACGTAACTTGGACATAAATCGGGCAAAAACAAGACGACTGATTAAACAAAAAAAGAAAAGTTCTTGGAAAACATATGTGTCTAAACTTAATCAAAACAAACCCGTCAATAAAGTTTGGAAAATAATAAGGAAAATTAATGGAAAAGACACAAAATCAACGGTTCAACATCTAAAAGATAACAACACACAAATCACATCAAAAAAAGAAATTTCAATTAAATTGGCCTCCACATTTTCGAAACATTCGTCGTCTGAAAAAGTTGTAATCCTGAATTTCTCAAAATTAAAAAACAACAAGAAAAACAAAAAGCTCAAATTTACCTCCAATAATTTAGAGGATTACAACGAACCTTTCTCTATGGAAGAGTTAAACGACTCTTTACATAGAGCAAAGGATACTGCCACTGGACCCGATGAAATACATTATCAAATTTTAAAACACCTGCCGCAATCATCTCATGAACTTTTACTATCTATTTTTAATGACATTTGGGTGACTGGCCAGTTTCCACCTTCTTGGCGCAAAACAATAGTAATTCCCATTCCTAAGCCTGATAAGGATCACAGAAACCCTAGTAATTATAGGCCTATTGCCTCAACAATTTGTCTGTGCAAAACCATGGAGAGGATGATCAATGATCGACTTGTCTGGTTTATGGAATCGAACAATCTGCTTGCAGATGTTCAGTGTGGTTTCAGAAACCAGAGAAGTACTGTTGATCATTTGGTTAGACTTTAAACGTTTATAAGAAATGCCTTCTCCAGAAGAGAACATGTGGTCGCCATCTTCTTTGATCTGGAGAAGGCATATGATACAACGTGGACGTATGGGATTTCAAAAGATCTTTTTAATATGGGGCTGAGAGGAGGGTGAATGCCCCTTTTTATTGAACACTTTTTAAAGGACCGCCAATTTCAGGTTTGTGTTGGGTCAACGTTATCTGATCCTCACGAGCAGGAATTGGGGGTTCCTCAGGGTAGTATTCTATCTGTTTCCTTTTTTTCAGTTAAGATTAATAGCATTATCGTCGCAATTGAGAATATGGTAGATTCTTCATTGTGTGTTGATGATTGTGTGATTTGCTATAGCAGCAAAACAATGAATGCTATAGAGCGCAAACTTCAGCTGAGCTTAAATAGAATTAAAAAATGGGCCTCAGCAAACGGTTTTTAATTTTCGAAGATGAAAACAATTTGTGTTCATTTTTGTAAGCTTCGAAAGCATCACCTCGACCCGGAGTTAAAATTTGATGGGAGTCCTATTAAAGTTGTTAAGGCAGTGAAATTATTAGGTTTGTTGTTTGACAGCAAACTGAATTTTACTTCCCATATAAAACAACTAAAAGTTAAATGTAAGAGACCGATTCCGACCAAGTGTGTCTGATTATTATCCTCTTTCTCATCTTTATCGAAAAGATCACGTTATCCTTACACGATGTCATTTTGTTCATACCAGACTCACTCAGAGTTTCTTATTAGAGGGCACTCTGCGGCCTGAATGTGTTATAATAAATATAAATAAATAAATATAAATAAATAAATAAATTAACATGGGGTTGAGAGGGCGACAAATAACAAGCTTCATCGCGTTCGACCAACTATTTCAGATCACTACCCGTCTAGTAACCTTTGTAGAAAGGATCTTGCAATTTTGACACGATGTCATATTGGTCATACAAGACTAACACATTCCTTTCTGTTAGAGGGTAATTTGCGACCAGAATGTGTTCCTTGTCAGCAGGGGCTGACAGTGGAACACATTTTTTTAGATTGTACAGATTACGATCACGTTAGGCGACGGTTTTTCACTGTGGAGTCTCTTAGAGACCTTTTTTACACTACCAGTCCGCGCAAGCTTTTGTCTTTTCTAAAAGAAATCTACCTTTTTAGCAAGTTTTAGAGCTTTGTCTTTTAATCTTCCCATCGTGATTTGGTATCAATAGGTTGATTTGTATTATATTTGTTGTTCTTCTTTCATTATGAATATTCATTTTCACAGTTTCATTGTATTATCGTTCATCTATCACAATTTCTTTCTTTTTAAAAGCAGTCCTGACCATTACCTTTTAACTCATTTCCATGACTTTCTCGCCACGATATGGCCTTTGATGCTGATGTGGCGTTAAGTACCAATAAATAAATAAATAAATAAATGTAAGAGAGCTGAGAACCTACTGAAGGTCGTTGGTAGCACTGATTGGGGTGCTGACCAAAAAAACTTTGCAACATCTGTACAGATCACTTGTTTGATCAAAATTAGATTACGGTTCTATAGTTTACGGTTCTGCAAGGAAGTCATACCTAAAACCACTTGATGCCATTCACAATAGTGGTATTAGAATTAGTCTAGGGGCTTTTCGAACGTCCCCAATAGACTCGGTGCTTGTTGAAGCAGAGACCCTCAAAATGTTGATTTCTTTAACCGCCACCAGAAACATATTCCTCCATTGGGAATTAGAATTAAACCCCTCACGGAGTCCACCAAAATTGAACCATATACAATAAAGGAAAATCGTAAAACACATATTCCTCCTTTGCATCTCAAAAAACCTATAATTATTTGGGACCTTGCTTCTATCCAAAAATCTGATACCAATTCCTTGCAGTTCAAACAAAAATACGCCGAAATATAGTCCAAGTATTGTACATATACTAAGATCTATACAGATGGATCTAAGGATGGTGACAAAGTATCATCAGCTGCTGTTACTGGCGATCATGTCACCTCAATCAGAATACCGAATCAGAGTTCTATTTTAAAGCTTTTAAAGCTTCACAACTCGCTCTTGAACATATCGAGAATGCTCAGGAAAAGAAGTCGATTATTTTTTCCGATTCTCTTTCCCCTTTACTTGCTTTACTCAACCCCAGGTTGAAGAACCCTCTAGTTTTGGAATTTCGTGAGAAGTTAACAACTCGCATGTCTGACCAATATGATATCGTGTTTTGCTGGTTACCCGGACATGTAGGTATTGCTGGTAACACCAGGGCAGACAGTGCAGCAAAACAGGCTTTCACAAAGCCTCTCACTGATTTTAACATCCCTTTCAGTGATTTCAAACCACATATTAGTAGCTACATTAAATGTATGTGGCAGGCGGAATGGGATGGGACAACTAATAACAAGCTTTATCACTTCCGACCAACTATTTCTGATCAATACCCATCGAGTAACCTTTGTAGAAAAGATCATGTTATTCTGACACGATGTCATATTGGTCACACACGACTTACACATTCCTTTTTCTTAGAGGTAATATGCGACCAGAGTGTGTTCCTTGTCAGCAGGTGTTGTCAGTGGAACACATTCTTTTACATTGTACAGATTTTAATCATGTAAGAGGGCAATAATTTACAGTCGGATCTCTAAGAGATTTATTTTATTTGACAACCCCGCATAAAATAATCTCATTTTTTGAAAATAATCAACCTTTTTAATCAATTTTAAAATTGTTTTTATTCTTTTAAAATCCATATCTATATCACAGGTTGATTTACACAGCATTGTTTATACAACATTCGCATTATGTTTCACATTCCTTAGTTTTTATACACATTTCATATTTCGTCGACTCATTTTTTATTTTATTTCATGGTGGATAATGGTCTTTTTATAATTGTACTTTTATCGCCACGATATAGCCTTGGCTGCTTCTGTGGCGTTAAGAAACAACAAATAAATAAATCACCCATTTCAAGGTGTCCTATTTACAGAACCCCCTTTCTTTGAAAAAACGTCTGGCCTTCGGCACCCCTTTTTTCTGAAATGAGTCGAAGAGTTGTATGTGCGAGTCACTCGAACGAGCAATTACTCGATAGGTCATTTGGTCGATAGACTCCGAGTCGTTCGAGTGGAGTCACTTGATTAAGCAATGGCTCTAAAGCCCATTTGCTCCATGGGATTCGAGTCGTTCGAGCAATGACTTATCAGTAACTGCTCGATAGCTTATTGGCTTTGGAAATGAAAGAGGCTTTTCTTATATAGAAAAAAGATAACTCTACACATAGATTATGGGAAATTGGATTGGTTATTGAGCGCCAATCAAGTGAACTGACTGGGTGATCTAGATAAATGAAACAACAAGAGTACTCGGAATAGGGTCAGAACTAACAACAGACCAGAGAAGCTAAATATAGTAATAATAAGGAAAGCTGTTCCAGCTGATAGGCTATTCTACTTTTCTGGAGTATACTCCGGGCCAGGACAAACGAACATGGCCAGGTAGACGAAAAGTATTGCATAGATAGATAAAAGCAGAGAATTCTGAAAGACTTCGAAATAGTACAACTTGTCGGATTTATTTGTGTAATTCTACGAATCGGGGAATTACTTCTGTTCAAAAGAGCACACACTCCGAACAGACCCCTGTCCTATAAGAAGTCTTTAGGTCACATAGCAACCACGTGCAACCATAGAAACCAAGATGGCGGTCTCCAGTATCCAAAATGGCCGATGGAAACACGTACACCCTAACAATACGCGCTGGTGAGTATGTCCTGATCTGGTTATCTTCCCATACCCATGTCAAAAAATGTAGAGAGCATGCAAGAAAACCTTATTCATTCACGGCTATACCATTAAATAAACACTGGCCAGTTACTTAGAAACAATCCAACAAAGACCTTATGGACATGTGTGGTAGATGTACAGGCCTTTATATCTTAAGTCCCACCGACACCAGAATATATATAAAAAAACATGGAAGACAAATTACTATTCACAACAAGTACTTCATTAATATAACAGTTCACTTTATTATTAAGCTTGGAATTGCTTTGAAGTAAACATCAACAACGCACAGTTTTATCCCCACAGGTAACAGATCTCTAAAATTGTATGCAAACCTTTAATCGTTTAACATCAAACGAGAAAACAAGTTTATAATGCAAGCAAAACATAAAGAAAGAGGGTACACGACTACATTAGGTGCCCCGCAACCCGCGGGTGAATAATCGGTTCGATCATCGACTGTGGCCATATAGGCTGTGGTACCATTCTACTTGAAGTTCGTGGTGCCCCAATCACATCACAGAAGAAGAAGAAGGTTTAATGACCCTTGGTCAGAATGATGTAATGGCTTTTTTAAAAATTTTAATGGACCATAAACATTTTGTTTAGAGAATTAATAACCATTACATTTACTTACATTTTAATGAAACATCAATAATTTTAATGGGGAAAATAATGATTTCGATGGTTGTTAAAAGGGGTAATAATTAATGGATCTAATTTTATTGGGAGTTTATTGCATTTGTGTCCAGTAGTGATGACTCCATTTGCCGAGAGACGAAAGCGATTGTAGGGTCAATAACTTCTGACATGGCAGCTCCGTGTTTTTCTACTAGTCCAAAGTACTTGTTAACTTTTTCAGTTCCATACCTTATATTTTCAGTGTAGTTCCTATGCGTAAGTCGGATAATATAGAAACCATAACGATCGCCCTGTAAATATCTAATTTAGCCAACAGTTTGATTTCTGAAACAGCAAGCATTTTTAATGTCTTTCTTTCTTGTCCAGACAACATTACCTATTTATTGATAATGGACACTTTCTCATTCGTTTTACAGGGTATTCAGTATAATATAAGCGATGCACACTGCGAGAAGACGCATATGACCAGAAAAATTCCCCCACAGTGTATAGACGGTAAGCGTTTAATGTAAAACAGATATTCAATAACACTTTACCCAACGCACGCAGAATGAAAATTTGTTATTTGAGGTTCTATAAGAAAAATTTCAACAAAACCATATTACTTGCCTGCTCACTGTAATGAATTCAGTGATCTCATTCCAATAAGGTAGTTGTCTCCATCACCCGTAACCCTTTACCTAACGTAACTGCCAAAACCGGACAGCGCTATTCTCAAAAATCGCCAATTAATATTCATTATTTTTTTCATTTTTTGTCTCGTCGAGCTGGTTCCAACGAGGGGTCATAACCAATGTTTTTGAGGCAAAAAATGAAAAAAAATAGTTATTCAAGAATTTTTTTTGGAAGTGTCGTCTGGTTTTCAGGTTAGGTAAAGGGTTAAGAGACGACGTTTGCGAGAATCTTTGTAACATTACTTTTTCAAGAGTCCTTTCTACTCGGCCGACACAAACGCTACATTGGTCCAACTAGACCATTTCACAAATATCGACATTCACCTAAACGGATACCTCCGAGAAATATTCCAAAGTGTACACGAACCTCTGCCAAAACGTTTCTAATATAGTCTGTGTTTTGAAATGTCGCGAGTTGTTCCGCATGTTGCCACGTGGTGAATAATAGGTCGAAGGAGCATTGCCGATTTACTGCTGCGACATTCTTTTTCTGCAAAACTAGTTTTATGGGAATCAGTAACCAAGTATTGAGGGGGGAATTTCCCTTGTGCTATGTGTGCGTGTGTTATCGGTCGCACACGCTTGTGGGTGTGGATAATTACAGGCTGTGCGGGCGAGTACATATGCATGCCTGTTAATACATGAACAACAAGGTTGATGGCCAGTGTGTAAACGACCTTCTGCTAGCAAAGAAATCTTTTGTCTCGCCAAAGTGCATCTTTTGTTTTATTTTTATCTCTTTTTATTTGTTTACTTCTCTTTCTTTGTGCATTCGTTTTTCTATCTAAATTGATATAGTATTGGTATATATTATTGATATATTATTATACGTATTACCCGACATAAATGTATTCACTTAGGTTTGATCTGGCATATGGATACAGTATACATAAGTTTTTATGCTTGCTGCTGAATCCATTTTGTCTGGTAATATTGTTGCCTTTATAGAAAACATGATGCATCTGTAAAAGGACGGAAATAAAATAATGTTTCACCTAAACAACATCCAAAATCCATTTTTGTCACGTTTTAGAAAAGGGGAGATTGGGCATTGTTGTGGGTAATAAGACAATTTAAATTAAATAGTATTCTATTTTTTCAGTGTTGCATTTGTCAGGTTCTATCGTAGCGTTGGTTCCCAAGTGAGGGGTATGCATGTAAATACAACTGTCTCTGTCTACCCAAACATCCTATTATTTTGTATAATTTCATTCGTGCATAAACTGTGACAAAGGATGCAACTGCAACATTAGCTGATTTGTAAGGTTCATAAACATCTGTAGACTTTGTGGAATTGACTAAAATACATTTATCATGATCAAACAATTCAAAATGTTTAATAATGATGTCTTTACCTTGTATCAATTCAAACTATTTGGTGGGTCTTGTATGTATTCTGTTTACGTTTTTACATTGTTGTGCGCACTTTTCCCCCATGAACAGTTTAACATGGTTTTAACAAATGATCTTTGTCCTGTATTTTTTTTCAATATTTTCCAAACGTATGTTTTCACTTTGTGCATAGTTTTTTTTAAATGTGTCTTTGTCTGTTTCTGTTTTCACTCAATCAGGATATCTACTGGCTTCTTGTTTCTTTTTTAAATATTTGTTCACAAAATGTTTAGAAATTTCAGAAGACTTTTCTTCCCAATGCCAAATCTGATAAGTGTCAAATAATGTGTATCCCATCCCCAATGCGTTAAAAAGTTCAACAGATGTCCATGTACCTGTAAAACTGCGTTGATCTGGTATATGTTCACATTTGTCTAATTCTTGTCTTGCGCAGGTATTGCAAAGTGTAAAAACATTTTGTTGTTGCAATGAATTGGTAATACTGACATGTGCAGAGTTTGTGGTGGTAAAACTTTACATCTGATAAGTCCCCTGTACTGTTTTATATTATTCATGTCTATGGTTACTTTTGTGAGTATATTTGGATGACCTTCTAGATATTATCTGTTTTTATTGACATAAGGATAGAGTGAACGAATGTCTATGTATTTTATTTTATTGCCTGTCTTTTGGTCTATTTTATGATGTAATTTAATGGCATTGTTCTCCCGCCAAATAATGATTCACGTGGTTTAATAGGACCCATGTTTGGAAAATGTGAATTTAATGTTGATTTTACTTCAGGATTTGATTTTCAGAAATGATCAAGTTCATGTTCCCATGTTACTCTCATGTTATACCTCAATGATTCTAAATGGTATATGCGTTCCTGTGTATTGCTGTATAGAGTTTAGTAACTTGGTAAATTGATTGGATCTTTTTCATGCGTTTTGTCTTTGTAACATGTTATGAACCCATGCCACATACATCAATAAAATTCAAAGATTGTATTTGTGTCTTTGTGAAACCCATCAACATAATATCCCCCATTTTAACCTTCCCACCATTTAGTGCATGTTTATGTATGTTTTCTTCCTGTGCAACTGTTTGTAAAAATCTAATGGTTTTAAGGGAGTATTTGACTTTAGCAGGGTAACCTATGTCTGAAATGATTGCCATTTTGTTTTCTGGAAGTGAATGTTTTCTCCAAGCTTTTGTACATGCATCGGCTAAGGTAAACTGCTTCTCTCAAGTGGTCTATGCCTTCACTATCTATAAATTTGTGTCTGAATTACCCACACCCCATACACCTGATATCTACATCTGATTTGCAGAATACTATTTAATCCAAATTCCCCTTAGTGTCCACAACGATGTCCAATCTCCCCTTTATAAAAAAAGGCGACACAAATAGATTTCGGATGTTGTTTAATTGAAATATTATTTTATTTCCATTGGCTTACAGATACATCATTTAATAACAATGAGACGAGTTTTATTCTTTGTAGCGTTCTGATGTAGTTATTTCTGTTGTTTGTTAAGGTTTTGGTCCGATATTTGTCATTTTCGATATTTTTGGGCTGTCGAATTTGTATGGGAAATCTGTATTTCTGTTTGTTTTATTGTATAAATGCTGTTACTAAAGATTGAATTGTTCCCTTGAGCTATATGTAGTTTTGTGCGAGAGACTACAGATTAAGTGGGGACATTTTGTGATAATTTTGCAGCATATGAAGGTCATGACATACTCATACCAGGCGCCTGTAGTATATTGGTTGACCCCGGAAGTTATTTTGCCCATGTAATATTTTTGGTACTTGAAGCATTGAAGTGGATTTGATATATATATAAATTCACGTCGATGTTCATAAACCAGCTTTGACTGATTTTGGTAGTTGGGCTGAATCGAAAGATAAAGTTTAAATATTTGTTTTGATAACTTATCCATTTTTTAATTTCGATATTTTTCACTATTGTTGCAACTTATGCTTCGAGTTCTTTCTGTATTCCAAGTACGTCAGTTCCGTCTAGTTTCATTGTTCTGATTACACCTCTGTTGTTATTTGCTTTGTATTGTTCCGGTGCCCAGCTTTTTTACATTCTTGATAGTGCCAGCATTCCCTTCAATAGCCTTTTCTAAGGCAAAAGTGTTAATATCAGCTGCCTTTTTAATTGAGTCGCCTGCATATTCTATGATAAGTTTTGCCCATTCATTCAAATGAAACTTAATGGGGCAGCGTGCCCTCCACTTGTTGTAGTACGTTTTCAAATGACGAGAAAGTGTCCCAGTCAGCCTTTTCAAAGTTCCACTGGGGCCCCGTCCCATCGTCTGTCAGGACTACAGTTTCCAGCACAATTAGAAAGGGGCCACTCTAGCACAAGTCATATTCAACGTTACAGGAAAATCAAGGAAGAGAGGACAGGAAATACTGAGCTCAATGGAGGAATATGAACCAGAGGCGGGATGCAGGTAGGTGTCTGACTCATCATTTAACAAGCACAAGTCGTATTTGGTAAAAAGTTATTCTACTGTTTGCCTTTTTATGTCTTCTGGGGTGCAGTAATCACAACAAATAGGACTATGACCATTACAATCACCCAACAAAATGTACAGAGTGGCAAACCTGCTAAATTTAATTCAGCAAACCTAACGAATCTAAATGCGATGTTTGCCTAGTTCTAGCTAAAATAATGAAGTCATTGGACATATCAAATACCTGTCCACGTATTAAGAAAATGTCACTTACTTATCTTCAATAGCAAGTACATGCATGTTGTTTATTTTTCAACAAACAAGATGTGTTTTGTCTTTAACTTAATAATTTCAAATAAAACAGCTTGCTCTTATTAAAACATGTGTATGCTCCTTTTTTAAACATTTCATCAACTGAACTGACTTCGCTAATATAACATGATAGGAGTGCAAACGGTGTGTTATGTTGTGAACAGGATTCTCTCGAGTATTGCAATCGCAACAGGATATGTTTTTATTTTCTATATGGACCTAGATATACCTTGTAATAAGATCATGTCTTGTTTGTTAGAAAAATGTGGTTATCTGTGTTTGGGGTTATCAATTCGCCGAAAAAATTCACTTTTTTAGTCTTAATGATTTTACGAGAATAGGCGAGCAGGGTCTAACAAATTTACCAACACCTCTGCTTAGTCCTATTGTGGGGAGTTTAGGGGATGACCTGCATGCCGCCGAAATGTTTTACACTCTGATACACATATAAATTTAGCCTGTGCAGAGTGATCTCTTTCTATGCACAAGGGGGCCCCCTGCACATCTTCATCCTATTGGACGGTACACCGCGATGGTACCATCCTTATACTTGTTGATTGCATCGCGATATCTTTCCATACCCACGAATTATCCCATCACCCCCTACTCGTATAACTCGCGCATTTACCCTTTCGGTGATCGAATGGACTAGAGTGTCAATCTGTTGGTCCAGTTGCTCTCAGAGAGATCCATTGTAGATGGGTCAATACGTTATAGCAACAAACTATTCGCGCCCAGAACAGATATATAACATAATCATAGCTGTTGTTCATCATTGCAGAAAATGCGACCTTTCTTGGCACATCTCATTTTGGTGGTCGGAACCATATGCTGACGCTGGACAGATGGCAGTGGGTGAAACCATCGAACGACATGTTGATGACTTATGATGTTACAAGCAATGAATGTATTCCTGTTGTGGCTACAACCAAAGTCCGCCCTAAGTATTCTTCATGTAAGTAAACAGTTTTTCCTTAATTTTCATTTTATTTCTGTTTTGGGAAGAAAGGGGAGGGTACTGTGGAAATATTATTTATTTATTTATTTATTTATTTATTTATTTATTATTTATTTATTTATTTATTTGTTTATTTATTTTCTTGAATGGCACGTTAATTCGATTGTTTACAACTTGATTTATACCATTTATATGAGGTTAGATTTGCTACGTTCATTAAAATATATAATGACAATGGTAATCCGCACCAACAGAAAATTATTTTTTTATTGAAGCACAAGTCTCTCAAAAAAACATAACGCAGTACACTTTTAGCCTGCTCCAGCATAACATGTTGACCTTCGCAGCACAATGAACTTTCACGCAAATCTCTTTTTCAAACAATGGCTCTCAAGGATAAAAACACTGCACGTACTAAACACGAATGTAATCACAAGGAACTAAACATTGATGATAATTATTATTATTGCTTCGGTAACCGGTAGCCTCCACGGAAGTAAAAGTTTTCACAAACTACTAACAGCCGCTCGTGAAATTTAGATTCCCTTGAAAACAGGTAATTGTGGTATCTTCCAACTCGAAAGTTGTTTATTTAATTGACCACCAAACGCCGATATCGATCTAAAATATGGCGTCACTTCCTGGAGAGATATTGTCTCATATATATCACAATTATAAATATCGGAAACTGTTTACTGACCATTCTCTACTATCTAACAAGGTAGCATATATAGTAATATCTAATTACAAGTGCTTAATTTCATCTGCATTCATGGATTTGTTATTTGTTCAACAATTATTATAGCGAAATTGTGATAATTCACTCATCGTCGCCTGCGTGCTAGAACATTCTATATCCCAGGGGACACAGAACATTCTAGCCCTCAGTCGACATCTGTATATTCTTAGATTATTGACAGGAGATATCCATATAATGTATAAAACGTTCATGGTTCATACTGTGTTTATTTGTCAAACGATTTGCATCGATAACACTTCTGTTAAGAAACTTTTTTCAACATCTGACAAAAATCTGAAACAACATTATATCTTTTTGTAATAGATTAGATTGAACCAAATAATAAAATCGAAAATCCAGCCTTTCTTTTAATGCAAATCGGGTCACAACCAACAAAAGTAAGACAATCCAGCAAAAAATCCGTTGAAAACTATTCTAGTTTTTTTCAAATCAAACGGTCAAAGAACATTTTCAAATTTGACAGAAACTTAGTGGAAGCATGTGATATGATGCGTTTTACACTCTATTCTCTTTACAGATATAGCTTCAAAATATTATATTTTCATAGATTTTGAGTATGGTGTACGTGACGATAGAGTTTTTATCCCGCCATCTACATGCTTTGAACAACCTAACGTAAGTACTTGATCAATATATATTATCACCACAGGGTGTGTGTCCAGGAATTCGGATCAAGTCGAGTTGAAAGAGTTTGTGGAGATGAAACTTTACATTTGATAAGTCCCCTGTACTGTCTTATATTATTCATGTCTATGTTTTCTTTTGTGAGTATATTTGGATGACCTACCAGATATTCCCTGTGTTTATTGACATAAGGATAGAGTGAACAAATATCTATGTATTTTATTTCATTGTCTGTGTTTTGGGCTATTTTATGATGTAATTTAATGGCATTTGTTCTCCCACTAAATAATGCTTCACGTGGTCTAATAGGATCCATGTTTGGAAAAATTGAATTTAATGTTGATTTTACTTCAGGATTTGATTTGCAGAAATGATCAAGTTCATGTTCCCATGTTACTCTCTTTATACCTCAATGATTCTAAATGGTGTGTGCGTACCTGTGCATTGTTGTATAGACTTGGGTAACTTGGTAAATTGATTGGATTTTTTTCATGTGTGTTGTCTTTGTAACATGTACGTAAGTACCGTCTAGTTCCATTGTTCTGATTACTCCTCTGTTGTTATTTGCTTTGCATTGCTCCGGTGCACAGCCTTTTTACATTCTTGACAGTGCCAGCATTTCCTTCAATAACCGTTCCTAAGGCAAAAGCGTTAATATCAGCTGCCTTTTTTAATTGAGTCGCCTGCATATTTTATGATAAGTGTTGCACATTTATTCCAATGGCACTTAATGCGGCAGCGTGCCCTCCACTTGTCATAGTACGTTGTCAAATGACGAGAAAGTGTCCCAGTCAGCCTTTGAAGTTGAAATGGCATATTCAAATTAGAAGCCTATTGTCTCTTCTTTCTTTCAACCCACGAGGGTACTTTCCTTTGACCTACACTCAAGAAATGTGGCACATCTGCCTGATGTTGGTTTTATGCTACGCACTTGTTTTAAAATTTTCAAACTGTATCCAAAACAGCGGTATTTCTTCACTTTTTTTGCAATAATTTTACTTCTAGTCTCATACAATGCTCATTCTCCTGAAGTTTAGGGATTATAATGTTCGATACAACTGCGTTGTTATCTACGGGGAATTATCGCCCGATATTGCCGAACTGACTAGTGAGGACATAAAAGTGTTTATAATCGAAAAAATGATAATTCGTCCGATTTTCATAAAGCTCAGAAAAATAGAAGACGGCGCTTTTTTCTTTGTTTCGCTTGTTTTCGATATACCGCCATTTTTCACGTTATTGCGTCAATAGATGTATAGAATTTCCAAAAGAAAGCGTCCAAACGGTGGCACGGATTCTTTCATAATTCCTCAACCTATAGTAATGAAACGTCACAGAGTCACAGAGTGGGTTTTTTTTTGTTTGGACAATAGTCCTGGTGGACGGATGTTGTGGATTGCCATATTTTCACATTTCTGAGTAACTTGTATAGCTGTAAAACAGCAAAAGAAAATTTTCTTTTTCATGTTTTTGCGCCAATTTTACGTTTTTACGTCACTCGACTTTTTCAGTTGAACACTTTACCTAACATGAAAAGCAGACGACACTTGCAAACACAATACACTTTTTAACCAAATAACTAAAAAAAAACACGCATATTTGTTTCTTACATAAGCAACAGATTGAAATCGTTAAGGCATTATTACTCCAGTAGATAATAAAAAATACGTTGCTGATGAGGTTATAATTCTGACGTTTTGACGAAAAAAACGTATTGTTTGAAAAATTACCATCTGTCATATGCACAATCGGACTTTCCTGAACTTTTGTTGGATATGTTATTTTGATAAAAAACACTCGGTGAGAAAATATTTCACTGCTGAAGTAATTTTGAAGATTGGTCGCCAGTTGCCAAAAATTGGTTTGTCCGATCTCGGCGAAATTTGGGTGTGTTGTAGAGTTTTAAAAAAATAAAAGATAGCTACTTTGTCCGAATTCCCGCCATTGTCCATGATTTTACGTCAATTTCAATTTTTGACAAGTATAGGCACCAAATTTGCACATACAATACGTGGAGAGTGTATTATCACTAAATCACCCGCAGAATGGAGATTCCGCCCAGGCAATAATTGCAAATTTATTGCAAAGCATAACCAGTACAAGCAAAGTTTTAGCCAATGGACATCCGGGTTAAACCCGGAGGTCCATTGGCTGAAACATTGCTTGTGTTTTTTGTCAGTATGTACAAAATGTTAAAGTTATAGCATGGGTGATAACTCCACCCTGCGGGTGATTTAGTTACAATCCACTCTCCACGTACTGTAGGTGCAATGATAACCGATTGAGAGCATCGAAAAGGTTTCATCTCTCTACTTCTAATTTACTTATTTACTTGTGTTTAGGGCCACATCAGCAACCAAGGCTATATCGTGGTGATAAAAAGTGATGGAGTATAAAACGATTCTTCCATAAAGTGAAATATATGGGAACGACATGAAATGTACATGTCCGTGACACTGAAATACACAACGAAGACAGAATGATACCAAAAGCTTAACGAATACCGTGTAAATCAAACCAATGAATTCTCGAAGTTACAGATATAACGAAACATCAAACATCAAAAAACACCAAAAATGGCACACAATTTAATTTCACTGGTTAAAGTTGAAATGAAGAGACAATTTATTTCATATTAGTTCAAAGCAAATTTAGGTACATATAATTTCAAATACAAAGGTGGCTTTATTTTTCAAAATCCCACTTCAAATACTTGTGGGGTGACCTAAATGCCATTGGCTGCATTACTTCACGTTTTCGTCCATTTTGGAAAATTTGTCATTAAAAAGTCCAGTTTCCTTACCGACAGAGTTCCGTTGTTTGAAAGACAAAGATTTGAATTTTCACATATAGCTTTTTGGGTCTCATCGTTCCGAACCTTTTGAAATATGATTCACAGTGAAAATCAAAATACAAAATCTGTAGCCGCCCTGGAAAGCTGTCAGTCAATTGACCTAATTGGCCCGTGACGTCATAGGAAGTCAATGTGTGCAAAAGTGAAATGCGTCCTATTTTCACGAAATTATAGTATGTTGTAGAGTTGATAAAGTCAGCATATAGCTGCTTCTTATTTTTGCGCCTTATCGCCATTTTGATGTTCTTTACGTCCATTTCGGTTTTTGGCTAGTACGAGTTGTTGACCATCTACCTGAGGCGACAAAAATGGATGATGGCCGTGCATTGTTAGGTGGTATCAGCAGAGTCGCTTGTCACCTTAAGTAGACCTCTAGTTACAACTTTCTATTGTAATTGTTTCCTGCTTTTAGTCAGTCATTTCTCGCCACAAGATTACCTTTGCTGCTGATGTGGCGTCGAATACAAATAAATAAATAACTTCACAGGTCTACCTGCGGCTACAGTGCATAATCGGGGTAGGAACATTTGATTCGCTCCAGTTGTCGGCGTTTTCGGGTCTAAAGATATATATCGACGTGTGTAGGCAATGAAACAAATAGTTTACAAAAAAACAAACATAGGCTTACAGTAAACACTAGAAGTCCTGTCACGAACTGTGCGCTTATCTGGGCGTAAGAATTGCGCACAATTGCCATATCGAATGGCATCCAAAGCACGGCAGGTTCTCCTGATTACTCATTACAAACACAGGCAATGTTTCTGCCAATGGACCTCCGGTAACCCGGAGGTCCATTGGCAGAAACATTGCTTGTGCACAGGCCATATTTACATAATTTGATAGCCTTAATATGGTCATAACGCGTAAATTAAAGGACAGGTCGACGTGCTGTTTGTGCGCATTTCATTACAGGACTTCTAGATTTAACTGTAAGGCATACTTTTATATTGTCAATTAAGGAACAATAGACGGTGGCGCTGGGGGAGGGGGTGCAATTCCCTACTAGGAGGGTCCTCAGGTGGCAGATAGATGACGGCCTGCTAAATTAGACAGGTGTGCTGGTTGCAAACTAGCAGGTTCGCTCAATTGGGCTGGTTTGCTTCGGAATATCCAAATACGCAGCTTCGGACGAAAAAAGTTCTATCCTGCTAGTACACGATCCTGCAGGCACCTTGTTCTCCCACGAGATGCGTTCCACGGTGGAAGGAATCCTGCAGTTGAGGACTAAGTTTCTCCGGTTAGGGTAATCTCCATTTTGGAGATACCTGTTCAGTGCACTGCTTTGGCCCCCAACGTCTGGAGTAGACGGGTGATCCGACCGATTCGCTCTGGCCAAAGGGGAGCCCTTAGACAGGGTGTTTTGTCGGCTGGCATTTGGAGGCCATTCAATCAGTCGTTTCTTTTAATTAAATACCAATTATTGTCATTGTATACTGATTTTAATACATTATATTTTGACACACGCTTTGTTTTATCGCACTGTCTGTTTTATTTACGAGTGGCAACTTCAATTACAGTGTTTGGTTGAATGACCGACATCTGAAGACATGGCACTCCCATACACGTGTCAGTCAGTCAGTGGCATGGTTCGACATCAACACTGGCTGAGAATATGAGTATGTGGGGATACTGGGCGCTTGGTGGGTTCGCTGTATAAAAGTGACTGAATCCCTGAACTTGTTGTCAACTCCTTCGTGGATGGGAACCGGGGCAGTGCACCGTTTATAATATTCAAATGGAGTACCTTCTACACACAAAAAAGAAACGAAGTCGTGAAATAATTCTTACACCATCAAACGCTGACTCAGATAAAGATATAGAACCACACAAATTACAAAAATGACCAAAATGTGTCATCATTTATAGAGAGAAAAGGGCGATAAGTCGTCATCAGTTAACCCGTTTGTACTTGAAGAAAACACGAAAAGGAATAACAGGAACAGTACATGGCGTTAGAAAATTAAGTTGGGGGAATAGCAGTTGAATGCACGAAGAAATTCCATGCAGTAAGCTTATTAAAAAGTGAAAACATTCTGGATTTAAATGCTGTTGCTTTTGCACATAAAACCCTTAAAACCAGTAAAGGTGCCATCAGAATAAGAGAACTTTCCGAAATTGATTTCTTACAAATAAAACAGGAACTACAGTCATAAAAATATAGCGGACGTTACGAAAAAAGATGTAAATTAATAGAGACCAACACATACATTCTAACGTTTACCTCATCCATCGTCACTTATGGTTGTTGACATGGACATCAAAGTGAATTTGTATATTCCAAATCGATTTCGATGCTTCAAATGCCAAACCTTTGGTCATATTCACTGCAGCAATAAGCTTCAGATGCGGCCAGTAACCTCACGAACCGCCATGTAATAACCCCATCAAGTGTGTTAACTGTCAGGGCAATCATATTTCATCCTCAAAACATTGTCATGTCTGGAAGAAGGGAAAAGCTACTCAATATGTCAAATGTGAAAAAAACAAATAAGCTTCCAGGAGGCCGGAGACATTTCCACGCCTAAGACTGGCTTCAATACACAAGTACCACCATACAGTTAAAACTAGAAGTCCTGTCACGAGCTGTGCGCTTATCTTTGCTTAATTGCGCGCAGGAATTGCGCGCAATTACCATACGAAATAGCATCCAAAGCACTGCAGGTTTTCCCGGTTACTCATAGCAAACACAGGCAATGTTTCTGCCAATGGACCTCCGGGTTACCCGGAGGTCCATTGGCTGAAACAATGCTTGTGCACAGCCTTACTATGGTCATAACGCGTAGATTAACGCGCAGATCAACGTGCTATTTGTGCGCATTTCATGACAGGACTTCTCGATTTAACTGTATGCCACAGCAATAAAACAAAAGGTATCCACAAAGACAACAGAGTGCCAGAAGTAAACATTGCTCAACCGCAATCCCGTCCTTATTACATGTTTTTTTAGCTGGTGCTAGAAGCCACTATCAGGGCTTTAATATGAAGAGCAGTTACCCCGGCCTAAAGTTGTCATATTCTGTGGATGTGCTTCATATTATCTTAGAAGTGAAATTACTTAGTCTATATGGATATGTCTTGTTCTAATTTATGGGACAGTGACTCTTGACACTCTCCCATAAATTGTAACAAGGCAAAGAGACGTAAACAACCTTTGAGGTCCAAAAATAACTTAGCACTCTACCAGATAATAGAGCATCACAATTAAACAGAAACACAAAGTCAACCATTTCCGCAACAACCGACAAAACATCAAAAACAAAACACACGCAAGACTAAACAAACAATTTATCGCAAAAAAAGTAAAAATCACACAAAAAAGAAGTCACGTAAATACAAACCAAAACAACAACAAGATGCCAGCAAGAAAATCTGAGAGTCAGAGGAGAGGACAACTAAAAGATCAGAAAGACACCAAACAAAATGAAACTACAATCAGACGGACTCCCAAAACGCCTTCAAAACGTTGAGACGAGCAGCATGTTTGAAGACATCGAGGACATATCAACCGATGAGTGAATCAATGACACACTCTTGACTAAAATACGCCTGATTTTTCTCAGCATAGCCCCGCCCCCGTAAAAATACAGGGGGAATTAGTGTCATACGTCTACCATACATGTCACCAACCAAACATGGATCACACAACTAATAATGTAATACCATGGAAATGTCGAAGTTTTAGAGTAAACTTTAATGAATAGGTCCTTCTATGTCAAAAATATAAATGTTGCTTGTTTGCCCACAGGAAACCCTTTTAAAGAAGCCTGGAGTTCAGAATTATTCAGCTTTTGTGCATTACACTTTGTATAATGCCTGGGCAGATCATAATGACCTTCATGTTCGTGGAATGTCTTTCGTAGTTAGAGAAGACATTATTCGTATGCCTTTACAAACAACTTACAGGCTGTTGCAGGGGCCGCGCTGGCTCCGTAGGTAAAGGTGCAGGCTGCAAACCGAATGGTTCTCGGTTCAAATCCTCATGCGGCAACCATGTTGTGTCCTTGGGCAAGACACTTCACCCCATTGCCTACGTGTGGTCACGGTGGCGTTGTGTACTGACGGGTACTGCACGTCGATGGTGCACTTGTCGTTGCTCGGTGGTTCTCTCCGAGTACTCCGGCTTCCCCCACTCCTAAAACTGTCGTGGCCATGCTTAGCCATAGTGCAGCAATATGTGACCTTACACACCAATAAATAAACAAATAAATAAATAACAGGATCTTGCCGTGCGCCGAACTTTAGACAAGGCAGTTGCGTTGTGTACTATTTACTTTTCGCCAAGTACACCCCTGCGACTGAATGATCTCGAGCTACTGATTCACCAACTCCATACATTTTGTTGGGTGATTTTAATGTACATAGCACATAGATGTAAACTGTAAAACTGTGGAATAATTTATTACAAAATAATACTTGTGTTTGTTAAATGGTGGGATTGACACTTATCTGCATCCCGCATCTAGTTCGTACACATCCATGGATCTTACAATTGCAAGCCCTCTATCTTCATCGCCGTTTCTTGGAAGGTAGAAGATGACTTGTGCGGGAGTGACCACTTTCTAATTGTGTTGGAGAGTGTAGTTCTGGTAGACTATGAGAGGGTGCCCCAGTGGAACTTCAAAACTGCTGACAGGGACACTTTTTTGGTTGCCTTGTTCTGAAGGCATCACACGAGAGAAATGTGAGGAAAGAGCTGACCAAACCGAACAATTCACTAAATAGTTGCTTGATATGCAAACACAGTCATTCATGAAACCTCAACAAATACAATACGTTTCACAAAACCATGGTTTGATACTGAGAGCAAACAGGCTATAAAGTCACCAGCCATATATAATTGGGACAAACTGTGTATAAATCGGACAAAACCAAGGCGACTTTTAAAACAAAAACAAAAAAAATTGGGAAACTCATGTCTCTAATCTTAACCAATACACACCCATCAATAACATATGGAAAGTGATTAAACAAAATTAAAGGTAAAGAAACAAAATCAAATGCAAAACAACTGGAAGATAGCCACACATTCATTACATCAAAAACACAAGTAATATCAAACAAATTGGCCTCAGCATTTTCTGAACATTCGTCATCTAACAATTGTAATCCGGATTTCGTCAAAGTTAAAAAAACAACAGGACAAAAAGCAAATAAATTTAATTCTGACAATTTAGAGGTTAACAATGAACCATTCTACATGGAGAAGCTAAATAACTCTTTGCATAAAGCAAAGGATCTGCCACTGGGCCCGGTGGAATACATTATCAACTTTTAAAACATCTGTCTCAAACCTCGCTTGAAATTTTGGTCGCAATTTTAATGCTATATGGCAGACTGGCCAAGTTACACTCTCCTGACGAAAAGCAACGATTATTCCCAATCCAAAGCCTGATAAAGATCACAGCAACCCAAACAATTATCGTCGGCATTGCTTTAACAACTTGTCTTTGTAAAATAATGGAACTGATGACCAATGGTCAACTTGCCTGGTTTCTGGAATCGATCAATCAACTTATGAATGTTCAGTTTGGTTTCACAAGCCAGAGATTTGTTGAAGATCATTTGATTCGACTTGAAACCTTATTCGGAACGCCTTCGTCAGAAGAGAGCATGCGGTCACCATCTTCTTTGACCTGGAAAAGGCATATGACACAATATGGACGTATGGGATTTTAAAAGTATATGTTTTATCATTGGGTTTGGAGGGCGTATGCTTCTTTTTATTGAAAACTGTTTAAAGGAGAGTCAATGTCATCTTCGCGTTGGATTCTACAATATCTGACCCACACGAGTAAGATGTAAAAGTTCCTCAGGGGGGTATTTTGATCAGTCAGTTTTTGTCTGTAAAAATTAATAGCATTATTGACGCAATTAAGAATATGTTGGATTTTTCATTGTATGCTGATTGACTTTTCAGTCTGCTATAGCAGCAAAAATATGAAAGCTATAGAACCGAAATTTCCGCTGTGCTTATATAAAATTAAAAAATGAGCCACCGAAAATGGTTTTAAGTTCTCCAAGATAAAAACTAATTGTATACATATTTATAAACATCGAGAAACACCTCCTCGACCCGGAGTTGAAAATGGATGAGAGTAGAATTAAGGTTGTTAAGGAAGTGAAATTCTTGGGTTTATTGTTTGGGGTTGATAAAAACCAACTAACAGTGAGATGTAAAAAAGAACTGAATCTCCTCAATGTGGTAGGTAGCACTGATTGGGGTGGGACCAATGAAAAACATTACTTTTTCTATATAGATCCAAATTACATTACGGCCGTGTGGTTTACGATTCTAGAAGAAAGTCCTTCTTCAAACCACTGGAGGCAATTCGTCATAGTGCTATTATAATCTGCTTGGGTGCATTTAAAACGTCACCAGTTGATTCATTGCTTGTCGAAGCAGATGGGCATTCTCTCGGGAAGCGCATAATTTAACTGTCTCACCAGTATGTTTCTAAACTGTTTGGTTATCCATCCAGCCCTGCTTATAACTGTGTCTCAGATCCTCAAAATGTTAACTTTTTTACCCGACACCAGAAACATATAATTAAGCCCCATATGGAGTCTGCCATGCTTGAATCTGATTCTAACAGAGAACCATGAACTACATATTCCTCTTTGGCATCTTAGGAAACCTAAAGTTCATTAACCCTTACCAAACACAGAGAATATCAAAATTTATTATTTTAATTACTATTTTTTTAAAAATTTAAAGAAAAATTCAACAAAACCGTATCAAGCTCGTTCCAATGAGGGGCCACATGAAACATGCTGAAATATTTTGAAAAATTATCTTTTTTTCAAAGTCTCAGTTTACAAATTACACGGGCGGATGTGAGCGATTCGTTAGGTAAACGGTTAAGACCTTGCTTCTTCCAAAAAGTTAAGAGACAAATTCTTTGGAGTTTAAACAAAAATATGCTGCGATAAAGTCCAAATATGTACAAGGATCTATACAGATGGATCTAAAGATTGCGACAAAGTTTCTTCAGCCGTTGTCATTGGTCATCATATCACTTCAGTCCGAATACATCAAATAAAAAGTATATTTTCACAGCTGCAGTTAAAAGTAGAAGTCCTGTCATGAAACGCGGACAAATAGCACGTCGATCTGCGCGTTAATCTACGCGTTATGATCATAGCAAGGCTATCAAATTCTGTACTTATAGCCTGTACACAAGCAATGTTTCAGCCAATGGACCCCCGGGTAACCCGGAGGTCCATTGGCAGAAACATTGCCTATGTTTGCTATGAGTAACCAGGAGAACCCGCCATGCTTTGGATGCCATTCGATATGGCAATTGCGCGCAATTCCAACGCGCAATGAAGCCAAGATAAGCGCACAGTTCGACACAGGACTTCTAGTTTTAACTGTACTAGGGCAGTTGAAGCTATACATCTTACGCTTCAATACATCAAAAATCTCCAGGGAAAATGTTCAGGGAAGGAAGTCTATTATATTTTCCAAATCACTTTTACCACTACTGTGAATTGCATTCGGTGGGTTGAGGAACGATTTTACTCAAACTCAAGTTGAAGATTCCTCACATTTTGGAATATCGCGAAAAGTTGAATACTCTCATGCATTCAGTGGGTTGAGGAACGACTTTATTCAATCACAAGTTGAAAAATCCCCTCATTTTGGAAAATCTTGAGCAGTTGAATACTCTCATGCATTCAGTGGGTAGAAGAACGACTTTACTCAATCATAAGTTGAAGAATCCCCTCATTATGGAACATCGTGAGAAGTTGAATACTCTCCTGCATTCAGTGGGTTGAGGGACGACTTTACTCAATCCCAAGTTGAAGTATCCCCTCATTTTGGAACATCGTGAGAAGTTGAAATCTCTCAAACCTGCCCGATGCTATATCGTATTTTGCTGATTACCTGGACATGTAGGTATGCCCGGTACACCATGGCAGATAGTGCAGCAAAACAAGTTTTAACCAAGCAGGTCACAGGTTTAAAAATTCCATTCAGTGATTTTAAACCACATGGCAATAATTACATCAAATCGGCACGGCAGGCGGATTGGGAATGAAACGAAAAATAAGTTCCATCACTTCCGACCAAATAGTTTTATCACTACTCGTCTAGTAACCTTTTGTAGAATCGGTCATGTAGTTTCACGCGATGTTATATTGGTCGTACAGGATTTACACACTCCTTTTTGTTAGAGGGTAATAAACAACCAGAATGCGTCCCTTGTCAGCAAGTGTTTACAGAGGAACACATTATTTTACACTGTACTGATTGTACTCATGCCTAGGGGTGTTTGATCACCCCCTACTAGGCGGGTCCTCAGGTGGCGGATAGAGGACGGCCTGCTCAGTTGGGCAGGTTTGCTAATTTCTAATTGGCAGGTTTGCTCAATTGAGCAGGTTCGATGCGGAATACACAAATACGCAGCCCCGGATCAAAATGATCAATCCTGCTAATACCATCTGGCAGGCACCTTGTTCTCCCGTGAGGTGCGTTCCGAAGGCCCCGGAAGAAGGAACCCTGGTAGTTGAGGACTCGGGCCACGGTTAGGGCAGTCTCCGGGATGAAGCCCTGGTCTCCATTTCGGAGATAATGTTCAACACACTGCTTTGGCCCCAATTTTGGGAGTAAACGGATGGTCGGATAGCCCGGTCTGACCAATCGGGAGCCCCCAACCCCAAAAATATCGGGTGTCACGTCGGGGGGCATTGGATGGTCATTCAGTCGGTCATTTCTTTTAGTTCATTTTCAGTGTTGCTACCCTATACTGACTTTTAATGATTTTATTATTTTTTAACATCTTACGTTTCGTTGCACTCTCTATGTCTATTGTCAGTAGTGGCATTTGTTACACTTTTTTTAGGGAAATGGTTGGTTGAATGACAGCCACGACCTGGCACTTCTCACCAACTCTACGGGTCAATCGGGTAGCGGCTATGCAACTGCATCAATGCTGCTCGAGTATACTGTCGTATGTACTCTTGGTGTCAATCGCTGGTTATCCGCGATATTAACCCCCAAGGATGGGCTCGGGGTAAGGGTGGGAGGCATACGCGGAAGAATTTTTCATCTAAACACTATGGTTACAAAACACAAAAAACAAAAACGGGGTTACGAATCTGGAACGTCTTCCGATACTGATTCAGACAACGAAATTTTAACACAAGATCACAGTTGGCCAAAATTTTTAATGATATGTTCAGCTCATGAAGGGAAACCAGTAACAAGCTTAAATCCCTTTGCATTAGAGAAATCTATCAAAGGCATAGCAGGAGATGTTAAAAATATTAGAAAACTCAGATCAGGTGCTTTGTTAGTAGAATGCCAACGGGAAAATCAGGCAAAAAAATTATTGAAAACTTCGAAGCTGGTGGATATAGAGGTGAATGTGTTTCCTCACAAAGCACTTAACAATAGTAAAGGAGTTGTACGGACAAGAGAACTAGCTGGTATAAAAGAATCGGAAATAGTTAATGAATTAAGATCACAATGTGTTACTGGTGTAAAGAGAATAGAAATCAAGAAAGACGGAACTGTAGTACCAACAAATACATATATATTCACTTTTGACAGCACACAACCACCAAAATCTATCAAAGTCGGGTATATGAATAGCAAAGTGGAATTATATATTCCAAACCCACTTAGATGTTTTAAATGTCAGAAGTATGGTCATGGTCAAAATAATTGCCGAGGTCAAGCTATATGTTTTAGGTGTGGTCAACATCACCAAGATCAGGAACCATGTACCAATGCTGTTAAATGTTACAACTGCCAGGGTAATCATATAACATCGTTGAAGGATTGCCCTGTCTGGAAAAGAGAGAAGCTCGTACAAAAATTGAAATCTGAAAAACAGATAAGTTTTACAGAGGCCAGAACACTTGTTACAGCCATGACTGGTGTGAATACATCAACACCATCGTATGCCACCATAGCTAAACACAAGGTACCCACAACATCAGTTGCCTGTCATACACAATATACATGGCTCAAAGGAACAATCCCGACTTTAGTTAAAGCTTTTACTATAGATAAACCAGTAATACAACCGTCCAACAAAACAAATACAGATACACAAACAACTGAAAAACTAACACAACCCAATCAAAAACAAGAACAATCAACACATTTATCTCAATCAGAACATCAAAAAGATAAAAAAATCTAAAGCAGAAAACAATAAGACAAATACAACCAAAGATACACAGCATAGACAAAAAATGAGTCAGAGTCAGAAAAACGAGAAGAAAAAAGAAAGACAAAAACTAGAATCTGATAGAATAACCAAGCGCCTTCAAAATGTTGTTACAAGCAACATGTTTGATGGCATTGAAGACATGTCCGTCGATGAGTGCATCGACGACACGTTTTCCACCAAATCACGCCCAAACTCTTCACTTGGCATATCTCCTCGTAAAACGTCACCAAAGAGAACTACGGGGGCAATATCTCCCATACGTCCACCATCAAAATCGCCACCAAAACATGTGTAATACACCTAAACACAATATAATACAGTGGAATTGTCGAGGTTTTAGAGCCAATTTTAATGAACTAGGCCTTTTAAGTCAAAAATATAAACCTGCTGCTTTTTGCCTGCAGGAAACTCTTTTAAAGAAACCCGAGGCTCAGGATCATTCAGCTTTTAAGCATTATACATCGTATAATGCCTGGGCAGATGATAATGATCTTCATATTCGTGGAACGACTGTCTTGGTTAGGAACGATATCATTCACAGTTCTGTACCATTACAGACAAATTTACAGGCTGTTGCGGTACGCCTAACCTTAGGCAAGACAATCACATTATGTTCTATTTACGTTTCACCAAGTAAACCCCTACAACTGAATGATCTTGAGCTGCTGGTACATCAGCTCCCAACCCCATACATTTTGTTGGGTGATTTTAACGCACATAGCCCCCTTTGGGGTAATTCCTGCAGTCAAGAAGACGTAAAAGGTAAAACTATAGAAGAATTCATTACAAAATATGACTTGTGCTTGTTCAGTGATGGGTCAGATACTTACCTGCACCCCGCATCTGGTTCTTACACTTCAATTGATTTAACAATTGCATGCCCTTCTGTCTTCCTTGATTTTTCTTGGAGGGCAGAAGATGACTTGTGCGGGAGTGACCACTTTCCGATTGTGTAGTTCCGGCGGATGATGGGAGGGTGGATCAGTGGAACTTTGAAAAGGCTGACTGGGACACTTTCTCATCGCTTTGTTCTGAACGCCTCACACGGGAGAAATTTCAGGACAGTACTGACCAGATTGAACACTTCGCCACAGAGTTGATTGACATTGCAAGCCAAGTCATTCCTAAAATCTCGGCTAATCCAAAACGTTTCACTAAACCATGGTTTGATACTGAGTGCAAGCAGGCTATAAAAGATCGCAAGAAATTTGAGAGGGAATTTAATAAGTCACCAACCACACAAAATTTGGATAGATTACGTATAAATCGGGCAAAAACAAGACGATTTTTTAAAAAAAAAAAGAAAAGTTCATGGGAAACTTACGTTTCGAAACTAAATCAAAACACCCCCATCACTAAAATTTGGAAAATGATTAAAAAAATTAAAGAAAAAGAAACAAAATCAGCTGTACAACACCTAAAAGACAACAACACACTCATTACATCAAACAAGAAATTTCAAACAAGTTGGCCTCTACATTTTCTAAGCATTCGTCGTCTGAAAATAGTAACCCAGAATTCCTCAAACTAAAACAACAACAACAAAAACAAAAGATAAAATTTACATCCAATAACTTAGAGGACTACTTAGAGGACTACAACGAACTTTTCTCTATGGAAGAGTTAAGTAACTCTTTGCATAGAGCAAAGGATTCCGCCACTGGACCCGATGAAATACACTATCAACTTTTAAAACATCTGCCTCAAACTTCACTAGAACTTTTATTGTCAGTTTTTAATGACATTTGGGTGACTGGCCAGTTTCCAACTTCCTGGCGAAAGGCAACAATTATTCCTATTCCAAAGCCTGATAAGGATCACAGTAATCCAAGTAATTACAGACCAATTGCACTAACTAGTTGTCTCTGTAAAACCATGGAGAGGATGATCAATGACCGACTTGTCTGGTTTCTGGAATCGAACAATCTGCTTGCAGATGTTCAGTGTGGTTTCAGAAACCAGAGAAGTACTGTGGATCATTTGGTTAGATTAGAAACGTTTATAAGAAATGCCTTTGCCAGAAAAGAACATGTGGTCGCCATCTTCTTTGATCTGGAGAAGGCATACGATACAACGTGGACGTATGGGATTTTAAAAGATCTTTTTAACATGGGGTTGAGAGGGCGTATGCCCCTTTTTATTGAAAACTTTTTAGAGGACCGCCAATTTCAGGTTCGTGTTGGATCAACGTTATCTGATCCTCACGAGCAGGAATTGGGGGTTCCTCAGGGCAGTATTTTACCTGTTACCCTGTTCTCAGTAAAAATCAATAGTATTATTGATGCAATTGAGAATATGGTTGACTCGTCATTGTATGTAGATGACTTTTTAATCTGCTATAGCAGCAAAAAAAATGAATGCTATAGAGCGCAAACTTCAGCTGTGTTTGAATAGAATCCAGAAATGGGCTACAGTAAACGGCTTCAAATTCTCTAAAACGAAAACTAATTGTGTTCATGTCTGTAAACTCCGGAAGCACCACCTTGATCCGGAATTGAAAATAGACGGGAGTCGTACTAATGTTGTTAAAGAAGTGAAATTCTTGGGTTTGTTGTTTGACAACAAACTGAATTTCACTTCTCACATAAAACAACTAAAAGTTAAATATAAAAGGGCACTGAATCTTTTGAAGGTAGTTGGTAGCACTGATTGGGGTGTTGACCAAAAAACATTACTCCATCTGTATAGATCACTTGTCAGATCAAAATTAGATTACGGCTGTGTGGTTTACGGTTCTGCAAGAAAGTCATATCTCAAACCTCTAGATGCCATTCATAATAGTGGCATAAGAATCTGCCTTGGTGCTTTTAGAACATCACTGGTAGATTCTATGCTTGTTGAGGCAGAGGAGTCTTCTCTCGAGAAGCGCAGAATTAAACTTTCACTCCAATATGTTTCAAAACTTCTTTCTAATCCGTCCAACCCTGCATACATTTGTGTCTCAGAACCTCAAAATACTGAATTTTTTAACCGTCATCAGAAACATATCCCTCCATTGGGAATTAGAATTAAACCTCATATGGAGTCTGCCAAAATTGAACCAAATACAATAAAAGAGAACCGTGAGCCACAAACTCCTCCTCGGCATCTTAAAAAGCCAACAGTTATCTTGGACCTAGCATCTACTAAAAAGTCTGAAACAAATTCTCTGCAGTTTAAGCAGAAATATGATGAAATTAAGTCAAAGTATAGTACATATACAAGGATCTATACAGACGGATCAAAAGATGGTGACAAAGTAGCATCAGCGTTTGTCACTGATGATCATGTCACTTCAATCAGAATACCGAATCAGGGTTCTATTTTCACAGCTGAAGTTAAAGCTTCACAACTCGCACTTGAACATATCGAAAATGTACAGGAAAAGAAGACGATTATTTTTTCTGACTCTCTTTCCTCTTTGCTTGCTTTGCTCAACCCCAAGTTGAAGAACCCCCTCATTTTGGAACTTCGTGAGAAGTTAATAACTCTCATGTCTGACCAATATGATATCGTGTTTATCTGGTTACCCGGACATGTAGGTATTGCTGATAACACCAGGGCAGACAGTGCAGCAAAACAGGCTTTATCCAAGCCTCTCACTGATTTTAAGATTACGTTCAGTGACTTCAAACCACATATCAGTAGTTACGTCAAATCCATGTGGCAGGCGGAATGGGATGGAGCGACAAATAACAAGCTTCATCGCTTCCGATCGACTATTTCAGATCCCTACCCGTCTAGTAACCTTTGTAGAAAGGATCTTGCAGTTTTGACGCGATGTCATATTGTTCATACAAGACTAACACATTCCTTTTTGTTGGAGGGTACTGTGCGACCAGAATGTGTTCCCTGCCAGCAGGTGTTGTCAGTGGAATACATTATTTTACATTGTACTGATTTTAATCATGTCAGAGGGCAGTATTTTTCTGTAGGATCTCTGAGAGATCTTTTTTATCGTACGAGCCCGAATATGATTCTCGCATTTTTGAAATCAATCAACCTTTTTAATAAATTTTAAAATTGTTTTTATTATCTTAAACTAGAGTCTTTAAGACTTACATTCACCAGGTTGATTTGTGAGCTATTCATATTTCTTGTTTCTTCACACATCACTGTTCATACTACATTGTCTTTATAATTTTTATTGTAGTTGTTTTTGCTCATCTTCGTATTTCATTACTTTCATGTTTCCCTTTTATCGTTTTCTCGCCACGATATCGCCTTAGCTGCTGATGTGGCGTTAAGCACCAATAAATAAATAAATAAATAAATATTGTTCTCATGTCAGGGAGCAGTACTTCACTGCAGGATGTCTGGGAGATCTATTCATCATGCAAACCCGCACAAACTTCGTTTATATTTCAGAAAGAAATCAATCTTTTTAATGAATTCGTAAACTGTTTTTATTCTTTTAATCTGGACGCTTCCAGTGTCAAATCATCAAGTTGGTTTATGAAAAATTCACTTTTCTTATATCATTACTCATTACTGTTCACACCGTTCTTGTTTTTGACGTTTTAAATGCATTTATTTTCTATTTTTATTCACTCCTTTTATTTTTTAGATGTGCCGTTTTCTCACCCCGACATGGCTTTAGTTGCTAATATGACGTTAAGCATCATTAAATAAATAAATAGACGGTGATTAATTTAAAACTGTAGGCGATTGGTGTTGAATGCATAATCATCGTCGAATTTACACCTTTAAAGTCTGTTCAGCTACCTAAAATATCTTGACCACCATCCGAGCGACCACTAATTTATTTCATTTTGTTCTTTTAAAATATGGTTTCCGAGTCATGCTCTGCGAGCTTCCAAATTATGGGATTTACTTTTCTCTTTCAACGTCAACAACCAGCAACAAGCTCAATAGGTTTAGTTCTGAGTCTGCCTACTGCAGTTAAAACTAGAAGTCCTGTCACGAACTGTGCGCTTATCTAGGCTTAATTGCGTATAGGAATTGCGCGCAATTGCAATATCGAATGGCATCCAGAGCACCGCAGGCTCTCCTGGTTACTCAACGCAAACGAAAGCAATGTTGCTTCGAATGGACCTCCGGATTACCCGGAGGTGCATTGGCTGAAACATTACTTGTGCCCAGGCCATATGTACAGAATTTGATAGCCTTACTACCGTCATAACATGCACATTAACGCACAGATCGACGTGCTATTTGTGCTCATTTCATGACAGGACTGGTTTTTCCTGTCGTTTTTTTTTAATCTTAACGTATTCCTGATTACAATTTTCAGACGACGAATGTTTCGAAAATATTGAGGCCAATTTGTCTGATATTAGTTTGTTCGATGTAATTAGCGTGTTGTTATTTTCCAGGTGTTGTACAGGTGATTTTGATTATTTCCTTTAATGCTTTTAATCATATCATTTTCAAAATTGTGTTGATGGGTATGTTGGTTAAGCTTGGAAACATAAGCTCCCAAGAGCTATTTATATGGGTCGTCTTGTTTTGGCCAGATTTATATGTAGTTTGTTCAACTTATGTGTGGTTGGTGACTTACAAACGTTTCTTGATATCTTCTACATCCTGTTTGAAGTCGGTATCAAACCATTGTTTTGTGTAACGTTTTTAATTTGCCGAGGTTTTAGGAATGATATTGTTTGCAATGTCAATCAACTCATTATTGAAATGTTCTATTGGTCCATTGGCTGAAACATTGCTCGTGCACAGGATATGTACAGAATTTGATAGCCTTACTATGGTCATAACGCATAGATTAACGCGCAGATCGACGTGCTATTTGTGCGCATTTCATGACAGGACTTCTAGTTTTAACTGTATTACCAGCATAGAGTGATTTTGGAGGCTGGGAAATGTCAATATGTACGTATTTGTTTTTATGATAGATTCATGTTTTTAATGTCTGTATTTTTAACATCTGTTACACCCTGAAGTTCTAGTTCGCTGCGTATATCAAGTACACCTATGCCAGCGAGTTCTTTGGCTGTTATTGGAGGTTTTATGAGGGAAACCATTCACCTCCATATCTGCAAGTTTATTTATATTTAATAAATTTCTTGCCTGGGTTTCTTTATTACATTCGATTAGTAAAGAACCAGTTCTAAGCTTTATAACATGTTGTATTGTGCTAGCAATTTCATTTATAGCTTTTTCCAGGACAAATGGATTGATATTGTTGGCAGCCCTTTTACCCCCGTCAGCTGCACAACATATGCCACATTCCAGCCATTGTTTTATATTTGCTGTAATATCAGACTCAGAATCCGATGAAAATAAGTCAGGACCTCGCTCTTGTTTTTTTTTTGTATGCTATGCCATAGAGTTCTTTTAATATAATGATTTTGCTCATGACTCCTACTCTTACTCAGATCCCAACTCGCGGGTTAATGTCTCGGATATCCAGCAAACGGCACCGGAAGTACATAATGCAGTATACTCGACCAGCGTTTGATGGAAATGCATATCCGCTGGCCCATTGGCTTGTCGAGTATGAGTAGTGCCAGGTCTTCGGAAGGAGGTGATCCAACCAATTACTTTGTGAAACTAGTGCAACGAAATTACCCCTGGAAACTAACGCAGAAAGTGCAATAAAACGGACCATGTTGTAAAAGTTCAAAATTTATTAAAAATTAGTATACATTAGCAATATTAGAATTGAGTTAAAATAAATAACTGATTGAATTACCACCAAATGCACCCCAACGTGGCACCCTTTCTGGGGTGCTCTTGATTAGCAAGAGCGCACTGATCCGACTACCCGTCTACTCCCGAAGTTAGGGACAAGCAGTGTATTGGACAAGTATCTCCAAAATGTAGATTGCTCTAACCAGGGACACTCTTTGTCCTCAACTGCCGTGATTCCTTCCTCCTGGGCCTTCGGAATGCACATCATGGGAGAACAAGGTGCTTTTGAGATGTTAAAAACAGGATACTGCCATTTTGGTCCGGGGCTACGTATTTGGTTATTCCGCAGCAAACCAGCTCAATTGAGAAAACCTGCTAATTTTAATTCAGCAAATCCGCCCAACTGAGCAGGCCACCCTCTATTCGCCACCCTCTATTCGCCACCCGATGACCCGCCTAGCAGGGAATGGTCACCCCCCTAGCAGGGAATGGTCACCCCCTTCCAAGGTGCACTTCTTTCTATTTCGCTAATTGGTAAGAATGTGTTAAAAGCAGACTCTGTCACGCAATACAAACTATTGCATAAAAAATCTGGTAAAGGAACGAATTGTATATTTTTCTCTACTTGATACCATGGTGGTAGCTGTTGGTTAAAAAATCAATTTAGCGGAGCTTGTAAGGAGAAAGAAAATAGCTTAAACCACATCTTTCATCTTCATTCGTACATGCTACATTAACATTGTAAATGCAACAATACAGTGAAATTATTAATGTAGTCAGATATATCTATATACGTCCTGCGTTAAAAAAACAAATTCACCACAAAGGTAATGTGATGTTTCCATCTGAAATGAATACATCTATAACATATATTTACATCGCGCACATAATATATTTTTCCTTGGTCATAACCCAGACCTTTGATTTTGAAAATGGGAGACACACATTTCAGGTGAAGCGCGCAATTGTTGAGGAATGTGGTAAAAGCGCACTCTGTCATGCAAAACAAACTATTGTCAAACAAAACAAAACATCAGTTTAAGGAATGGATTGTATATTTTACTTTTCAGGAGACCATATTGACAGCTGTTGGTTAAGAAGTCAGCTTAGCGGCGTTTGTAAAGAGATAGAGAAAAGCTTAAACCACACCTGTTGTCCTCCTTCATGCACGTTACATCTGTTTAACACTGTAATTGCTATAATACATATACAGTTAAAACAAGAACTCCTGTTACGAACTGTGCGCTTATCTAGGCTTAATTGTGCGTAGGAATTGCGCGCTATTGTCATATCGACTGGCATCCAAGGCACGGCAGGTTCTCCTGGTTACTCATAGCAAACACAGGCAATGTTTCTGCGAATGGACCCCAGGGTTACCCACAGGTCACTGTCTGAACCATTGCTTGTGCACAGGCCATATGTACATAATTTGATAGCCATAACATTATAATATCGCCTAGATTAATGCGCAGATCAATGTGCTATTTGCGCGCTTTTCATGACAGGACGTCTAGTTGTAACTGTATAACCAGTTTAGAGTGATTTTGGTGGCTGGAAAATGTCAATATGTACGGCAGGTTCTCCTGGTTACTCATAGCAAACACAAGCAATGTTTCTGCCAATGGACCTCCGGGTTAACCGGATTTCCATTGGCTGAAACCTTGCTTGTGCACAGGGTGTATCTACAGAATTTTATTGCCTTACTATGGCCATAACGCGCTTATTAACGAACAGATCGGCGAGCTATTTGTGCGCATTTCATGACAGGACTTCTAGATTTAACTGTAATACAGCGAAATTATTAATATAGTAAGATATGTCTAGATACGTTCTGTGTTAAAATAAAGAAATACATCACAAAGATAACGTGGTATTTTCAAGTCAAATGAATACATCTGTAGCATATATTTACAGTGCGTGCATAATATATTTTTTCCCTGGTCATAACCCAGTCCTTTGATTTTAAAAATGGAAGGCACGCTATACTCTTCTGGCTACCATTGCAAGTGAAGCGTGCTTTTGTTGAGTAACAGTTCATGTCACTATGAAGTTTTGCCTATTTTCTCTAACCTTAATTAAAAGCCCCACATTCTTGAGTCCAATTGCGCACTATAAATACAGGATACACTTATAAAATGTATCACACCTATTCATGATCATATCAAGTTTTGAACCCCCATTGTTTGACATTACCGATGCCAGCGATGCAAGTTTTACGGATATTTTAAGGTGTTTTTCCTATATCTTTTATTTGCTACCTCATTTTAGGCCTGAGAGATCCCAATTTTCGAGAATATAATCACCGCAAAAACATATTTTGAAAACGTGGTGCCGTCTAGAAAATTCTCAACCGATTATACCCGAACGCAGAGCTGACGCCATAGAGGGACATATTGTCAAAAATCAAAATACGTCGGACTTTTTTATGAAATTTTTGTATGTCATAGAGCTAAAAAAATAGGAGATTAAACGTCACTTTGAACTCTAGTGTATTTTCCTCATTCTTATCTAAATGATGTACATTCTTGCGTCTAATTAAGCCGTAATAATACAGGATATACTTATGAAACATGCTATACCTGTTTGTGATCATATTAAGTTAAGCGTTTGTGTCATTTCAATTTAACATGTCCGATGTCAGCGATGCCAATTTTACCGTTTTTTTTCTATGTAGCTAAAACTAAATGTCCTAGGCGCTTATCTAGGCTTAATTGCACGTAGAAATTGCGCGCAGTTGCCATATTGAATGGCACCCAAAGCACGGCAGGGTATTCTGGTTACTCATAGCAAACACAGACAATATTTCTGAATATGGTCCATTGGCTGAAACATTGCTTGTGCACAGGCCGTATGTACAGAATTTGATAGCCTTACTATGGTCATAACGCGTAGATTAACGCGCAGATCGACGTGCTATTTGTGCGCATTTCATTACAGGACTTCTAGTTTTAACTGTATTTACCCCATTCTTAATTAAATGCCACGCCACGAGTTACCCCTATTCTTTCAAAATTCTTATTCTTCTCAAACGATACTTGCAACGCATGCGGATGACTGCTGGTTTTAGTTATGTCTAAATCAAATCACCCCATAGTGTGGTTTTTCCAAAAAGGAAAATACATTTGTTATTGTACGGGAAAAAAATATTATTTGGCTTTTCCTAAAAGGAAACGATATTTGTTAAAGTACTGGAACAAAAGTTTTTTTTTTTATTTTTCTTTGTTTGTTTGTTTGTTTCTTTCTTTCTTTCATCTAACACTTTACAAGAGCTCAATTCTCGAGAACGCTCTTACAGATTTCGTTAAAGCGTCGCAAGGCCATAGACGGCTATACTTTGTCTTGACGATTAGGTTTTGACTTTGGACGTTAACTTTCTTCTGCCAAACCCTCCCAAAAACGCCCAAATATTCATTGACCAATATCTCCTTGTCCGAATGGGCTAATGACCTAACATTTTCACAGATTTGTCATAAATAGACTTTCCCATAAGCCACTGGTAACAAAAGTTTACCATTTTTTTAGTGCCAATAGTTTTCAGAACATCAAAAATACTAATTAGGCCTGCAAATCGGAAATGTTGGCCTACAATCTCGGCACTATGAATTAACAGAACACCAGTAATGATATGAATACTAAGTATGTATTCATTGCTGCCTCCAGTGACTGGGGTGATCCATCCAAGAAAAGCGATGTTCGTCATCATATTGCCATATCTTAATACCTTATTTCCTATTCTTATAACTTTTATTACTTTGGATGACCTAATCATGATTGCTAGAATTTCTTCACATATTAAGAAAATGTACGGTGGCAATGGGTCTCCCTGTCTGCAGCCTCCACATAATGGAAAACAAACTGTGGAATCTGAGAATTTACAGATGCAGGATGAGATATCATTATATTTGTCAGATATGAAGCACTGACCAAAAAAAAAAATGATCGTTATGTATAATTATTGGAAGGAAATCTTTTAGCCTCTCTGCTAAAATATCCGATACAAATTTATAAGATTTAATCAATAGCGATATTGGCCACCAATTTTTAATTAGATGACGGAGTTTGTTTGGTTTTCGTAACACAGTTATTACGCCTTGGCTTCATGTGATCGACAACTTTACTTGCGAAAGACCAAAATTTAAGGATCTGACTAGGAAACTTCCTATATCAAGCCAGAAGAATAATATGAAAATTATCAAACGTAGTGATGCACAGCCAATATTGTGAATTTCTGTGAATGTGGCAGGGCCCAAGCAATATTTTTTTCAGTAAACAGATGGTATGTATCGCAGAAAAAAGCAGCGGTTACATGTGATATATAACAAATTGCCAAAACTTGTTGTACAGCAACATGCAATAAACACAGAACCATACGTGTATTTTCATGTTCAAGATCGCGGAGGATCAAACTTGAGACAAGCTGTAGTAAAACACACCTTCATTTTTTAAACTGACAAAATATCATAATTCAATGCCAAATTGATTAATTAGCGCTGGACATCACTTTCAAAAACAAGGTTTTATTAATTTATTATGATTGGGATTTTACGTCAATTTCAATAACTAGGGCTATATCACGTTTTTAGTTCCCAAGATGAATGCCAAGCAGATCAACTGGATGGATAAGAGAAATCACCAATACCTGGTGAGGGACTTCCCAGCTTATCCACACAGACATCGCAATATCCTGATGGAAAACATTCCTTAGCCGTTGTTCTATCAGTATATTAAGAAGTCTGTATGAACAGACAGGCCATTGCTGCAGTGTATTAACAATCTGGCTACCTGAGATGGTCCTATTTTATCCAAGACACCATGCGGGGAACTGCCTGTGCATCAAAATCCTGGCTGCCAAGGGTGGGCCTATGCTAACCCGATCAAAGAACAAAGATGGGCTAAAGGGTACGTGAATATTCAACAGGGTTCAGCGGCTCCAGCATATCATATCTTCCTCGTGGTCCTGCTATGTACTGGGTGCTATAATATCGGCAGTTCTACCTGAAGGCAGGCCCATAAGATGGTCCCATAAACTATTACACAACAATGTAGTTTCTAGCAAGGACCTGACAGGCTCGCCCATATGAGGATGAGAGTATTCAAAATTAGAAAAATATGACAAAACTAAGTCCTCCGAATTTGCCACATTAGTAGCCTGAAACGCCTATATGAACAGCCAGTCAATCACTGTTGCGCATTAAGAACGTGGCTACAGGAGAAGGACCTATCATACTCTGACCCATCATAAATCTAATCCACGCGATAATAAGAAAGATTTATCTAAGGGGACATTAATGACAAAACTCTTTGTTTATGAGTAAAATAATTACTCATTTAGGTCTGATTAGGGGAGAAAATTTTGCTAATCATCATGTTCCAAAATCTACGAACTACAGAATGCATTAAAAGCCTAAAACCACTCAAACAAAATATTGTAAAATATGAGTGCGGGTATCCTAAAAACAAGAAGACACGACTTTCGCAGAAACGCACAGAACCCCCCCCCCCCCCCCCCCCCCCAAAATTACTCTTGCGCGGTGTTTTTAGAAACATCTTTTTAATGTCTAGTGTGTAATAAGCATAGGGAAAAAATAAATTTAAACTCGATAACGCCTTCATTTGAGCTGATCTGAAAGTGTGTGTGTTGGGGTTGGTGGCGGGGAAGAGGGGGGGGGGGGGTATGAACGCCCCTTCTCCCAGAACTTCTCCGTTTCTACTAGAACCTCCTCTAAATAACATTTTTACGCTTGTTTTAAAGACAATATCCCATTTCCAGATTGTTTTAGGTATCCCAGTACTACATATTTTCCCAAATGTGGTGAACGCAGCTCTGAGCTATCCGACAAAAGGCGCGGAGTTCCCAAGGGATCTATACTTGGGCCCATTTTATTCTTATTGTATATCAACGACATCAGATGGTCAACAAATCTGAATCTTCTGTTGTTCGCTGATGACACAACAGGGTATGCTTCAGATGTAGATGTTGCTAGCCTTACTGACTATATTAAAAAAAGAATACAAGAAAATCCTGGATTGGTACTGTGTGTTAATCGATTAGTCTTGAACGCTAATAAATACAAGTACATCTTCATTAACCCGACTCGCAGCAACAAACGCTCTGAACACGTACATATTTTCATAAACAATCAACAGAAAATTAAAATAGGACACAACCAAACAGAAAAATCAATTAAATTCCGCGGAATAAACGTTGAAAACAATCTACCCTGCCATGCCATGTATCACTACAATGCTCAAAAATAGGGCGAGCCAATTTTGCCCTAAAAAAAAGTAAAAAAAATATACTGCCACATTCAGCTTTGAAGACCCTCAACTATGCACTTATTCACAGCCATGTTCCATGTATGGCAAGTTCTAAAGATATTATCGAACTATTAATGATGCAAAAACGTTAAATGCAAATAATTAACAATGTAATAAAATGCCCATACAGACCCATAATTTGATAAAAAAAAAAGTATCCTCTAAGTGAACGATTTGTATAAAATTCAAACTTTTCTCTTTTGTGCATTATTCGGACAAGAATAAACATCCGGATCCCTTTAACAATTTTTTTTTTAGCCCAACGCAGAATGTGTCACAGACAAATACGAGACAGCCTGACTTATTTCAAATTAGCAGAATACGGACAAAATATTGAGATAAATTACCCAAATTTACATCCACCAGATTATGGAAGGAACTAGATCCAGAACTACAAAACATCCAGAATACAAATGTATTTAAAAGTGAAAAGTCGCTGACGACGAACTGAATCAAAAAAGAAAGTATAATAAACTCTGAGGGGTATTTTTTTAGTAATTATCGACGTTAATCCCAAACAAATTATTGTAAACTCATATTTTGAGTCTAGCTGTATGAATTTGCGTAATTTCATGTTCCTACTGTTGTTGCCAGAGTCACGTCAGGACGTTGCAATTCAGACATGGGGTGAAATAAAAAGGTCACGCTTGCAGTCAATAGAGTTTACATCCACCGTTTGCTTCTTGGGCGGCTAGACACCGACGAAGCAAGAACCTCCTGATAAGTCTCTGGATGTCACCCTGTGGTATTGCGTTCCACTCCTGCCTTAGATCATTACGAAAATCGCCTAACGTCTGAAGATCTTGAAGTTATACCCGACGGTCCAATTGATCCCAAAGATGCTCGATTGGCGACAAATCTGGCGAAAGTGGGGACCAGAGAAGATGTCTGATGTCCTGCTCCTCAGCAAAGTCACGTCAGATACGCGCCACCTGACATCGGCCATTGTACTGCTTGAATAACAGTAATCCGACGTTAGCGTTGAACAACGGGGCAACAACAGCGTTAAGAATGTCGTCCCTATGCCACTGTGCATTCAGATAACCATCGATGAAGATCAACTTCGATCGATGGTGCAAGAAAGTTCTAAGCATTACATTACCCTGACGAAACGGCCGCGTTCGGGCACGCAAGCATCAGAAAACCGTTCTCCTCGTCGGCGATACACCCCTACCCTACCATCAGCGCGACGTAGACAAAATCGGGATTCATCACTAAAAAGAACTGTGCCCCAACGCTGCTGAGTTGAATGCGCTGACGTACCCATTCCATTCTGATGGTGCGATTGGGTAAGGACTGGTCAATGGAATGGACACCTACTTCGGATACCGTATTCAGCGAATCTGTTGCGTACAGTTTGTGCATTGATTCTATTGTTAGTTCTTGCTGCTGTCCTCGTCGCTGGAAGGAAGCGATCCCGCAAGTGAGACGTCCTCATGTATCGGTCTTTTGCAGGGGTCGTATTTCTTGATAGATATGAACGCGGTCGATCGGCAGTAGATGCAATGTTTATATACCATC
The DNA here is from genome assembly GCA_031216915.1 of Pictodentalium vernedei. Classification (NCBI taxonomy): domain Eukaryota; kingdom Metazoa; phylum Mollusca; class Scaphopoda; order Dentaliida; family Dentaliidae; genus Pictodentalium; species Pictodentalium vernedei. The sequence goes on along the minus strand of CM062297.1, from coordinate 876,127,795 downwards.
CAATGAGACGGCAAATAGTGGCCACGGCGACTCCGAACTCAGCCACGAGTTAATCTGAAGGTATCCCAGCTTCATGCATACCAATGGCACGCAACCTCTGATTAAAATGTACGAAGACAAAAACTAGCTAGTTTTCCCAATACCCAGGCTCTCTAGCACAACATAACACAAAGAAAATCGTCGGTCATCCTTTCAATTTGACATTCTCGGGTAGCACGTTCTATTTTGAAATCCGTAGCAAAATTGTATACGGTTGGGTGGACAACAACAACATGTCATTATACTCTTTCGCACGACTTCTTGTCCACAAACATGCAACATTAGAACTGTTATGTTTCATCCTTTATGCTATTTTTCACATTTGTTTCTGTACTACTCAAAGTTTGCTAAGCACCAAGTCCATCCAAATACTTGTTTTAGTTGAAATATTGTTATGAAAAGTGTATATACTTTTTATTTAATTGCATCTTTAATTATTTAAGAACAGAAATGAAAATTGTATTTGTGTTTAACATTATTTGTTAGCTTTTGAATACGATAACAATGGAAAATGGATATTTTTGGTAAAAGATGAAAAATTTTTCAATATGCCAAAAAATTGACGGAGCGAACTGGTATGGCTTCAGTATCGAAAATGAGACCCATTACTGTTAATTACAGCTTGACAACGACTTCTCATTCTCCCAAGCAGGTTCCTAGTGGTCCTTTGTGGGAGGTTGTTCCATTCTTGGACCAGGATGGCACCAAGCTCCTGAACACTTCTTGGCTGGACTGGACGGGCTGAAATTGCAAGCTGCGACTCATTCCAGACATGTTCGATTGGATTGAGGTCAGGAGATCTTGCTGACCAGTCCATACGCTCAATGCCCACCCCCCCCCCCCCCCCCCCTGTCGGCTCTCCCCGACATCATGAGCAATATGATGACGGCATTATCGTCAATCAGAATGAATCGATCACCCACTGCACCTGCATAAAACCTGACGTGGACATCCAGGATCTCATCAATATACCATTGTGCAGTCAATGTACCACGTTCAAGGACACAGCGTTATATACGTCCATTACAGCTGATCCGCCCTAGACCATGATTGATCCTCTACCATAGCGGTCATGCTCAGCAATGTTGGCTGCATGGAATCGGTCTCCTCGTCTGATCCATACCCTAGAACGGCTATCTGTGTGGTTTAGGCAATACCTTGACTCATTTGTAAAAAAAGAATTCGCTGGTCCACCCAACGTGGTCCATGGCCCATTCATATCGTGCCTGGCGGTGGTTCTGGGACAGTGGAATTCAAATACATGGTCTTCTCGATCGGAGACCACCTTCGTACAACCTTTCCCGGACAGTCTGCGTCGAAACATTTACCCCGGATGCATTCTGAAGGTCACTGCGAAGCTGGGTTGCTGTGGCAAAGCGGTTCCCATAGGCCTGAATGATCAAAACCCGGTCTCCAGCTGCAGATGTTGCCCTGTCTCTGCCACCACCATGCCGTCGCCCCTTGCTCCAACATCCCTACAGCCCGCCACATTTCTGCTTCAGACAAATGTCTTCTTACATTTGCATTTGCCATATTCAATAATTAACTCCCATGGGTTTGTGTTGAAATGAAGACTGAATACCCTACAACTGTCATGTACATGCAGACAGTACACGAAAACATGATGAAAATCATGGGGCACATGCTTTCCACCATGACTGCCACGAAAAGTCTGCCTGTCAAGAGTGCTAATGTAAACACTGGGGACCATCGCAATACATTCCTCAATCATATCCATTAAATATATCGTAAATATGTCACAAGCAAATTTCACAATGATGTGCCAAATATTTGGTGCTTAGCAGACTTTGAGTAGCATATTATACTTTTTTGTTTGACTCAGTATATTATCCCGATATTCTGTGAATGTTCAATGAAACCACTGTCATGATTGTCAAATTTGAGCTACGACAACCCAAGTTTAGCAATAAGGCACCACTCACGTACAAAATGCCAGTGTATCTATTAACTTCACACATACATTCAAGCATGGATACCTCGACCCGTCATGACCGTTAAAAGACTGCCAGTTATGAACAAGTTATAAGTATGTGTAAGAAGGCCTACAGTTAAAAGTAGAAGTCCTGTCATGAAATGCGCACAAATTGCACGTCTATCTGTGCGTCAATCTACGCGTTATAGCCATAGTAAGGCTATGAATGTCTGCACATATGGCCTGTGCACAACCAATGTTTCAGCAAATGGATCGCCGGATAATCCGGAGGTACATTGGCAGAAACATTGCCTGCGTTTGCTATGAGTAACCAAGAGAACCTGTAGTAATTTGGATGACATTCGATATGGCAATTACGCGCAATTCCCAGTCGAAGCTACTTGAAACCAATAATAATAAGATGAAATCTCTCTCTCTCTCTCTCTCTCTCTCTCTCTCTCTCTCTCTCTCCAACCTCTCACCCTCTCGCGCTCCCTCTCTTCATGTGTGAGAATATATGGGTATGGTTGCCGTTGGTTTATATTTTGGTGGTTAAGACCCCGTCCCCCCAAAAAGTGATTTTTTGAAATGCGCGTTTATTTGTCTTCGTGGATGTATTCGCCAAACCCTTATCACGCGAATCATAAGACCTCTCATTGGAATGAGCTAACCGTACTCGTTCCAATAGGAAACGGAGGGTGGGGGGCACATAATCTGGTTTATTACACCAGTTTAAAAAAATCATGCTTTAGAAGCCCAGTATGTGAATTACGGAGTGTAGATCTCTCTCTCTCTCTCTCTCTCCGTCTCTATCTCTTTCGCCCCCCCCCCTCACCCCCACTCTTCATGTGTGAGAATATATGTGTATGATTGCCAAGTGGCGTCGATGGGTTATATTTTGGTGGTCAAGGCCCCGTCACCCCGAAAAAGTGACTTTTTGCAATGCGTGTTTATTTGTCTTTGTAGATATATTCACCAAACCCGTATCATACGAATCATAAGACCTCTCATTGGAATGAACTAACCGTACTCGTTCCAATAGGAAGTGGAGGGTGGGGGCACATAATCTGGTTCATTACACCAGTTTCAAAAAAGCATGCTTTAGAAGCCGGGTATGTGAAATACGGAGTGTAGATCTCCCTCTCTCTCCCTCCCTCTCTCTCCCCTCTTTCCGCTTCTCTATCCCCCCCTCACCCCCACTCTTCATGTGTGAGAATATATGTGTATGATTGCCAAGTAGCGTCGATGTGTTATATTTTGGTTGTCAAGGCCCAGTCACCCTAAAAAAGGGTTTTTTTTGCAATGCGTGTTTATTTGTCTTTGTAGATATATTCACCAAACCCTTATCACACGAATCATAAGACCTCTCATTGGAATGAACTAACCAAACTCGATCCAATAGGAAGGGCGGGGGAGGGGGGGGGGGAGCACATGATCTGCTTTGTTATACCAGTTTAAAAAAATCATGTTTTTAGAAGCCCAGTGTGTGAATTACGGGGTGTAAATCCCCCCTCTCTCTCTCTCTCTCTCTCTCTCTCTGCCCCTCTCTCTCTCTCTATCTCATCCCCCTTCGTCTGTCGCCCCCTTACTCCCTCTCACTTGCTCTCTCCTTTCTACTTGTGCATGTAAGTATATATAGGCATGCATGCCCAGGGGAGTCGTTGATTTATATTTTGGAGGTCGAGACCCTCTCCCTCCGCCCCTACAATATGTGATTTTTGAAATGCGTGTCCATTTGTCTTTATACATATCTTCAATAAACTCTCATCACAAGAATTATAAGACCTCTCATTGTAATGCGCTAACAAAACTAATTTGGTTAATTCATTCAATATGAAGAGGTTGGGGGTGGGGGGGGGGGGGAAGCACATGATATGATTTTTGACCCAGATTCAAAAAATCTATTTTGATGCTCAGTTTGTGAATTGAGAAGTGTGGATCTCTATATAAGTACGTGGGAGTATGTATGCCCAGAGGCATTAATAGGTTATAGGTTGGTAATTTGAAGACCGGACTAAAAGCACATTTGAGCTTATTTACCATGCTTCTCTATTCGTCTTTCTAAATAACTTCACAAAACCCTTATCATTTGACCTCTCATTGGAATGAGCCAGACGAACTTGTCTGCTGTCGGGAGAGTTTGTCAGTGTGTCTAACCTAACGGCTGACAAATTCCAACTTGCCCCCACCCCCACGCTTTTCCTTCCCCCCCCCCCCAAAAAAAAAGAAAAAAAAGAAAATCAAACTTCAAAATATCTGACAATGGTTTTCTAACCGAATATCACTTCCGCAAAAGGCACACAACAATACATATCATGTCAGGTGTTGTAGAATCTCTAATATCGCTCCAAGGTAGGGCGTACATATATAAATTTCTTCTTAGGAGAATCCCCCAGACACCCACAAGGGGAGGGGGACACCCCCCTCCTCTAGCCTCATCCAGCCCACTGCCTTCGGGAGATACCTTCGGCATCTCGTCCTTGGACTCCCCCCCCCCCCTCCCATATCTTACTCGGACCCCCTAAATTGAAACCCTGGCGCCGCCACTGAACACAAACAAAACACCCCGCCAAAGCCCGGTTCGCAAGGCTACAATGATGTAACAGTTGATATCTAATATAAGCATTGGACTTGTGATTCAAGGGTTGTGGGTTTGATCCTGACTTGCGCCACTTGTGTTGTGTCCTTGAGCAAGACACTTAGCACGGGAACGCAGTGTGCCTTCAATCAATGCGACTTGGATTCAAGCCAGCGAGCGTCCGGTTAGCACGTTGAAAAGTCTGACCGTTGCTTCCCGATGTACTCTCTGGGTACTCCGGCTTCCTCCACACGCCTTGTTAACACCGACAAACAAAATACCACCAACATAGCCTCAAAGCTTTTCTTACAGCCCGTCAAATAACCTGCCTTACTTAGCTTATAAAGCGGTTCATGTGTGAAAAACATTCTTCAAGATGTTGCCCGAGAACCTATTCTCTTGTCCGGTGCGTAGGTGTGTGTGTGTGTGGGGGGGGGGGGGGGGGGGGGGGGGGTTGCTGAGAACGTGAGGGTTTGTCAAAAATATAGTTATCTGTTAATTCCACCAGGCTTTTCCACGAAGACATTTTCCATTATCTAATGCATAAGCTGTTCCAGATTCTGATTCAGTCCCTGAATATCCACGTCGGAAGCTAAGACCGCCGGCATGAGGGGGCGAAGATGTAAATATCCCCGATGTGCACGAAAATTACCGTTAGTGAAATAGCAATGTTCCAACTAAAGGTCGTCCGGGTTATATACTAGCTGGAGTTTAGTTCGCTGAAAGAATTCTTGTACTGCTGGTGTTTCATTGTGAAATTTTATTTCAATTCAACTTACAATTGTTTTTCTTTCTATAGTAATCTACCTGTCATCTGCTATAAAGCATTTTGCATTCTTTCCAACGGGTAGCAAATTATTCTGAAAAGGTATATAGTTTTGTGTGACGCTTCCCTCCCACCACCCTGCGCGTATTACTGCTATTTCAGTTGGACCTTTTTGAAAAAGTATTTTCCAGCAAGATATGCTTACTTGCATGCGAAATTGTAGAAGACGAATTTGCGGAACACATGGTGAATTTAAAATTATAAAATCGAGACCTGCTAGTGTCCAAATGTTCAAAATATGTTTGCTTTAATGAGAAATTGTAGCACATGTATTTCGTGAAAACATGGAGAAGATAAAATCATAAAATCGAGACTGCTTAGTGTCCGGAAACCTATACTCTTTTTCTCTGTGTGTGGCGGGAGGAGGGGGGGGGGGGTGTCTTACTGGGGGGATTTAGTCTGGCATTATACGCAATGAAGCCGAGACTGGGGCATAATGTAATAAAATGCTCAAGATACGAAACAAGCAGAATAAAATTTCTTGAGTATCTGATGGTGGGATGCAACAAGACAATGGTAGACAGACGGGCAAATGGAAATATGAAGGATACAGCATGCATAATCGTCAGAAATATAGGGAATGGATGTCAAGGGTATTATAAATAATTTGTTCCGTATTGTTGGAATAAGGATCTCTCTTATAATCATCAGGGAGATAGAGAATGGTTGAGTTCTGGGTATTATAAATAATTTGATCCCTATTGTAGGGAAAAACATCTTTCTGATATTGGCTATAGGTGGGACCTTGAAGGGTGTGGTGGGAGATAATTCAGACGCTATACAGAATGAAGGACCGCCTAGGATAGTTCTAAATAAAATGGTCAAGATAAGAAAGAAGCGGAAAAATGTGTCCACAATCTGATGGTGTGATAGGAGAAGAGATTGGTAGACGTATGGATAAATGGAAATACTGAGGACAAAGTATGTATAGTCGTCAGAGAGATAGAGAATGGAGGGATCCGGGATTTTATCAATAATTTGTTCCGTATCGTTGGGAAAAGAAGAAGGGGGACGGGCGGTGGGAGGGGACAAAGTAAATATCTAAACCGAACTTTCTTACCTTCCAGAGAACCGCGGAAAATCAGGGAATGGACAAAGGAATGTTATTATACAAATTCGCTGTTAATCACCGACATGGGTAAATGGGATTATTTTCGCACTGGCATTTCTTTGTCCTCATATTTCATAGGATTGGACAAAATAAACTACACAATTAACACATAGGCTTAGTAACATGCGTGAATATGGCTTAACGGGAAGGGAGAGTATATCGAGGGGCGATAGAGTTCTTAGAAAATATAAATCTCTACTACATGCAGACAAACAAAGGTATAACAAACTACGACCATGTGCAAATGTAACACTACTACGCCTAGGGGGGGTTCGATCGTCCACTACTAAGCGGGTCCTCAGGTGGCGGATAGAGGACAGCCTGCTCAATTGGGCAGGTTTGCTAATTTATAATTGGCAGGTTTGCTCAATTGATCTGGTTTCGCTGCGGAATATACGAATACGCAGCCCCAGACCAAAATGGTTAACCCTGCTAATACCATCTTGCAGGCATCTTGTTCTCCCGTGAGGTGCGGTCCGAAGGCCTCGGAGGAAGGAATCCTGACAGTTGAGAACAGACTGGGTCCCGGTTAGGACAGATCTCCAGGATGGAGATCAGGTCGTAAACACTGATTTGGCCCTGGTCTCCATCATGGAGGTTACCTGTTCAATATACTGTTTTGGCCCCAACTTCGGGAGTAGAAGGATAGTCGGATGGTCCGTTCTGGCCAATCGGGAGCCCCCACCCCAAAAAGTACTGGGTGTCACGTCGGGGGGCATTTGGTGGTCATTCAATCAGTCATGTGTTTTAATCATGTATCATATTTGGCACTGTGTGCTGTTTTCAACCACTTTTTTAACAAATACTCAATTTTGCTGGACTGTTTGTTTCAGTTTCACGTGGCAATCTTAATTACTGTGTTTTATAGAGTGATTGGTTTGATGATCACCATCTGAAGACCTGGCACTTCCATACACGGGCCAATCAGCCAGTGGCATACTTCGGTATCAAAACTGGCTGAGTATACTGCCCCATACCAGGTATGTGGGAATACCGGCAACCCGGTGAGTTCACTGCATGGCAGTAACCCTACCCCTTGTTGGACTCCGTGGTGGGTGGGAGCCGGGCAGTGAACGTTTAAAATATTGGCTACCTCATAACCAAAAATCAAACGACCGTTTTTAGACACTGGACTACGAGATTCTGACTCTGATGAAGAACTTATTAAATCACTGATTCCACCTAAAGACAACCTTCCAAAATTCATTCTGCTGCATTCAACTGATGAAAATAAAAAACTAAGTAATCTAAACCCATTTGCTCTTGATAAGGCCATCAAAGGTATAGCAGGAACTGTAAAGAATATAAAGAAACTGCGCTCTGGAGATTTATTAATCCAGTGTTCCAGACTCGTTCAAACATTTAATCTTTTACATACTACAAAATTAATTGACATTAGTATTAAAGCAAGTTATCATAAAACTTTAAACAGTAGCAAGGGTGTTATAAGAACTCCTGAACTAGCTGACATGGAAGAGAATGAAAGTACATGTGAATTAAAACCTCAATGAATCACCTCTGTAAAACGAATTGAAATCAACAAACAAGGAAACAAAATTAAAACTAACACTTATATCTGCACCTTTGATGGTACAAGACCTCCAAAGTCAATTAAGATTGGTTACTTGAACGTCAGAGTGGATTTGTACATCCCAAATCCACTGCGATGTTTCACGTGCTAGAAGTTTGGACATGGCCAGGATTCTTGTCGCGGCAAGAAAATCTGCTTTAAATGTGGTCTCAACCATGAAGATCCTTGTACTACTACAGATTATAAATGTGTCAACTGTCAGGGCAATCACATGTCATCATCTAAGGATTGCCCTGTATGGAAAAAAAGAAAAACTAATACAAAAAGTAAAATGTGAAAAGCAGATTAGTTTTAAGGAGGCCCGGGAATTCATTATATCAATGCCGGGGATGAATTTACCACCATCATCTTATGCGAACGCTATTAAACATTCTACTATTACAACAACAAAATCAGTGCAATGTCAAACAGATCTCACATGGCTTAATAATACATAACCCAAATCTATAAAACCATTTAGCATTATACAAACAACAACAATGAATAGCTCATCTACTCAAACTAAAACAACAGAAAATAAAAACAAGGGCAAAAAGGTTAGTGAAACATCAAGTGACCATCCACAATCTAGTCAACGTCAGAGTCAGAATCAAAGTCAGAAAAGCAGAAAAGAAAAAAAAGAAAACTCTTTCAGATCGAATTCCCAAATTTTCTAGAGATATTGTCACTAGAAATAGATTTAAGGCCTTTGAGGAAATGCCTGTGGGCGAATGTCTCACGGAAACATTTTCAAAAAATCCCCTTCTATCATCGCAGAGAAGGTCCCCACGCAAAACTTCACCAAAAAGAACAACGGGGACAATTTCACCCATACGACCACCTTCAAATTCTCCAAACAAACATGCATAGTACACTCAAACATAACATAATACAGTGGAATTGTCGAGGTTTTAGAGCCAATTTTAATGAACTGGGTCTTCTAAGCCAAAAATACTAACCTGCAACTTTTTGCCTGCAGGAAACTCTTTTAAAGAAACCCGAAACTCTCGATCATTCAGCTTTCAAGCATTATACATCGTATAATGCCTGGGCAGATGAAACTGATGTTCATTTTCGTGGAACATCCGTCGTGGTTAGAAACGACATTATTCACAGAACTGTATCTTTGCAATCAAATTTACCTAACTATAGACAAGACAATCACATTATGTTCTATTTACGTTTCACCAAGTAAAACCCTACAACTGAATGGTCTTGAGTTACTAGTCCAACAACTTCAAACTCCATATATTGTGTTGGGTAATTTTAACGCGCATGGCCGTATTTGGGGTAATTCCTGCAGTCAGAAAGATGCAAAAAGGTAAAACTGTAGAAGAGTTCATTACAAAATATGATCTGTGTTTGTTTAGTGATGGTTCAGAAACTTATCTGCACCCCGCATCGGGTTCGTATACATCAACTGATCTTACAATTGCATGCCCTTCTGTCTTCCTTGATTATCCTTGGAAGGTAGCAGATGATGTGCGGGAGTGACCACTTTCCGGTTGTGCTGGAGAGTGTTGTTCCGGCGGACGATGAGAGGGTGCCCCAGTGGAACTTTAAAAAGGCTGACTGGGAAACTTTGTTCATCGCTTTGTTCTGAACGCCTCACACGGGAGAAATTTCACGATAGTGCTGATAAAATAGAACATTTTACAAACGAGCTGCTTGACATTGCAAACACAGTCATCCCTAAAACCTCGGGAAATCCAAAACCTTTCACCAAACCATAGTTTGATAATGAATGTAAAAAGGCTATAAAGGATCGTAAGAAAGCTGAAAGGGAATTTAACAAGTCACCAACCACATATAATTTAGACAAACTTCGAATAAATCGTGCAAAAACAAGACGACTTTTAAAACAAAAAAAGAAAAGTTCTTTGGAATCTTACGTTTCTAAGATTAACCAAAACACTCCCATCACTAAAATTTGGAAAATGATTAAAAAGATTAAAGGAAAAGAACCAAAATCAACTGTACAACACCTGAAGGAAAACAACACCCTAATTACATCTAAAACAGAAATTTCAAACACTTTGGCCTCCACATTTTCGAAACACTCGTCGTCTGAAAATTGTAATCCTGAATTTCTAAAAATTAAAAAACAAGAAAAACAAAAGATTAAATTTGACTCCAACAATTTGAAGGCTTACAATGAACCTTTCTCTATGGAAGAGTTACGTAACTCTTTGCATAGAGCAAAGGATACTGCCACTGGTCCCGATGACATACATTAGAAACTTTTAAAGCACCTGCCACAAACATCACTAGGACTTTTATTATCTATTTTAATGGCATTTGGGTGACTGGCAAGTTTCCACCATCCCGGCGTAAAGCAACTATAATTCCTATTCCTAAGCCTAACCCTGATAAAGATCACAGCAACCCAAGCAATTACAGGCCTATTGCCTTAACCAGTTGTCTGTGCAAAACCATGGAGAGGATGATCATTGACCGTCTTGTCTGGTTTCTGGAATCGAACAATCTGCTTTCCGATGTCCAGTGTGGTTTCAGAAACCAGAGAAGTACTGTGGATCATTTGGTCAGACTTGAAACGTTTATTCGAAATGCGTAGGCCTCTTTTTATTGAACACTTTTTCAAGGACCGCCAGTTTCAGGTTCGTGTTGAGTCAACGTTATATAATCCTCACGAGCAGGAATTGGGGGTTCCTCAGGGTAGTATTTTATCCGTTACCCTGTTTTCGGTTAAAATTAATAGTATCATCGATGCAATTGAGAATACGGTATATTCTTCCTTGTATGTCGATGGTTTTTAATCTGTTATAGCAGTAAAAATATGAATGCTATCGAGCGCAAACTTCAGCTGTGTTTGAAAAGGATTAAAAAAATGGGCCGCTGAAAATGGTTTTAAACTTTCAAAGTGAAAAACGAATTGTGTTCATTTTTGTAAACTTCGGAGACATCACCTCGATCCGGAGTTAAAAATTGATGGTAGTCCTATTAAAGTTGTTAAAAGTGAAATTCTTAGGTTTGTTGTTTGACAACAAACTGAATTTTACTAACCACATAAAACAACTAAAAGTTAAATGCAAGAAAGCTCTGAACCTGCTGAAATTTGTTGGTAGCGCCGATTGGGGTGCTAACCAAAAAACTTTGCTCCATCTGTATAGATCACTTGTTCGGTCAAAATTAGATTACGGTTGTGTAGTTTACGGTTCTGCAAGGAAATCATATCTCAAACCACTTGATGCAATTCATAATAGTAGTATTAGAATTAGTCCAGGGGCTTTTCGAACATCCCCTATAGACTCGATGCTTGTTGAAGCAGAGGAACCTTCTCTTGAGAAGCGCAGAATTAAATTGTCTCTCCAATATGTGTCCAATTGGCCAATCCTTCAAATCCTGCCTATAATTGTGTTACAGACCCTCAAAAATTTGATGTCTTTAACCGCCACCAGAAACAAATTCCTCCATTGGGTATTAGAATTAAACCCCACGTGGAGTCTACCAAAACTGAACCACATACAATAAAAGAAGATCGTAAAACACATATTCCTCCTTGGCATCTTAAAAAAACTACATTTATTTTGGACCTTGCTTCTTCCAAAAAATCCGATATCAATTCCTTGCAGTTCAAACAAAAATATGCCGAAATAAAGTCCAGGTATAGTACATATACAAGGATCTATACGGATGGATCTAAGGATGGTGACAAAGTATCATCAGCTGCTGTTACTAGTGATCATGCCACCTCAATCAGAATACCGAATCAGAGTTCTATTTTCACAGCTGAAGTTAAAGCTTTACAACTCGCTCTTGAACATATCGAGAAGGTAGAGGAAAAGAAGACGATTGCTTTTTCCGACTCTTTTTCCTCTTTACGTGCTTTACTCAACCCCCAAGTTGAAGAACCCTCTAGTTTTGGAACTTCGTGAGAAGTTAACAACTCTCATGTCTGACCAATATGATATCGCGTTTTGGTAGGTACCCGGACATGTAGGTATCGCTGGTAACATCAGGGCAGACAGCGCAGCAAAACAGGCTTTAACAAAGCCGCTCACTGATTTTAACATCCCTTTCAATGAGTTCAAACCACATATTAGTAGCTACATCAAATCTATGTGGCAGGCGGAATGGGATGGGGCAACTAATAACAAGCTTCATCGCTTCCGGCCAACTATTTCTGATCACTACCCATCTAGTAACCTTTGTAGAAAAGATCATGTTTTTCTGACACGATGTCACATTGGTCGTACAAGACTAACACATTCCTTTCTGTTAGAGGGTAATATGCGACCAGAGTGTGTTCCTTGTCAGCAGGTGTTGTTAGTGAAACACATTCTTTTGCATTGTACAGATTTTAATCATGTTAGAGGGCAATACTTTACAGTCGGATCTCTAAGAGATTTATTTTATTTGACACGCCCGCATAAAATAATCTCATTTTTGAAAATAATCAACCTTTTTAATCAATTTTAAAATTGTTTTTATTCTTTTAAAATCCATATCTATATCACAGGTTGATTTACACAACATTCTTATACAACATTCGCATTATAAATTATTTCGTGGCGGATAATGGTCTTTTTATAACTATACTTTTATCGCCACGATATGGCCTTGGCTGCTGATGTGGCGTTAAGCAACAATAAAAAAAAAAACAAAAACAAAAAAAAAACACTACTACGGGTGGCCAATTGTTGGTGATAATGCAAATGTAATGTTAGTTGCTTGCATTGTGTCTCATCTATGAACTATCTGATACAACTACTTATATAGACAACTGCCAACTGCCTTTCCAACTCCGTCTTACGCTAATCATTTTTTAACTTTTCTCCTCGTCCACTCTACTGTTAAAAATAGTGTTTTTCACTTATTGATGTAAAAACAAGACGTTTGAGACGGTTGTGTAGTACCTCTGCACAATTGCATGAAAAATAATGATTTGAACATCACGAGGGAAACAAATGTCAATATTGACAATAAAGAACAATAGAATTGTATTTTGTTTTATTCCTTGATTGGCGTGCTTCCACACGAGCACATGAAATGTGACAAAGATTATTTGTCGATCAAATGTGTTGGGAATGGGAATACCTTCGTGCTTGTCGCAAAGAAGTCGACCAGGAATCCCAAATTACGGGTTCCCAAATTACGAATCCCGAATTACGGAATCCCAAGTTACGATCTGACAGTGGTTATAGAATATTTTTTTTCTTCGTATGTGCCCTTGGACCGCATGTTTTTGTGACACATTATGCATACGTACAAAAAACATATCAGCACATCTTACTGGTGCCCATGTGCGGTATGTGTCCTACAGACTTTGTGTACAACTACACGCATACATTTCATTCTAACACGAGTCCCATACCACCTATACTGATAGATAACGTAACATAGCATCCTACAGAGTCGTTTACTATAGGGCAATGGGGAGGCTAAAATGGCGCGCTGGCCTACAAATCGATCAAAAGGAGTACAAACCGTCTTATACTATACTGCCAAGGTACTTCCGTACTCCCCAATTCCACCAGTCTATACTTAGAACATATAACATAACATCTCATAGGGGCGTTTAGCACATGACCTTGGGTTGGTCAGAATTCCTCTACGGGCTAAAATAGACCAACGGGGCACACGGTCGCATGTTACACTGCAATTAAGGCATATGAACCATCGAACATACTCCGGTGTGTTAAAGGCACTTCGTCCCTTTGGATTAGGGTGGACGAACAACTGAAGAGATGAGAAGACCTACCCCCATAAACTATATACAGCATAATTACGAACAAGTATTTTTGCAGTTGTCGCCGTATGGTAATACTACATTGAGACACTGGTACGATGGTATGATCACACGTTTATGGTTGTACGATAAAATAGCTGTACTATATTCTTAAAGCCATATCCATACACACATAACTATTGCTACCATATGATACCAGACTATATATACAATACGTATACCAGTTATGGGCCCGATTCAGCTAAGGGAAGCACAGATTGTAGCGCGTCACTTTTGGCTCCAGCGAAAAGCTCCATTCAAAAGACTCCGGCCCCATGGAAATTTAACAATGTTTGCTCCGGCAAATAATGGTCAATGAGGCTCACGTTGACTTGACCAAATATTAGTTATCAGTGTGGTTGTATGATTAATCAAAAGTCGTTGGTTAATTAAAAAACAACTTTGTCCGTGATAGATTAGGCTCTGATCTATTGTTTATTCATTCCAACTTTCTACCCAATGAATAAAAAGGTCTCAATCGACTACTTATAAAACAAAGGGGATTTACTGTGATATCCTCACAACAAAATTCGACACGGATGCAAGTTGAATAAAATACAAATATATGAACAGGGGAGGGTGTCTACGGGATGTATACCCCTGCAGGAACGATGTGGGTCTTTGCGACCCCGTTGGTGGTATTTCGATGGTTGGATGGACAGTTGGGTGGAGGAAGCCGGAGTACTCGGTGAGAACCACCGAGTAGCGGTGAGTAGCTAGTATTTTACTCCTCCTAGACACGGGACCACCCCATAGCTACTTAGCTCCTACCTCAAAGGTTGTTGAACCTCGTGGCTCCTAGCTCCTACAAAACCATTTTGTGCGACAAAAGTTGTTTTTAGGTTCTTAAATTATGGTTTCTACAGTTCCCCGTACTAATGGGATGTGGCACTGCTACAACAATCTGTCCTATGACTAGATCTACTACTGCCGTCTTCACCCAGTATTACAGTCTTCTCCCACTGCTACTGGCTTCTACCAGCACACCTTTCACTCTGAACTACAGCGTTCTACGAATACTGCAATTGCCTTCTAATACTATCCCGCTGCTATCACAATATATTCCTTCTACTATCTCTTAACAGTACTAAGATTGTCTCGCACCAGTAAGCCACCATTGTGGTTTGTACGGCGACAAGCTTCTGACACTACTCTCCTACCGCTGCACTACTGGCTCTACCGCTGGTTGTTCCATGACTACCGTTATCAGACCTGTTTCTTGCCTCCACTACTACTCTAATATTGTCTTCGTCCATGATTGCTTTTTCTACCACTATTAGTGTTTACAACTAGGTCCCCTATTATTGGTTTCTTCTGCCGCGCAATTATAGGGACATGGGTCTGGTGGTCCACGTAATGTAATTGTGCGAAAGTACACACTTTGTGAATTCAGAGTATTAGCGCGTGTAGCTACTGGGCGAGGTGGAGAGGCGGGAGATTTCGACAGAGCGGTTTGGCATAGGAGTATTATGGTCACGGTTAGTCTGTGGCACTCCTATTTGCCACAGTGTGCTTGTGGGACGTTGGCAGTAGTTAAATGCCGTAGTGGTAGATGTCTGAACTGCTGTGCGAAGACTGCACTGGTAGAAGCCAGTTGTAGTGATAGAAGACTTAATACTGGACGAAGACAGTAGGATTAGAAACAAATCATAGGACAGATAGTGGTGGACAAGCTACAAGCGATTAGTAGGGAGTGGGTAGTAAATACTAGGATGCTGTGCACAAGATATAGAAGCCCAAATGTTAGTAACCACCAACTTGGACCCAAACAGACAATAATCTAGGAGCTAGGAGTAGGAGTCAAGCAGCCATGTGATGGTCTAGGAGCAATACATCCGTATGTGCCCATATGGTGCAACTAATGTTCACCCATTTAGCACTGCCACACAAGCACGTATCGTCACTTCTGGCATGTGTCTATGTGCTGCATACGTCGTGTGTAAAATTGTACATAACCACTTCTCAGAAAGACAATAGCACTGGAAGCCAAGCAAAAGACTTGGTCGGGAAGCCAGTCGTCTGAATGGTAGAAAGTAGTTTTAATCGAAGTCAACAGCAGGGCATATTGTGACATTGAACCTGTGAGACATGGGCAGTAAGATCCGCAGTGGCTGTAGACAGTAGTGCAGAGATATGAGACCGTGGTTGTAGTAGGTGGTAGTGACTGTAGCAAGATGTTTTTTTTTTGGTTGATCGATTTGATTGGTGGATACTATCACATTGCGGCAGAGAGTGCGGACCATGGTTACATATAGAGACAACATAACACGTCAAGTGGTTGGTAGACTGGTAGTCATAACAGCGTCTTGAACAGGCAGGACGGGTTTGTTGATAGCATAGGAGATGTAGGCGGTTGTGTGTAGGCTGAAATAGGGAATTTATTTGACACATGTTACCTAAATTTGAGCGAGAAAACCCTACTTTGGAGATTTAGTTTGGTCTGTTTCACTAATTTCTGTTATTGTTGGGACATTTCTGATAATTCCACTACAATCGAACACCTTCAGTGCACACCCCGAACTATTGCAAAATTTCCAGCGCCATAGTAACACGTACATGTAACACAACATAAAACAATTTGTGTGCCTCATCATCGAAAATTAACGATGGAAATGTGTTGCATCATTAAAACGCATGCTGCATAAGTGAAGTAACACCACCATCACCACGGTATCTGCTCACAACATGGCTGGTTATGTGCGATACCACGAAAATACATACGACTCCTAGTATGCACCGTAACTAATAATGGCGTCATTTCAATGGCCAACACCCGGGTCATTAAGAATACGGACGGAACGACAGTGATATACTACGTAGTTACATAAAATCGAACATGCCATGGCCCACAGGACACAATCCCGTTTTCAACAGCGGTAGTAGAAAACGTAGATTCGCTAATTCCCATAACTTTTAGACTGTAAATATTTAGTACCGGACAAAAATAATGAAGTCGGCAAAGTTCAGGTGTCGTTTGCCCTTCAGAATTAATCCTGAGTAGTAAATGGACATTTAACATTCAGACGTTTCTTGCAAAAGAAAGGTTGCACAAACATGGTTGACAACTTGTTACGAAAACAAAAATAAGGTTATTCGGGGCAGATTAAGTTGTGATTAGATAGTTCTGTCGACCCATCTGCAAAGACATGTAAGGGCCATTGAACGCCGTAATGATACATAAAGGGGGGATCCTGTGTGGTCATTTTTAAATGTCATCCCACATGTATAAATTCAACAAAGAACACGGTAGACACATATACTCTTACAACGTATATGGAGGGCGGCCAATAATTTACACAATATCTCATACGAATTCTCCCTAATTTCGTATAAAGGAGACACAAAAAGAGACAACAGGAAACGCAAAAAAGAGATTTTGTTTTTTGCTTGTTGCGTTCAAGCTTTCGCCACAATATTATCATGATTGGCCGTATTGTATCGTGTTGTTTTACGGTTTAGTGGTGGTTGAACTGAACAAATCTAAAACGTTTCACTAAACTATGGTTTGATACTGACTGCAAACAGGATATAAAAGATCGCAAGAAATTTGAGAGGGAATTTAATAAGTCACCAGCCACACAAAACTTGGACAGATTACATATAAATCGGAAAAAAACAAGACGACTTATAAAACAAAAAAAGAAAAGTTCATGGGAAACTTATGTTTCTAAACTTAATCAAAACACCCTCATCACTAAAATGTGGAAAATGATTAAAAAAAATGCAAGGAAAAGAAACAAAATCAGCTCTACAAAACCTATATGATAACAACTCCCTAATTACCTCAAAAAAAGAAATATTTCAAACAAACTGGCCTCAACATTTTCGAAACGTTCGTCGTCTGAAAATTGTAATCCAGAATTTATCAAAATTAAAAAAAAAACAGCAAGAGAAACAAACGGTCAAATTTAACTCCAATAATTTAGAGGATTACAATGACCCGATGGAATACATTACAAAATTTTAAACAACCTGTCACATGCATCACTTGAACTTTTGCTGTCAGTTTTTAATGACATTTGGGTGACTGGCCAGTTTCCACCTTCCTGGCGAAAGGCGACAATTATTCCCATTCCAACGCCTGATAAGGATCACAGCAATCCAAGTAATTACAGACAAATTGCATCAACTAGATGTCTGTGTAAGACCATGGAGAGGATGATCAATGATCGGCTTGTCTGGTCTCTGGAATCGAACAATCTGCTTGCGGATGTTCAGTGTGGTTCCAGAGGCCAGAGAAGTACTGTGGATCATTTGGTCAGACTTGAAACGTTTATACGAAATGCCTTTGCCAGAAAGGAACATATGGTCGCAATTTTCCTTGATCTGGAAAAGGCATGTGATACTACGTGGATGGGATTTTAAAAGATCTTTTTGACATGGGGGGTTGAGAGGACGTATGCATCTTTTTATTTGAAAACTTTTTAAAGGACCATCAATTTCAGGTTCGTGTTGGGTCAACGTTATCTGATCCTCACGAGCAGGAAATAGGAGTTCCTCAGGGTAGTATGTTATCTGTTTCCCTTTTCTCGGTGAAAATCAATACTATTATCGATGCAATTGAGAACATGGCAGACTCTTCAATGTATGTCGATGATTTTTTAATCTGTTATAGAAGTAAAAATATGAATGCTATCGAGCGCAAACGTCAGCTGTGTTTAAATACAATCCAGAAATGGGCTACAGAAAACGGTTTCAAGTTTTCAGAGACCAAAACAAATAGTGTTCATTCCTGTAAGCTCCGGAAGCATCATCCTGATCCAGAGTTGAAAATGGATGGAAATACCATTAATCTTGTAAAAGAAGTGAAATTCTTAGGTTTGTTGTTTGACAGCAAACTGAATTCACTTCCCACATAAAATAACTGAAACTTGAATGTAAGTGAGCATTAAACCTACTGAAAGTTGTTGGTCGCATTGATTAGGGTGCTTATCAAGAAACATGACCAAAAACATTACTTCATCTGTATAGATCACTTATTAGATCTAAATTAGATTACGGTTGTGTGGTTTACGGATCTGCAAGGAAGTTGTATCTCAAGCCACTTGATGCGATTCATAATGGTGGCATTAGAATTATTCTAGGTGCATTTCGAACATCACCAATAGACTCAATGCTTATTGAATCTGAGGAGCCTTCTCTTGAGAAGCGTCGAATTAAACTGTCTCTCCAATATGTATCTAAACTTTTGGCTAATACATCAAATCCTGCTTATAATTGTGTTTGAGGACCTCAAAATGTTGAATTTTTTAACCAATATCAGAAACATGTTCCTCCATTGGGAATTAGAATTAAACCCCACATGGAGTCAGCCAAAATTGGTTCTGATTCTATAAAAAAACAGTAAATCACATATTCCTCATTGGCATCTAAAAAAAAACCCTACAGTTATTTTAAACCTTGTTTCTACCAGAAAAATTGATACAAATTTCTTTGCAATTTAACCCTTTACCCAACGTAACGGCCAAAACCGGCCAGCGCTATTCTCAAAAATCGCCAATTAATTTTCAAAATATTTTCATTTTTTGTCTCAAAAACATAGGTTATGACCCCTCGTTGGAACGAGCTCGTCGAGCTCGTTCCAACGAGGGGTCATAACCTATGTTTTTGAGACAAAAAATGAAAAATTTAGTTATTCAAGAATTTTTTTGGCATGTGTCGTCTGTTTTTCACGTTAGGTAAAGGGTTAAACAAAAAGATGCCGAAATAAAGTCCAAGTATAATGTATAGTACCTATACAAGGATCTATACAGATGGATCTAAAGATGGTGAGAAAGTATCATCAGCTGCTGTTACTGGTGATCACATCACCTCAATCAGAATTCCGAATCAGAGTTCTATTTTCACAGCAGAAGTTAAGTCTATACAGCTCGCGCTTGATCACATCGAGAAGGTACAGGAACGGAAGTCGATTATTTTTTTCAGACTCTCTTTCGTCTTTACTTTCTTTACTCAACCTCAAATTGAAGAACCCTCTCATTTTAGAACTTTGTGAGAAGTTAACAGCTCTCATGTCTGACCAATATGATATCGTGTTTTGCTGGTTACCCGGACATGTAGGTATCGCTGGTAACACCAGAGCAGACTGTGAAGAAAAACAGGCTTTCACCAAGCTTCTCACTGATTTTAACACCCCTTTCAGTGACTTCAAACCACATATTTGTAACTATTATCAAATCTGTGTGGCAGGCGGATTGGGATGGGGCGACAAATAACAAGCTTCGTCGAATCCGACCAAATATTTGTGATCACTCCCCGTCCAGTAACTTTTATAGAAAGGATCTTGCAGTTTTGACGCGATGTCATATTGGTCATACACGACTTACACATTCATTTTTGTTGGAGGGTACAGTGCGCTCAGAGTGTGTTCCATGTCAGCAGATGCTGTCAGTGGAACACATTATTTTACATTGTACTGGTTTTAATCTTGAGGGCAGTACTTCACAGTTGGATCCCTCAGAGATCTGTTTTATAATAAGAGCCCACACAAAATTGTATCATTTCTGAAAGTAATCAACCTTTTTACAACATTTTAAAATTGTTTGTATTCTATACTCTTCAAGTCTCAATACCTCAGTTTGGTTTAGAAGTAGAAGTTATTCACTTATCTCATTCCTCATTGTTATCCAAATTATTATTGTCTTTGACATGTCTATTATGGTTATTTTTTATTTTTCAATCAACCTTTTACGTCATAATTAATAATAATAATAAAAATAAATAATTTTATATAGCGTAAAACCACCTAGGGTGCTCTAAAACGCTTTACAATACGATGACCTAAGAGTCAATCCATATAGAAACCTGCAACTGAGAAAGCCCGTTCGGTCGCAAACACAGACTTAACAAAAGGTTTACTCAGTGAAAGGTGGTTAGATTAACGCAAATGTCGACCAGGTACATGGCAGGCGATGAGCTCTCTCGAGTAGGGAGGCGCCAGACCATTGATACATTTAAATATTAACAAGAGAATTTTGAATTGGATTCTACTTTTCACTGGAAGCCAGTGGAGACTTTTCAGGATGGGTGTGATGCGGTCGTAAGGCTTAACACCACTAATAATTCCAGCAGCCGTGTTCTGGATTCTCTGCAACTGCTGTAACAGTGATGATGACAGACCAAGGAAAAGGGAGTTACAGTGATTTAGAGGGGATGTTATAAACGATGAACCAGTTGTTCTAGAGCTTTACGACTAAGGTATCGGCGCAGTTTGTCTAGTTTTCTGAGTTGCTAATAGCAGGTTTTACAAATCTTTTTGATATGTGGTTCAAATGTATAATTCTTATAAAACATAACACCGATATTTCTTGCACTTTCGGTGACCACAGAAGTATTGTCACCAACTTCAATTCATTGAAAAGGGGAGGTGAATATAGTTCTTTTCTTGGCGATGACCAGAAATTCAGTTTTAGAGTCATTCATTTTGAGCCTGTGGCTGGACATATCCAATGTTTGACAGAACGAATGCGTGTCTCAATTTCAGAGACAGCATTTGCAGTGTCCTGAGCATCACCAGGACTAAATGCCAGGTACAGCTGTGTGTCATCCGCATAGAGGTGGTATGGCATGCCGAGGTCCCTCAACATCTGTCGACTCGATGCAGTATATAGCGTGAATAGAATGGGCCTAGGTACACCACATGTCAGGAATTTGGGATCGGATCTACTATTCCCAATACAAAGCTGCTGAGCACGATGTTCCAAATAACTCTGAACTACTCCATCAATGTTGATTTAGAACATTGAGTAAGGAGACATCATCAACAGTATCAAAAGCCGCCGAAAGGTCAAGGAGAACAATCAGAACAGACTTTCCCTGGTCCAAAGCACGTATGATGTCATTATGCACTCTTAATAATGCTGTTTCCGTACTGTGGTTGAATTTGTAGGATGGCTGAAAGGTTTCCAATATATTGTTTGCTGATAGATGTTTATTTAAATGGCTGACGACGACCTTTTCGGAAAGCTTAGCAACAAAGGCTAGGTTAGACACTGGCCTAAAATTCTCCAAGTTATTAAGATCAAGTTTTAGTTTTTTGATGAGAGGTGACACTAGAGCACGTTTCATGTCGTCTGGAACATGGCCTTCAGAGATTGATGCCTGAATGATTTCAGTGATAATTGGAACCAGGGATGAAGAAACAGATTTCAAAAGTGATGTTGGAATAGAATCAAGATTGATTGATTTACATGAGCCAGAGAAAATCAGTTTGGAAATATCATTCTCAGACACAGGATGAAAATTTAAAAATTTGATCTTGCATTTAGACACTACTGATGGAGGTGGACCTTCTTTACCAATACTCTCCTGAATAAGTTGGATTTTAGTAATGAAATAGGCGCTAAATCTAGAAACAAGACCACTGATGGTTGAATGCTCCGGGATTACCACTTGTTTTGTATCACCTAAAAGGTGGTTTGTGTCATTAAAGTTTTGAGATCTGGTGTATTCTCTATCATATTGTTATAACAGTTCCGTTTAGCATTCTTTATCATTGCATGTGTTATATTTCTTTGTTTGTGTAACATTTGACGGTGATTTTCAAATTTTGATTTATTGTACAGTCTCTTAAGCCTGCATCGCATCTGTTTGGCACGACGGGTGTCCTCATTGAACCATGGAGCATGCTGGCGTTGGACAATTGCATGCTTATTCAAGATGTTTGAAAGTGCATCCTTGCAGATAGAGAGGAGCGAATCAGATGACCAAGATTCAGAGTCTGATGGCGCCAGTACAGAGTGAAGGTCTTACTGGAAAGCCTGTAGATCGATAGATTTTAATTTCTGGAAACTGAAATTGGCTTTTTGATCAACAGGCTTTGCCATTGGCATAATTGCACAGACAGTGAAGTGATTTGATATAGCTGTGTCATGTACTGTAATGCTTCTAAATAGTGGCACGGTCCCGTCTCGCGTTAATAATAAATCAAGAGTGTGCCCATTTCTATGGGTGGGTTCCTTCATATGTTGGTCGTATCCAAAGGATTCGATTAATCTTAAGAACTTTTGTGCGAATGTATCACTTAATATATCGACATGAATACTAAAGTATCTGGCAATGACTAAGTTGTCAGAATACGACGCGTAGACCGACAAGTAGTCATTAAATTCTGACAAAAAAATGGGATGTTGTCAGTCTGTTTGCTTTCGGTGGAGGAGGGCGGTAGATGGTCAGTAGCCTAACAGATATCTCCTTCGTGATGTGACAGTCCAGGGATTCGAAAGATTCAAACAGAGAATATGTTTCGTTCATGGGCTTGATGTTAATGTTTTTAAAAAAAAACACAGATGTGCCACCCCCACGAGTAGCCAGCCCTAGACCTCTGCAGAATTCGGTATCCTGCAGGAACAAAATTTGCAACAGAATAATTATCGCGTTCATCCCCTCGGAGCCATGTTTCAGTTAATGCGAAAATATCCAAATCAGTTTCAGTAATCATGTCACTAATGTCATGTTCTTTCCTATTGACAGATCGCGCACTGAAGAGGCCTAATGCCAAACCCACTTGGTTACCAATCGTCATAGATTCACATGATGTACTTATTTTTCTCATATGGTCCCAATTGATTGCAGATTTGTTATTCTCTGGAGAAGGGTTAAGATGTTGTCCACTTCTGTGTGAATTAACTCCAATTGTAGTATTTTTGGAGTGTAGAATACGTATATCGCCACCTGAGTTCCAATGTGTTCTATGTACCAGTAGGCACATAGAACACATTGGAACTCAGGGGACGATATGTCTATGTCTACCACCCCTCAGTCCCCGTTTGGTAATTTTGTCACGGTTGATACCAAGTTGTCTAATTCTGGACAAAATATATGATGGTAGTCTCTGTGTTGAGAGAGGGTTAAGTTGATGAAGAAAGTCAGGTTTGTATTCAATGCTTTCTTGATTCACTGGCCCAGTGACATGAACATATTTAGTGGCTACACAGAGAGAATTATTCACTGATGAGTATTCACACAGTGTACTGGCAATAGAGTTATGATGTAACAATAGCCTTCGTTCAACATTATTCTCAGTCTTTAGGTGAAAAAGTTCTGGGTGATTTCCCATGAATGAACAGAAGAGAGAAATATCTACTGATGAGTGTTCACAAAGTGTAGAATATTTCCAACATTGGGAAATAAAAGTGGCTTTCTTGGAAAACCAGTATCACATGTCTCTGAATCAATAGAATCAATCCAATATAAGTTTCAAAAATGAACGTTCACCAAAAAACACACAAAAATTGATACTCTTTTTGTTGCTTGATCCGTTCAAACGTTCGTCACAATATGACTGGTCAAATCGTATTGTGTTTTATGGCTTAATGTTGGTTGAAGTGATTTCTAAACACGATTTTATTTTCACTAGCTGGGAGTATATCCAAAGTCCAAAAAACGCTCGGAATAAATTCCCAATAACCTTTCCATCTGGCGAACAGATATTTAGGTTTCAATCTTAACTTGTAGCAGAACAGCATTCCACGTATGTTTGACGGGAAAAGGCACTGATAACAAAAACACAAATAGAGTTATTTATTCATGGTAGATTACATTATCATTAAAGAGTCTTGTCGACCCAACAGTATGGATATTTAACGACGAGTCCACACAGTGATAAAAAATAAAGTAGCGGGCCAGTTGTATCAATTCAACAAACAACATGATAGACATATACGCACCTACAACGTTTATGGAAGGCAGCCAACAATAACACAATATATTATACGAAGTCCTCCTAATGTTACATTCGAGAGACATACACATTTCATATATCGTCACAAGTTCTCATATTGTCTAATTATGGGAACATATCAATTACGTATCCAAAGAACAAAAAAAGCACAAAATAAATTCTCATTAACCCTTTACCCAACGTAACGGCCAAAACCGGCCAGCGTTATTCTAAAAAATCGCCAATTAATTTTCATTATTTTTTTATTTTTTGTCTCAAAAACATAGGTTATGACCCCTCGTTGGAACGAGCTTGTACCAGAAAGGTTGTCTGAGCATGTTGATGGGAAAAGATATTTATCACGAAACCACAAATAGAGTTACTTATTCAAAGATGATTACGTTAAAGAGTGTAGACCCATCAGCATGGACATGTGACGGAGAGTCAACACCGTAATGAAAAATAAATGCGGGGTCTCGTATGGACCCGTTTATGTCACTCGAAATAAAAATAGTAGCGGGCCACCTGTATCAGTTCAACAAATAACTCAGTAGACAACGTATATGGAGAGCGGCCAGCAATTTACTCATACGAAGTCCTCCTTATGCTACATTTAGGAGACATATACGTTTGATATATCGTCACAAGTAATAATACATGAAAGGCGGCTAGCAATTCACACTCTATCTCATGCGAAGTCTTCATAATGTTAGATTCAGAAGACATATTTATTTGAAATATATTGAGATGTCCTCCTAATGTATAACTATAGGACCATATCAGTTACGTATTTCAACAGAAGTTTCCCCAATGTCACATTAAGGTGACATATATATTTCATATATCGTAACTGGTCTTCTCGATGTCTAATGGTAAAACCACTCCCAACACGACAGAAGTATTGCAAACATTGGAGGAGTGTACTCGTACCCTTGAATGCACAAGAAAGCCTAGGACCTAACCGCACCGCTAGAAACGCCATTGGAAATTGAAGAGTGGGAATTTTCCAAATATTTTCTGACAAAAAATATTTTGCCCTCATGAATGATAGGCTTGCAGTCTACATGGCTTGTGTGCTACACCTAATGTACACCTTGGGCCGCAACTCCACACGTTCACCCTATCATTGGTATTTGCAGAAACACCAGACTTGTGATTTCTCTGTGGCAACTTTCAAAACAACAGTATGGTTCCAATCTGAAGGCACAAGAGAAGTGTATTGTTTCGGGATGAAAATGTGCTGGTGTTCTCTTTCTGGAGAACATTTTTGACAAAAGCGCTCTGTCGACTCATGTTCCTCATTTCTGCGTGTTGCAAGAGGCATTCACCCATCTCTTGGAAGTATCCTTTAAGGCATAAAACTCGGTCTGGATGCTGAAGTCGCCATTGACGATGTTGTAGCGTCAAACCCGCAGTTCTGACAGAGCGTCTGGTTCGGACACATGAATCACGAAAGCGGTTGCGCACTGTCTGGTCAGAAATCGTTCGTAGTCCTGGAATTACCGATGCCGTAGAGGTTGCTGTTGTAAAACCTTTCGCGCATATGACGTAGCCGTCTGAAGCACAGATCGTGATCATTTCACCTAACTACTTGGGTAATGCCAGGGTGATAAAGATTACGAATGCATGCGTGCTTACTGTGCGCGGACAAAACCCAAAAGGACAAAAACCCCATGCGTACAAAACGCCATAAAAGAGAACGGACAAACCCCAAAGGCCAAAACACAATAGCCCTTAATAAAGAAATTGACAAAACCCCATGCTGGATGAAACACCAAACTCCTCCAACTTGGACTCTTAAATAAGCTCCTGGGCATAATTTCGTCCTCCCTGAGAGACAGGACAATCAAAGTCAGAGTCAACCTGGAAATCTTCAAGGAGGTCCCGCCCAAGGCCGGAACTCCCAAGGGCTGTGTACTCATCCCTCTACCTTTTATCATTTACGTGAACGATCTCCATGAGGTTGGGGAAAACAATGTCCAGCTCTCCCAATTTGCTAATGACCTGTGCATCTGGATGGCCAGTCACTGAGAATCGACTCGAGGACGCATTGGACGACCGGGAAGAATGGTGCTCGAAATGGAGAACAAAACTAAATGTGTCAAGATCGTAGTTAGCTGAATCCTCCAACAAACGTGAACAGCCAGTCCCCCTTACTATTGAACTCTATTTTCTGCCATAAATTAACCAGCAGAGCAGTAGCATCTCCGAGCCTGTTCTAAGCTCCCAAGGGGACAAACAGAAGGGCTGATAGAGAGACCATCCTTAAACTCTTCTCGCCAAAGTTGCATTCAGTGTTCCAATCCCGGCAAGGCCCCCTCCGCTGCTCTTTTCGCCAACTCAGGGCTTCATGTCTCTGACAAAAATCCGGCATTTCTAGCCTCTATGTCAAAGCCAACCATGACCCGCCTGGCTTGGTCCCTCTAGACCTACTGAAGCACTGGCAGTGTCACCAAAGTCGTCATACAAGCCTAGTCAGTGTCAGACAGGATAACAATTTCTCGGGTTCTGCTCACTCTCCCCTCAACTGTCCTTGGGATGTGCTGGCTGCGCCTAGTGGGCCAGTCCGCCAGGACTTGAGACCACAAAACGCTCAATCCTACCCAACATGATTAACATTGCTGATGAGATTGTGACTCAGGGTTAGGGCTTCAGTAATTTTGCACCTCAGACTGCAAATGTTTGTGCTTATTGGATGTGATGCTTGTGTCAATGTGACTAGCGTTGATATACTAGATCTGCGGTTATAAGGTCTTTTCAAAATGAAAATACAAAAACAGACCCAAGTTGATGTTTCGAGGGTTTCCGTCGGACATAATTTAATAAGTAAAATATGTTCAAGAACAACATTTCTTGTTTTAGAAACATAGGTTTATATTGGCACGGGTCGCCCTAATACTACAAAAAGGAGTCTCATAGAAAATCAATATAAAAAAGTCTACACAATGTATGTTTTGGGGTAAGAAAAGATTAGGGGGACAGCATTTGGGAAACACGGGTAATATATCTGGACTTTGCCATCATACCATACATTTCTGGCCAAATCTAACATAATAGTGTTGAAAGGGTTAATAATGGTGACAGGCTTGTCTGCAAGGGGCATAGAAAGCAAAGTCCCCCTAAGTGAGGTTTTTTCACCATGTACCCCTTATGTATGAAACGGTGTTATATATACTACTCAAAGTTTGCTAAGCACCACATATTTGACACATCAGTGTGAAATTTTCTTGTGACACTTTGCGATATTTTTGTTGGATGTGATTGAGGAATGTATTGAGAGGTCCCAAATGTTTACATTAGCTCTCTTGGCAGACAGTCTTTTCATGACAGTCATGGAAAGCATGTACCCCCTGATTGTCATGATGATTTCGTGTACTGTCGACATGTACATGAGATGTGTAGGGTATTCAGTCTTCATTTAATGATTGAATATGGCAAATGCAAATGTAAGAAGGCATTTGTCTGAAGCAGAAATGTGGCGGACTGTAGGGATGGGGAAGCAAGGGGCTATCCATCGTCAGGTTGGTGAAGCTCTTGATGTGTACCATACGGTGATCACCAGACCCTGGGCAAGATTTCGGCAGTATGACACGCCAGTCAGACGTCATGTGTAATGGCAGAGAGCGGGCAACATCTGCAGCCGAAGACCGGTTTTTGATCATTCAGGCCCGTAGGAACCGCTTTGACACAGCAACCCAGCTTCGCAGTGACCTTCAGAATGCATGCGGGGTAAATGTGTCCACGCAGACTATCCGGGGAAGGCTGCACGAATGTGGTCTCCGATCGAGAAGACCATGTCATGTATTAGCATTCAGTGGTCCCAGAACCACCACCAGGCACGATGAGAATGAGCCATGGATCACGTTGGATGGACCAGAAAAGATTGGCGACCTGTACTCTTTACAGATGAGTCCAGGTACTGCCTAGACAACAAAGATAGGCGTACTCGGGTATGGAGAAGACCGGAGAGCGATTCCATGCAGCCAACATTGCTGAGCACGACCGCTATGGTGGAGGGTCAATAATGGTCTGGGGCGGCATCAGCCGGGATGGACGTACAGAGCTCTGTGTCCTTGACCGTGGTACAGTGACTGCACAGCGGAATATTGATGAGATCCTGGGTGCCCACGTCAGATTGTATGCAGGTGCAGTGGGTGATTCATTTTGATGGACGATAATGCCCGTCCTCGCGCTCCCCATGCTGTCCGGGAGTACCGACAGAGGGGGGTGGGGGATTGAGCGTATGGACTGCAATAGTAGGAGAGCGATGGATTGGCCCTGTTTAGGGAATCCCACGTGGGATCTCATATGTGACGTCATGTCACGTGACCTGGTGGCGCCGTGATCTGTTGTCATGGCAACCGGCGTGAGGGGTCATCTTGTGACGTCATCTCCATAGTGATACGTGGTGTGAGTGTGCATGCACAGCTCGTGTTGTTAGGATGTACGTGTTTCCGTCGTCCATTTTGTATACTGGAGGCCGCCATCTTGGCTTCTATGGTACCACGTGGTTGCTATGTGACCCAAAACCCTCTAACAAGACAGGGGTATGTTCGGAGGGTGTGTTCGATTGAATCGGAGTACCACGAATTACCCGAATAAACCCGACACGTTTTACTACTAAGAATTTTTTCAGAATTATCTGGTTCTATTCATATATACAATCGTTTTCGTCTATCTGACCACGTTTCCTTGTCCTGGAGTATACTCCAGTAGCGTAGAAGAGCCTATTAGTTGGAACAGCTTTGCTTATTGTTACTACATTTAGCTATTCTGGGCTATTCTTGTTAGTTCTGACCCTATTCCAAGTACTCCTGTTGTTTCATTTATCTAGATCATTTATATAAATTATAACTAACCAATCAGATTGCTTGATTTCCCATAAGCTCTATGCAGAGTTATCTCCCTTGTGTATATCAAAAGCAATCCCAAAGCGAATAAGCTATCGAGCAGTTACTGAAAAGTCATTGCTCGAACGACTCGAATGCCATCGAACAAATGAGCTATCGAGTAACTCTTCGAACGACTCGTCGACTCATTTCAGTATCTGAGGATACCTATGGCCCGGTATTTTATTATTTGAGGATACCTATCGAGGATACCTTTTATAGGATGTTTTCTGAGGATAATATTACCTATTTGGCCCCGACTTCTGGGCCATCCCAAGACATACCTATCCCAAATATCCCTTATAACCTAAAGAGTCAAGGGAGTAATTGCTCCATGAGCAATTGCTCGAACGCCTCGAAGCTCGTCGAGTAAATGAGCCTTAGAGCAATTGCTCGATCGAGTGACTCGACATACTACTCGAACGACTCGAATCCCATCGAGCAAATGAGCTTTAGAGTAATTGCTCGTTCGAGTGACTCCTCGAACGACTCTTCGACTCATGTCAGAAAAAAAGGATTCTAGGGCCTAAAAGTTATTCCGTAAGTAGGGATTTTCCCCAAATAAGCCAAAGAGCCAAGAGGTTAATTGCTCCATGAGCAATTGCTCGAACGACTCGAAGCCCATCGAGCGAATGAGCTTTCGAGTAATTGCTCGATCGAGTGATTCCACCTACTGCTGTTAGCCTCATCTGGGTAGTTTAGGACACCTGACATTGTACTGGACTATTGAGGGATACTTGTTGTAGAAACTTTACATCCGGGTACTTCTGTTGGGGTAGTAGATAAAAAAACAAACAACAATATATATAACATTTCATTTTTATTCAAGTATACAATTCAATTTCTCAAGGGATTTGTCTTTGTAGTTCTTCTGGCATGGGCTAACCATTTCATCTTCTTGTGGGTTGGAGCTTCTTCCCATTGCATGGCCAGGTTCTTGATAAATCTCTCATTTGATAACTTGGTTTTGTTGGTTGCTTTAATTTCCTGGCTGTCATCTTTGGGTTCCTCTTGTTCTTGCTGTTTCATAGTAGTAATTTCAGTCTTCTGAACATCATTCTTTGTAGAAACTTCATTTGTGATTAGACTGGAAACATCTTTCTTGGTTTGGTTCCTCTTTGAATCTTCATTTGTAGTGGAAACCTCATTCGTAGTGGTAACTTCAGACTTCTTCGTAACTTTGTTCGTAGTGGTAACTTCATTCTTTATGGGAGCTGGCATTTGTTTCTTGTCTTTAGTAGAAACTTCTTTCTTAATGGAAACATCTTTCGCAGTAGAAACTTTGTTCATAGTAGTAACTTCATTCTTGTTTGTATTGGAAGTATCAGTCACTTCTCTCTTTATTCTTTTGGTTAATGATCGGTTAGTATCCACACATCTTTGTTTCTTTCCACCAGCATTCATGCCTAGATTTTTTCTGTTGGCTGCATTTACTACACGATTCACTTGCGCAAGTTCAAGGGAAGTCAGCTTTAATTCAGCATCATTCTGGAAGATATGTATATGTAAGTCATCTTTGAATCTGAGCACTGTTGTTGACACACACATCTTCACTCTTCGGCGTTCAAAACGGAAATTAATTTATTTTCATACCAACAATCCTTTTATACTTTTGTTTCTAATCGTCTTCTTCTTCTTCTTCATCATCATCTACTCTGAATGAGTAGTTTGTCATAAGGTTGTCGAACAGATATCTTCGCTTTTCCAAAGCATATTTCTGGGAGTCTTCAAAGTCATAATCCTCTTCTTCACGAAGGCGCTTGGCTGGCTGTTTCTTGAATTTTCTTATGAATTGAGTCGTTGCAAACAATTTCTAATGTACACAAGGGTATTAATGTATTTCTCACTAATGGCTTCTCAGACATTCTTTGGAAGTGCTCTGTGTGCTGTTTCAACCGCATCTTCTCTATCTTTTCCATCCTCGATATATTTCTTCATGAGGTTGTCAAAATCATCCTGTTATTTTCCATCACTGAAACGTCTTCTTCCTCTTCGTCTTCTTCTTCATATTCCATATCTTCTGATAGTTCCGACGACTCATCGGTGTCCGAATCTATTGACCAATTCTCTGGTGAACAATAGGATTGCATTGTGTCCGCTCTCTTCGAAGATCAGATTACAAATAACAAATTTCTTATGAGCACGACCCCTTTATAGGAAATCGGACAGAGCATTGATGATGGGTTTGATTAACTTTCCTAAAATCTTCCTTTCTGTATGATCCGTCTTCTTTTCCGATAAGATAGTTCTGTCTTTGGTGAGGCAATTCTCCTAATCTGGTGTTTGTATAAGATCAGCTTAGCTCTCTCAGATTTGGTTATAGGTACTGCTCCCTTTAATATGTTTGAGGCACAATCACATATACATTGTATCAAATCGTCACTGGCCGTCTTGAGTGTAGTCTTGGCTTCATATCGACCCGCATCAGATAGGATTCGCAGTGTATCTAAATGTCTTTCTAATCTTGTAGTGTTGCTCGATTTTTCCGTTTGTCGGTTTAGGCAAACTTCTTCTTTGTGCCTCTTCATCTTAAAATTTCGAGGAAATGTTTTTCCACAGTACTCGCAGTTATGAATCGCCATGTCTTCACTCTTTCGTGGTCGTAGAACAAAGGGTATTTCCACATCAACACTCCTTTCATACCCTTTTCAGAGCTAGGACTGGGTTGATAAACGCAGAGAGAAAGCAACTCTTTCGTAATAAGCATATTTTCATATCGGAAGAAATTCCATCATCTGTTAGCAGCTTCAGTACATATTCGTATTTTCGCAGGTCATCAAATTCAGCTAAATTCAGTGGTATCTTATCTTCGAAAATGTTGGTACCATATTTGTATAAACAGGTAATCAAATCTTCATCAGCAGCACGCAGAACGGCATCGATTTCCTCTTTTTCAGCATACCGAAAAAATTCTAAAAGTTTTTATTCTGGTCAGTCATGGAATCCCCAGTATCTCTCTCCTCTTCTGTTCTTCTTGGACAGTGATGTTCTTCATGTCTCTTCCTATTGTATGGTTGGCGAACAACTTCGTGCAATATCTGCAGTGGAGCACATGATGGGTCTTCTCGTGTCTTCTAGCATGATGTTATCTCGAAAATGACTTGGAACAGTATCTGCATCGAACTGGTAACATGTCTTCACTCGACGACGGTCAGGACACAAATTAAGTTATTTTCGTACCAACACGTTTTTTATACCTTTCCCAACAGAAGTACCCGGATGTACAGTTTCTACAACAAGTATCCCCCAATAGTCCAATACAATGTCAGGTATCCTAAAATACCCAGATGAGGCTAACATCAGTAGGTGGACTCACTCGATTGAGCAATTACTCGAAAGCTCATTTGCTCGATGGGCTTCGAGTCGTTCGAGCAATTGCTCATGGAACAATTACTCTCTTGGCTCTTTGGCTTATTTTGGGAAAAAAACCTCTTTACGGAATCCCTTTTAGGCCATAGAATCCCTTTTCTGACATGAGTCGAAGAGTCGATCGAGGAGTCACTCGAACGAACAATTACTCTAAAGCTCATTTGCTCGATGGGATTCGAGTCGTTCGAGCAGTATGTCGCGTCACTCGATCGAGCAATTGCTCTGAAGCTCATTTACTCGTCAAGCTTCGAGTCGTTCGAGAACTTGCTCATGGAACAATTACTCTCTTGACTATTTAGCTTATAAGGGATATTTGGGATAGGTATGTCTTGTGAGTGGCCCAGAAGTCGAGGCCAAATAGGTAATAGTATCCTCAGAAAGTATCCTATAAAAGGTATCCTCGAATAATAAAATCCTCAGATACTGAAATGAGTCGACGAGTCGTTCGAGGAGTCACTCGAACGAGCAACTGCTCGATAGCTCATTTGCTCGATAGGATTCGAGTCGTTCGAGCAATGACTTTTCAGTTACTGCTCGATAGCTTATTGGCTTTGGAAATGCTTTTGATATACACAAGGGAGATAACTCTGCATACAGATTATGGGAAATCGAGCAGTCTGATTGGATAGTTGTAATTTATATAAATGATCTAGATAAAAGAAACAACAGGAGTACTTGGAATACTGTCAGAATTAACAAGAATAGACCAGAATAGCTAAATATAGTAACAATTAGGGCTGTCGCGACTATCATTTTTTGTAATCGACTAATCGTGACCAGTAATCGACGGTTAGTCGATTAATAGTCGCTTCCCATGATTGTTTAGCAAATCATTCTTCTGTTCGTAAAACTCTGAAAATGACAATGGCACCAGTGTGTTCAGAGGAAGTGGGGTTGTGGGAACAACAAATCGGTCCCGACTGAAGCTACATGTAGTCCAATCTTGGACCCACAGTCCGTAATATAATTTTTGGGGTTGGTACGTCCTGTAGGACGTACCAACCCCAAAAATAATATTACTGACTGCGGGTCCAAGTTTGAACTAAATTGAAGCCGATGAATTAAAATGAATTTACCAAAGAACGTTCCTGCATATGTTTCCTTTCTGCAATAAGTTTCTCGAAATTTTGAACATTGAGATCTATGCATTCCCTCGTCAGTTGTTAAAATTGGATCTTAGTCTGGAGTTCCGAACTTTGAGAAGTGATCTGGCGTTCTGACTTTCGTCATAATTTTGTCACTTCCGCGCTTTGGGTTTTCCAATGGGTGCATTCCTGTGTACAAGACTGGAGAAATTCAGAAGAATCTATTCTTCTCGAGTAACTGTGAGTGTTCTTTCTTACACAGTCAGTGACAGTCGTACAGTCTTCCGGATATGAATGTTAACTATGGTTAGATATTTAAAGTTATTCACCTTCATTGATCATTCACCTCACAAAACAATGCAATTTAGCCCCGACGTGTAGTAGACGTGTACCACCTTGAAAATGAACGACGATCGACTAAAAATAAAAAAAACGTCGAATAATCGAATAATCGCGACAGCCCTAGTAACAATAAGCAAAGCTGTTCCAGCTAATAGCTCTTCTACGCTACTGGAGTATACTTCAGGACAAGGAAACGTGGTCAGATAGACGACAACTACTGTACATATAGATAGAAGCAGATAATTCTGAAAAAATTCGAAATAGCAAAACTTGTCGGGTTTATTTGGGTAATTCGTGATACTCCGATCCAATCGAACACACCTCCGAACAAACCCCTGTCTTGTTAGAAGGTTTTGAGTCACACAGCAACCACGTGGTACCATAGAAACTAAGATGGCGGCCTCCAGTATACAAAATGGACGACGGAAACACGTATGACCCTATGATACAGGCGCTGCGCATGCGCACTCACACCACATATCACTATGGAGATGACGTCATGAGATGGCCGCTCACGCGGGTTACCACGTCAACACAACATGGCGTCACCAGGTCACGTGACATGACGTCACATATGAGATCCGCCATGAGATCCCCCCAAACAGGGCCGATCCATCGCTCGCCTACTACTGACTGGCCAGCAAGATCCCCTGACCTCAGTCCAATCGAACATGTCTGGAATGAGTTGCAGCTTGCAATTTCAGTCCGTTCAGTCCAACCAAGAAGTGTCCAGGAGCCTGGTGCCATGCTAGTCCAAGAATGGAACAACATCCCACAAATGACCATCTGAAACCTGATTGGGAGCACGAGGAGGCGTTATCAAGCTGTAATTAACAATAATGGGTCTCATACTCGATATTAAACACATATCAGTTCGCTACGTCAGCCTTTTAGCAAATATGAAAAATTTCCACTTCTACCAATAATATCCATTCTCCGTGGTTATCGTATTCAAAAGCTAAAAAATAATGTCAAACTCAAACAAAATCTTATTTTCTGAGCTAAAATAATTAAAGATATAATTAAATAAAAATATATACATTTTTCATAACAATATTTCAAGTACTATTTGTGCAGTATATATATATACGTAGGGTTTAACTTGTATACCTTGATAATAGATATCTTTGTGTGACTATTTTAGTAATACCCACCCCTCCCATTCCTCTATGTAGTATATCCCTATCAAGAATGTGTTGAAATTTCATACCTTGGGAATATATATCTTTGTGTTTTGTATCTAAGTAGTACTCACCCCAACAATGTAAGTGATAAAAACAAGTTATACAGGGGGTTCGTATATCATTGTGAAATGTATTCATGTGTAACCAAGTAGTAGACCCCCTCGTACGAAATTGGTATCATTGTATGACATCCTAAGTAATACCCCTCCGACGTAAGTAGGAAAATTTTAGATTTTAAGCACAGCTATCTCTGTGTAAGATATTTATGTGTAAACAGCTTGTGAATACAAATCTCCAATTAGTACAAACTTCTCATCCTTGTGTGATAGATTTAATGACAACCGATATGTATGTGCACTTAGGTATACTAGTGTATATTTACGCATGGACCGACCTACGCATGCGCCAGTGCGTATTTGGTTCTAAAACATCAGGACCTGGCTCTTAAATCTCAGAAATAAGCTTCTCAGTTGGCGCGTAACTTCTCAAATCATATTTTGATATTCTTTCGATGGATAATCGAGAGAGACACTCTTACATATATTATATATATGATTATGATTTATCATTGTTGTAGAGTGCTTAAGTTAATACTTCAAGTCTTAATTACCAAGCATTAATCTTCACTGTGGTTTCTGATCAAGTCTTGGCTGCCTAAATAGGCAGCCAAGAATTGATCAGAAACCACAATGAAGATTAATGTTTGCTATAGTGTACTAAATGAAAATGATGAGAGCTATTACATATTTGCAGTGTGTGTTACAAACAGCAGTGTGACTCCGTAAATTGAAATCTGGCGCATGAATTGAAAAAATAGGCTCCGAGGCTAGAGTGTATTTTAAATAGTCCTGATCGGTCCCTGTTTACGTGTATGTACACACGCATTGGGAATTGACATACTATTGTTATATATACCTTTGACGTCTACTTCATTGGAATTTCTCGAAGTAGTACCCACCAAGTGTTTAAACTCTGAGCACTGAGCATAGATATCTTTGAGTATTATATGTATATTTAACCAGCATGCAAAGACCTATTTAGTGTAACCCGGTTAATTGAATTGACACTTTGACTGGGAAAAATACTTATTTAACAGGAATATTCAATTAACAGGAATCTGACCAGTTTCCTTTATTTTAGTGATACACTCAGCATCTGTTCTGTTACATCCTGTTTGACACAGCTCATCTGTCTGCGATAAGAGTTCCCTCTTTCAGCATGCAATAATTCCGATTTGGAGTAAATTCATATCCCAGAACAAGAGGTAACAGCTACTCTGCTTAAAACACATCCCCAAAAAGCGAGCCATCCTGGTGAAATTAATAACAACATTGTATTAGTGAACTTGCTGTTTCACTGACTACAGTACGTGGAGAGTGGATTGTAACTAAATCACCCGCAGAGTGGAGTTATCACCCAAGCTATAACTTTCAAACTTTGTATGTATCGACAAAAAACACAAGCAATGTTTCATCCAATGGACCTCCGGGTTTAACCCGGAGGTCCATTGGCTGAAACTTTGCTCGTGCTGGTTATGCTTTGCAACAAATTTGCAGTTATTGTTTGGGTGGAATCTCCACTCTGCGGGTGATTTAGTGATAATACACTCTCCACGTACTGTAGGTTAATTTAACCTCTCATTAGCAAGTAAAACTTTTCCCAATCTGTGGAAGATGGCAAGAGTCGTATATTCATTTGAATGAATCAACACACAGCGAAATAAAAAAATACCGTCCCTTTTCCCGATTTGGTGGTATAAGTAAAATTCTAGAGAAAATTATATTTAAGCATTTGTGTTCCTTCTAACCTAAAAACAATCTCTTAACCCCAGTACTATCTGGCTTCATTCCTGGAGATAGAACGATTTATCGCTTAATTGTCTTTGATCATGTCATTTCTAAGTACATGTATACAAATACTGATATAAAGAGTCGTTGTTTGTGATATCAGTAAAGCTTTCGGTAGAGTGTGGCATAGACGTCTGTTATATAAACTTAACTCCATAGAAATCATGGGCGACCTTTTACTGGCATAGACGTCTGTTATATAAACTTAACTCCATAGAAATCATGGGCGACCTTTTATTGTGGTTTGAACGCTATCTAATACGCCGTTTTCAATTCATTGTCTTCAATAATCCGTATAAATTTGATTCTGTTTTCAATACCGTTCAAGTTCAAGAGTATATTATCAAAATAAAGGGCTTGTACCTTAATCTTCAAACAAGGTGGTAATTGGCCGCCGGTCCGGCATAGACGTCTGTTATATAAACTTAACTCCATAGAAATCATGGGCGACCTTTTATTGTGGTTTGAACGCTATCTAATACGCCGTTTTCAATTCATTGTATTCAATAATCCGTATAAATTTGATTCTGTTTTCAATACCATTCAAGTTCAAGAGTATATTATCAAAATAAAGGGCTTGTACCTTAATCTTCAAACAAGGTGGTAATTGGCCGCCGGTCCCAACACCGATGTGACTAGGACCTTATCCGCCTCTTACGTTTTCTATGTGAGTCTTCGCCACTATGGCGTGTACACTTCCAAAATTTATTTCTTCTGACCATTCACAAGTTACTACACACACTAATGATTGCCTCCACGATTAACTAATCTAATCGGCCTAGTAATAATCTGTGCGGCCGACAAACAACAGTTCTTGGACGCTGTGATGTTGTGTGACATGTTATTGGTGGCGACTCAGGGGGTCATTTTCAATGGCATGTCGCGTACCAGTTTAGTGCCTGCCAGCTCTCCTCGATAGGGTATCATACAACATTATGGTATCAGTAACAGGAAAGCTGTGTATACCCCATGATTAGCGAAATGCACTAGGATTAACTGTGTTTTGCTTATACTTGAAACTAAATTTTCCATTAACTTAAATACATATTCGTTTCTACTGATAAAGGGTATCTTTTTGCGCGAGTACCAAATAATGTAATTTTGCCACTACATTTGAAACTGGAAGTCCTGTTACTGTATTGTACACTATTTTGAAGTAATAGTGCGCTGAGTAAGTGCACTTTTGTCCCTGTCAATCTGCATCGCAAGCGTAACTCAATTCCTGTAGAAACATGGCGTGTCCAACTCTGTACAGTTTTATACTAGTAAATTCAGAACATTAACATCATTCCTCACCTCTACCGGGATACATGCACATGTAATGATGTAAATAGATATTAAAATTCGATACAGAATGAAGAGGGTGGATTAATCGCAGCGCTATATATTCTGAACTCAAAAAGTATTTATAATTGCTCATAACAGCACAAGAAACACTTGCAAACAATCATCGCATGAACCCGATTTCAGCTGATATAAATACCAATATTGTTTAAACGTTTTAAAAAAATAACAGTACGCAAACGTCTGCCTTGTGTGTATGGAGTGGCTCAGTAATAATTCAACCTCACAGCCCCATAGAGCTGTAATATTACATTTGCACTGATTATTCTTCCCACTTACGTTTTCCTTGTGCATGGGGTACACAACAAAATGCCTCCCACCCACGAAAAAGTCTCTACCGATAAATAAAGTCTACCGTTCAATAAGTATTTAATATGAAACAAGCTGTTTCAATGAAAAAAATCCAATTAAAGTTATTCTTCGATACGTAGTAAAAGCAAAAACAAACCACAAAGATACACACACATGTTATATATACAATGCGGTGTGTGTTTGATTTTTTATCAACAATTGTAATTTTTTTCTAGGACTATGCATTTTATTTATTTCTCCCATTAAAAGTATAAATACCAGATGGTATGCTATTTTCACATGTTTTTGCACTGAAACCAGAATAATTGTTTCCAAAGCAAGTAAAGCTTGATGCACTGCTGCATATAAATCAAATAGCAATTACAGTTAAAACTGGAAGTCCTGTCATGAAATGCGAACAAATAGTACGTCGATCTGCGCGTTAATCCGCGCTTTATGACCATAGTAAGGCTATCAAATTCTGTACATATGGCCTATGCACAAGCAATGTTTCAGCCAGTGGTCCTCCGCATTTCCTAATATTTACATGTTTTTGTCATGTAAAA
The DNA here is from genome assembly GCA_031216915.1 of Pictodentalium vernedei. NCBI lineage: Eukaryota > Metazoa > Mollusca > Scaphopoda > Dentaliida > Dentaliidae > Pictodentalium > Pictodentalium vernedei. The sequence continues at coordinate 876,088,412 of CM062297.1, read as the reverse complement.
TTGATTAGCTACAGCTGAAAATTGATTCGAAAATCACTATGCAAATCCAGTTGAATGGTTATTACAGTTGAATGGAGCCCCAACGCTGTCCTGTTTTTAGCTCATCTTGAAGTCAAGCAGAGGTTATGTACAGTTAAAACTAGAAGTCCTGTCATGAAATTCATACAAATAGTACGTCGATCTGCGCGTTAATCTACGCGTTATGACCATAGTAAGACTATCAAATTATGGACATACATGTATGGCATGTGCACAAGTAACCCGAGGTCCATTGGCACAAACATTGCCTGTGTGTGCTATGAGTAAACAGGTGAACCTGTCGTGCTTTTGGGCAATTGAGCGCAATTCCAACGCGCAATTAAGCCTAGATAAACTGACAGTTCATGACAAGACTTCTAGTTTTAACTGTACAAGGTTACCCATAACACTAATAGTGATTGTTATAGTTATCTTGCATCCAAATAACCAAGTCAGTGCACTTTGCTCACTGCCAGATCACAGGTACTCTGCACAAGCTGGGAAATCGAAAGAAAAATGATATTTGATACCATTTTTGAATCTATGCTGATGGTCCCCTGCAATGGAAAACGTGTATAAATATTAAGGTAAACAACTCGCTTTTCGAAAACGATAGCACTTCTCTTCGTTTTTCCCCCTCTCAAATTTGATTCACACAATGTATCCAACAATACCCAGTATCAATGGAAAGAGGAATGAATAAGCTTTACAGTGGTGTTTTACTAATCTCGGATCCACATTTATTAATTTCTGGAGTTCACATTTGCAGTTTTATCATTTTGCATGACCAACGACTTTCATAATAAATTGATATATTGTTACACTGTTTATTTGTAGTTTTATTATTTTTTAATTGGAATATTGGATGAGCACATTAAATTTTTAATCGCACAATGCGAACCAAATTTCGGTGATTGGATCGCACATTGGAGATCTTGCTAGGCAAACTTCGATACGGTCATGCGAACCCGAACAAAAAATACCCTGTATAATGGCTTGATAATTTGGTGTGGAGCTTCCTTTTGAGGTGTAGATTCAAGTTTGTTCAAAGGATGTTCGTGAAGCAATATTTGTCCCCCGAAAAAAAATATTCGTGGGGACTATAGAAATCAGTGGTGTCCGTCCATCCGTGCGTGCACCCGTCCATCTGTGTGTCAGTCCCACTTGGTGTCCCCATGATAACTCCAGTTTGGATCATTTGATTGGAACCAATTTTGGTATGTGACCTTCTTAGCCCAAACTACAGATCATGTTTGAATATGGGTTCGGCCAGATTTTTTTTATTAGAGTTAGCATATTTGCAAAAATTAAAAAAACAAAATTTCCCCAGAACCAATAAACAGAATCTCTGGATGTTTGGTATACAGAATCCACAGGAGGTTAGATATACAGTTAAAATCAGAAGTCCTGTCACTAAATGCGCACAAATAGCACGCCGATCTGTGCGCTAATCTCCGCGTTATGACCATAGTAAGGCTACCAAATTCTGTACATATGGCCTGAGCACAAGCAATGTTTCAGCCAATGGACCTCCGGGTAACCCGGAGGTCCATTGGCAGAAACATTGCCTGTGTTTGGTATGAGTACCCAGGAGAATCTCCCGTGCTTTGGATGTCATTCGATATGGCAATTGCGCAAAATTCCTACGCGCAATTAAACGTAGATAAGCGCACAGTTCTTGACAGGACTTCTAGTTTTAACTGTAGGGTCTTGATGGGGAAGGTGATACTCATCCCACTAAATGTGTTTACAGTCGGGACATGTCCATCGGGATTGACACCTTAGGTATAGATTATATACTGCTAGTAAATATTAATCATATATTTTCTTACAAGCCTAGATATCATAATTGAACTTATGTCACACACACAATCAGCCATACAAATTGAGGTCTGTAGTACCCGATCGATTCGGGTCTGTTTTTAGCTCACATTGAAGTCAAGCAGAGCTTATGTACAGTCAAAACTAGAAGTCCTGTCATGAAATGCGCACAAATAGCACGTCGATCTTCGCGTTAATCTACGCGTTATGGCCATACTAAGGCTATCCAATTCTGTACATATGGCCTGTTCATATGCATTGTTTCAGCCAATGGACCTTCGGGAAACGTTGCCCGTGTTTGCTATGAGTAAACAGGAGAATCTGTCGTGCTATGGATTGCATTCGATATGGCAATTGCGCGCACTTCATACGCGCAATTAAGCCAAGATAAGCGCACAGTTCGTGGCAGAACTTCTAATTGTAACTGTACTGGATGCTTTGTAAACTCAGTAATAAATACAATCCAGGACTTTAATCATGTATTTTATTGTGGCTATATTTGAGTTACTTACAAATATGTGTATACATAATATTTAATGACGTCGTTTTGGTGTTAGGAATGTTCATTATACATCGTTCGGAAGTGAAGTCCATATGGGCTGTTGTTGTAGTTTGAAAGCCGATCATGTTTGTGTAAATGGATTGTCTTTCTCTTGATCTGTCCTAGCGTTCGTCCAAACTTATTTTAGTTTCCATACGATAACTTGAGTAATGAGCGGATCTTTTTCGCGTTTGATATGTAAGTCATTAAAAAGGAAGATTGAGTAAAAATACTGGCATGCAGATATTTGGTGACAGACGCTGACACTATATCTGACATTTCGAGCCTGGATACATTTGTGGCCGTAAGTTTAGCATATTTATGAAACTTCAATCAGTTTGCCTGTGTAAGATCTGTTTTGGGAATCCGTTCCTCATGAGAATGATACAAGCATTAGAATGTATATCCATATCGCAATCTCCCTGTCTTCGTGATAATTACCTCCAGTTGGAAGCAAATTTTACCCCAGAATCTCTTTCAGAGCACTAGGTTATTCAAAATGTTCCCTCTACGGAGGGGGGACACCTCACCGAGATTCAGCCGCTCTGCGCTTCAGACCTCAAGATATACCTATGGTATGTCAAGACAAATATTTTACCATTTAACCCCCTTTTTGGAGGCCTCTTAGGCCGCCCCCCCCCCCCTCCTGGACTCACCCCAGACGGCTCCTAATGAATTCGCTTTTCTAACCAACTGATATTTTGCAGACGGTTGAATCTTAAAATACCATAAACAATGATTTTCTTCGAATCAGAATTGTTACTCAAACGAGAATTGATTTCATCAAATGACATTAACATTGGGATTAAAAACTCGAAATATCCGTTCTTCTATGATCATTACGCTGCGTTGTTCCACTAACATGGGCGTTAATATCTTGTTTTTTTCAAATGTGAATTAAATTCTTATTGACCGGAATATATAATTCTGGAGCACGAAATAATTTCTATGTATTTCTGTGAATGAAGGAGCATCACATTACATTAGGACAGTCTGCGCGTGAACTTCAAACAATGTGGGTAAACAACGGGCCATACCGGCGTCGAATTCCACGCAGAGTTATTCTGGTGGTATGAATATTTGACAGTCTCCATTCCTGAACACAATACTGCCTTTCTACGGACATACAGTAGTGTATTTAGTTCGTGTATTACGACATTGCGTGTCAAAGATGTGGTTATACTTCTAACATACATATTGAACTTCACCTGTGGTCGTCTTTAACTGTTGTCTGATTAATTATTTATGTATTGGTGTTTATAGAAGCAGGTAGTCGAGTTTTCTAGCCGGTGATGTAATCTGGCACTGACGGCTCGGCTATCTTTGGCCTGGGGGAGAATTAAACACTGAGCGGGTGCTTCTAGCCATGTGTATTCTATTAAATGTGTATCTTCTATTCCACTTGAATAGGCAGACCACATTTGACCAGGAGCACCTGCTTTACTGTAAGATTTTCGCGGTGTGTCATGCTCAATAAATTCATTCTGATTTCCCGGCTTCTAAGAGTTAGTCTAAAAGTTAGTCCTTTGCTGGAGACCACTGATGTGTGACAACTTGCTTTTAAATTGACGACGCTTGCGCTGCTGATAAAAGTATATGGTGTTCAGAAGAGAGAACGGAGAAGGCTTAGCGTCAATTGGGAACACACGGTAATCAAGGCCTATTCATATGAGAAACACGACTAATCAAAGAGTTGTTAATACTTTTTCTAGAAAGAAAATCCCAATTAAATTCATCATCATTGGTAGTTTGTATGTACTGGAAGGCTTTCGAAATGGTCCTCTGCTTTAGAATACGATAAGATTTTAACTCAACTTTGTATCATAATTAAACTGCACTTCCCCTCAATATAGATACTCTCATTATTCTGCTTGTAACACAGCTATCATAACGATGTGGTTATATGAAATAAGTTAATGTGAATAGCAATTAAGGAGACACTCGTAAACTTTCTTGATTATGGGAGTCCTTTGTGTGAAAGGTAACGGGGTGCTTTACAACAATGGGGATGCAATATAGTGCAGAAGCACGTTTATAACATTAATGGAGAAATAATCACAATTACCACAAACGGTGTATGTACAATAATTGGTTAAACATTATGACGTATTAGTAGTATGTCTCACACGTTTCACCCCAGGTTCCAGGACCCCTGATAGGACCCCGGAAGTAGCGGCATAGTCACGTGATCCATAGGCTGTTTAGGTGTTATGGTAACCCATGTGAGCAGTCATGCTGTGACGTAATTATCATAGTGTTTTGTGGTCTTAGTGTAAATGTGCAGCGCGCATGTGTTAGGGTGATATGAGTTTCCATCACCCATTTTTCGTACTGGACTACTACTAATTTTGGTATTTGGGGACTATAGTATGTGGTTTCTACGACAGGTATTATTCAATAGTTCCCCAAATCACCACACTCTTCAGGCCCCAAAAAACAAGAGTCGTATATCGTAGATTAGGATGTGAAGTCACCCGATCAAGCAATTGCTCCATAGTTCATTTACTCAATGAGATTCGAGTCGAAGGAGCATTTGCGCATGGAGCAATTACTCTCACTCAATGAAGTCATCAATCACGTGTCTAGGTACCCCAATTATAGAATCCCTTTTAGAATCCCTTTTCCGAAATGAGTTGTATGTGGAGTCACTCGTTCGAGCAAATGCGGGATAGCTCATTTGCGCGACAAGATGCGGGTGGTCTAGAAGACAGTGGTCAGTGGACAAACGGTTACTAGGAAACCTAACTATCCTCAAATAATTATCCACGTGTATATACTCTCTATAAGGTATCCTTATAAGGCATCCTCAAATAATACATTGTCAAGTCATAAGTATCTTTAAATACAGCGATTATTCGCAGAGTCGTATTTGGAGTCACTCCATAGAGTTAAAACTTGAAATCTTGTAATGAAATACGCACAAATAGCACGCCGATCTGCACGTTAATCTACGCGTTATGACCATAGTAAGGCTATAAAATTCTGAACATATGGCCTGTGCACAAGCAATATTTCAGCCAATGGACCTCCGGGTAACCCGGAGGTCCATTGGCAGAAACATTGCCTGTGTTTGCTATGAGTAACCAGGAGAACCTGGCGAGCTTTTGATGCCATTCGATTTGGCAATTGCGCACCATTCCTAAGCACAATTAACCCCACATAAGTGCACAGCTCGTGATAATACTTCTAGTTTTAACTAGGCACTCTATAACCCATTTCCTCGATGAGTAGTAAGAGCATTTGCTCACGGAGCAATTACTCTTATGGATCCTTAGCTCATTCGATGAAATTATCAACCCTGTTTCTAGGTACCCAACTTATAGAATTCCTTTTAGCGAAATGAGTCTTAAAACAATATGTGGAGTTATTCATTCGATGAGGTTCGAGATGCAAGAGTATTTACTCATGGAGCAACTGTTCGATAGTTCATTTGCTCGATGGGATTCGAGTCGTTCGAGCAGTGACCTTTCACTAACTGCCCGATAATTTATTAGGGAAAAGGTATGAAAACGTTGTTCGAGAAAGGAGTGGTGGCATGATAGTGATGTGATCTGGGACCCCTAGCGGCATTAATGTACTAAGAGCCACAGTAGTACCACAATATAGTAATGGTTGAGCTACAGAACAGAATAGTGGTAGCCAACAGTAATGCTATATGGCCTTAATGGTACAATACTACAATGCTGGTAGAACACTATGCTAAAAGTGAATACAATAGAGGCAAATCAAATGACATATAGTTCAAGACAAGATGGAAGGCGATGGTAAGACTACCAGGCGCTGTGTAGGAGCCTGGCATCTCACCAAGAGAATCTTTCTTGAAAACGAATGTGGTTATGGAATTCCTGTTTACCGTAATGAGTCGTAGAGTAATATGTGAATTCACTCGTTCGAGCAACTGCTCGATTGCTAATTTGCGTAATAAATTCGAGTCGTTCGAGCAAGCAGTAACAGAAAACAACTGTGTTACTGATATGAAATGGGGCCCTTAGCAGGGCTTATATTTCATCTAAATTCGGGAGAATCCGTTTGGATTCTCGCGAAAATGGTTGCGCGAACCTATACCTGGTATGAGTGTCAAATGGCCCATTAGGACACCATCATGGCTGAACTCCTGTTGTTTACTGATAACACATGTTTTCTCTTTACCCAACACAGCTTTTTAGTTTTTAAGATATAAACTGAATTTAATAATTCTTTTTTAAAAAAATAAGCAATATTTATCACGAACACCTTACAGATATGTATGCCATTAGAATCAGCTCATTGAGCCGATTCCAATGCCAGGCAGACGGCATGGTGGTGGAACACCAGTCAGACGACATGGTGGTGGCAACATCTGCAGCTGAAGACCGGTTTTTGATCATCCAAGCTCGTGGGAACCGTTTTGAAACAGCAACCCAGCTTCACAGTGACCTTCAGAATGCATCCGGGGTAAATGTTTTGACGCAGACTATCCGGGCAAGGCTGCACGAAGGTGGTTTCGGATCGATAAGACCATGTATTCGCATTCAGCTACCCCAGAACCACTACCAGGCACGATATGAATGGGTCATTAATTACGTTGGATGGATCAGAGAAGATTGGCAACATGTCCTTTTTGCAGATGAGTCACGGTACTGCCTAGACAACACAGATATACCTTCTACGGTACGTAGAAGACCATGCAACCAACATTGCTGAGCATGACCGCCATGGTGGAGGGTCAAAAATGATCTGTGGCGCATCAGCCGGGATGGACGTACAGAGCTCTGTTTCCTTGACAGTGATATATTGATTGCACAGTGGTATATTGATGAGATCCTGGATGCCCACGTCAGATTGTATGTAGGTGCAGTGGGTGATTGACTCATTCTGATGGATGATAATGCCAGTCCTCATGTTGCACGTGCTGTCCGGAAGTACCGACAGAGGGAGGGGATTGAGCGTATGGACTGGCCAGCAAGATCCTCTAACCTCAATCCAATCGAACATGTCTGGAATGAGCTGCAGCTTGCAATTTCAGTCCGTCCAGTTCAACCAAGAAGTGCCCAGGAGCTTGGTGCCATGCTTGTCCAAGAATGGAACAACATCCCACAAAGGACCACCTGGTGCCTGATTGGGGGCATGAGAAGGCGTTGTCAGGCTGTAATTAACAATAATGGGTCTCATAGTAGATATTGAACCAATATCAGTTTGCTCCGTCAACTTTTTGGCAATCTTTTACCAATAACATCAATTGTCCATGGTTATCGTATTCAAAAGCTAACAAATAACATCAAACACAAACAAAATCTTAATTTCTGTACTTAAATCATTAAAGATATAAGTAAATACACTTTTCATAACAATATTTCAATAAAACGTAAAACAGGTAGTTGGATATACTTGGTGCTTAGTAAACTTTGAGTAGTATATACATGAAAAAGCCTATGCCATAACTTTTAGCTTTACACACCTACCGTGTTGAACACACCAGCAATGGGATTTCCATAGTAAAAATTTAGACCTACAGTAGAACTACATCTAAACTGACTTCAGTGACGTCGATCTGAATGCAAACTTGTCTAAATTTATCGCACGTCGCCTTGCGAAGAGTGGAATGAAAGTGGCAATTATTTATTACGTTTTTAAATGGGTTTACCTCATGAGATGCCAAAAATTAACAAACATGCATTGTCTCATGTTAATAAAGCATCCATAACTCGAAATAGTATGTTATTAAAACAAAACGGCCCTGTTTCTTTTTCTATTTCGTTTCGGCAATAAAACTGACAGCCCACCGATCCTCCTGTAAACAAAAACAGATTCGCACGTATGTACAGTACGTGGAGAGTGTATTATCACTAAATCACCCACAGAGTGGAGATTCACCCCAAGCAATAATTGCAAATTTGTTGCAAAGCATAACAAGTGCAAGCAAAGTTTCAGCCAATGGAGCTCCGGGATAACCTCGGAGGTCCATTGGCAGAAACATTGCTTGTGTTTTTAGTCGAAATATACAAAATTTGAAAGTTACAGTATGAGTGATAACTCCACTCCGCGGGAGATTTAGTTACAATCCACTCTCCACGTACTGTACGTCTACTGCTCAGTAAAATCGAGAAAAAAATAATAGGAACTCTTAATAATCTGACGATCCTGGTATAAATAAAATATACCCAATTTCGCTTGGTGTACCAACTGTTCACCACGAGTGGTAAAGTGGTGTCAACCGCGCACCAAAGGCGACTATGGGTATGTTCTATATATATTATGGTAGTCTGGCGACATCACCGTCACTAACCGCTTTTCGGGATAAATCAGAAATGTTTATACCTGTCATGCCCAATGATTCTGGTAGGCTCTTCAACAGCGTATATTTATAAATATTGTGAATGAGATTATATTTTGAAATATTGTTCTTGATTTGGAAGTTGGGAGTTGCATTTTCAATTCTTTATCCCCCATCAGAAATTGTAAATATTCCACTTTAAATGCACTGTCACTCGCCGTTTATCCCCCATCAGAAATTGTAAATATTCCACTTTAAATGCACTGTCACTCGCCGCAATAGCCACTTGTTTTTGTAACAAAATAGGGTAGAGTACTTTAGAGCAAGTGTGCCATTAGAACATTTTTTTTCTCGGTGGTGGCTCTTAATTTTTGCTTTTCAAACTTCCATCCCACTTTCATGATTTCCCTTTCAATCTTTATTTAGATAATGGGAAATCACACACTCTGCATGAAATGCATCAACGTGAAGCACGAGTATTATTAGTTACGTAGCCAGCAAGTGACAGGGTATGGTGCATCAGCGTGAAGCACGAGTATTATTAGCAAGTGACAGGGTATGGGATGATAGCCGGTCTGTGGGTTTTATACCAGGTGAGGCGACGAATTTACCCCACTGATGACCTTCAGGAATAGGATTAATGAACTGATGCAGAAAAAACAACAATTTCACATACATTCTCATGCATTTACTGTTACCACCACCCGAAAAGCTTTAACCCTTTACCCAACGCAGACGATATCAAAATTTATTATTTTAAATATCATTTTTTAAAATTTTTCAAAACATTTCAACAAAACCATATCATGTGATCCCCTCATTGGAACGAGCTCAATGAGCTCGTTCCAATGAGGGGTCACATGATATGGTTTTGTTGAAATATGTTGAAAAATTATTTTTTTTCAACTGCTCAATTTGCATATTACGTGGGCGGGTGCGGGCGATTCGTTAGGTAAAGGGTCAAGTCCTATACGTTTAAAAATCACTTTTAATCTCTTGGGTGAGCTGTAAAGAAAATGTTCGCTTCACTCTATACAAAATCGATAGAATCATAAAAACAACAAAGAACATTTGGGACTACAAATAATATTTTCTGTCAATTTTTCAAATATTTAATGTTTTAAATCTCATTTTGTTGAAATTCAAATTTTTAAAATCGACGAAAGTGGAAATGCATGATGGCGGCTACTCACCCAAGAAAGCTAACTTCAGGTCACTGTGTATTAAAGTGACACCCACCATGTACGGGATTTATCGCCGCCATGCACCTGACATTGTTATCCAATAAAATTTGAGGATATAGAAACAATTTTTTTTTCAGAGGTGGGGTACTACGGTTGCCAGGTGATGATCCACTTACACCCACAGTTATAACAACAGCAACTACCGCCCAGGAAGCAGCAAGCCATATTTATGGTACAACAGTTCACTCTGCATTCTCTCTGGATCTTAGAAACAAGATAGTAGGTCAATCAAAAACACCAGCTGAGAAACTGAATACCCTGCGATATCTGTATGTCCACCTGAGGCTGATAATTATTGAAGAAATCTCTGTGCTTGGGGCCAGACCTCTTCTGAATTTGAGCGAAAGATTGCAATTGAGTTTTGACTGGAAATATGTGCCTTCTTCGGGACTTGTTGTACTTGCTGTTGGAGACTTTTTGCAACCCAACCGTGTTGGTCATTAGGCAGTATTTTCCTATTTGTCCAGATGATATGAAGTGTTTTTTATAGAGTCTTTATGGGAACAACAATTCAAACTGCATGAATTATGTCAAATAGTGCGACAAAAATTTGACCATGTATTTTCTCAAATTCTTGTAAGACCAGGTGAACACACTGAACAAGACATTGAGAAATTATTGCCACTAAATAATACAGTTATGGCTGACTCTGGAGTTGACACTATTCACCTTTCCCGTATTAATGAACATTAATAGCTACTATAATCTCAAACTGCAACACGTCCAGTCTCCAGTTATCCCATTATCTGCATATGTCACAATCTACTTAATGGAGCATAACAACATTTTTAAAACCGGTAGTATAGTTGCAGAACTTAAAACAGCTGTTGGATGCAGGCGGGTACTGTTAAATAATAAAGATGCTGAAGACAAACTTGTTAATGGAGCTACAGGAACAGATGCTGCTTATGATGTAAACATTAAATGCGGTATGGAAGCAAGAACAGCCAGCCCCAGGCACTTGTCAAATCGTGTTCCTAAAGCAGTGACAAAAAGATTTTTACGATTACGAAAGATTCCCGTAGACAGAACACAATATTCGGGTATGCAAGCATACAGCCTTGCCGTTCATAAAGCATAAGGAACTACTCATTACAAAGTATGACTTGCGTTTGTCCAATGATGGGCCTCATCGCTTTGTTCTGAACGCTTCACACGGGAGAAATTTCAGAATAGTGCTGACCAAACAGAACATTTTACAATCGAGCTGCTTGACATTACAAATAAAGTCATCCCTAAAACCTCGGCAAGTCCAAAACGTTTCATCAAACCCTGGTCAAATAGTGAATGTAAACAGACTATAAAAGATTGAAAGAAAAACTGAACGGGAATTTAACAAGTCACCAACCACACATAATTTGGATAAACTGCGTATGAATGGGCAAAATCAAGGCGACAAAAAAAAACACTCCAACCACTAAAATATGGAAAATGATTAAAAAGATTAAAGGAAAGGAGACAAAATCAAATGTACAACACATGAAGGAAACCAACACTCTAATTACATGAAAAAAACAAGAAATGTTAAGCACATTGGCCACCACATTTTCGAAACATTCGTCGTCTGAAAATTGTTATCCAGAATTTATGAAAAACTAAAAAAAACAGCAAGAAAAACAAAAGATCAAATTTACCTCCAACAATTTAGAAGATTACAACGAACCTTTCTCTATGGAAGAGTTCAGTAACGCTTTGCATATAATAATGGATACAGCCACTGGTCCCGATGAAATGCACTACAAAATTCTAACACATATGCCCCAATCTTCACTTGGACGTTTATTATACCCAGTTTCCACCATCCTGGCGTAAAGCAACAATAATTCCTATTCCTAAGCCTCATACAGATCACAGCAACCCAAGTACAGTTAAAAGTAGAAGTCCTGTCACCAGTAGTGCGCTTATCTAGGCTTAATTGCGCGTTGGAATTGCGCGCAATTGCCATATCGAATGACATATAAATCACGGCAGGTTCTCCTGGTTAATCATAGCAAACACATGTAATGCTTCTGCCAATGGACCTCCGGGTTACCCGGAGGTCCATTGGCTGAAACATTGCTTGTGCACAGGCCATATGTACAGAATTTGGTAGCTTTACTTGGGCCATAACGCGTACACTAATGCGCATATCAACGTGCTATTTGTGCGCATTTCATGACAGGACTTTTAGTTTTAACTGTAATTAATAATAATAATTACAAACCTATTGTCTTAACCAGTGACCGACTTGTCTGGTTTCTGGAATCGAACAATCTAAATGCGAATGTTCAGTGTTGTTTAAGAAGCTGGAGTAGTACTATGGATCATTTGGTCAGACTTGAAACGTTTATTAGAAATGCCTTTGCCAGAAAAGAACCTGTGGTCGCCATCTTCTTTGATCTAGAGAAGGCATATGATACAACGTGGACGTATGGGATTTTAAAAGATTTTTTTAACATGGGGTTGAGAGGTCGTATGCCTCCTTTTATTGGAAACTTTTTAAAGGACCGCCAATTTCAGGTTCGTGTTGATTCAATATTATCTGATCCTCACGAACTGGAATTGGGGGTTCCTCAGGGTAGTATTTTATCCGTTACCCTGTTTTCGGTTAAAATTAATAGTATCATCGATGCAATTGAGAATATGGTAGATTCTTCATTGTATGTCGATGACTTTTTAATCTGCTATAGCAGCAAAAACATGAATGCTATAGAGCGAAAACTTACGCTGTGTTTACATAGGCTTAATAATGGGCCACAGAAAAATATTTCACATTTTCGAAATCAAAAACGGATTGTGTTCATTCTTGTAATCTTCGGAAACATCACCTCGATCCGGAGTTGAAAATCGACGAGAGTCCTATCAAAGTTGTTAAAGAAGTGAAATTCTTAGATTTATTATTGGACAACAAACTGATTTTCACTTCCCACATAAAACAACTAAACGTTAAATGTGAGACAGCACTGAACCTACTGAAGGTTGTTGATAGCACTGATTGGGGTGCTGCCTAAAAAACATTACTCCATCTGTATAGATCACTTGTTCAACCAAAATTAGATTACGGCTGTATAGCATACGGTTCTGCAAGAAAGTCTTATCTCAAACCACTTGATGCAATTCACAATAGTGGTATTAGAATTAGTCTAGGTGCTGTTCGAACATCACTAATAGATTCGATGCTAGTTGAAGTAGAGAAGCCTTCCTTTGAGAAGCGCAGAATTAAACAAATCTCATGTCTCTCCAGTATCTAAACTTTTGGCCAATCCTTCAAATCCTGCTTATACCTGTTTCAGCCCCTCAAAATATTGATTTTTTGTAACCGTCATCAGAAACTTATTCCTCCACTGGGAATTAGAATTAAACCCCACATGGAGTCTGCAAAAATTAATTTCGATTCTATAAAAGAAAACCGTAAAACACATATTCCTCCTTGGCATCTTAAAAAACCTACGGTCATTTCGGACCTTCCTTCTAACAAAAAATCTGATACCAATTCCTTGCAGTTTAAACAAAAATATGACGAAATAAAGTCCAAGTATAGTACATGTACTAGGATCTATACAGATGGATCTAAAGACGGTGAAAAAGTATCATCAGCTGCTGTTACTGATCATCATATCACCTCAATCAGAATACCGAATACAGAATACAGAATCAGAGTTCTATTTTCACCGCTGAAGTTAAAGCTATACAGCTCGCGCTTGAACACATCGAGAAGGTAGAGGAAAAGAAGACGATTGCTTTTTCCGGTTCTCTTTCTTCTTTACGTGCTTTACTCAACCCCCAAGTTGAAGAAAACCTATCATTTTGAAGCTTCGTGAGAAGTTAACAAATCTTATGTGTGACCGATATGATATCGTGTTTTGCTGGTTACCCGGACATGTAGGTATCGAGGGTAACACCAGAGCAGACTGCAGCAAAACAGGCTTTAACCAAGCCTCTCAGTGATTTTAACATTCCTTTCAGTGATTTCCATCCACATATCAATAATTAATTCAAATCTCAGTGACAGGCTGATCAAATAGTTTTGATCAATACCCGTTTAGCAACCTTTGTAGAGAAGATCGCGTAGTTTTGACACGATGTCATATTGGTCATACAAGACTAACTCATTCCTTTTTTGTTAGAGGATAATATGCGATCAGAGTGTGTTTCATGTCAGCAGGTGTTGTCAGTGGAACACTTTATTTTACATTGTGCCGATTTTAATCTTGTAGAGGTACTTCATAGATCTATCTTATAATACGAGCCCACACACAATTTCTGGAAGTAATCAGCCTTTCAATCAATTTCAAACCACTTATTAGTAGCTACCTCAAATTTATGTGGCAGGCGGAATGGGATGGGGCAACTAATAACAAGCTTCATCGCTTCCGTTCAACTGTCTCTGATCACTACCCATCTAGTAACCTTTGTAGAAAAGATCATGTTATTCTCACACGATGTCATATTGGCCATACAAGACTAACACATTCCTTTCTGTTAGAGGGTAATTTGCGACCAGAGTGTGTTCCATGTCAGCAGGTGTTGTCAGTACATTATTTTACATTGCACTGATTTTAATCTTGTTAGAGGGCAGTACTTCACAACTGGATCCCTCAGAGATCTATTTTATAATACAAGCCCACACAAAATTGTGTCATTTCTAAAAGTAATCAACCTTTTTACAAAATTTCAAAATTGTTTTTATTCTTTTAATCTCGACTCATCAAGTCTCAAATTCTCAGGTTAACTTATTACTCATTGTTGTTCTAATCATTCTTGTCTTTGACATGTCTATTGTGGTCAATTTTTATTTTTATTCAATCTTTTACTTCATAATTGATAATGACGTTTTACATACCACTGTTTTCTCGCCACGATATAGCCTAAGCTGCTGATGTGGCGTTAAGCACCAATCAATAATAATAATAATGATAATAATAATAATAATAATAATAATAATAATAATAATAATAATAATAATAATACCCACTGTGCAAATTAATCGGGTGTCGTAAATAGTAGGCTGATGTTTTATGATAATTTCACTCCGTTATGATATGATGAATATTGCACCAGATTTCTAACTGCCACTATGGCGGGAGATTCCGTGGCGGTGCCCGACCTTGTTCTCATTGCTGCAAGGTCCAATCCCCACAAAATCAATATCAAGAGATCTGTATTTGCAATGTATATATGCGCTGAGACATGATAATTTTATAGATTTTACCAAATGAGAAATAAAGTGTGAAAGTTTAGGTAATATGCTAATGATGCTGATCTAAACAAAAACCTTCCACGTAGAACATGTGGGGAACATATTTTATCTCAAAAGTATGGTTGGTTATTTCAGTCATGTTCGCTGAAGCGTTTCCTCCTCAGTCCAAGTAGCGCTGTGTTGAAAACTTTCTCAAAAACACTCAAATATAATCATGAGAGTTGTGACCAGAATAGACATGATTTAGCAAACTGTGGGTCCGGGGTATCTTCATCAATTGCATTTTTGTTGCCCGAATTGCATTCAAAGAGGACAGTTGCAAATATTGTAATATTTTACTTCACCAGAGACAAAGCCTATTAACTGAAACTTTCGTTTGTGTTTCTAATGTGATCATAAATGTCCGATTTGCACCATACCCAGTCAGGTCGAGTATTGTCTGAAAACAGTTACTGAGGTTTCTCTACAACAGAGAGTCGACCATCTACGACACAGCCATGCTATGAAACCTCAGAAGCTATTCCGGTAGATTTGGGACAAACACACCCCAAAGAACATCACTGACTGATGTAGCCATCCATACGTTTTTAGAAAACTCCTTGTCATTAACATGATCAAGATGGTTGGTGTTTGTTTACACCAAGTTCATTTGTATATTTATAGAAATTTCACTCATATTGCTTTCATGATAGAAAATATCAAGATATCAGGTCCCTCAGCTGGTGTAGACTAGAAAACACAGACCTTTCAGTATAGTTTTGCAAAGGTTGGCCTGCACACCAATGAGAATAACTATCTCGAAAAATGCCCTTTAAAAGTGTAATTAGCAAATATTTACCTTATGAAATAAGTTTTGAAGGTATCAGCATACTTTGTTTATGATAGTGAAGTGATATGCACTAAGAGTTTATCTTAAAGCAGGAATACATAGAGGATATCGAATGAGTGTTTTTCTCATATAATATTTGTGAAACGAGTTTTCCGTTTTGGCGAGCCTCTGGCGAGCCCAAACGGAACATTCGGACGAGTTTCATAAATATTATATGAGAAAAATACTCATTTCATATTCTATTTATCATATGACACACACACGCACAAATTAGCCACTTGGTATGACTTTTTAACCCATCACCAAACTTGAGTTGCAGATGGCACTTGGAGAAAACATCCTCGTATAAATAAAAATTTTCATTTTTTGCTTCCAAATCGTAGGTTATAACCCCTCATTGGAACGATCTCGTCGAGCTCGTTCCAATGAGGGGTCACCTATGTTTTGGAAGCAAAAAGTGAAAATATAAAAAAAAATGAATGGCCTTTTTCTTGGTGGTAAAAGATTAATAAAATATAATCCACCCCAAATAATACTGAAATTATGAACATGTGGCCCAGTTGTATTTTGTTCAGCCAATCAAATCGTCTAGTTTTGAAATTGACCAATGAAATTGGCGGGAGGCTTTATTTATCACTGATTAATATGAAAACAAAATAACAAATGTTTTAAAGGGTACAAAACGGACGAGTCATATGATAAAACGAAATTTTACATGACAATTTTCACCAAATTGTTTCTGCTTACATTCCCCTTAAACCTGGTTTGCTACTATAATTGATATCTGCATTGCTTCACCAATAGCATTCACGGAGAGTTGCTCTTCCGCTCATCTTATCGATAAAACTTGATGTTGTGCACATTGTAACTTGCTATTGTGCTGTCTCTCCACTGACAGTACTGACAGAAACGTGATTTTCTACAAATTGACACTTATAACTTTCAAGGAACGTGAGCTCAATTCACAGATAGCTGTTTCGCTGATCGTCATATAAGGAGAGTTTCACGGTACGTAATTCAATATATACAGTACGTGGAGAGTGGATTGTAACTAAATCACTCACGGAGTGGAGTTATCACCCAAACTATAACTTTCAAATGTTGTATATATCGACTAAAAACACAAGCAATGTTTCAGCCAATGGACCTCCGGGTTTAACCCGGAGGTCCATTTGCTGAAACTTTGGTAGTGCTTGTTAAGCTTTGCAACAAATTTGCAATTATTGCTTGGGTGGAGTCTCCACTCTGTGGGTGATTTAGTGATAATACACTATCCACGTACAGTACAAGTAAACGTGAGAAGCGTGTTCCAAGCCAAGAACACGAATGCGCAGAAATGTTCACGAGGGGGTATTCACTGATGAAAAATGGCGCAGAAAATGAGGCTACATCAGCTCTGATGATTTACCGGTGAGAGAAACATCCTCCAACATTTTTTTACCTTAGGGTGGAGTCAATTTTGCATTTTCTTCGCCAATTTTGTAAAATATATCACTGCGTTCAGAGGAGAAAATGCAAGTCCGGTGCGGAACCTTTTCAATTTTGTAAAAAAAGAACAGAGATCTATGATATATTCCGTTCGTTTTGTGTGCGAAAATGTGCGTCACATGCATTTTCATGTCGAATTTGTCTTTGGAGTTCGTTAAAATGTCGAGTATTTTTCGAAGATCCCGAGGAATTTCCTGTGCACACTCTACTGAAATTTTATCAAAAAAATTGCGAGTGCCGAAAAATCGAGAAATGTTCGTCTGCGGTGACGTCTCTCATTTTTGGTAGAGGCGCAAAAAAAGTCGACGACAGTTCGTTGACCAAAAATGATTATATCGGATGCGAACGTCTTTACTTATATTCCGCTATACTAAAAGAAAAAAAAAAACATTAAAAAGTGAGATTAATTTAAAAAGATTTTTTGAACTAAAAAAAATGTCATTTCTGAAAATCAAAGATCCTAAGAAGAGAGAGGAGGCGATTCGACAATCTCTCGAATCAAAGAAACACATTCGAGCGCGCGACATTATGAGACGAATGGGGGATATCAAACTGAAAAGTGAGAAGTTATTCAAATCCCTCATCAAAACTCAGGAACAGACGAAGACAGAGATTGTGAAAGAATTGAAACCCATTAGAGAAAACACGACTTCTCATCGGACCTCTCATTAGCCTTATCAGCCGCGTATCGCGATGAGAACCCCGCATCCCCACCCGTCCTATTATCAGTCAAGCTCACACATTTACCTTTCTCCTCGGTATCATTATACTTCATCATTTCCTCAGTATTCTTACCACCACCATAAAACTCTCTCGGGATAGAAAGAGTGATGCTGAGGTCGAATCGGTGATCAGTGTCGCCACTAACGCGCCGACCGTAGATACGGAACATTTTGGATTTATGGTTAAATCCTACATGGCCTAGGGGGTTAGACCATGCCCTACTAGGCGGGTCCTCAGGTGGCGGATAGAGGACGGCCTGCTCAATTGGGCAAGTTTGCTGGTTAATAATTAGAAGGTTTGCTTAAGAGAGCTGGTTTCCTGCGAAATATAAAAAATACGCAGACCCGGACCAAAATGGTCAATCCTGCTAATTCCACCTTGTTCTCCCGTGAGGTGCGTTCTGAAGGCCCCGGGGGAAGAATTCGTTGCAGTGGGGGATAGATTAAGGCCCCGGTTAGGGCAAATCTCTGGGATGGAGATAACCACTGCTTTGGCCCTGTTCTCCATCTTGGAGATACCGGTCCAATACACTGCTTTGGCCCCAACTTCGGGAGCAGAAGGATGGTCGGATGGTCCGTTCTGGCCAATCGGGCGCCTCCAAAAGAATTCAGGGTGTCACGTCGGAGGGCATAATTGCCATTGTGTACTGTTTCTAAACACATTATATTTTTAACAAACACTTAGTTTTGCTGCACTGTCTGTTTCGATTATACATGGCAACTTTAATAATTACAGTGTTTTGTAAAGTGATTGGTTGAATGGCCGCCATCTGAAGACATGACCTTCCACACACGGGCCAATCAGCCAGTGGTATGCTTCGGCATCAACACTGGCTGAGTATATTACCCTAGTATAAGTATGTGGGAATATTGGCAGCTCGGATGGTTCACTGCACAGCAGTAACTCTACTCTTTGTTGGACTCCGTGGTGGGTGGGAGCCGGGGCAATGAACAACTTATATTACTAACATGGCAAATATACCAAACAAAAACGCGGGCGCGAACATGGGTTCACTGATTCGGATTCTGACTCAGATCAAGACATCGGCAATACTTCTATTAACACTTGGCCAAAATGTATTATGATTTATGCAGCAGAGGAAGGAAAATTGGCATCAAATATTAACACCTTTTCAGTAGAAAAAGCAATCAAAGGAATAGCTGGGGATGTCAAAAATGTGAACAAACTACGATCTGGTGGGATACTTATTGAATGCAGAAGAGAGATGCAGGCCATCAATTTGTTAAAACTGGATAAACTCGTCGACATAAAGGTCTACGCCTTTGCACATAAAACGCTAAATAGCTGCAAAGGTGTGTTACGAACAAAAGATCTGTCAGGCATCGATGTGCTAGAAATACAACAAGAACTGAAATCGAAATGGGTCACTGGTGTTAAAAGAATAGAGATCAAACGAGCCGGCAAGAATATTCAAACAAATACTTATCTTTTAACTTTTAACACTTCCCAAGACCCAAGGTCATTAAAAATAGAATACATGAACGTCGGAGTGGATTTATAAATTCCAAATCCACTTCGATGTTTCAAATGTCAGAAGTATGGTCACGGCCAGAATAATTGTAGAGGGAGAAGTATTTGTTTCTAATGTGGCGAAGAACATCCAGACCCATGCACGAATACCATTAAGGGCTGTGACTGCTAAAGCAATCATGTAGCTGCCTCAAAAGATTGCCCAATCTTGAAAAAAGAAAAAGAAATTCCAAAAATTAAATGTCAAAAACAGATCAGTTTCAAAGAGGAAAGGGAAATAGTATCATCAATGCCTGGTATGAATTTATCATCACCGACATACGCCAAAAAAATAATCCAAAAATTACCAACGACGTCAGTGGAATGCTAAACTCAAAACACATGGCTTAAAGGTACAATTCCATCTTTAGTACAGGGTTTCACAATAGACCAAACTGACACACAGTCAACACAAACAAATTCCACAACGCAAACAACAGAGAAATTAAAAGTCAAATTTGAAAAGAAAAAAGAACAAATCCCAAACCTGAGCCAACAGTTTAAAAAACAACAGAGGATAAATCAGAACAAAAACTATGAAAACAATACGCCAAAACCTGTACAAAATAAGGAACATACCACTAATTCTGAGCAGACAAACGAACAAAACAAAACGAAGCCCAAACCACAGCAAGGACAAAGATCACAAATGAGAAAATCAGAGAAAGATGAAAAGAAAAAAATGAAACAAAAACAATTATCGGACAGAATACCTAAGGTACTTCAAAACACTGCTGTTCACAAAAGGTTTGAAGGCCTTGAGGGAATGGAGGCTAGTGCTTGTATCGAGGACACCTTCGAACACTAACGTCTGACTTCCTGACAGAATAGGTCCCCGAGGAAAAATTCATCAAAGAAAACTACCGGGGCCATTTCGCCCATACGTCTACCCTCTAATTCTCCATCGAAATATGGCTACTACAAACAAAAACAATATAAGACAGTGAAATAGTCGAGGTTTTAGAGCCAATTATAATGAACTGGGTCTTCTCAGCCAAAAATATTGCCTGCATTTTGCCTGCAGAAAAATGTTTTAAAGAAACCCGAGGCTCAAGATCATTCAGCTTTTAAGCATTATACTTCGTATAATGCCTGGGCAGATGATAATGACCTTCATATTCGTGGAACATCCGTTTTAGTTAGAGGCGATATCATTAACAGATCTGTACCTTTGAATACGAATTTACAGGCTGTGACGGTACGCCTGGCATTAGACAAAACAGCTACAATATGTTCGCATTACGTTTCACCTTGTAAAACCCAACAACTGAATGATCTTGAGATGCCGATCAACAGCTCCAAACCCCATACATTTGTTGGGTGATTTTAACTCGCATGGCTCCCTTTGGGGTAATTCCTGCAGTAAAAAAAGATGTAAAGGATAAAATTGTTGAAGAATTCATTACAAAATATGATCTGTGTTTGTTCAATGATGGTTCAGACACTTATATGCGCCCCGCATCTGGTTCGTATACATCAGTTGATCTTACAATTGCATGCCCTTCAGTCTACCTGCATTATTCTTGAAAGGTAGAGGATGACTTGTGCAGGAGTGACTCCTTTCCAAATGTGTTGGAGAGTGTAGTTCCGGCGGATGATGAGAGAGTGTCCCAGTGGAACTAAAAAAAGCTGACTGGGACACTCACTCATCTCTTTGTTCTGAACTCCTCTCACTAGAGAAATCTCAAGATAGTGCTGACCAAATAGAACATTTTACAAACGAGCTGCTTAACATTGCAAACACAAAATAATTAAAAAGATTAAAGGAAAAGAAACAAAATCAACTGTACAACACCTGAAGGAAAACAACACCCTAATTACATCAAAAAAAAGAAATTTCAAACACATTGGCCTCCACATTTTCGAAATATTCGTCGTCTGAAAATTGTAATCTAGAATTTATCAAAATTAAAAAAAACGACAAGAAAAACAAAAGATCAAATTTACCTCTAACAATTTAGAGGATTACAATGAACATTTTTCTGTGGAAAGTTAAGTAACTCTTTGCATAGAGCAAAGGATACTGCAATTGGTCCCGATGAAATACACTACAGAATTCTAAAACATATGGCTCAATCTTCACTTGAACTTTTATTATCAATTTTTAATGACATTTGGGTGACTAACCAGTTTCCACCTTTCTGGAGAAAACCTACAATTATTCCCATTCCAAAGCCCGATAAAGACAACAGCACCTCAAGTAATTACAGGTCTATCGCTTTAACAAGTTGTCTGTGTAAAACCATGAAACGGATGATCAATGATCGATTTGTCTGGTTTCTGGAATCGAACAATCTACTTGCGAATGTTCAGTGCGGTTTCAGAAACCAGATAAGTACTGTGGATCATTTTATGAGACTACAAACCTTTATGAGAAATGCCTTTGCCAGAAAAGAACATGTGGTCGCAATTTTCTTTGACCTAGAAAAGGCATATGATACAACGTGGACGTATGGGATTTTAAAAAAAATTTTCAACATGGGGTTGAGAGGGCATATGCCTCTTTTTATTGAAATTTGTTTAAAGCACATCCAGTTTCAGATTCGTGTTGGATCAACATTATCCGACCCGTACGAACATGAATTGGGGTTCCTCAGGATAGTATCTTACCCGTTACGCTTTTTTTCAGTAAAAATTAATAGCATCATCGAAGCAGTTGACAATATGGTAGATTCTTCGTTGTATGTAGATGTTTCTTTAATCAGCTACAGCATCAAAAACATGAATGCTATGAAACGCAACCTTCAGCTGTGCTTAAACAGAATTCAAAAATGGGCTACAGAAAACGGTTTTAAATTTTGAAAGATGAAAACAAGTAAGCTTTGGAAACATCACCTCGATTCGGAATTAAAAATCGATGGGAGTCCTATTAAAGTTCTTAAGGAAGTGACATTCTTAGGTTTGTTGTTTGACAACAAACTGAATTTCACTTCCCACATAAAATAACTAAAAGTTAAATGTAAGAGAGCGCTGAACCAACTGAAGGTTGTTGGTAGCACCGTTTGGCATGCTGACCAAAAGACTTTACTCCAAATCTATAGATCACTTGTTCGATCAAAATTAGATTACAGTTTACCGTTCTGCATGGAGGTCATGTCTCCATCCACTTGATGCAATTCACATTGGTGGAATTTGAATTAGTCCAGGGGCTTTCGAACATCCTCAATAGATTCAAGGCTTGTTGAAGCAG
Source organism: Pictodentalium vernedei (assembly GCA_031216915.1). Taxonomy (NCBI): domain Eukaryota; kingdom Metazoa; phylum Mollusca; class Scaphopoda; order Dentaliida; family Dentaliidae; genus Pictodentalium; species Pictodentalium vernedei. Next base: position 876,065,596 of record CM062297.1, on the reverse strand, counting down.
AGGAGCCTTCCCTTGAGAAGCGCAGAATTAAATTGTCTTTCCAGTATGTATCTAAACCTTTGGCCAATCCTTCAAATTCTGCTTATAACTGTGCTTCAGATCCTGAAAGTATAGACTTTTTAACGGACACCAGAAACATATTCCTCCATTTGGGAATTAGAATTAAACCCCTCATGGGGTCTGTCAAACTTGAATTGGATTCTATAAAAGAAAACCGTAAAACACATATTCATCCTTGCCATCATAATAATGTCCAAGTATAGTACATATACAAGGATCTATACAGATGAATCTAAAGATGGTGACAAGGTATCATCAGCTGCTGTTACTGGTGATCATATCACCTCAATGAGAATACCGAATCAAAGTTCTATTTGCTGAAGTTAAAGCGTTATAACTCGCTTTTGAGCACATCCAAAAATGCACAGGAAAGAAAGTCGATCATGTTTCCGACTCTCTTTCCTCTCTGGTTGCTTTACTCAACCCCAAGTTTGAGAACCCCCTTTTTAACAACTCTCATGTCTGACCACTGTGATATCGTGTTTTGCTGGTTACCTGGACATGTAGGTATTACCGGTAACACCAGAGCAGGCAGTGCAGCAAAACGGGCTTTAAACAAGCCTCTCACTGATTTTAATATTCCTTTCAGAGATCTTAAACACCATATCGATAATTACCTAAAATCTATGTGGCAGACGGAATAAGATGGGGCGACCAATAACAAGTTCCATCGCTTCCAACCAAACATTTTTTATCACTACCCATCCAGTACGCTTTGTAGAAAAGATCATGTTTTTTGACACGGTGTCATGTTGGTCACACACGACTTACACATTCCTTCTTGTTTCAGGGAAATACACGACCAGAGTGTGTTCCTTGCTAGCATTTGCTGCCAGTGGAGCACATTCTTTTACATTGCACTGATGTTAATAATGTCAGAGCGCAACATTTTACAGTTAGAGAATCATACGAGCCCGCACAAAATTCTCGCTTTTTGAAAGTTATCAACATTTTTAATAAATTTCAAATTCTTTTTACCTTTTTAAATTTCATCTATCCATACCTATTTCACAGGTTGATTCACACATCATTTTTTGTACAACTGTTCTCTCGTACTCATTATGGTTAACAATCATTAGTTTTATTCCTCAAATTTCTTATTTCAATGACTCTTTTTTAATTGTTTCATGGTGGATATTGGTCTTTCTTAAAATGCATACTTTCATCGCCACGATAAGCCTTAGCTGCTGATGTTGCGTTAAGCACCAACAAATAAATAAAAAAATAAATAAATAAACCCTGCATGGATATATATTACACAAATCCCTAAGACGCCGACTCGACCTCAGGTTTTCGTAAATTCCTACAGGGAAAAAGAGAGTAGAAATAGAAGTCGATAGTTTGCGCGTGGAAAGATATTGCGTGTCTGGAACAGTGGCACCTTCTCGAGGCAGCTAGACCGAATCCCAATGAGTACATGCAAGGATATATCAACACTTTTACGAGGTTCTGACCAATACGAAAGAATAATGAATCTAAATGGAATAGACGAAAGCGAGTAAAAGCTATAAATGAAAACAGCGATGAAACCTATATAAATAAAGCATACGGCAAATCGGTCACCGGAACGGAAATGGGAGTAATTTCACGATCAATTCTTCCGATTCGAACGCGCTAGTAGGGAGAATGAAGTTCTTCGTGGCCAGTAGGGAAGCAGGTAATGCGTAATATAGTAGTGACACATAAGTTTGTTGAGGTACAAGTGGTACATTTAATTAAGTAGATTAGGGTTTACCGACATTTTCGACAGCCAGTGTCTCCTCGTATTGGAAAGTTTCACAGGTGAGCCGGAATACCCGGGGAGAACTATTTTGTAGCGGCGAGCATCTGTCAGACCTCTAACGTACTAACTAAACACAAGCAGGGTTAGCAGTGGCTGAAGACAAGTTCACCATCGACCTCCAGCAGGCCCTTGCACACCGCGCCACTGTGCTCCCACGTAGACAATCGGGACAAAGTGCCCTGCCAAAGGACACAACGCAGCTACCCCTGGCGGGGATCGAACCGTGGTCCTTTTTGGGCAAACACGCTCCCTAAAAGGTTGCACATAAAACAGGGATAAATCTTTCCTGAATGCGCAATATAAAAAAGTAGTAAGTAAAAATAATTAATTTAATGTTAAATATTTTTTTTTAAAAAAGGCAACTGAAGCTGCGACTTCTTTATCCCTTCTGAAGTCCGAAGAGGAACAGCCAGTTTAGTTCACAAGTTGATAACGTGCGAAACTAACACCGAAATCGGAAAAAGAGTTTATCGAAAATAAACGTAAAGGCTTCCGGTCGTGGCGGGTCGTAAAAATACAGGATCTTGCTTCGAAATGAAACGGATCGGGCATGAATGTAGTTTAAAAATTACATTTGGTAAGAAAAACACATGAAAAAAACAAAATTATAAAAAAACCTTTTGTTGAAACATAAACACAGTTAAAAACAAAAGTAATTTAAAAAACAATAACAATGAATCAATTGTTGTGACGCGAATTGTTAGAATATGATGGATTATTCGGCAAGAGTGTCTGTCAACCTAACAAATTATCGCGAGGAGCTCTGAACGCGAAATTTTAGAAGGATGTGATAGTGAGAGTTTTCGATCATCAGGACGAGACTGAAAATGCGTGGTATCACACATGACGCACTTACAAGAGACATCGAGAAAGCTCAGAAAAAACGGGTGTCGAATGCTATTTCACGACAACGCGAACGACGTGCCTGCCAGATGCTGCAGAATTTAAATCGGAGAATAAAACTCGGCTGATTTTCGACGCAGTGTTTTTGCACGAACAGAATCGAGGCGAATCGAGGACGTCACAGCATCGTGGATTGTTTCTATCTGTCTCCATTTAATTCTAGATTACCTGGACAGACCGCAAGAGTGAAAATGAACCTCTTCGGTCGGTTTCATCAAGATCTTAAGAATTTGAAGCACATCTTCATCGACCACTTAGCCAACGACAGCAAGAACAAAGAGTTCAGGAAATTGTGTAAGGCAGTGTGCGTACGACTTACAAATCCGTGGTCATCGATCTGACCAGTCGCAAATACAATGAACAATATAAGTGCGACTTTTATATTCCGATATAACAGGGGGGGGGGGGGGGGTCTGCCAACAAATTCCAGACACAGGGTAGGGGTGGGTGGGTCCATTGGCCCAGAGAAAAGGTGGAAATGACCCAAAATGCAAATTTTTTCCTGGACTTGAATTCATTCAAAGAATGATGTTTTTTAAACCTTTAAGATGATTCAGGGTGGTGAATAGAGTATTTTAAAAATGCTTTGGAGAGAATATGGGGTATAGACAAACTCAGAAGAGTCAAAATGTTTTCAGTAAAGATTCGCAAATTCGACAACTGAAGTGGACATTAGAAACATCAACATACACTGATCAAATTTGAATAATCTGCAATTGAGTTCTGTTATGAATACTTTTTTTCAATTCAACCAAACTAACTCATGTATAATTACCCTACTGAATTCAGCTATTAATATACTTTAACAAAATATGTCTTTGCTACATATAGTCTTTAGAACCAACTCATATTCATTTTGATTAGTTTATATAAAAATGTAAACTAGTGATGTCAGCATTGCCTATTGGAAATAGGATACATTAACTTTGGGCATCAACGTTTATTATGTAACAAAGGTATATGATGCTAATAAAGAATTGCAGGATGTAGAATGTGTGTCATAAAATATTTCACCGAAACTCAATTTATACGACAAATCTCTGTTTTGATAACTTTGTTAAATCATTTTACATGAATTTATAACATGAGGTTGAATTTCAATTTAGAATTCCTTCCCTTGTATTAGTTTATGCAGAACAAACTAAAATTTGGAAATGCACAATAGCATAGAAAACGGATCATTGATAATTGGCCTGGTTTCAGCAGTGTTTTGAGCTCCGGAATGAAATATGGGGATGAGTCCCTCGGGAGGGGTGGAAAAAAATACAGGTTTGGGGTGGTGGGTCCCCGACAGGCTGAACATTTTTTTTAGACCCTGTGTCTGCAATTTTTTCCAGACCCTCCCCCTGATATAACATGAAAATATAAAAAAAATATCCTCTTTGATTGCTTTATTGAACCCCTGGTGGAAAAACCCTCTCATTTTGGAACTTCGTGAGACGTTGAATACTCTGTCTGACCAATATGATATCGTGTTTTGCTGGTTGTCTGGACATGTAGCTATCTCCTATAACCCTGGAACAGACAGCGCAGCACAACAGGCTTTAACCAAACCTCTCACTGATTTCAACATTCCTTTCAGTGATTTCAAAACACATATCAATACTTACATCAAATCTGTGTAGCAGGCGTATTGGGATGAAGCGATAAATAAATAACAAGCTCCATCGCTTTCGACCAAATGTTTTTTATCACTACCCATTTAGTAACTTTTGTAGAAAAGATCATGTAATTCTGAGACGATGTCGTATTGGTCATCCACGACTAACACATTCATTTTTGTTGGAGTGTAGTATGCGACCAGAGTGTGTTCCTTGCCAAAAGATGTTGACAGGGGAACACATTCTTTTGAATTGTACTGTCTTTAATCATGGCAAAGGACAGTACTTCATTGCATGATCTTTTGGAGATCATTTTTAACATGCGTGCCCGCATGATCTCTTGGAGATCGTTTTTATCATGCGTGCCCGCATGATCTCTTGGAATTTTTTTTTTTATCATGCGTGCCCGCATAAGATTCTTTCAATCCTTAAAGTAATCAACCTTTTTAACAAATTTAAAAAAATGTTTTTATTCTTTTAACCCTTTACCTAACATGAAAAGCAGACGACACTTGCAAAAAAAATTCTTGAATAACTAATTTTTTTCATTTTTTGTCTCAAAAACATAGGTTATGACCCCTCGTTGGAACGAGCTCGTCGAGCTCGTTCCAACGAGGGGTCATAACCTATGTTTTTGAGACAAAAAATGAAAATATTTTGAAAATTAATATGCGATTTTTGAGAATAGCGCTGGCCGGTTTTGGCCGTTACGTTGGGTAAAGGGTTAAATTAGACTCTGCATGTCTCAAATCCAACAGATTTATTAGTCAGATATTCATATTTCTTGTTTCATCATCTATTACTGTTATTCTTTATAACACGCTGCCTTTGCCATTTGTTTTGTAATTATTTCATGTTTTTAGTCATATTTGTTTGTTACCTCATTAGTGACGTTTTTACCTTTAACATTTTCTCGCCATGATACTGCCTTAGCTGCTGATGTTGCCTTGAACACCAATAAATCAATAAATACATTTATCAGTTAATTTAATTAATTAATAAAGATGTAGCTCTATAGAAACGCATCCTCGTGAACCGTAGCTTTCGCTTTAGCCGACAACAAAATTGCACTCGAGTTATTTTGTTTTTTTTTTAGTTTTTTGTTAGTTTAAATGCAAATAATAAATGTTCTTGTTCCACAGTTAAACATTTAAATGGGAAGGTGGCGTTTAATATTGTAACATATTTGTTTTTGTTCCAAATTGAAATTTTCATTTTTAGTATGCTTCTCTTCAAAATGAGATATCAGACGCAATTTTTTGTTTCTTTTTTTAATTTTGGTCGTAAAAAATGATGATGATGATTTGTTAACGATTTTCCAAACGCCAGGGATTTTAATTCTTCTTCATATGCACGATTCGATTCGCAAATATGTTCAGGCAAGATAATTTCTCCAAGAGAACTGACCAGTACCGGGCCTTTATTTTTTTGCTGTATATTATACTTCCTTGACTTTCGAATAACTACAGCAAATGTTTCCTTCTGTTTTTTTCCATCGTGAACATCTTGGATTAAAATATCTAGTTTCTTTTTTACGTTTTTAACATTTTATTTAATTAATATGTTTATTTAAATTTAATTTTTGTTCAATTTCAATTTTGCTTAATTGTAATTTTGTTTAATTTTAACTCTTTTTAATCCAATTTAAATTTTAGTTCCAATTTTTTTCATTTTTCGTAGAAGGGTTGCTGCCGTTGAAAAAGAACACTCAATTTTTTTGTTGTTGTTTATTTATTTACTCAAAGGATTGCATTCAATCAATAGAAGCACCACAGAAGTCACACCTTTGGGGTTAGACGAATTGTCAAAGGCGAGGTGAATACGTTAGCACTTGGATAATGATTCTCCTATTTCTCGATGTTATACATTTTGTTTTCTACACCATTCACCACAGCGCTGACGATTGCCTTGTTTGCCTTGTTGTCGATAGAAATCAAACACATTCGAATGATTTTTTTTCTCCTATCAGTATGGAGTAACCAGTCTCTCCGAGTAGAGGTCCACTTCCTCCGTAGCTGGAAGATCATTTCTATTTACCCGAAGCTAATGCACCACTCTCTTCGGCCCATATCGTTTTAAATAGTCTCGCACATTTTATTTTTGAACTACCGATATCAGACTTCAGGCATCATGTGTATGAAATCCGGTAGATTCGTGATTATATTACATCTCATGACTATCGTGGCTTCCATCTAATCACCACTCTCTCATGATTAAATGTTGTTGTCTCCGTAGTCTCTGCTGACGGCACCCGGGGGAGGGGTTCCGAATAATTTTTCTTTTTTGATTATACTTTAAGCATAGCAGAAGATAATAATTACAATAGTAATAATAATTATAATAGTGTCACTTCATCCCATTTTTCCATTACTATTCTATTTGGGGCATTCTAGAATGAAGTGTTCCAGGGTCGTCTCCGTTACCCCTAAACTACACATTTGGCACACTTTTCCTCTCCTTTCCCGACCCCCCACACACACACACTCCACTCCAATTACTTCGACCTGACTTTAATTTAAACAACAAAGACACCCACCCCCATGAAATCCATCTTGGTACTCCTCAAAGACTGGGACATCTTTTTTGTGCAGATCGTCAAAGAGCTCTTGATCCTAATTCCAGCTCGCCAGTAATTTTCTTGTCATCTTATTTTTTGTGGTTAAAACTGCAAGTGACAGAATAAAAATGAAGTGCGTAATATTGAGTGCATTCAAGAAGTATTATGAAAACAAAACGCACATAGGCATTCGTAAATCGAGAGAGGACATTCGAGTGTATTAAGATCTCTTTCCTAGAGAAATTTTAGGAAAGGATTTTCTGGATTGAAGTAATTTCTTTCGTTTTCACTTATTTCGTGTGTTCGAGGTGATTCTTAGGCGTGTGGGATTTTATAAAAAAAACACACTATGCTCTGCTATAGTCGGCTTTTCGCCTTCGACTTTCCATTTGGATTTTGTTCTCAAAATCATACCTTTTATCTTCTGTTTCCTCATTTCGTTTAACTTATTTTCAGGAGCATCAGTTTCTTGAGCGATTGATAAGTCGCCATTGCGAAGTTTCGCGTTTCGTCATTTTCGATTTTTTTTCTGCTTGTTTTTCAAATATTTGTGTTTTTATGGTGCAGTAAGATATTGTTTTTCCACGTATCACCAGTTTAAGTAAGTGTTCCCAGAACAGTTGATCGTTAGTATCATGTTATTATTATCTTTATTATTATTATTATTATTATTATTTTTATTAATATTATTATTATTATTATTATTATTATTAATATTGTTATTATTATTATTATTATTATTACATCCACGGTAAAGCGTCTATTATTGGTCTACCGTTGTATTGTTTCTGTTATTGTTGCCTTAACTGGAGCTATGCATTCTTTGTCACTCACTGTTGGTGAATTTCCAGAATCCTTTCCCTCTTTTCTAATCAAGAAAGGAGAACGTTATGCTCACTGCATTGTGGTCGGATCTATATCGAAGGTTTATATTTACCTTTCCTATTTTCAAGAGTAGATCCGAAGATACAATGACATAATCTAGCCTGGCCATTTTATTTCCGAGTCCTCTTCATATGTAACGACATTGGTCTGTGTTTTCCAGTCTCCAAACATTATGCAAATCCAAATTTCCCATTAAATGGTGAATATTTTCGTTAGATCTTTAATTATTTTTATGATTATAATTAATCGTGTCCATTTCGTAGTTTCTAGGATGGTTCCAGTCTTCATCAGTGTTGTCTCTATCATTATTTTGGTAAAGAAATTGTTGTAAAATTCGGGATGATCTGCATTTAGTCCATACCTAACTGGCAGTGTAAACCTCTGATCTTGGATACTTCTATCAATTATATAGAGAGTAATCGCTTGACTGGACTGGTTACGTGAAATAATTCATGAGAGGTGAGGGGCGTTGTACGAACACGAGTGCGCGAATTGCAATATAGTCCCTCGCCTCGAATGAATTATTCCACGTAACCAGTCCAGTCAAGCGATTACTCTCTATATAATTGTTAGGAGTTCTAGGGGATCAGTTGCTAAGCCTTTTGAGATAAAAAAAAAATAATACATGAATTTGGGCAACAAATGAAATAGAGAGTTATAGCTTGACCGGACAGGTTATGTGAAATGATTCATGAGAGGCGAGGGACGTTGTACAAACACGAGTCCGCGAATATAGTCCCTCGCCTCGAATGAATTATTTCACGTAACCAGTCCAGTCAAGCGATTACGCTGTTTATTACTTTTTATTATTAACGATAATTATATTATTTGACCCTTTACCTAACGTAACTGCCAGCGCTATTCTCAAAAATCGCCAGTTAATTTTCATTATTTTTTTCATTTTTTGTATGTAAAACATAGGTTATGACCCCTCATTGAGCTCGTTCCAATGAGAGGTCATAACCTATGTTTTTTGAGACAAAACATGAAAATAATAACTATTCAAGAATTTCTTTTGCAAGTGTCTCTGCTTTTCATATTAGGTAAAGGGTTAAAAAACACAAAAAACGATATGAAGTCCCCATTACATCCACGGCAAAGCGAATTCGTTTCGCACACGGATACAGGACACAATCGTTGATTGCACAATTCACTTGTGAAGTTATCGATTATAATCAAACCCGGAAATCCCAGTAAATCACTCTTTGGAAAGTAATACAATAAAATTCTCCCGACTATAGGAGGTAATGCTATGTATTCATAGGAAAGGGAATTTTGAAGAGAATCGCTGTTCCACGACTTGAACTTGAGTGAGAGAAGAACAGTGCTTCCTACCCCCATTCCGTTTTCCAAAGTTGCCCAACCTTTTTTTCTAGAGTGATTTTCGACCAACAGAGTAATGTCAAATTTATCCCTGCAATGTGAGAAAATGTCTCTGCGTTCAGCTTTATAGGCTGCAAGACCAAGAGAGTTTATACTTCCTATTATTATCTTAGCCATTATAAAACGTTTCGACATAGATATTCTATACGGAGAACTCAATCAAGTCCCATTGTGGATAGGTTTTCACAAGTACTAGTAGGGGGCGCTGTGGCTCAGTAGGTAGAGGTGCAGGCTTCAAATCGAGAAGTCCTCGGGTCGAATCCCACATGTGGCATTCGCGTTGTGTCCTTGGGCAAGACACTTCACCCCATTGGCCACGTTGGGTTACGGTGGCGTTGTGTAGTAAGACGTACTGCATGTCGGTGGTGCAGTACGCCTTAGTAATCAACGCCACCGTGCCCTCCCGTGGAAACCCTACTTGTGTAGAGTTGGTGTGTTGGGGAGCTGACAGTTGTTCCGCCGTTGCTCGGTAGTTCTCACCGAGTACTCCTACTTACTCCGACCAAAAAACTGTCCTGGTCATGATCAGCCATTGTGCAGAAATATCTGACTTTAAACATCAATAAATAACCAAAAATTACAAGAAATAGTAAGTTTACTTTTTATCATAACAGAGGTTGTATCTGACAAAAACAATTTTAAATAACAATAACAATAACAGACTTTTGAGAGACTGTATATTCGCACGAGCGCCGCGTTAACGTCTGTGAGGTACGTTTAGAAATTTTCATTTGTTCTGGACGGGCTTTTGCGGAGGTCGCATCGTTCTTGTTTGGTATAAACTCGTTCATCAATAGTTTCTGGTCAAAACGTAACTTTTGAGGTATTCGTTGGCATGTTCGAAGCTGGCAACAGACATACTGTATTAGCTCAAATTCTCAACGTTTCTCCATCGGTGATTAGCAGGTTGCGGTCACACTACCGTCAGACAATCAATGTTCATGACAGTTGGATTAGATCGTTCAAGGGCGACAACTGCTAACCAGGATCGTTTTATCCGAACCACAGCGTTACGTAACCGCCATTAAAGTGCTTCAGAAATTGGTCAGCAGCTGCACCGAGCTACAGATGTGCGAGTCAGTGGTCAGACTAACCGAAATCACATACATAGCTGTAATTTGCACGCACGACGACCTCGAATAATTCCACGTTTGACTGAACGTCACAAGGGGTAATTGATGTGGAGCACGACAGCGCTGGGACAATCGTCAGTGAAGCGGCGTCATGTTTTCCGATAAAACGAAGTTCACACTCGATTTCTACGACAGGCGAAACAGAGTGTGGCGGCGGCGGCGGAAACAACGATACCATGACGTAACCGTTAGGTAGCACGATCCTTTTGATAGTGGATCGGCAATTGTGTGGGGAGGCATAACCATGGCAAGCAAAACAGCATTATATGTTATCCAAAGGGCGGCGTGTTACAAGGCAGTACTACCGTGACAACATGCTAGCAGCTCATGTGGTGCCATTTGCTAAGTCCAGACCTTTCACCAATCAAGCACGTCTGGGATATGCTTGGCAGGCGCCTACGACAACGCCAATATCCCCCTACTAATGTTCCGGAACTCGCCGCTGCACCTCAAGAAGAATGGTATAACATCAGTCAAGCTGATATTGGACGTTTGGTAAGGTGTATGCCACGTTGGATCCACGATTGTCTAGCGAACCGAGGAGGATTTACAAGATATTGAGGTCTTCGACTGAATGTGGTAAATTCTCTGACTGACCGTCCATGTCTTCCACAGCTCAGTGCGTGGAATGTGTGCTTGTCAGACACCCAACTATCGCTGAAATCATTCACCAGATGTCACAGTACAATGTATCAACTGTCTTTTTGATGAAAATATAAATATATTTCTTCATATTTCTCACTTTTATCAAATATCCCCTACTTTTTTGAATAGTATATATAAACATTGATAAACACTATTTAAAAGGGGGGGGGGGGGGCGACAGAAAGCTTACAGCTTATGTAAGTCATAATCACAAAACAGTGAATTTCTACTGCTTAGATTTGACAGTTGTCTGAGTATTCGTTAACTAAGAAAGATAAGACATTGCTACTTCAACAAGAAAATACACAAAATTATTTCTGTAGCTTCTTTAGTTGTTAGGTGACGACAGAATATGGTTTCTGTACCTCAGGTTCCAATAGAAGATGGCTGCTGCACACCTCAGTCATGACACGACTATAATTCGGTGAGCCTCGAAAACAGGGAGTTACCGTATACTTATCCCAACATTATACCTTATTGGATCACTGAATTCAGTTCCGAAAGAAAACTGAAATACACAATAATATTCTCTCTTTGTGAGGTTTGGACAATAATGTTTTTTTTCACATTGTATGATAAATTTCCAATCAAACTTCCCCTTCCTTGCTGAAACAGACGACGAAAATAGACATAGACTGGGACATTTCATAAACACTCTCTCGTTTTACTTACTGGGTCGCTATATTCACTTTACAAAAAGATGATGGAACCCACCATATCTTCACTTCGTGAGGTTTGAATGTAAGTTGTTTTTATCTTAAATCACTCAATACATTGCTACCAAATTATTGCATTCCTTCGAAACAATTGACGAAAATATACAAACGAAATATTTGTGTAGTTTCCTCAATTGCCTCAACAAATTGCGACCGAACATGGCTACTGCACATTATCTAAGAGACGTCGTTTGATTTCGGAAAAAAAACTTGGAGTTATCAAATACAAATGTGAGTACGTTTTCATTGCAGATTACGATCAAACATGGCTGATACACATAATCCAAGAGCCGCCTTTTATTCATTAATCCCTGAAATACTTGGAGTTATCGAGTACAAATTCTCAGGACATTTTGATAAATGGATAGTTTGAAACATTTTCCTAAAAAAATGAAATGAAAGCAAAGTACTTCTCCGCGTGAGTTGTAGAATATTAATGTTTTTTGTATCACACATCACATAATAAGTATTGGCAGTTATCAATTCGTGTTGACACAACCGATACAACTATACACAAGGGATTACTGGAGTTTCAATGGGCTGGAGGACACGGCTCAAACGCCTTACGTGGAGACCGAAAATTACTGTTGAACCTCGGCTAACACATGAGGTTACATGTACAAAACGCACAGTGATACATTTCTGTCTGAAAATAAATCCCCTACAAACTTGAGCTAAAGTTGCAAAAATAATGTATAAAATGAACAATGTTTATATTTCTTATTTCCGTTGTTTATTGTTTTTTTTTTTTTTCGTCGTCGATTCAACTTGAGTTTTATAAACGAAGTAGACGACACGTGCATTTGTTTATTTCCACTTTCCTTATTTGGAAAATGAAACATCAGTCATCATGCCCCCGCCCTTCACAATCGAGCCTATATACTTCCAAACGGTTGGTTTCGTTGTGAGGGGATGAAGGTGTGTCCAAGTTTCTCAAGTGCTGACTGGTTATGATAAGGTCGCAGTTTTCCAACATTACGAAGCTGCCAGTATTTTTGACATATTTTATTGATATGGATGTCTAGTTTTAAATTTGAGTCCATAATCAGTCCAATATTCCAGGCCAATTCACGTTTCATTGTGATGCTGTTTCCAACCAGAATTGATGTAACAGAGGGTGTAGGCATGGGAATCCCCAGTATCACTAAGAATTCAGTTTTAGATTCATTCATGTTCAGTTTAAAATCCATCATCCATTCCCGCACCACATTTATGCAAGTTTCACTGTTACTGACTGCGGTGAATGAGTCACTTGGAACGGATGGGTGAAATGTCAGTGGCGTAGGGGATGGGCCCGCATTGCGGAGGGGGGGGGGGGGGGCGGCTAGAAGAGGCACCCGTCTTGAGGACGTCCCAACGCTGGAAGAAAGAGGGAAATGGAGAGAGAGAGCGAGACTGTGTACCAAATACACATAATTTCAAACTCTCACTTCCACACGACGTACTCTTTGTAGTCTATGTATTATTATTTTAACCCTTTACCTAACGTAACGGCAAAAACCGAAGAGCACTATTCTCAAAAATCGCCAATTAATTTTCATTTTTTTGTCTCAAAACCATAGGTTATGACCCCTTTGTTGGAACGAGCGCGTCGAGCTCGTTCCAACGAGGGGTCATATCCTATGTTTTTGAGACAAAAAATGAAAAAAAAATAGTTATTCAAGAATTATTTTTGCAAATATCGTCTGCTTTTCAGGTTAGGTAAAGGGTTAGGTGAACGCTACATCATTGTAACTGATAGGGGTGAGAAATGAACAATAAAATACATGGTGCCTCTCAAGTCACACATGTTGGGCGTGCATGTGTGTATCGTTGGATGGTGGGGGTGAAACTTAGAACATGTATTGAAAAAATCTACAGAGTCGTACTTTTAGAATCGATCCTATAGGCTATACCTTCATTCAATTTATGGCGTATGTACTACGTGAAATCCTGTATGCTGTGCACGGTAACAACACTAAATTTGCTCCCGTTTTAAAAACAACCACCATTATGAAAGGGCCCCCGTCTCTATCTCGCGGGAGTCCACTAGATTTTCCGATACGCCACTGTTGAATGTGATTATTAATGGACGTCGGGATGGGGCATTTATTTAACATTACACTAGTTCATTATTAATGGAAGACGTCAGGAGAGAGCGTTTATTTAGCATTACGCCACTTCTTTGTTAATGGAAGACGTCAGGAGGAAGCGTTTATTTAACATTACACTAGTTCATCATTAATGGAAGACGTCAGGAGAGAGCGTTTATTTAGCATTACGCCACTTCTTTATTAATGAAAGACGTCAGGAGGGAGCGTTTATTTAACATTACACTAGTTCATTATTAATGGAAGACGTCAGGAGGGAGCGTTTATTTAACATTACACCACTTCTTTATTAATGAAAGACGCCAGGAGGGAGCGTTTATTTAACAATACACTAGTTCATTATTAATGGAAGACGTCAGGAGGGAGCGTTTATTTAACATTACACTAGTTCATTATTAATGGAATACGTTAGGAGGGAGCGTTTATTTAACATTACATCACTTCTTTATTAATGGAAGACGTCAGGAGGGAGCGTTTATTTAACATTACACCAGTTCATTGGTAATGGAAGGCGTCTGGAGGGAGCGTTTATTTAACATTACACAAGTTCTTTAGAAATTGAAGGCGTCTGCATAGAGCGTTTATTTGCCAACACACTAGTTCGAATGTCAGTGTTGGAAAATTTCACAATGATCGGACGTGGTGAGTCTCTGCCTTTTCCTGAATTTCTGTGAATCGCAATAATATCGTGTTCTTGCAACCGCCTTTCGACATTACTGGTGTTGACAATCCCACAAAATTATTTTCTTAAGTCCACCCACCACACTTTTTTTTAGCCTAACACTTTCACATTGTTCGTCTGTGAATATTATTCGTCTTTGTTGGCAAGTTTCAGAGCGTTCTTCGAATGTGTTTTTCAGCCGCCTGCACTTTTTCGTACATAGTCCTTTGTACTTTTCTGCACAAAGTCAAATCTTCTTTCTGTTGTGCAGTCTCAAATTCCAAAGCCTCAGTTTTATTTTTGAGCCCAGTCACATTTAGAAACAATTTTTCTTCCAGCTCCCTCTTGAAAAGACAAAGCTTTGCGCCGATAGCTGTTCTGACAATAGTTTTGACAGCCTCTACATTTGGAAATGCTTTTAACGCCTCGGTTATGTGGTCATTCTTTTCTTCTGTGTCGCCCAATGTTGAGTTATTTGATTATCCCGTTGGTGATCCCTGCGATCCTTGTTTATTCCTCTTGGAATGCTGGGCAGTACTCGTTTCTCTGTTTTTGTTTCTTGACACGATCCGACAGACCAGTTATCACAAAATAGAAAAGGTGAACACTATGGTGAACACAGTTCACTTCTGACTTCTACAGACCAAACACTAGCGCAAAATTAAAGAGCTAGAAATTGAATGTCCGTTCGGTCATCTTGAACCTTGATCTACCGTATGCAATATATAATAACCCATATATCGTCGATACATGCCCAGAGACAAAGGGTCGACTTCAATATATCGGAAACCCATATGGTGGTAATAACCTATATGTATCACCAAATCACCATCATAGAGCTCATTACGGGAAAAACCGTTCACAACACGCCTAACACGGGAATGACGTCAGGTGTCAACGCCGACATCGAGACATTGTGAATGAGTTGGTTTCGGATGTAGAATCACAACACGCCTAACACAG
Organism: Pictodentalium vernedei; assembly: GCA_031216915.1. Classification (NCBI taxonomy): domain Eukaryota; kingdom Metazoa; phylum Mollusca; class Scaphopoda; order Dentaliida; family Dentaliidae; genus Pictodentalium; species Pictodentalium vernedei. Next base: position 876,050,216 of record CM062297.1, on the reverse strand, counting down.
GGATGACGTCAGGTGTCAACCCCAACGTCGCGACATTGTGAATGAGTTGGTTTCAGATGTAGAATCACAACACGCCTAACACGGGAATGACGTCAGGTGTCAAAGCCGACGTCGCGACATTGTGAATGAGTTGGTTTCAGATGTAGAATCACAGCACGCCTAGCACGGGAATGACGTCAGGTGTTAACGCCGACGTTGCGACATTGTGAATGAGTTGGTTTCAGATGTAGAATTGAATTAATCTTCTCTTACATTTCATTAACTGTTGACCAAATACAAATAATAGACGGCTTTTTCAGACACAATTCCTGAATAACTAAATATGTTATTTTTTTTGCTTCAAAAAGATAGTTCATGACTCTCATTGAAACGAACTCGTCCCAGTTGGAGGTCATAAGACACATTTTCGAGTCAAAAATTAAAAAAGTAATAGAATTTGGTTGGTGATTTCTGTGAAAAGCGCTGGTCAGTTTTAGTCGTTACGTTTGCTAAACAATTAAATTACACATTAATATTACAATAACATGACTCTGGAGGGCTTGTGGTTTATTAACGGCCCAACAGGTGTGAATAACAGCGCGACAGCTTATAAAAGGCCCGAAACGAAGTCAAGGGCCGTTAATAAGCTGAAGGGTTGTTATTCACACCTGTTGGACCGTTAATTAACCACAAGGCCCGCCAAAGTCATCTTATTACTATTATTACCACTACGATTCTGAGAAAGTTTTGACCCTGTACTTTACATAGAAGCTACAAACAGCCAATTGGTCTTCATTCAATTCACTTGGGACATGTTTAACCCTTTATCTAACATGAAAAGCAGACGACACTTGCAAAAAAATTTCTTGAATAACTAATTTCTTTAATTTTGTGTCTCAAAAACATAGGTTATGACCCCTCATTGGAACGAGCTCTAGGAGCTCGTTCCAATGAGGTGTCATAACCTATGTTTTTGAGACGAAAATGATAAAAGTAATGAAAATTAATTGACGATTTTTGAGAATAGCGCTGGCCGTGTTTGGCCGTTTCGTTGGGTAAAGGGTTAACGTTTTCAATTTTGACAGATGAAATTATCGTCTGTTCTCAAACAAACTGGAGTGACATGATTATCACACGAGCGGCACCGGTACTCTTTCAATTGCAACGAAGTTTGAAAACTTAAAAACAAACCCGACATTTACCGCTTTTAAGTCAGGAATAAAGGCTTAAAATGTCTCCAGACTTATTATATACACGTGCTTGTTCTTATGGGACTAACTTTGCTGGACATTTTAAATATTTAACAATTTAAATGAAAATCATATTTTTTACTAACTGAAACCATTTCTGGAAACTGTTTGCATTTTTGAGTGTACGACAGCGAGGAACAAAAGTCACTTGACGTATCGGGCTGTTAATGAGATGTTTATCTCATTAACGGCCCGACACATCACGTGACTTTTTAAGTTGAGCGTTACGTTCTTGTAATGCCCTGTTAAACTTTGTTAATGTACTAGGGAACACCCTATAAAGTGGTACTAATTAAGAATCTCAAACTCGTCACGATTTCATTTGAAATTCTCGGCTAACCTCAACTCAGATCGATTTTAGTGAACTCAGTACAGAGAGTTCACATAAAACCCCAACTCATTAGAACTCCTTTATTTCGCAGACATAAACGTATATTCCTTAAACACGGTCTACGTCGGGAAAATGAAAACATTCGCGAAACATTTTGTTGAGCATTGTCTATTTATAACAACGAATGCATTCCTACAAAATAGTGTCAGGTTAGACACGTGTCTATATTTGACCACTGAAGGTTCCAGCTATGTAATAGTTACCAATTAGGCCGGAGGTATTTCATAAATTTGAACAACCTGTCCCGTGTGCTGAGTGACACGGAGCCGCGTAGCGAGGAAATGTTACAACTCTGGATAGATTATTTAAAATAATGAAATGCTGACATCAAGGTTTATATAGCTGGAGGAAAGAAAAGGGAGGAGTTAGAATCTGGCAAGCTGGAATTAGGACCAAGAGTTCCTTAGACGCTTTATATAAAAAGGATGCGTCCGCTTTTGAGGAGTACCTTGATGGATCGTCTGGGAGGTCATTGTCGTTCAAGGTGAGATCCAAGTCACTGGAGTTGAGGGGGAGAACCGGGAAAGGCGAGGAGAGAGTGTGCAAAATGTGTAAATTAGGGGTAACGTGTAACGGAGACCCTGGAACATTTCATTTTAGAATGCCCAAATATTTGCCCTGTAGAACAAGAGTCCTTGGGAAACTGAAGGGAAAATTGGGATGGAAACATGAAGGATAATTGAATGAGGAATGTCATGAGGAAAATGATCAATATTATACAGTTAAAACTAGAAGTCCTGTCATGAAATGCGCACAAATAGCACGTTAATTTGCGCGTTAATCCACGCGTTATGACCATAATAATGCTATCAAATTCTGTACATATGGCCTGTGCACAAGCAATGTTTCAGCCAATGGACCTCCAGAAACATTGCTTGTGCTTGCTATGAGTAACCAGGAGAACCAGTCGGGCTTTGGATGCCATTCGATATGGCAACTGCGCGCAATTCCAACGCGCTATTAAGCCTAGATAAGCGCACATTTCGTGACAGGACTTCTAGTTTTAACTGTAGTTGGGGAGATCAAGAAGGCGACAATGTGGGGAATTATGAAACAATTTTTGACTGAATGCTTGGAGATTGGGAAGGAGAGTGGGGGTGAGGAAATCCCCGGCGTGACACTGGGTTAATGAAGACCGAGACAAATCATTTTATTTCACAGCGTTTAAGTACAATTACAAATAGGAGTTAAACACATTACAAAAGAAGTAATAAAATAGTAGAAAACTGTCGTGTGACTGTATTTTGTCATCAACCCAGTGGACATCAATCGCAACCAAGCCAGAAAATAAGCAGACTGACATCTGCAAAATGAGGTCCCCAGAGGGTAAATGTAGTGATGCTACCCTGCACAGCAGGGTAGCATCACTAAATTTACCCTCTGTGAACCTCAATCTGAATCAGCGTCTCAAAACTACACTGGAGGAGGTACCCAGAAGATTAATTGGCCTATTGTATGGGATAGCATCATCAAATTCACCATCTGAGGACCTCATTCTGCAAATGTCAGACTGCTTATTTTCTGGCCAGATCGCACGGGATTTAAGTTCGCTGGGCTGATGTCACAAACCGATACCTCCCACCGATGCATAAAGTATCACTTCCTTACAGAGTTAATGAATTTTTAATAAGAGCATTTGTTCGACTGAATGCATTTTAGGAAACGTATTTATTTCGAAAAAATCTGCTATTCAAATAAACCCAATTGTATTCAAATTTATATTCTATTTATGATATATTTTAATTAAAGGATGACAAAAATTCGAAAAACACAAAACAAAAGTACTGATTCATCGAAAGAGGTTACATCGTTCTCGGATTTATTAAATAGTTGTCAGGGAGCTCGGTGACTCAGTGGCAGACTGTTGGACTTCTATGCTAGAGGTCCCAAGTTCGATCCCCGTCCGGAATGACCTGCGTTGTTTCCCTGGGCAAGACACTTTATCCCGGTTGCCTACATGGGGGCACGATGACGCCGTGTACTAAGGCGTGCTGCACGTCTATGGTGCACATGTCTTCAACCGCTGGAACCTTGCTTGAGCGGAGCTTGCATAGAGTTAGAATGTTGAGGAGCTGAGAGTAGCTCGTCGATGCCTGATGGTTCTCTCCGGGCACACCAGCTTCCTCCACCCGTAAAACTGTCACGGTCACGATTAGCCACTGTGCGTAAGTATGTGACCTGAAACGCCATTAATGAATAACTAAATAAATTGAAAAGTTGTCACTGGCAAAACGGCTTTTCAATTTATCGGGTTCAACGATATCGAAGAACTGAGAATTCTGTTTGGACAAAGCGGTTTCCCATCAAAACATTTTCTTATTAATGTTGAATAGTCCATCCATTTAACAAGCCTATGCGAGGGTTAAAATTGCGTCATAAGAGAAAAAGTAAAGACGAACAAAGAATTTAATCATTTCAAAGCAGTAATTTCTAGTAGTCATTTTCTATTTTATTCAATCTTTGAACTTCATACTTGACAATGACATGTTCCACCGTTTCCTCGCTACGATATTTCCTTAGCTGCTGATGTGGCGTTAACTACCAATAAATAAATGAATACATAAAGCAGTAACGGCGTCAGAAAATGTTTCACAGTGGGGGCAGGTTCCACATAAAGGAGAGGAGGGAGCTAGCATTCGGATCACAGCATTGTATTCAGATACCATAAACACCTGCCAGAGTTCCTATGGCACGAGCAATCATAAGAGGTTTTTGGTTGGAACTTTTAAATGAAGCCCTCTGGTGGCTTGCGGTGAGTATATCTCCTTTTTTTGGTGGGGGGGGGGGGGGGGGGGGCAGGGTAAGTCGAACTTGAAACAAGCTATGAGCCAGAGCAGGAATCCAAGTTAGTTCTGTGAGGTGGCGGTAGGGTCAATTACAGTAATACAAAAATGTTATAATTTACAAATCTGTGGCATTGTATCCTGGTAGGTGATTAATGCTCCAGCTTTAGAGATATTTCACCAGCTGTTAACTATGCAGCATGGCGACCGTGGGATCATTTTGTATGAGTGATGGCTCACCTACCAATGTCGTCTACGGTCGTCACGCTGTGTATTCCATTCTGCGAAATAAACTAACCACTGGATTGGAATTTGTTATATAACGAGATGTGGATGGGTTTGTCCGGTGGTGCACACGCCGAGAGGTCAAAGTCTAAATTTCGGGTGGCAAATGCCCGTATACCCAAATGCCCTCCGTAGCGTTTTACAATCTGTTTATGGGTGGGAATATAAAACGTTTAGTGTATTTGGATTCTGTTTCAAATATAATAAGCGTTTATTAAAATTTAATATATTTGTAAAGAAATATACATATGCACATATAAAATATTTCAAATTAAATATACAAATTAAAATAATAATAATCATTATTTCCAAATAAAACAAAACAGCATTTTGATTAGCTGAGAGGTATGGTGTAACTTGCAATCCACAATGGCATTTTTTTTACACCGTGGTTAACCCCGGTGTAAAATTTAAAATATATAAGAGCAAGCTATATGGTTAAAAAAGTACCCAATTTTAATTATTAATTCATACCTTCTGCTCGGTTTTGTTAGAACAAAAATTAAAATACAGGAAATTTAATATTTATGTGCAATAAAATATTACAGATATGGATGTCATTGGAACTGTCTCATTGAGCCAGTTCCAATGAAATCCATATTTGTCTGGTTTGATTTAAGTAACTTGCAAAGTACAAATTTTCTGTCAGTTTTTGCCCACATTGTAGGTTCAAGTATTAAGTACATCAAAATTCTTGGAAATAAATCCAGTATCCTTGTGTTTTCCATGGTGTATGGGAATTTACACCGGTTTGGGAACTCATATACCCTGAGGCGAAGCCGAAGGGTGTATGAGTTCCCAAAGAGGTGTAAATTCCCATATACCCTGGAAAACACAAGGATAACTAATATTATTTAGTTTATTTGTGAAGTATTCTCTCTAGACGGGTCAATATTGTTTATGCAACAGATTTGTGAGCTATATAAGATACCATCAATCAGAAAAAAAGACTTTAATTGGTAAATATTTGATGTGAGGAATTATCCCACTTCTCTCTGGAACAACAGCAGCAGGACAACAAGATCCCCAATAGCATCTCAGGTGCAATATTCTCACAATTCTGTTTCAACAGACGTTATTCCACAATGTTTCTTGTTGGAAAGCGGGTTGAGAATTGTGACGAGTTCGCGATCCAGTTGCGACCTGGTCGATATGCTCCATCCGCTTTTGTGATCAAACTAGGATACAACCTAATGGCATGATGTCTGGCGGGATGCTTCAAAAAATATTTTTCCTTTTTTTTTGACAGAACACGCCTTGTGCTCCGAAGCATGGCTTCATCGTTAGTGACACCAGGATATGCAGCTGGTTCCACGTCAGTGGTGAGTGGAACATCCGTGACCAATTCGACAACACTTGCGGCAGCCACCAATGACACCAGTTTCAACAATACATTAGATAAGATAACAACCAAATCTCCATATGGAAAGTATGGCGCTATTGAGCAGTATACTTTTTTCTGGATAGCAGTATGGACTGATAGATTATACTTGCCCATTCTCAACGCAGTGGGTGTACCCGGAAATCTTGCCGCCATTATTACAATTGTGAAGTTAAAACCAATTTCTTCCACGTCGCTGTACATAGCTTTTTTAGCTTTTATTGATATGTTGGTTTTAATAACACTTCTAGTGGGAACTGCACTTGACAGGACGAATGTGCAAATAACACGGCATGGGTGTCGTTTCTTTTTTTTCTTTATACATTTCCTATTAATGCTGTCTAGCTGGACCCTTGTATGTGTAACATTGGAACGATTCATTGCTGTTAGGTTCCCTTTACAGGTTAAACGAGTTTGTACCACCAAGAACACTGTCATTGTTATGTCTTTAGTTGTTATTTTCTTGTTTGCTGTAAATATCCGCGCTTTGTTTACAGTGGAGGAAATAGTTTCAGCAAGTGGATCATTTTGTCAATTTGGAGAAAACTTTCTATCTCTTGGAGAACATATATTGATCCCTATAGATGTTGCATTTTTTGTATTCGCGCCATGCATAGTGCTTTTTATTTGTAACGGATTTACCATATACACGATGCAGAAATCATTAAAAATGCACGACGCGATGACCCAGAGACAACAGCACTCAGAAGAAAAAATAAAACAACAGCGTCAAATCACAATAATGTTGACAACCGTATCAGTTGTATTCTTTATACTCATGATGCCGCATGGGATCATTTTTATCTACAGCCAATATTGGAAAACAGAAACACCCAAAGATAGAGCATTGATGCTCTGCATTGACACGGTAACCCGTTGCCTTGAAACCATTAACCACGCAGTTAATTTCTACTTGTACTTTGTTACGGCGAGGAAGTTTCGAAAAAGGTTTTTGGAAGTCTTTCTGTGCAGGAAACCAAGGGAAATGTCAAATTAAATGAGTACTAATACGCCAGCAATGTCATCGACCTGCTCGGTGGAAGTTTTAACTATTTTAATGTCTACTATTTATATAAATACGCGACATGAAATGGAATAGTTGTCTGATGAACACAACGGCCTTGTGTGACTCCCGATGTATCGAGTGGCACGTGCAATGGACAATAGGAAATAACGATAAATAATGAACATCACTCGTTTACAGGGTATGGAAACTTTTTTTATTATCCAAAGACTTATGTTGTGAAATTTGCACTGAGACAGTGACACTCAAATTATTTAAAAAATAACTGTTGTTTTCCTTCGGTTTATACGATATGAACCGACAATTTTCAGCACAAGCTTCAGAAGTCGCGTAGCGAGTTAGGATTAAGCTTGTGCTGAAAAGTTTCGGTTTATATCGCATAAACCGAAGGAAAACAACAGATATTTCTTATAATTTAATCCGTCTGTAATATTAAAATATAAAAACTATGTGTACGTGAACGAAAAATCTTTAATTTTCGCAAAAGACAACAGTCAAACTCAGGAAAGTGTGCCACAAACAGGTCACGTCAATCATTGTCAAATTGTTTGCTGTTTTGATTTTCGCTCGCAGACGACAGATATTTAGCAAGTTGCGTAACAATATCATTAAAAACATTTTTTTTTAAGTTCCACCAAAATCATGTTTGGATGTATGATCTTTGATTTGTCTCCCACTCCGGTATATTTCATTAAATTCAATTGTTCCCGAGAAATTACCATTATATTCTCGCTAACGGGAGGCGACGAAAAATCTATCATTGATCTTTGTTTACAAGCTTGTTATCCATCTATCAGTCTGCCGTCACGCCCTCGCGGTGACAATTGGATCGAGTGGGCGGGGCTTCCAGAGTGTAGACATTCCAAATCATTATGTGATTTGGTTTATACGATGTTGACGACATTCACGCTGTATGCTTTCAATCAATCAAACGCAGAGGCGGGGCAAATGATTAAATTATTTAGAAATGCACTTAAAGCACATCCAAAGCTTCAGATCAGTCAAGATGGTCTTCAGTGTCTCTTTTCCGCAGAACATTAGTTATTGGGTATGAGGAGCGCGGTGGCCCAGTGGTTATACATGTAGAATTGGACTTCAAACCAAAAGATTCACGGTTCAATCCCAGACAGGTGTAAATGAGTTGTGTCCTTAGGCAGACACTGAAACCCAAATTGGCCACGTGGGGACACTTAGCGTTGTGTACTGAGGCGTACTTCACGTCGATGGTGCACCAGTCTTCAACCAATGCTAACCCTGCTTGTTTGCAGTTAGTACGTTAGGAGTCTAAACGTTGATCGCCATTGCTCGGTGGTTCTCTCCAGGTACTCATGCTTTCTTCACACGTAAAACTGTCCGACAAGAGATATCCCTGGCTGCCGAAAACATCGTTAAACTCCAATAAATAAATAAATATCTTTAAACACTGACGGCGTGAATGGTAACCTCTCACATAATACAAAAAAAAACAGAAAAATGAACAAGTTTGTCTTGTGTTTATGTGATGGTTCGTTAATAATTTAATCATACATCACTATGGGGAGGGGTATTAAACTGTCACTGATTATTGTTTCCATTTACTATGTTCCTGTGCATAGGGTCGCAACAAAATACCACCACCCTCCCACCATCAATAAAATCCATTTTTCAACAAATACCAAATGTGAAACAAACTTTTTCACCGAAGAAATACCTATTATTCTCCGTTTTATACACATAGAATAAAAACAATTCCCAAAAGACACACATGTATTATATATTCAGTACAGTGACCATGGAGTGGTAGAAATCCACATGTAGACAGTGATATTTACGGATACGTTTACCAGGTAATAAAAAATCATCAGCAGCAAAATTTTAATTAATGAAGCACCGAGTTGTACCGGGCCGGGTTGTACCCGGTGCTTCCTTGAATAAATTTTTGATGATTTTTCCTATAATTAGTGCTTGGAATTTAATATTATTGCGTCCATGGAAATATTGCACACCCCTGTAAGGTGACTAGCCCACGGCGGCCGCACTAAAATAGTATATGTGTTTGCTTGTGATTTTTAACAATTGTTCTAAAACATTTTTCCAAATTATGTACTTAATTTATTTCTATTTCAAAGCCGTGAATGCCAGATCATTTGACACTTTTTAAATGTTTTACAATGCAGCAAGAATAATTGGATTTTCATAATTATTCCTATAATTAGTGCTTGGAATTTAATATTATTGCGTCCGTGGAAATATTGCCCACCTCTGTAAGGTGACTAGCCCATGGCGGCCGTACTAAAATAGTATATGTGTTTGCTTGTGATATTTTAACAAATGTTGCAAAACACTTTTTCGAATTATGCATTTAATTTGTTTCTGCTTTAAAGCTGTGAATACCAGATCATTTGACACTTTTTATATGTTTTACAATGCAGCAAGAATAATTGGTTCTAAAGTAAGGCTTGGATAACGGCTGCATGTGAACCAAAGAGTAATTATTGTATGAGTTCTTGACCCAGAATACTTGTAATAAATAAAATCCAGGACATAGATTACGCATTTTATTGTGGCCCTAAGACTAGCAAATACAAGTATATAATTTAATTGCGTGGTTTAGTATAGCCAAAAACAGAGAGATAAAAATGAAGTTTTACTGTGTTTCAACTACAATTTATTTAAAGCTATACTTTGGTAACTTGTTAATATATGTAAACTATTTTTCATGTAGAAATGTATCTGTTGTGATGTTTCAGTGTTGTATACTTGTATTTTCTGCTATTCAGCATTTCAATTTTAATACAAAATATAGAATTATCGATAATTTAAATAAAACAAAACTTTGGACAAAAACCTGATAGAAATGAACTGTCATTCCGGTTCGACTACAACATGTTTAAAGTTATGCTTTATTTACCTTAACAACTCAGTAAATATATGTGTATATTTTTTTCTGGTACAAATGTATCTGATATGCTATGCGAGTTCTGTACAACTGTATTTTGTGCTAGTCTTGCATTATAAGTTTAATTAAAATATCATAAGACGAACCAACCTTGGACTATTTCTTCCAATTTTCTTAAGCGTTAATCAAAGGAAATATATGGGGAGAATATGGAATGGGGATTTTTTCCGGGAGGGATTTTGTCTTGCAGGGAATTGATAATGGATGAATTTTGTCGAGGAGTGATCTTGTCGGGGAAAGTATGTCAGGCGGCAGTGGATTTGGGCGGTATCCCCCACACATGAATTAATAACTTTTACTTGATGCAGAATATATGTCTGCTGTGTTGTAAGGGTTTAGCGGTATTCCACTCTTTTTTTAAACCCTTTACCTAACACGAAAAGCAGATAACGCTTACAAACAAAATTTTTGAATAACTGTATTGTTTTCATTTTTGCGTCAAAACATAACTTGTGATTCCTCATTGGAACGTTCTCGGTGAGACAGTTCCAATGAGTGTGTCTTAAGCTATGTTTTTTGTGACAAAAAATGAAAAAAGTAATAAAAATTGAATGATGAATTTTGTGAATATCGCTGGCCGCCTCTGGCCGTTACGTTGGGTAAAGGATTGAACAATGTTTTGTTTTATTAAATGCATTTGAAACCGGATTTGGCGAACAGACTACGTCTGTCTTAACGCCGTACCATTACATAGTAAAATCATATCGTGTGGTGCTTTTGCAGTTGCGCAGCCCCTGGAGGGATTTGACCATTCCCTACTAGGCGGGTCATCAGGTGGCGGATAGGGGACGGCCTGCTCAATTCGGCAGGTTTGCTGTTTAATAATTAGCAGGTTTGCTCAACTGAGCTGGTTTGCAGCGGAATATACAAAATACGCAGCCCCGAACCAAAATGGTCAATCCTGATAATATCATCTCGCAGGCACCTTGTTCCCCCGTGGGGTGCGTTACGAAGGCCCCGGAGGATGGAATCTTGGCAGTTGAGGACTAGCGGCCCGGTTAGGACAATCTCCAAGATGGAGATCAGCTCGTAAACATTACTTTGGCCCTGGTCTCCATTTTCCAGATAATGTCCAACACACTGCTTTGGCTCCAATTTCGGGAGTTGACGACGGAGGGTCGGATGGCCCGTTCTGGCCAATCGGGAGCCCTCACCCCACAAAAGTACTGGGTGTCAAGTCGGGGGGCATTGGATGGTCATTCAATAAGTTATTTCTTTTACTTCCATTTTTACATTGCTACGTAATACTGATTTTTATGTTTCAACGTTTTAACCTCTATTGTTTTGTTACACTGTCTGCGTCAGTCACCTGTACGTGGTAATAGTCTTTGTAGTGTGTTTTACAAAATAATTGGTTGAATGGCCGCCACGACCTGGCACTTCCCAAATACTCGACGGGTCAATCATCCAGTGGTATGTTTTTTGCATCAACGGTGGTGGTGTATGATCTTTAAGTACTCTCGGTTTTGTTTCCACCTCATGTTAGGTTGGCACATACACCTCAGGATGGGCCCGGAGTAAGGGTGGGAGGCATAAAGTGAAGAATGCAAACACTAAACAACCATGGCAAAACCACCAAACAAATTAAAAGACGGCCCGAATTTACGAACTTAGAGAGGAATTCTGATTCTGACTAAAAAATTGAATACCTCAAACACAACATCTTAGCCGAAATTTATTAATATTTTCTCCAAAAATGAAGACACCCCAGTCACCAGATTAAAACCATTCATCCTACAAAAATATATTCAAGGCACCGTCAAAGATGTAAAAAAAAAATAAGAACTGGTGGTTTACGTGAAGAATGTGCTCGTGAAATCCACTTGGTGGCATTACTAAAAATTTAAAAACTGCACGATATAGAGGTATATTCTAGTCCTCATATGATCCTCAATAACAACACGTGAGCTGGCTGATATGGGAGAACTTGATATTGTGGAGGAAATAAAATCTCATGTAGTTATAGGGGTATATAGGATTGAGATCAGAAAAGATGAACGGCAAATAAAAACAAGCACATATATTTTCACTTTTAATACCCCACAGCCACCAAAAGCAGTTAAAATTGGCTACTTGGGCGTCCGAGTGGATTTGTTCTTCCCAAATTCACTTAGATGTTTCAAGTGTCAAAGGTTTGGCAACCCTAAAGATGCTTGTCGAGGCCAAGCTATATGTCACCGATGCGGCCAACAACACAACGAGCCATGCATTAGTGACACAGTCAAATGCATCCACTGCCAAGGCAATCAAATGTCATCATCTAAAGATTGCCCTACATGGAAAAAAGGAAAACTTTTTTCAAAAAATGAAGTGTGAAAAACAACTTCAAGGCGGCCAGAGACAACTGCCCCGCATTCCTGGCACGAACGCATCAACGCCATCATTTGCCAATACAATAAAGACAAGAAGGACGCCAACGCCCTATAGCTCACCAACATTCCTCTTTGATAGTAACTTTGGCAAACACAAGAACTGTATCAAACAGGCTCATAACATGCGACAAAGCTTACCTAAACACAACCTCGTAAAAGTAAAACACAGAAACTGACATAAACACTAAGTGAAGCATGAAATTCTGAGCGAAACAGAAAACTAAAAGCAAATAAAAATGTCAAGAAAAATGTTTAAAATGCAGGGTATGAGGGGTTAATCATGGAACAATGATACTGAGGAACATGTATGATGAATATAAGTGCCATGGGAAGAGAAGGAACACAGCAGCTGACCTAAACACTAAGTTAAACATGAAATTCTGAGCTAAACAGAAAACTAAACGCAACTAAAAATGTCAAGAAAAATGTTTAAAATGCAGGGTATGAGGGGTTAATCATGGAACAATGATGCTGAGGAACATGTATGATGAATATAAGTGCAATGGGAAGAGAAGGAGTACAGCAGCTGACCTAAACACTAAGTTAAACATGAAATTCCGAGCTAAACAGAAAACTAAACGCAACTAAAAATGTCAAGAAACATGTTTAAAATGCAGGATATGAGGGGTTAATCATGGAACAATGATACTGAGGAACATGTATGATGAATATAAGTGCCATGGGAAGAGAAGGAGCACAGCAGCTGACCTAAACACTTAGTTAGACATGAAATTCTGAGCTAAACAGAAAACTAAACGCAACTAAAAATGTCAAGAAAAATGTTTAAAATTTTTATGAGGGGTTAATCATGGAACAATGATACAGAGGAACATGTATGATGAATATAAGTGCCATGGGAAGAGAAGGAGCACAGAAGCTGACCTAAACACTTAGTTAAACATGAATTTCTGAGCTAAACAGAAAACTAAACGCAACTAAAAATGTCAAGAAAAATGTTTAAAATGCAGGGTATGAGGGGTTAATCATGAAACAATGATACTGAGGAACATGTATGATGAATATAAGTGCCATGGGAAGAGAAGGAGCACAGCAGCTGACCTAAACACTAAGTTAAACATGAAATTCCGAGCTAAACAGAAAACTAAACGCAACTAAAAATGTCAAGAAAAATGTTTAAAATGCAGGGTATGAGGGGTTAATCATGGAACAATGATACTGAGGAACATGTATGATGAATATAAGTGCCATGGGAAGAGAAGGAGCACAGCAGCTGACCTAAACACTTAGTTAGACATGAAATTCTGAGCTAAACAGAAAACTAAATGCAACTAAAAATGTCAAGAAAAATGTTTAAAATGCAGGGTATGAGGGGTTAATCATGGAACAATGATACTGAGGAACATGTATAATGAATATAAGTGCCATGGGAAGAGAAGGAGCACAGCAGCTGACCTAAACACTAAGTTAAACATGAAATTCCGAGCTAAACAGAAAACTAAACGCAACTAAAAATGTCAAGAAAAATGTTTAAAATGCAGGGTATGAGGGGTTAATCATGGAACAATGATACTGAGGAACATGTATGATGAATATAAGTGCCATTGGAAGAGAAGGAGCACAGCAGCTGACCTAAACACTTAGTTAAACATGAAATTCTGAGCTAAACAGAAAACTAAACGCAACTAAAAATGTCAAGAAAAATGTTTAAAATGCAGGGTATGGGGGGTTAATCATGGAACAATGATACTGAGGAACATGTATAATGAATATAAGTGCCATGGGAAGAGAAGGAGCACAGCAGCTGACCTAAACACTAAGTTAAACATGAAATTCCGAGCTAAACAGAAAACTAAACGCAACTAAAAATGTCAAGAAAAATGTTTAAAATGCAGGGTACGAGGGGTTAATCATGGAACAATGATATATGTATGATGAATATAAGTGCCATTGGAAGAGAAAGAGCACAGCAGCTGACCTAAACACTTAGTTAGACATGAAATTCTGAGCTAAACAGAAAACTAAACGCAACTAAAAATGTCAAGAAAAATGGCTAAAATGTTGGGTATGAGGGGTTAAATCATGGTAAAATGATAATAATCATCATATAGAAGCATTATAAAAGCCATGATATGGAAATAGGGCGAATAAGTGACCTAAACAGAAACTTTAACATTATTGGACACGTACGCTGACGCCGACGCCGACGCTGACGCCGACGCCGACGCCGACGCCGACCGATCGAGCCATGCCATAAGCTCACACAACTAAAGTTGGTGAGCTAAAAATAATAACCAAAACATCTGTGGAATGCCAAACACCATGGCCATGGCTCAAGGGCAACATTCCATCATTATTACAGACCTTCACAATACAGCACTCCGAACAACTTGAACCAAAGTCAACACAAACAAGATCACCTGTTCCAGCGATAACCGAGACACCAAAAGTAAAACAAAATCAAGAACAAACGAAGCATAAGATCCCTTCAGAAACCACAAAGGAAGACACATGTAATTCAGACGCAAACAGAAACCGACAAGCATCAAAACCAAAACTGCAACAAACACCGACACAACGAAATCTGAGTCAGAGTCAGAAAAAGGAACTTGAAAAAGAAAGAAAGAAAAAATAAAAGGAAAGACAAAAGCAACTCTCCGACAGAACACCCAAAGCCATGCAAGACCCTGTCACGCGCAAACAGGTTTGACGGCGTTGAGGAGATGGCAGTCGATCAGTGCATCGACGAGGCGTTCTGGCAACTTAACCAGACCTCTTTTTCGAACCGTCTCTGAGGAAAACGTCGCCATAGAGACCTACTGGGGTCATCTCGCCCATACGTCCACCATCTAACTCTCCATCTAAACACGGATAATGGTAACTCAAATATCATCATACAATGGAATTGTCCAGGCTTTAGAGCGAATTTTAATGAAATCTGTCTTTTAATCTAAAAATATAAACCTGCTGCCTTTTATTTTCAGGAAACATTCCTAAAGAAACCAGATCCCCATGATCATTCTGTTTTCAGGCATTATACTTCGTGTAATGCTTGGGCAGATGAGAATGATCTTCATGTCCGTGGAACTACTGTCTTGGTCAGAAGCGACAGCATTCACAGTTTCGTACCATTGTAGTCAGATTTACAGGCTGTAGCGGACTTACTTTAGACAAGACAGTCACGTTATGTTCAATTTATATCTCGCCAAATAAACCGCTCCAGCTGGTTGACCTCGAACAGCTGATTCACCAGCTCCCAACTTCATACATTCTGTTAGGCGATCTTAATGGTCATAGTCCTCTGTGGGGTGATTCCTGCAATAAGGATAACATGAAAGACAAAACAGTGGAAGAATTTATTACAAAACATAATTTGTGTTTGCTCAATGGTGGGGCAGACACTTACCTGCACCCCGCATCTGGTTCTTACACTTCAATTGATCTTTCAATTGCCTGCCCTTCCATCTTTCTCGGTGGAAGGCAGAAGATGACTTGTACGGGAGTGACCACTTTCCAATTGTGTTAGAGAGTGTAGTGTAGAGAGTGTAGTTCCGGTGGACAATAAGAGGGTGTCCCAGGCCTTTTCTCTTCGCTTTGTTCTTTTCCTCTCACCCGGGAGAAATTTCAGGATATTGCTGACCAAATAGAACACTTTACAAACGCGTTGCTTGACATTGCAAACACAGTCATCCCAAAAACTTCGGCAAATCCGAAACATTTCGCCAAACCATGGTTTGATAATGAATGTAAACAGGATATAAAGGATCGTAAGAAAACTAAATGGTAATTTAAGAAGTCACCAATCACACATAATTTAGATAAACTACGCATAAATTGGGTAAAAACTAGACGACTTACAAAACAAAAAAAAGAAAAGCTATTGGGAAACTTACGTTTCCAAGATTAACCAAAACAACCCCATCGCTAAAATTTAGAAAATGATTAAAAAGATTAAAGGAAAAGAAAGAAAATCAACAAAACCTGAAAAATAACAATACTCTAATTACATCCAAAAAACATATTTTCAGGAAATTTCAAACAAATTGGCTTCCTCATTTTCTAAACATTCGTCGTCTGAAAATTGTAATCCAGAATTTATTAAAATTAAAACAACAACAAGAAAAACAAAAGACCGAATTTACCTTCAACAATTTAGAGGATTACAATGAACCTTTCGCTGTGGAAGAGTACTGGCCGGTTTCCACCGCCTTAGCGAAAAGCTACGATTATTCCCATTCCTAAGCCTGATAAAGATCACAGTAACCCAAATAATTACAGACCTAGCGCCTTAACAAGTTGTCTGTGCAAAACCATGGAAAGGATGATCAATGATCAACTTGTCTGGTTTCTGGAATCGAACAATCTACTTGCGAATGTTCAGTGTGGTTTCAGAAGCCAGAGAAGTACTGTGGATCATTTGGTCAGATTAGAAACATTCATTCGCAATGCCTTTGATCGAAAAAAAACATGTGGTCGCCATATTATTTGATCCGGAAAAGGCATATGATACTACATGGATGATTCTGATTTTAAAAGATATTTTTAACATGAGGTTGAGAGGGCGTATGCCTCATTTTATTGAAAACTTTTTAAAGGACCGCCAATTTCAAGTTCGTGTTGGGTCAACGTTGTCTGATCCTCACGAACAAGAATAGGGGATTCTTCAGGGAAGTACTTTATTAGTTACCGTTTTTTCAATTAAGATCAATAGCATCATCGACGCAATTGAGAATATGGTAGATTCTTCATTGTATGTTGATGATTTTTTAATCTGTTGAAGCAATAAAAATATGAAGGTCATCGAGTGCAAACTTGAGTGTTTAAATAGAATCCAGAAATGGGCTACAGAAAACGGTTTCATGTTTTCAGAGACCGAAACTAATTGTGTTCATTTATGTAAGCTCCGGAAGCACCACCTTGATCCGGAATTGAATATGGATGGTAGTCCTATTAATGTTGTTAAGGAAGTGAAATTCTTAGGTCTGTTGTTTGATAACAAACTGAATTTCACTTCCCACATAAAACAACTAAAAGTTAAATGTAAGAGAGCTCTGAACCTACTGAAGGTCGTTGGTAGCACTGATTGGGGTGCTGACCAAAAAACTTTGCTCCGTCTGTATAGATCACTTGTTCGATCAAAATTAGATTACGGTTGTATAGTTTACGGTTCTGCAAGGAAATCATATCTCAAACCACTTGATACAATTCATAATAGTGGTATTAGAATTCGTTTAGGAGCTTTTCGAACATCTCCAATAGATGCGATGCTTGTTGAAGCAGAGGAGCCTTCTCTTGAGAAGCGCAGAATTAAACTGTCTCTCCAATATGCAACTAAACTGTTAGCAAATCCATCAAATCCTGCTTATAATTGTGTTTCGGACCCGCAAAAATATTTAATTTTTCAACAGATACCTGAAACAATTTCCTCCTTTAGGAAATCGAATAAACCCTCATATGGAATTCGCATCGATTGAATCTACATCGATAAAAGAGAACTGTAAGCCATATGTTCCACCATGGCATCTTAAAAGGTCTACTGTTGTTTTGGACCCTGCTTCTACCAAAAAGTCTCATACCAATTCCTTGCAGTTTAAATAAAAATATGCCGAAATCAAGTCCAAGTATAGTACACATACTAGTATCTATACGGATGGATCTAAAGATAGTGACAAAATATCATCAGCCGCGGTCACTGATGGTCATATCACTTCAGTCAGAATACCAAATCAAAGTTCTAGTTTCACAGCTGAAGTTAAAGTTTTACAACTCGCCCTTGAACACATCGAGAATGTACAGGAAAAGAAGTCGATTATTTTGCTGACTCTCTTTCCTCTTTGCTTGCTTTTCTCAACCCTAGGTTGAAGAACCCTCTCATTTTGGAGCTTCGTGAGAAGTTAACAACTCTCATGTCTGATCAATATGATGTCGTGTTTTGCTGGTTACCCGGACATGTAGGTATCGCTGGTAACACCTGAGCAGACAGTGCAGCAAAACAGGCTTTTACCAAGCCTCTCACTGATTTGAACAATCCTTTCAGCGACTTCAAGCCATATATCTGTAACTACATCAAATCTGTATGGCAGGCGGATTGGGATGGCACGAACAATAACACGCTCCATCGCTTTCGACCAAATATTTCAGATCACTACCCGTCTAGTAACATTTGTAGAAAGGATCTTGCAGTTTAACACAATCCTATTTGTTGGAGGATTACTGTGCGACCAGAGTGTGTTCCCTGCCACCAGGTGTTGTCAGTGGAACACATTATTTTGCATTGTACTGATTTTAATCATGTCAGAGGGCAGTATTTTTCTGTAGGATCTCTAAGAGATCTTTTTTATTGTACGAGCCCAACTCGGATTCTCTGATTTTTTTAAATCGATCAACCTTTTTAGAAAATTTTAAAATTGTTTTTATTATTTTAAACTAGAGTCTTTCAGGCTTAAACTCACCAGGTTGAATTGTTAGCTATTCATATTTTGTCACGCATCATTGCAATTATCCATTTTTATCGTAATTGTTTTTTGGGTCTTTTTTACTTATCTTTGTTTTTCTTTAGTAACATGTTTTCCTTTTAACGTTTTCTTGCCACGGAATAGCCTTGTCAGCTGATGTGGCGTAAAGCACCAATAAATAATTTTTGTGAAGCTGTGCAAAAGTGACCGAATATCAGGCACCAAAACATATTTCTAAATTTATTTCCATTTCATATGAGGCACAGTAAATTAAAAAAAAAAAATTCTTGAGACACTCATCATTCCGCCATGACTTGCACATTGCGAACAGTATACTCTACTTAGTCAAGTGTGCATGGCGAAAAAGTACTCAACCAACAGTCTGTATTACCCTCTTAATTATAATTCCTTCAAATGCAAGGGTGTTTAGAAACTAGCATATCTTTTGTCCTTGTCTCGTCGTGAACTAGCGGAAAGAGCAGAAGCCATGTTGCTCTGCAACACACCACTTGGAAGTACTCTCTGAGCCTTTTCCAGGAGTGAGTCACACAACCAACAGCATAGCATAACACTGACCCCTCTTAGAATAAAATGTTTGTCGACCTCACTAATTACTTTGTGTAGTGAACCGGTTAATCTGTAAAGCTATTACGAGTTGGTGCGTAATCAGTACATAATCGTATATAATCATGTATAATGACAGGGGTATGATCAGAGGAATTAAGATAGGCAGTGTACGTGCCATGATGGTGAATAATATGCGATAAATGTAGTATTTTGAAGGTGGATCACATCAAGTCAACACCGTGGTATGTCCCACAACTGACGACCAATTACCACTTTCCTAGAATACGTTTTCAAATCTCCTCCTTTTTGATAATGCATTCTTGAAAAGTATTGAATTAAAGAAATGTACGAGTTGGATTTGTCATCATTTTAAAATTTATCAAAACATCATTTGGCGTTCATGTGTGTAAAAAGACATGCAGGTTTTTATAATGGCTGGAGTCTTCGTAACAACAGCCGCAGCCGCATTCACGAGCATCCCCGACATATCTGTCAGTCTTATGAGCATTTAGTTCCTTAAAATCCAAACGAAATTGTTAATGGATAATCTGCACTTTTCCGGCCCCGGCATAGTCGTATTTAGGGAGAATGAGATCATCAGTTGCTGAATTTATTTTCAGTACATTTGAGTTTGAAAACCGTTACGTGTTGCATTTTAATTCACGTAATAAATTGGATGTTTTTGGTAGATAAGGGGTAACTTCTAAAACTGAAGGAGGGATTAACGGTATCACTGTAGTAACTATTTGAATTGGTCTTAGAGTTATCCACCTGCAAAAGTTGCACTCGAAAATGATGCAATCTCCAAAACTAAGCAGCCTTGGGAAAATGTATTGTTTCAATAAATATTCAAAGCATTCTACTGGCATCTTGCATTATTGTTGAATATTCCAGGTAATAAAGAGGGTGATTTGATGAGTTTTTGGACTTAAAAAATACAATTGACAGTTGGTGGGGTTTTGTTGGGAATATCTTGACAAATATTTGCATGTGACCAGTACTTCCATTTCTGTCAGTTTCTTTCTTATTTGTTGCATGGCCCCCTGTTTTCGAATCAGAACAAGTTGTCTGGAGGCATATGCTTGACGTTTGAATGCTAAACTTAAAATGATGCGACCATATACTTTTCGCGTGAACGTTATAATAGTCGTCTATGGGAAAATATTTAGTACTGTGATACCTACAGTCGCATTTAATTAGGTTTATCCCTGGTAATAATCTTAAACATAGTAAAAACTTTGTGCCGTTTTCTGTGTTACTTTAAGGATATAAAACTTGATTCATTATAAATGTGATTATGACTTGTGCAATAATTGTGCGTAACGCATCTGGAAGTAAATTTTCGAAGAGTACATTTTTCGTCTCACTTAGGTTATCCCATACTAGATCCGCATAGTAATAGTATGCCATGTTTATCCTACCAAAGTTTACAGTGTGAAATAACAGTGGACGGTCTATGTTCAGCAACTTGTAGAACCCAACAATACAGTCTATAAACACTGTAATGACTTGTCGAGCATAAAAATACAGTCTCTAAACCATGTAATGACATATCGAGCCCATCAATGCTGTCTATAAACTCTATAATGATTGTCGATCCCAACAATACAGTCTATAAACTCTGTAATGGCATGATACCAGTGGTCAGTCTGTGTTCAGCATCTCGTCGAGCCCATCAATACAGTATATAAACTGTGTCATGACTTGTAGAACCCCAAAATACAGTCTATAAACTCTGTAATGACTTGTCGAGCCCAACAATACAGTCTATAAACTCTGTAATCCCTTGTCGAGCCCAACAATACAGTCTATAAACCCTGTAATGACTTGTCGAGCCCAACAATTTAGTCTACAAACCCTACAATGAATTACCGAGCCCAACAATACGGTCTATAAACTCTGTAATGACTTGTCGAGCACAGCCATAACGTTTATATACTATGTAATGGTGTGTAGAGCCTAACAATGCAGTCTATAAACCCTGTAACGAATTGTCGAGCCCAACAATACAGTCTATAAACTATGTAATGACTTGTCGAGCCCAACCATACAGTCTGTAAACTCTGTAATGACGTGTCGAGCCCAACAATGCAGTCTGTCAACTCTGTAGTGGCTTGTAGAGTATAACAATGCAGTCTATAAACTATGTACTGACTTGTCGAACCCAACTTTACAGTCTATAAACCCTGTAATTATTGTCGAGTCCAACAAAGCAGTCCTTAAACTCTGTATTGACTTGTCGAACCCAATAATACAGTCTATAAACTCTGTAATGACTCGTCGATCCTAGCAATACAATCTATAAACTCTACATTGACTTGTCGAGTCCAACCATACAGTCTATAAACTCTGTAATGACTTGTCCAGCCCAACAATACAGTCTATAAAACCTGTAATGACATGTCGAGCCCAACAATACAGTCTATAAACTCTGTAATGACTTGTCGAGTCCAACCATGCAGTCTATAAACTTTGTAATGACTTGTCGAGCCAAACAATACAGTCTATAATCTCTGTAATGACTTGTCGAGTCCAACAATGCTGTCTATAAACTCTGGAATGACATGATTTGGATAAAACATAAAGATGTGGCATACCAACTTGCAGCAAATGGAGTTTACTGGCTGTATGGGAATGTATTATTAACTGCTGGACAGATTGAGTTTACTGGCTGTATGGGAATGTATTGTTATCTGCTGAACAGATTGGAGTTTACTGGCTGGATGGGAATGTAATATTAACTGCTGAACAGACTGGGGTTTACTGGCTGTATGGGAATGTAATATTAACTGCTGAACAGACTGGAGTTTACTGGCTGTATGGGAATGTAATATTAACTGCTGGACAGATTGGGTTTTACTGGCCGTATGGGAATGTATTATTATCTGCCGAACAGATTGGAGTTTCCTGGCTGTATGAGAATGTATTATTAACTGTGGAACAGACTGAAGTTTACTGGCTGTATGGGAATGTAATATTAACTGCCGAACAGATTGCAGTTTACTGTTTGTGTGGGAATGCATTATTAGCTGCTGAACAGATTGGGGTTTACTGGCTGTATGGGAATGCAATATTACCTGCTGAGCAGACTGGAGTTTACTGGTTGTATGGGAATGTATTATTAACTGCTGAACAGACTGGAGTTTATGGCAATGTAATATTATCTGCCGAACATATTGGAGTTTACTGGCTGTATGGGAATGTATTATTAACTGCTGAACAGACTGGAGTGTACTGGCTGTATGGGAATGTAATATTATCTGCCGAACAGATTGGAGTCTACTGGCTGTATGGGAATGTATTATTAACTTCTGAACAGATTGGAGTGTACTGGCTGTATGGGAATGTAATGTTAACTGCTGACCAGGCTGGAGTTTACTGGCTGTATGGGAATGTAATATTAACTGCTGAACAGACTGGGGTTTACTGGCTGTATGGGAATGTAATATTAACTGCTGAACAGACTGGAGTTTACTGGCTGTATGGGAATGTAATATTAACTGCTGGACAGATTGGGTTTTACTGGCCGTATGGGAATGTATTATTATCTGCCGAACAGATTGGAGTTTCCTGGCTGTATGAGAATGTATTATTAACTGTGGAACAGACTGAAGTTTACTGGCTGTATGGGAATGTAATATTAACTGCCGAACAGATTGCAGTTTACTGTTTGTGTGGGAATGCATTATTAGCTGCTGAACAGATTGGGGTTTACTGGCTGTATGGGAATGCAATATTACCTGCTGAGCAGACTGGAGTTTACTGGTTGTATGGGAATGTATTATTAACTGCTGAACAGACTGGAGTTTATGGCAATGTAATATTATCTGCCGAACATATTGGAGTTTACTGGCTGTATGGGAATGTATTATTAACTGCTGAACAGACTGGAGTGTACTGGCTGTATGGGAATGTAATATTATCTGCCGAACAGATTGGAGTCTACTGGCTGTATGGGAATGTATTATTAACTTCTGAACAGATTGGAGTGTACTGGCTGTATGGGAATGTAATGTTAACTGCTGACCAGGCTGGAGTTTACTGGCTGTATGGGAATGTAATACTAAGTGCTGGGCAGATTGGGGTTTACTGGCCGTATGGGAATGTATTATTAACTGCTGAACAGTTTGGAGTTTACTGGCTGCATGGGAATGTATTATTAACTGCTGAACAGACTGGTATTTACTGGCTGCATGGGAATGTAATATTAACTGTTGAACAGATTGTTGTTTACTAGCTCTATGGGAATGTATTATTAACTGCTGAACAGATTGAAGCTTACTGGCTGTATGGGAATGTAATATTAACTGCTGAGCAGGTTGGACTTTGCTGGCTGCATGGGAATGTGTTATCTGCTGAACAAATTGGTCTTTACTGGTTGGATGGGAATGTAATATTAACTGCTGAACGGACTGGAGTTTACTGGCTGTATGGGAATGTATTATGAACTGCTGAACAGATTGAAGCTTACTGGCTGTATGGGTATGTAATATTAACTGCTGAACAGATTAGAGATTACTGGCTGTATGGGAATATGTTATTATCTGCTGAACAGATTGGAGTTTGCTGGCTGCATGGGAATGTAATATTAACTTTTGAACAGACTGCTCAACAGTTTGGAGTTTACTGGCTGAAGTAGTAATTACTGTAATTATCTAGGTAGCCATTATCGAGCCACTGTTATGTAAGGATACTCGTCACGTATTTGTAATTTGATTATATTAACACGGACGTAACAAGTTTGTTATGTTTGAAGGTCACACTGGACACTATGTGCGCATTCTGTCCGATCCGAAAAATTAACAATGATTAAATTTCATTCTTACTTCGCAATTCGCACATAGTATAGCGTAACTAATGGCAGCCTTTCTGCAAGCAAAGACACCAATTACCAAAGTAATCGTTAAATTCAATTATTAAACGGAGTCAAATTTTGAGTTTCATTTTCATACTTCATTTCTATAATCAATGATTTTAATTTCGTGGTAACTACTTCAATCGATGACTTTGATGACGTGAAACTGGTTGCGGCAGTGAGCTGTTACTGTAGTTACAGTATAACAGCTTCTTCACCATCAAATTTTATACTAAAGCCTAGCACGAAATAAAGTAAAATATTTATTATGTTTAAAATATTCAACTTGTATTTTTGCAAAACAAAATGTGCACATCGTCAACATACTCATTCCTTTGAACGCGGCTGAGTATATTTTTTTTAAAAGTCAGGAAATTGAAAACCTTCGAGAAAAATCAGTTTCTTGTGTATTGTTCATTTGTAACAACAGTTGCCACTAAGATGGCAGCAGGTAAGAACTTTTCTATATGTTTCGAATAAGTGTTGCAACAATTCAGTAGTATAGGAATCAATAGTGAGTTCTGTTACCCTTTTACATATTATGTTGTGCAGATGCGAATGTAACAGCAATGATTATTTCACTCGTAGTTGTGTATTTAGTTATTCGTTTTACACTTCTAACACTAAACATATAATTCACCCGAGCTCGGCTTTAATGGTAGTATGATCGCCAATGACACGCGAAAGAAAGATTCCGATAAGTCAGATTCTGAATGTAGATGTCCTCTGCAATAAGATTGTTTATTGATTTATTTGAAAACAAAATGTTCATAAAAGTGGCATATTTACACAAGGCATCAATTGAAACAATAAAACGACAGGAAAATCTTCAATAGGAACTCCACGGGCTCGTCGCGCTTGTACATTCAATGGCGTCGTCAGACAACAGAAACACAAACGCTGATCATCGGGGCGAAGATAACTTTTACAGCTGATGGATGACGGAGGGGAGGTACTACTATAAAAAATCCGACAAGACCTATCGATGCAATGCTTCGCTATGTGCCACAACCGGCATTTACCACTGTTATTATGTTCCCAGCCTCCGTAGGAAATTTCTGGGGTATGTAATCAAGGGCTCTGTCCGTTTGTAATTTCATACTTCCGTACGAGCATTTTTCATTATAACCGGGATGGAAAGGATATTCGCATATCTTGGGTTTCGTCCATGAGTTATGGCTCTTGTTGCACTTAGAAAACTTTCCATACAAACGTTTTGTATTATAACTCAAGCATCAATTGCTGGAGTTTGATCTCCTTTGGTACAATGAGAGGTCGGCACTTGCGAAAGGAGATCGACATATTACGGATTTGTCCTGGCGTACATTCTAGAGTTACGGCCCATGTTTATACTTAGAAAACTTTCCGTTCGAAAGTTTTTGAATTATAAAACAAATATTGGTGCCCGGCTTTTAATATCCGTTGATATTGTGAGAGAACTGTGTGAGCGAAAGGACATCCACTTATCGTGGGTTTCATCCTTGCGTACGTACCAGAGTTATGGTCCTTACTACACTTGGAAAACTTTCCGTACGGACGTTTTGCATTATAATTCAAACAACGGTTGTTGGATCTTCATCGAATGGGAACACAGCAGCAAGCAGACTCGGCTTTAAACTTCAGGTGTGGACTTTTATGGGTGGTGCGAAACAGAAAGAGCATGATGGTTCCATCTGCTGGACGTGTGTTGGTAAATGTTCCAAACAACAGCAGCAAAACATTTGGGGACAGGGCATTATCTATTGCTGATACTTCTCTCTGCATTAATATACACGATCATCTGAAATTCATTATGGATTTGGCTGGATTCAAAAGCCGTTGAAAACCTTGATTCTTTAATTGGTAGAGTGCTGAATTATCTGTAGTCGTCTAAATGTGGCCACAAGTCTTTGCCATGTTACACTTTATGGGAGAGTGCAAACAAGAAACATCCATACAGACTAAATATTGTAGATTCAAAGATAATATGGAGGACATCCACAGAGTTTTAAGCCTTTGAGTTGCATTACCTGTACATTAGAGTAAAGTCCAAATATGGACTTCCGACATTCAGCCGGTTAAATGAGCAAACAGCACACTCTTGTAGACTAATACATCCTTCACTTGTAGTAGCAATGCTGTAAATTAATGGAAAACGCCTAAGAATATTTATGGTGGTTGGTATGGTTTCATTTATAATTTCGGCGCTATATAAATATATTATTATTATTAAAACACAGAAGACTAATACAATTCTTCTTACTAGGCTAACTCGCTCAAAGTAGTGTTTCCAGGTCACGTGGACTGACGCTGTGTCTTCATTAGACCTGCTACGGACAGCAAGTCCGAAAGGTGTTATTTATGTAATGAAACTCGTGTCAGGAAAGCAGACTTTCAATGTCATAAAACTGAAGTTCTTACCTGATGGGCAACAAAACTCAAAAAAAGGATTTTAAGTTTAACTCTTTGAACCCGATGGTATCTTTCATGTCAATTCAATGGCTGTAATTAAAAGAATCCATATTCATTATTTGGGGATAGACCAAATTAACATTTTCAACGTGCAGCCTTTTGGATTGGTCTACCCACACATTTACTTAGCAGCCATAATACTTAATAATGCTATGACATATCGTGCTCCTGGCCGTAGACACGGCCTCGCGGGTCCCAAGGGTAAATAGTAAATGAATGCTCTGGTTCTACATATAGCATTTCTTGTATATCATCCACATATCTTTTAGGTCAAAATATAATAAATTTAAATTACTTGGACAATGTTTATCCAAATTTTGTTCAGAAAGTTGGAACTGGCGAAAATAGTAGCAGTATTTTCTCGTCGAGTTCAGGGGTGTGGGGGGGGGGGGGGGGTGTTGAGGGGGGGTTCTTGTTCGAAATGTAGAAAATGTGCAGACAATATTTTGGGAACAATTCAAATGAAAATTTGTTCCCGTATATGCACACTTGCTCTGGCCAAGCCTGATAATGATCAGCTTGTAGTTTGTAGATTGGGGCCCACAGCAGCCCACAGCAGCCCACAAAGGTTTAAATTGGTGGTATCAATTTAAGAACATTATGAAAACACCCTAAAGACAGCTGTGTCTACTAAGTTTATAAGTTTATGTTGGATTTTAATGGGAGAGTTGGGTGGGTGTCTGAGAACGATAGTAGAAAATTTGCACGTAGTGGGTGGGTGGGTGTAAAAAGGAGCCGAATAAAAAATAGGACGTCACGTCTAGCAAATTTTTAGTGCCCCCCCCCCCACCCCCCCCCCCACCCCCCCCCCCCCCCCCCCCCCCGTCGAGCTAATCACAAAAACATAACATATGCATTGTGTTATTCACACACATTACAAAGAATGTATATACAACTTTAATATGACCATAAGGTAAGGTACACATCCATTCACCCACCGGATAGACGTCCAATTATACAATAATTCCCTTGTAATGTCCCAAAAAGCATATTTGTTCCTCATGACTCACCGAGTTGACACGAAATGAAATGTTAAAGCAAATCAAATCAAAGAGAATAACAGAAATATTCTAACTGTTTTGTGATGTATAAGACCATTACGCAATGCAATTGATAGATGTGTCTACTGGTGTAGCGACGAGGGATTTAGGGCTCTGCAACTCCCATAATAATATTTCCCGTCGGGACAATGGAATCCTAGATATGGAGTCTGTCTTGCTGGTAATCATGCACATTCTGACGAGACTAGATTTGGACGTCTGTCACACACACAGTCGGCCAGTCCACGATTATAATTTCGCGCAAAAATACAACGATGCTCACATTATTCTAACTCCGGAGTGTTATTCAGTGATAGTGCTTCGTCGATCTCAAAGTACTGTGTAGCTTAATTGGATATCTATTAATTGAATAATCCTGCCAATTAAATATAACACAAAATCATGCGCCATACCTTCATTACAAATTTGTCATTAACTGCATAAAGGTTATGGGCAAAACACTCTTAATTGAATAAATATTGTAATATACTACTTAAAAAAAGTACAGTATATTTGATAAAAGTGAGATATATGAAAAAATATGCTTATATTTCAATCAAAAAGACAGTTGACGCATTGCACTGTGACATCTGGTGAATGATTCAGCGAAAGTTGGGTGTCTGACACGCACACATTCCACGCACTGATCTGCAGAAGTCAGAGAATTTGCCACATTCAGTTGAAGACCTCAAAACCTTGTAAATCCTCCTCGGTTCGCGAGACGAGCGCAGATCCGACGTGGCATACTCCTCACCAAGCGTCCAATATCAGGTTGACTGATGTTGTTCCATTCTTCCTGCAGTGCAGCGGCGAGTTCCTGGACATTGGTAGGAGGCTGTTAGCGTCGTAGTAGGCGCATGTCAAGCATATCCACGACGAGCTCGATTGGTGAAAGGTCTGGACTGGCCAAGGCAGTGCAGTGATGGTCTGCTCCTGGGGGAACTCTGTAGGGACACGGGCTCTGTGTGCTCTTGCATTGCCATCTTGGAAATGATTCGACGGCCGTGATGTCGCGAAAAACCACTACATGAGCTTGTTGAAGCGGTAGTACTGCCCTGACCCACGCCCTTGGATGACATGTAATGCTATTCTGCTTGTCATGGTTATGCCTCTTACACAATAACCAATCCACCACCAAAACGAGCGTGCTGTCTAACGGTTACGTCATGGTATCGTTAGTTACGCCGCCGCCGCCGCCGCCGCACGATCGTTACGTGTCGGTCTTCGCATGTCAGTAGTAGGGGGGATGGATCGTGCCCTATTGGGGGATCTCATGGGGAATCCCATATGTGACGTCATAGTCACGTGACCTGGTGACGTCATGTTGTGCTGTCATGGTAACACGTGTCACCCTAACACGCGCTGCGCACGCGTACTAGGATCACGTATCACTATGCAGATGACGTCACAAGTTGGCGCTCAAGCGGGTTACCTTGACCACACAACATGACGTCACCAGGTCACGCGACTATGGCGTCACATATGAGATCCCCCATGAGATTCCCCAATAGGGTACGATCCATCCCTCCCCTATTACTCATGTCTCGAAAGTTGCGTTTCGACCAGAATCTATTGATGAACGAGTTTATACCAACAAAAGAAAGACCTCCTGAAACGCCCGTCCAGTACAAATGAAAATTTCAAAACGTACCCCACAGACATTAACGCGGCCGGTGACATTCATGATCCACACTAAACTTGGTAACACATTGATGTGTCCAATCACGCGTATCCAATACCATTTTCCATGAATATCAATATCAGTTTGGATATCCCACACATTTTTTGAATAGTATATATCGAAAATATCCTGACAATCTCCAGATTCCCCTTCTTTATAAGCCTATTTGGCCTTGGTACATGTGTATCCTATAGCGGTATTTAATCTATTATATCTGTCAAATTATATATAATAGAATAAATGCTTAGTTTCTCTCTAGAATACAGGAAAGTAATCAAATCACTGTTAATTGAATATTCATGTTAACTGAATAATGTCCCCACGCAAAGTGGCTATTCGATAAATAGAGATTCCACTGTATTCCACTGTATGAGGTTAATGATTTGAGAAAAAGGTACAGCCATGCGATAGAACAATTTTAGCATTCGCCCTGCGTAAGGTGGCTACATTCAATTACGTTTCAAATTTGTTAGAGAGCATGACATGTCGGGAAGGGTGTGGTGGGGGTGCCTTTTTCAACAAAAAATAGAAGTGGGTTATGCTTAGTATCTTTAGTATGGTGAGGTCCAGTACACAGGTGCCCCTCGAAAATGGCAATGGGGCGAAAATGCTACTGGGGCGAAAAGACCAATGGGCATAATGACCTATAAATAAACATGTCAAATCAAAGACAGAGTGTTAAAAAAATGCCAGGATGGAGAACATTTTTTTTATTTAAAACTGTACACAATAAAAGCATGGGGCTATCGTCATTAGAAAAGTGTAGTTTCTTTTTAATAAAATGGGACGCAAATAACCAAAACTTTGAAGTGACTTAGAAACGTCAAAATGGCGGTAAATTGAATTCGAAAAAACAAATATCTCTACAGAAAACTAAAATATATAAAAATCAAACGCATTTTAATATTTTACCCTATGACCCATATGACGTCAGCTCAGAGTTTGTTCATAACAGTTGGGAATTTTACAACACGACAGAACATTTGTATACCACTACTCTCGAAGAGATTAGGGGGTATACTAGATTACATGCACGTTCTCTTTGTCAGTCCGTCCCAGTAGACCCATATCTCAGTAGTGAGCGGATAGGTTTGAACAAAATTCGGCATGCGGCGAGAAGATATAGGACTGTGGGGCCATGCACCAGGCCGTGGGCGACCACATGTTTCTTATGTCGTTTTTGAGATTAAGATCGCAAAATTTCGAAACGCAGAACTGCAAAATGAGGTAAAATATACAGCAAAAACGTAAAAGGCATAACTAACAACCGATGCTTAAATTCGAAATAAAAATATACAATCGCACAATTTGAAATGATCAGAAAACAGTGAGTGAAGTTTCGAAGCTGTGACATTTATAAATACGGAGTTCTGTGAATCACAAAGTTGAGATTTTAATGAAATTTTTAAAAAATACACAAAACTTTGAAGTGACATCAAAATGGTTCAAATGGTTTACAAATATTAGAGAATGTTATGTAACATGCTGGGATTTGGGTTGGGACTGCCATTAAATTCGATATATGTGTGGAAATCATAATCAACTCTCATTCCAGCGCATTTTGCCGGAGACCACTGATGTGTGCCAATTTGCCTATAAAATTACACCGCGTGAACTGCAGACAAACGTATATAGTGTTGGGAGGAGGGAACTGGGGGATGGTCTTAGCGTCAATTGGGAGCACATGTGTAATCGAGTCCCCTTTCATATGAAAAACGCGACCAAGCAGCCGCGGGCCAAAGAGTTGTTAATGCATTTCTAGAAAGAAGAACACAACTAAATTCATCACCAATGGTAGTTTGTATGTACCGGAAAGCGTACGAAATTGTCTTCTGCTTTACAATACTATAAGATTTTAAATCAACGTTGTAAAATAATTAAACCGCATTTCCCCTCAATATACAGACTTTCATTGCTATACTTGAAACGCAGCGATCATAATGTTGTGATTATATGAAATAAGTAAATACGAATAGCAATTAAGAAGACATTCGTAAACATTCCTGATTACAGGAGTCTTTTGTGTGGTAGTTAAAGGGATGCTTTACAATAATGGGAATGCAATATACTGTACCAGATCGATTATACCATTAATGAAATAATAGTTACCAGAATTACCACAAACGGTGTATGTACATAATTAGTTCCACAAGAAAACGTATTCGTAGTATGTCCCATCGCTTCTGACCAACTATTTCAGATTACTGCCCGTCGACAATAAAAACTAGAAGTCCTGTCATAAAATGCGCATAAATAGCACGTCGATCTGCGCGTTAATCTACGCGTTAAGACCATAGTAAGGCTATTAAATTCTGTACATATGGCCTGTCCACAAGCAATGTTTCAGCCAATGGACCTCCGGGTAACCCGGAGGTCCATTGGCAGAAACATTGCCTGTGGCTGCTATGAGTAACCAGGAGAACCTGAGGGGCTTTGGATGCCATTCGATATGGCAATTGAGCGCAATTCCTACGCGCAACTAAGCCTAGATAAGCGCACAGTTCGTGACAGTCATACATGTCTAACACATTCCTTTTTTTTTTGGTGGGGGGGGGGGGGGGGGGTACTGTGCAACTGGAGTGTGGTCCATGTCAGTAGGTGTTGTCAGTGGAACACACTCTTTT
The DNA here is from genome assembly GCA_031216915.1 of Pictodentalium vernedei. NCBI lineage: Eukaryota > Metazoa > Mollusca > Scaphopoda > Dentaliida > Dentaliidae > Pictodentalium > Pictodentalium vernedei. Next base: position 876,018,182 of record CM062297.1, on the reverse strand, counting down.
ACATTGTGCTGGTTTTAATCTTGTTAGAGGACAGTACTTCACAGTTGAATCCCTTAGATATATGTTTTATAATACGAGCCCACAGAAAATCGTATCATTTCCGAAAGTACTCAACCTTTTTAATAAATTTTAAAATTGTTTTTATTCTTTTAATCTAGACACATCAAGTCTCAATTCCTCAAGTTGATTTATAAGTTATTCACGTATCTCATTACTCTTTGTTGTCCAAATTATTCTCGTCTTTGACATGTCTCTTGTGGTTATCTTTTATTTTTATTCAATCTTTTACTTCATAATTGATAATGGCATTTTACTTTCCACTGATTTCTCGCCATGATATTGCCTTAGCTGCTGATGTGGCGTTAAGCACCAATAAATAAATAATAATAAATAGTAGTATGCCCCACTCGTTTCGCCCGCAGGCTGCAGCACCCCTGGCAGGACACCGGAAGTGACGTCATGGTCAAGTGACCCATACAGTTAAAACTAGAAGTCCTGTAATGAAATGCGCACAAATAGCACGCCGATCTGCGCGTTAATCCACTCGTTATGACCATATCAAGGCTATCAAATTATGTACACATAGCCTGTGCACAAGCAATATTTCAGCCAATGGACCTCCGGGTAACCCGGAGGTCCACTGGCAGAAACATTGCCTGTGCTTGCTATGAGTAACCAGGAGAACCCGCCGTGCTTTAGATGCCATTCGATATGGCAATTGCGCGCAATGCCTAAGCACAATTAAGCCCACATAAGTGCACAGCTCGTGACAATACTTCTAGTTTTAACTGTAGGCGCTCTATAACTCATTTCTTCGATGAGATTCGAGTCGCAAGAGCATTTGCTCACGGAGCAATTACTCTCATGGATCCTTAGCTCATTCGATGAAATTATCAACCCTGAGTCTAGTTACCCAACTTATATTATATTGGCCCTTTTAGCGAAATGAGTCTTAGAACAATATGTGGAGTCATTCATTCCATGAGGTTCGAGTCGCAAGAGCATTTGCGCATGGAGCAACTGTTCGATAGTTCATTTGCTCGATGGGATTCGAGTCGTCCGAGCAATGACCTTTCAGTAACTGCCCGAATAGGGAATAGGTATGAAAAGGCTGTTCAAGCAAGCAGTAGCGGAATGATGGTACAGTTAAAACTAGAAGTCCTGTCATGAAATGCGCGCAAATAGCACGTCGATTTGCACGTTTATCTACGCGTCATGACCATAGTAAGGCCAGCAAATTCTGTACATATGGCTTGTGCACAAGCAATGTTTCAGCCAATGGACCTCCGGGTAACCTGGAGGTCCATTGGCTGAAACATTGCCTGTGTTTGCTATGGATAACCAGAAGAACCTGCCGTGCTTTGGGTGCCATTCGATATGGCAATTGCGCGCAATTCCTTCGCGCAATTAAGCCTGGATAAGCGCACAATTCATGACAGGACTTCTAGTTTTAACTGTAGTGCCACAAGTTAGTAATGATTGAGATACAGAACAGTTTAGTGGTAGCCAATAATATTGATACAAAACCTTAATGGTACAAGACTACAATGCTGGTAGAACACCATACTACAATGATGGTAGAACACCATACTAAAGGTGAATACAACAGAGTCCAATCAAATGACAGATAGTTCATCACAAGGTGAAAACCAACGGTAAGACTACCAGGAGCTTTCAATCCCACTAAGAGAATCCTTTTTTTGAAAACGTCTGTGGTAATGGAATTCCTGCTTACCGAAATGAGCCGAAAAGCAGTATGTGGAGTCACTCGCTCGAAGAACTGCTCGATAGCTCATTTGCTTTATAAGATTCGAGTCGTTCGAGCAAGCAGTAGTAGACGACAACTTTGACAGTGATATTAAATGGTACCCTTAGCCGCATTAATGTACTGACAACCGTAGTAGTAACACAACGTAGTAATGGATGGACACTCTAGCACCGGACGGAATACTGGTAGGCAATAGCAATGGGTCAAGTCATTAATGGAATAAGACTGCAACGGTGATAGAAGACTATAATTTTGGGTTAATATAGTGGAAGCCGATCACAGGACAGATGATATTGACTATAGACAAGTGGTGGCTTCAAAGCTATGAATGTGATGGATGACTCAGAAACCAGGAGCTTAATAGGGTTAGAAGTCATAATTACCTTTAAATAATATCCTGCAAAACGTATTCTCCAAAAGGTATAAGTACTAGGTATCCTCAAAAGGTAGCCGCAAAAGGAATCCTAAAATAGTAAACTACTATGTCATAGGTATCGTCCGTCGTTGCTCGGTGGTTCTCTCCGGTTACTCCGGCTTCCTCCATCCGTAAAACTGTCACGGTCATGATTAGCCATTGTGCATAAATATGTGACCTTAAACACCAATAAATAAATCAATAAATATAATAGGTATCCTCAAATCCCCTGCGATAGAGTAGTATGTGGAGTCACTCGTTCGAGCATTTGCTCGATAACTCATTTGCTTGATTGTATTTGAGTCGTTCGAAATGTCTGTCTCAGTTACTGCTCGATTTACTCTTGGACATATAAGATCTTAGGAACCCTTGTATTAGAGAACGATGTGACATATAAGATCTTAGGAACCCTTGTATTAGAGAACGATGTGACATATAAGATCTTAGGAACCCTTGTATTAGAGAACGATGTGACATATAAGATCTTTGGATCCCTTGTATTAGAGAACGATGTGACATATAAGATCTTAGGAACCCTTGTATTAGAGAACGATGTGACATATAAGATCTTAGGAACCCTTGTATTAGAGAACGATGTGATAGTTTGATGAATGCAGTGATCAGATTGGTTCGTTGCAGTAAAGGGAACTGATTGGACGATCTGGATAAATGAAACATGCTGTTCGAAACAAGAACAAGAGTACCATGAATAGGGTTTGAATTAACCTGAACGGAAGTGAAAAGCTAAATATAGTAACAATAAACAAAACTGCTACAACTGATTGGCTGCTCTACACTACTGAAGTATACTCCAGAACAAACGATCAGGGTTGGATAGAGAGAAACTATAGAATAGCTTATAGATACATAGATAGAAGCAGAGGATTAAAACTTGTCGGGTCAAATTGGATTGGGTAATTTGATTTATTCCCATTGAATTGAACACACCCTCCGAACATTCATGAGACAATGACCGCCCACATGGGGTAATGCCCGTTGGGGAAATATCCACTGGGGAAATGTCCACCGGGAAAATGTCCGGCATTCGTGGGTATTATTGTCCGACTGAGAATGGTAATACTTTCATTTGATTTATTGTATACTATTCAAAAAAAGTTATTAAAATTTTCGGAAAATGGTATACGCGTGATTTGACACATGAATATGCTACCAAGTTTAGAGTGGATCATGAATGTCACCGGCCCACGAAAACTTCGTGCAGGTTTTTCGCACGAGAGTCGTGTTTATGTCTGTCGGGTACGTTTTGAAATTTTCATTTGTACTGGACGGGCTTTTTCGGAGGTATCATCGTTCTTTTCTTGGTATAAACTCGTCCTTCAATAGTTTCTGGTTTAAACGTTACTTTTGGGATATGTGAAGACTGACACCTGACGAACGTTTACGTGCCGCTGGCATGTTGGAAGCTGGCAACAGACAGACTGCAGTGGCTCAAATTCTCAACGTTACTCAATCGGTGATTAGCAGGTTGTGGTTACGCTACCGGCAGACATGTAATGTTGGTGGCAGACGTTGGCCAGGTCGTCCAATGGCGACAACTGCTAACCAGGATGGTTTCATCCGAGCCATAGCATTACGTAACCGCCATTAAAGTGCCTCAGACATTTGACAGCAGCTGCACCGAGCAACAGATGTGCGAGTCAGTGGTCAGCCTATCCGGAATCGCCTACACAGCTGGAATTTGTACGCTCGACAACATCGAATAATTCCACGTTTGACTGAACATCACATCGCAGCAAGGCGTAATTGGTGTGCAGCACGCCAGTACTGGGACAATCGTCGGTGGAGTAGCGTCATGTTTTCCGATCAGTCGAGGTTCAATCTTGATTTCTACGACAGGCGAAACAGAGTGTGGCGGCGGCGGAAAGAACGATACCATGACGTAACCGTTAGGTAGCACGAACGTTTTGGTGGTGGATCGGTTATGGTGTGGGGAGGCATAACCATGACAAGCAGAACAGCATTACATGTCACCCAAGGGTGTGTCACGGGGCAGTACTACTACAATATGTTAATGCTAGCAGCTCAAGTGGTGCCATTTGCCCGACGCCATCAATTCATTTTCCAAGATGACAATGCAAGAGCACACATGGATCGTGTTGCTACAGAGTTCTCCCAGGGGCAGAACATCACTGCACTGCCTTGGTCAGCACTAAGTCCAGACCTTTTCACCAATCGAGCACGCTATGATATGCTTGGCAGGCGCCTACGACAACGCCAGCAGCCCCCTACCAAAGCCCAGGAACTCGCCGCGGCAATGCAGGAAGAATGGAATAACACCAGTCAATCTGATAATGGACGTTTGGAGAGGAGTATGCCATGTCGGATCCGCCCTTGTATCGCGGACCGAGGAGTATTTACAAGGTGTTGAGGTTTTAGGCTGAATGTGGTAAATTCTCTGACCGCCCTTGTCTTCTGCATCTCATTGCGTGGAATGTGTGCTTGTCAGACGCCCATCTATCGCTGAAAGCATTCACCAGATGTCGCAGGGCATTGCCCGAACTGTCGCTTTGATGAACATATTAATATACTGAGTAAATAAAGAAAGTGTAATAGAAACAAATGTGAACAAATAGCATAAAGGATGAAATATAATAGTTCCAATGTTGCATGTTTGTGGACAAGAAGTCGTGCAAAGAGTTTAATGACATGTTGTAGTTCACCCAACCGTATACAATTTTGCTACGGATTTCAAAATAGCGGGTGCTACCCGAGAATGTCAAATTGAATGGGTGACCAACGATTTTCTTTGTGTTATGTTGTGCTAGTGAGCCTGGGTTATAGAGAAACACGCTAGTTTTGTCTTCCGACATTTTAAAAAATGATGAGGTTAACCGAAAATCAGAGGTTGCGTGTCATTGGAATGCATGAGGTTGGGATACCCCAGATGGGATCGCTACTGAGTTCAGAGTGAATATGGCCACTATTTATCGTCTCACTGGAAGGCATAGAACGACTGGATCAACTGCGTTCAGGTCGACCAAGAGTTACCACCCCTGCACAAGACCGACACATCGGCACGTCTCACTTGCGGGATCGCTTTCTTCCGGCGACGAGGACAGCAGCAATTACTCCTGGTAGAACTAACAATAGAGTTAGTGTCCAAACTGTCCGCAACAAACTCGCTGAACACGGCATCCGAGGTAGGCGTCCATACCACGGTCCAATCCTTGTCCAGCGTCATCGTACCGTCAGAATGGAATGGGAACGTCAGCGTGTTCGCCGGACTCAGCAGCGTTGGAGCACAGTTCTTTTTAGTGATGAATCACGATTTTGTCTACGGCGCGCTGATGGTAGGGCATGAGTGTAACGCCGGTGGGGAAAACTGTTTTCTGATGCTGAAAGTTTATTATACTTTCTTTTTTGACTCAGTATATATTTCTCCATATATCTCACTTTTATCAAATATCCCCTACTTATTGAATAGTATATGATGTGATCCGTTTCTACGTGTTAATTTACAAACAACATGGAGTGGTGCGTGCGATTATTTTCATAAGAGTCTTCCTTGGATGATCGTCATATTTCGAACTTTCATAGTGTGACATTTTCAGAGTGCATGATGATGATACTTGTAAAGTGATTCACGACATGATTTTCCTCAGAAAATGTCCACTTTGAGAAAAGGGTTGGACAAAGGATGACCAGTGATTCAAAATACACTATTTACATAATTCTTACGCAAATTCAGTATTTCCTTTGCTGTTGGATGGATATATTGGGAAAAAGATGAATATGCTAATATACCCTAGCTAAGCGTCCTACGAATCTCTTCTTCGCGATTCGAATCAAATCTCGATGGGTACTGTCATTCGAAATCGAATCGAACCTCGAATCAAATCATGTGTGTCTTGAAGTTGACTGATTGGGGGGTTGGGGCAACAGGAGCAGGTCTGTAAACTTGGGTTGTTCCGACTGTGATGCCTCAAGTTCCGACAGATAACATATATATACTTCACCATCAATACGTGCCTTCGACGATGATGTAGTTGCAGTTGAAACATCCGTAAAGATAATTTAAAAAAACAGGAACGGATGTGAGAATTACCCGTACAAGGCACGGCACAGTGTTAGTGTATAGCAACAGCTTATCGACGACGTTGTTTGAAAACATTTCTGCTTTCTACAGTGGTAGTGAAGTGAAGATCAATATTTAAATCTTTACTTTCAGCATTACCTATGTACTGAATTATACATTTTTGTGCGACGACACATCTGGCGGATATCAAGCTAAATTCCAGTTAAATGGTTCGAAAAGAAACGAAAACTAGTACAGCAATTGCGAAATCGAATCTCTAAGCTTCGTACAGTTAAGTCTAGAAGTCCTGTCACGAACTGTGCGCTTATCTAGGCTTATTTACGCGTAGGAATTGCACGCAATTGCCATGTCGAATGGCATCTAAAGCACGGCAGGTTCTCCTTGTTACTCATAGCAAACACAGGCAATATATCTGGCAATGGACCTCCGGGGTACCCGGGGGTCCATTGGCTGAAACATTGCTTGTGCACAGGCCATATGCACAGAATTTGATAGCCTTCCTATGATCATAACGCGCAGATTAACGCACAGATCGACGCGCTATTTATACATGTTTCATGACAGGACTTCTAGTTTTAACTGTTTAATTTTTTTAAAAACTTACGCTGGCGGGAAATACCCATCTGTACCCCCTCACTTCTGTAACTCTGGCGCCGCCACTCCTTGAAAACAGTGCTGCACCATATAAACAGGCACCACAGAACACCTCGGCATACCAGGACATCCATTGGCGGCGCCATACAGGTGAGAAATGTGGAGGGATGGGAATGTTGTGTTACACACAATAGTTTTTGAACCATCATCTAATCTCAAGTACTGTTGACTTCAAATACGCCCAGGTTAATAAGGATCGTTTTGTAAGTGGCGCAAGGAAAACTACCAAGAGACAGGAGCGAAAATGAAATAAAACTCACCGCGTGAATCCCGACGTTTCTCCATTATGAGTTGACGTAGGGTTGTGTGAATTTGAACCGAACTGAGTTCATATTTACTCAAATCAATAACTGAGATAAAGGTCAACAAGTCCAAGATCTGAATTGAGATGGAGTAACCTCGACCTAGGGCTGCACGATATTCAAAACCGAATACCGGTATCGGTATTCAAAAAAATTAAAACGAATTAACTTGCTGATGCGGTTCGAAAAACCTTTACCCAACGCAGACGATACCAAAAGTCCTTATTTTAAAAAATTTGTTTATCAGATTTTCCACAAAAATTTTTACAAAACAATATCATGTGACCCCCTCATTGGAACGAGCTTACATCACCGTCACATTAGGTCCATCCGTTAGAAAATGATATTTTTTGTACTCTTATTAAAACTGAAGATCAGTATGTGCAGACATGCAAGAAAATATATGTTAGTGTTACCCGTCCGTAAATATATTGCACAAAGATGTCAATGTTATGGGTACACAATTTAAGTACTAATATTAGGCGAGATTGGAGCTGTTACCAATTAATACTACTTGAGATTTGCTAGAGGAACCAGTTTTGAATAGTACACCCCTCTCAAGTAAATGTGTAAATGTACCCCTTAAAATATCCCCCATAGTGTGATATAACTACTGTTTAAACAGTATGTGAATTCACATGTCTCTAAGTAGTACGTTCCCCCAAGTAAGTGCTTACAATTTATGCCTTAGAAATTGATATCTCTGTGTGATAAATCAAAGTAGTACCCACCCCCGCGTAAGTGTTTAAATGGTATAATCGAGCATAGATATCTGTGTTGCATATTTATGTGCAAGCAAGTCATACACCCCACTCATGAAAGTATTTAAATTTATACTATTTATTTATGAAGGTTTAACGACATATTAACAGCCAAGGTCGGCGAAAGTTTTACGGGTGGAGGAAACCGGAGTACCCGGAGAGAACCGCCGAGCAACGACGAGCAGCTGCCAGCTCCCCAACATTGTAACTCCGCACTGTAGCACAGGCAGGGCTAGATTGATCGAAGACTTGCGCACCATCGACGTGCAGTACGCCTCTGTACACGGCGTCAACGTGCCCTCATCTGGACAATCGGGGTGAAGTGCCTTGCCCAAGGACACAACGCAAGAGTCCGAATCGATCGCTCAGGCGGTCACCTGTCCAAGCGCTAACTGGGATCGACGTTGCTTAACGTCGGTGATCTGACAAGAGCCGGTTACCGCAACGCCTCCGCACCCCCTCAAATTTTATATACATGGCTTAATAGCTCTGTGCAATACATTAAAGTGGCTATATTTATGTGAAACCAGTGAGTGAATATATATATTTCTAAGTAGCACGGGCAACGCAGTGGATCAGAAGTAGACTGTTGGACTTCTTTGCTAGAGGTCCCGAGTTCGATCCTCGTCCGGGACAACCCGCGTTGTGTCGTTAGGCAAGGCACTTCATCCCGGTTGCCTGCATGGGAGCACGATGACGCCGTGTACTGAGGCGTACTGCACGTCGATGGTGCACATGTCTTCAACCGCTGTAACCCTAGTTCACCGGAGGTTGAACAGAGTTAGACTGACAGTTGCTCGTCGATTCTCTGTTGTTCCTTCCGGTGTATTCCGGTTTCCTACACCCGTAAAACTGTCATGATCACGATTAGCCATTGTACATAAGTATGTGACTTTAAACATCAATAAATAAATAAATAAATCTAAGTAGTACGACCCCTCCCAAATAAGTGTTTAAGTTTCACACCTTGGGAAATACAGTACGGCCGCTTTGGATTGGCAACTTTTCACGGATGGGCAGTATTTCCGAGAACGTAATAACATTAGATCCCCAACTCTACTACTAGGAGTAACCATCAACTCATTTCATTAATGAAGCACTTTGTACTATTAGTTACCCCGTGTCTGATCACGTGGTACGGGTTTTTACCTACCCGAAGCCAGCCGTATCCCATGAGGCCGAAGACACGGGGTAACGGATTTATCTATTGACTTTCCGTTTTAGAAGTACAATCTATTTCATGCGTGAACACACAGAGTATGAGATCTTTTATCTTCCATTGTTGAGCCATACAGGTTTCTGTGGAATTTTTGTGAAAACGAGATTTTGTGAAAATATGCCGATATGAATAGTATAAAAAAATTATTGAATTTCCTTTTTTCTTTTTTGTCGCAAAAACATAGCTTATGAACCCCACATTGGAGGGTACTCGACAAGCTCATTCCAATAATGGGTCAAGAGCTATATTTTGGAGATAAAACATTAAGATATAATACATGTACACTGTAAAACTGGAATGACGCGTCTTTTACGTGGTATGGACAATTTGTAGATTTCGGAACGAGGCTTCCACTGGGTATGGGAAATTTGTCAGTGGCTGGGCGGACGTATCGTGGATTTCAATGAATATGGTCTCATACCACGTATCTGTCAACCAATCGAATAAAAAAAATCACTTTAGTCAATAGATAAAATCCGGTGCTTCATTAATTAAACTTTTGCTGATGATAATTTTTATTACCCGGTAAACGTTTGCGTGCACATCACCTCTCACGCGTGGATTACGACCAGTTCACGGCGACAGTAATTTATACACCTGGAACTTAATTAAGCACATCCTGAAATGTTTCATGGCAGTGAAGTTGCAGTTACTGATTATTATGTTTTAATGATTGCTATGTCTTGCAGTTCATTTCATCTCGTGAAAAACATGATGTTTCTGATTGAGAGCGTACCCCAAACACATTCTCTCGTCCACGTGAAGCATACTTCCCACGAATGTCACAAACAACACTAACACCAACATGCAATATCTAGGTATAAAACAAGAAAATTTGCCACTTTTATTAGTAAATGTTGACAAAGCAAGGAGGAGACCGTCAGAGGCACTGAGATGGCAAATCGATGGCATGTATGCAACAGGTATGTCATTCAAAGCTATTGGAAGGTAACTTGGCTTTGTCATTCTGTCATCAGCTTACTTTTCCGAAAACACCAACAGACTAATGATGTTAAGGACCGACCTAGGCCTGGATAACCCGATAAACCTTCAATCGGGAAGATTGGAGTCTGGCACATCTCGTTAGGCGTGAACTTTTTGATTCAAGTGGGGTTTTGAAACTCCTTTGGTTCCCCAATAGGCGGATGTGCTTGAGAACTGTCCGAAGCCGTCTCAAAGAACTCGGAATGAGGCCCAGCTCTGTCCGATTAGCATCAAAGACGACGTTTGGAGTGGTGTATGGCACGACAACACAACATTAGAATCTCAAGACATGGAGGAGAGTCCACTGGCCAGACGAGAGTAGGTTCCTGCTTCACGTCACAGATGGTCGCATGAGGGTGTGGAGGCATAGCAATACTGCTTGCGTGCTCACGAACATCAGACCTGCTGTTCCGTATGGTGGAGGATCAGTAATGACCTGGAGATGCCTCTCTCATGATTGTAAACATGATATGGTGACTGACGTGGAATCCCAATGGTCATCAGTACATCCGGGACATTCTCAATCCGGTTGTTGTGGCTCATTCTCAAAACCGCCGGTGGATACTCGCCCTGCATTCATGGGCGACAATGCAAGACCACATCGTCCCCATTATGTGAGGGCATTCTTTCAGAACAACGCTATTACAATACTCTCTTGGCCTGCAATGTGCCCCGATTTCAATCCCTTATAACATATCTGGGACTCTCTCGGATGTCGTGTGCAAGCAAGGGATCCGTCTGTACAGAATATGGCCGATTTGGAAGCTGAGTTACATGAGGAGTGGCAGCAGAAGGTTCACTGGTAGAATTAGGCGGAGAGTTCAGGCTGTCATCTGCGAACGTGGTGGATGCACTCCCTACTGCCGTCAGACACTGCTTTTTGTGTTCAGGAGATCACGTGAGTGGTATGTGATGTGGTTTTGAGGGAAAGGTTTCAGGACCCCGGAAGTGACATCCTGGCGCGTTACCCGATGGCGCCATGTTGTGTTGTCATGGTAACCCGCGTGAGCGGCCATGATGTGACGTCATCTCCATAGTGATGTGTGGTGTGAGTGCGCATGCGCAGCGCGTGTTTTAAGGGTAGTACGTGTTTCCGTCGTCCATTTTGTATACTGGAGGCAGCCATCTTGGTTTCTATCGTAGCACGCGGATGCTATGTTACCGAAAGGCCTACAACAAGACAGAGGTATGTTTGTAGGGTGTGTTCGATTGAAGAGGAGAAAATCTAATTACCACAAACAACCCGAAAATCCCTCCAAATCATCAAAATCCACCCCAAATCTCCTAAATTCACTTTATTTAGTGCGGATTTCCCATTTTATCAGCTTAGCAAGTAGTGTTATAGTACAGAGGGGGCCCCTGGGGGTAAGGTCGATTGAATTAGAGTAGTTTTTTCTGGTTCCGATTTTCCCAGAATCCTCTTTGGATCCCTATCCCATAATGTTTTTTTTTCCAGTAAACGACACGTACCTTTGGTCATTACCCAGAATCCTCTGCTTCTGCCTGGAACGATATTTTTATAAATACCCACGCTCTGTTTTAGTAACATCCTTAACTGGCCCTCTAACTAATTGTTACGGTCTATATTTAGCAATTTCTTTAAATGCCCCCCCCCCCAACTTCATGAATTGAAATAATAAAATTAATGAGGATCAAGATATTTCTACACTTACCAATCAGGGCGAAGTTAATCCACCAATCAGATTATTATATACTCATTGTGTTTCTTTCCCATTGACTTCTATACTAATTTTCTAACTTTCCCAACTTTAACCTATAATCCAAAAGCAAGCAAACACTAACACCCATCGAGAATGAAAATATCGATGATAAAACGTTGCGACGTCGTGACGTTTTCAAAAACGTCCGTCACGTAGAGATAAATTCCGGAGAAGAGTAACGTCACGTCATTCTGTTTCGATCCTTCGAACTGAACACATCGCTAGAGAGTTTTCTACAGCAATTTTGCCTTCGCAAAAATTTTATGAAGATGGAGTCTGATGCTGCTACTACCGTTACCAGGACTGATGTTTATGCCCTGTGAAGAGTGTGGGAAGACCTTTACGGACTGTCGGAAGCGGAATCGCCATGTCCGCACCCAACACGGTGAGGAGAAGAAGACACACCACTGCACCAATTGTAACAAGAGCTTTATTAGAAAGGAGTATCTCCTTAACCACCTGAAGAAATGTTTGGAGATCTGTACATGCATGGAATGCGGCCAGGAGTTTAACCAACTACTCCATTTTAACCGGCCCCAGAGCGTCGCGCACCGACCAGTTCCCGTATCAGCTAAAACAAAGACCGATGAATCGAAGAGAGGACCAACCAAACAACCACGAACCACGACGACCATGTTGACTCGATTGATTTTTACAAGAATATGATGTACGAAGAAGAGACCGATGAATATAACTGGAATTCTATTAGAACCAAAGAGAGGACCAACCAAACGACCACGGACCACGACGACCACCCGTTATGATGTTGACCCGATTGATTTTGACAGGAATATGATGTCCGAAGAAGAGACCGATGAGATGTTGACCATATACAAAGATAACTGGAGTTCTATTAAAACTCGACATATGATGAACAGAAAAGTTCAGGACCAGTATAACTACCCGATCAACGATGTAAACCTGAAGATGATGACTGATGAATTGATGACTACCATATTTCTGCCACAACACCTAAGATTTAAAATTAATCTTAGTTTTTGTTTTATCCTGAGACGCAATGAAACGAATGAACTGACGTATTACCATCAATCACAAAACAACGCTCGGGTACTTGATGTTCCACAACTCGTATGCTGCCAAGAAGACTTTGAAAAATTCCTAGATGATGTCATGGAAGAATATATCCTGGAATGGGCCAAGTAAAAACGACCAAACACCAAATGGCTTGTAGAGAGAGTTATCAACGTCACCTTTTACGCGAATAAGCTGAAAGACCACCCAACTGGAATGGTAGAAGATCCTCCCGATTACATTCTCCAGAACAAAGAAGTAAATGCTTTGGTGAAAGATAAAGCTCGCCATTTTTATTATGATGACAACCTGTGTATCTTCCGACAGCAAACAACCTCAACTATACAACAGATGCCATGTACAACAAGTTTACAAAGAAACCAAAGAATGAAATCCGTGGAGTAACTTTAGCCGAATTACCCGACTTGGAGAAATGTTTTGAAGTGAACATCCAAGTATAATGAACTTGTCAAGAATGATGATGATCAAACTGTTGCCAAATTAGTCCAGAGATCTCATAGAAAGTTTGAGAATACTATGCATGTGAACGTCTACAAGAACCAGTTTAGCTACATCATCCATATAGAACAATACTGTAAATCGTTTGAATGCCGCAAATGCGGCAATTATGGAAGACCTCTTGGACAATAAATCGTCACGATAAACTGATATGGGAAACAGAACACCGACCATTGAGTGTGAGCGTGTGTCGTAATGTTCCAGAATACGAGGAACTGAAGTGTTTTATTACAAACGGAAATTCTCAAGAACTTGTTGAAGAAATGATGACATGCCTCACAGATATTTCATCTCATTCCCACCTGCTGATGCAGACCTATCATGCGTGGACCTTACTTATTTATTTATTTATTTATTTATTGTTGCTTAACGCCACATCAGCAGCTAAGGCTATATCGTGGCGAGAAAACTACTTAAACAACAAGTGTCAAGTATGAATTAAAATTAATTGGATAAAATATGAAATAATCACAACAAAACCTAAAATCAGGTGCATTGGAAACAGTAATAGCTAAGGTTATAAAAACCAGAATACTTATAAAATCAACCTGTTGACATTTAGACTTGTAGAGTCTACGTTAAAAGAATAAAAACAAGTTTAAAATTTATTAAAAAGGTTGATTTCTTTCAAAAATGAGATTATTTTATGTGGGCACATGTGGTAAAATAAATCTCGTAGAGATTGAACTGTAAAATATTGCCCTCTAACAAGATTAAAATCAGTACAATTTAAGAGAATGTGCTCCACTGACAACACCTGCTGACATGGAACACATTCTGGTCGCACATTACCCTCTAACAGAAAGGAATGTGTAAGTCGTGTATGACCAATATGACACCGTGTCAAAATAACATGATCTTTTCTACAAAGTTTACTGGATGGGTACTGATCAGAAATAGTTGGTCGGAAGCGATGGAGCTTGTTATTAGTTGCCCCATCCCATTCCGCCTGCCACATAGATTTGATGTAACAACTAATATGAGGCTTAAAATCACTGAAAGGGATCTTAAAATCAGTGAGAGGCTTGGATAAAGCCTGTTTTGCTGCACTGTCTGCTCTGGTGTTACCAGCGATACCTACATGTCCGGGAAACAGCAAAACACGATATCATATTGGTCAGACATGAGAGTTGCTAACTTCTCACGAAGTTCCAGAATGAGAGGGTTCTTCAACTTGGGGTTGAGTAAAGCAAGTAAAGAGGAAAGAGAGTCGGAGAAGATGATCGACTTTCTTTCCTGTGCATTCTCGATGTGCTCAAGTGCGAGTTGAATAGCTTTAACTGCAGCTGTGAAAATAGAACTCTGATTCGGTATTCTGATTGAGGTGATACCATCACCAGTAACAGCAGCCGATGATACTTTGTCACCATCTTTAGATCCATCTGTATAGATCCTTGTATATGTACTATACTTGGACTTTATTTCGGCATATTTTTGTTTGAACTGCAAGGAATTGGTATCAGATTTTTTGGTAGAAGCAAGGTCCAAAATAACTGTAGGTTTTTTAAGATGCCAAGGAGGAATGTGTGATTTACGGTTTTCTTTTATAGATTCAGAATCAATTTTTGCAGACTCCATGTGGGGTTTAACTCTAATTCCCAATGGAGGAATATGTTTCGGATGTCGGTTAAAAAAGTCAACATTTTGAGGTTCTGAAATACAATTAAAAGCAGGATTTGAAGGATTGGCCAAAAGTTTAGACATATATTGGAGAGACAATTTAATTCTGCGCTTCTCGAGAGAGGGCTCCTCTGCTTCAACAAGCATCGAGTCTATTGGGGATGTTCGAAAAGTCCCTAGACTAATTCTAATACCACTATTGTGAATAGCATCAAGAGGTTTTAGGTATGACTTCCTTGTAGAACCGTAAACTATAGAACCGTAATCTAATTTTGATCGAACAAGTGACCTATACAGATGGAGCAAAGTTTTTTGGTCAGCACCCCAATCAGTGCTACCAACGACCTTCAGTAGGTTCAGAGCTCTCTTACATTTAACTTTTAGTTGTTTTATGTGGGAAGTGAAATTCAGTTTGCTGTCAAACAACAAACCTAAGAATTTCACTTCCTTAACAACTTTAATAGGACTCCCATCAAGTTTTAACTCCGGATCGAGGTGATGTTTCCGAAGCTTACAAAAATGAACACAATTTGTTTTCATCTTTGAAAATTTGAAACCGTTTTCTGTGGCCCATTTTTGAATTTTGTTTAGGCACAGCTGAAGTTTGCGCTCTATAGCATTCATTTTCTTGCTGCTGTAGCAGATTAAAAAATCATCTACATACAACGAAGAATCTACCATATTCTCAATTGTCTCGATGATGCTATTAATTTTCACCGAAAAAAGGGTAACAGATAAGATACTACCCTGAGGAACCCCCAATTCCTGCTCGTGAAGATCAGATAACGTTGACCCAACACGAACCTGAAATTGGCGGTCCTTTAAAAAGTTTTCAATAAAAAGAGGCATACGCCCTCTCAACCCCATGTTAAAAAGATCTCTTAAAATCCCATACGTCCACGTTGTATCATATGCCTTCTCCCGATCAA
Organism: Pictodentalium vernedei; assembly: GCA_031216915.1. Lineage (NCBI taxonomy): Eukaryota > Metazoa > Mollusca > Scaphopoda > Dentaliida > Dentaliidae > Pictodentalium > Pictodentalium vernedei. The sequence goes on along the minus strand of CM062297.1, from coordinate 876,002,201 downwards.
AGAAGATGGCGACCACATGTTCTTTTCTAGCAAAGGCATTTCTAATAAACGTTTCAAGTCTGACCAAATGATCCACAGTACTTCTCTGGTTTCTGAAACCACACTGAACATCTGCAAGCAGATTGTTCGATTCCAGAAACCAGACAAGTCGATCATTGATCATCCTCTCCATGGTTTTGCACAGACAACTTGTTAAGGCAATAGGTCTATAATTACTTGGGTTGCTGTGATCTTTATCAGGCTTAGGAATAGGAATTATAGTAGCTTTTCGCCAGGAAGGTGGAAACTGGCCAGTCACCCAAATGTCATTAAAAAAAGATAATAAAAGTACAAGTGAAGTTTGAGGCAGATGTTTTAAAAGTTGATAGTGTATTTCATCGGGTCCAGAGGCAGAACCCTTTGCTCTATGCAAAGAGTTACTTAACTCTTCCATAGAGAAAGGTTCGTTGTAGTCCTCTAAGTTATTGGATGTAAATTTAATCTTGTGTTTTTCTTGTTGTTTTTTTAAGTTTGAGGAACTCTGGGTTACTATTTTCAGACGACGAATGTTTAGAAAATGTAGAGGCCAACTTGTTTGAAATTTCTTGTTTTGATGTTATGAGTGTGTTGTTATCTTTTAGGTGTTGTACAGCTGATTTTGTTTCTTTTCCTTTAATTTTTTTAATCATTTTCCAAATTTTAGTGATGGGAGTGTTTTGATTTAGTTTCGAAACGTAAGTTTCCCATGAACTTTTCTTTTTATGTTTTAAAAGTCGTCTTGTTTTTGCCCGATTTATACGTAATCTAACCAAATTTTGTGTAGTTGGTGACTTATTAAATTCCCTCTCAAATTTCTTGCGATCTTTTATAGCCTGTTTACACTCAGTATCAAACCATGGTTTAGTGAAACGTTTTGGATTTGCCGAGGTTTTAGGAATGACTTGGCTTGCAATGTCAATCAACTCTGTGGTGAAGTGTTCAATCTGGTCAGTACTGTCCTGAAATTTCTCCCGTGTGAGGCGTTCAGAACAAAGCGATGAGAAAGAGTCCCAGTCAGCCTTTTTAAAGTTCCACTGGGGCACCCTCTCATCATCCGCCGGAACTAAACTCTCCAACACAATCGGAAAGTGGTCCCTCCCGCACAAGTCATCTTCTGCCTTCCATGAAAAATCAAGGAAGACAGAAGGGCATGCAATTGTTAAATCAATTGAAGTGTAAGAACCAGATGCGGGGTGCAGGTAAGTATCTGAACCATCATTGAACAAGCACAAGTCATATTTTGTAATGAACTCTTCTACAGTTTTACCTTTTGCATCTTCTTGACTGCAGGAATTACCCCAAAGGGGGCTATGTGCGTTAAAATCGCCCAACAAAATGTATGGGGTTGGGAGTTGTCGGACCAGCAGCTCAAGGTCATTCAGTTGTAAGGCTTTACTTGGTGAAACGTAAATGGAACAAAGTGTAATTGTTTTGTCCAAAGTTAGGCATACCGCCACAGCCTGTAAATTTGTCTGTAGTGGTACGGAACTGTGAATGATGTCGTTCCTAACCAAGATACTCGTTCCACGAATATGAAGATCATCATCATCTGCCCAGTCATTATACGATGTATAATGCTTAAATGTTGAATGACCTTGAGCCTCGGGTTTCTTTAAAAGAGTTTCCTGCAGGCAAAAAGCAGCAGGTTTATATTTTTGGCTGAGAAGACCCAGTTCATTAAAATTGGCTCTAAAACCTCGACAATTCCACTGTATTATGTTATTTTTGTTTGTATTAGCCATATTTCGAGGGAGATTTAGAGGGTGGACGTATGGGCGAAATAGCCCCTGTAATATTCTTTGGTGAATTTTTCCTCGGGGTTCTATTCTTTGAAGAAGTCGGACGTAATTGTTCGAATGTATCATCGATACAATCACCAACCTCCATATCCTCAAGATCTTCAAACCTGTTGCGAACAACAGGGTTTTGAAGAACCTTAGGTAATCTGTCCGATAATTGTTTTTGTTTCACTTTTTCTTTTTTCTTTTCCTCTTTTTCTAACTTTTTAATTTGACTCTGACTCATATTGTGCTGTTGTGATCTTTGTTCTGGTTTAGACTTTGTTTTGTTTTGCTCATTTTTATGCTCTGAATTAGTGGCATGTTCCTTATTTTGAACAGGTTTAGATGTATTGTTTCCTGATTTTTGTTCTGTTTTATCTTCTGTTGTTTTTGAAGTTGTTGGCTCTGGTTTGGGATTTTGTTCTTTTTTCTGTTCAAGTTTTGTTTTTAACTTCTCTGTTGTTTGCGTTGCATTATTTGTTTGTGTTGACTGTGTCTCGATTTGATCTATTGTGAAACTCTGTACTAAAGATGGAATAGTACCTTTAAACCAGGTGTATTGGGTTTGGCATTCCACTGACGTTGTTGGCAATTTTTGACATAATTTTTTTGCATATGATGGTATTGATAAATTCATGCCAGGCATTGATGAAACTATTTCTCTGGCCTCTTTGAAACTGATTTGTCGCTCACATTTAATTTTCTGTATTTCTTTTTCTTTCCTCCAAACAGGGCAATCCTTGGATGCAGCGACATGATTGCCCTGGCAGTTACAACATTTGATGTCATTACTGCACTGGCCTAGATGTTCCTCGCCACATTTAAAACAGATTTGTTTTCCTCTACAGGTATTCTGGCCATGTCCATACTTCTGACATTTGAAACATCGAAGTAGATTTGGTATAAATAAATCTACTCCGACGCTCATGTATCCTATTTTTAGTGCCTTTGGTGGTTGAGACGAATTAAAAGTTAAAATATACGTGTTAGTTGGTACAGGTTTTCCATCTTTTTTAATCACTATCCTTTTAACTGCAGTAACACCCTGAGATTTTAGTTCTTTTTCAATTTCTAGCTCGTCAATGCCTGACAGTTCTCTTGTACGTACTACGCCTTTGCAACTGTTTAGAGTTTTGTGAGCAAAGACGTTGACCTCCATATTGACGAGTTTGTCCATCTTTAGCAAATTGATTGCTTGTATTTCTCTTCTACATTCTATAAGTATTGCCCCTGATCGAAGTTTTTTCACATTTTTAACATCTCCAGCTATTCCTTTGATGGCCTTTTCCAATGCAAAGGGGTTAATATCTGATGCTCTTTTATCTTCATTATTTGCATAAATTATAACAAATTTTGGCCAGTTGTTCACAATAATTTGTTCTTTTTCAAGATCGGAGTCAGAATCAGAGTCTGTAAATTTCAAATCGTACTCTAGTTTGTGTTTTTTGGTTGTTGTAGCCATATTTAAGTTATTAATGATTCACTGCCCCGGCTCCCACCCACCACGGAGTCCAACAAGGGGTAGGGTTACTGCCATGCAGTGAACCCACCGGGTTGCCGGTATTCCCACATACCTGGTATGGGGCAGTATACTCAGCCAGTGTTGATACCGAAGTATGCCACTGGCTGATTGGCCCGTGTGTGGAAGTGCCAGGTCTTCAGATGGCGGCCATCCAATCAATCACTTTATAAACCACCGAAATAAAAGGTTGCCATGCATAACCGAAACAGACAGTGCAGCAAAATTAAGTGGCTATTAAAATATAAAGTGTTTAAAAATTGTACACAATGGCAATTATGTTATGTGAATAAAAGAAATGATTGACTGAATGGCCATCAAATGCCCCCCGACGTGACACCCAGTACTTTTTGGGGTGGGGGCTCCCGATTGGCCAGAACGGACCATCCGACCATCCTTCTACTCCCGAAATTGGGACCAAAGCAGTGTGTTGAACAACATTATCTTCGAAATGGAGACCAGGGCTCCATCCCGGAGACTGCCCTAACCGGGGCTACGAGTCCTCAACTGCCAGGATTCCTTCTTCCGGGGCCTTCGGAACGCACCTCACGGGAGAACAAGGTGCCTGCCAGATGGTATTAGCAGGATTGATCATTTTGGTCCGGGGCTGCGTATTTATGTATTTCGCAGCGAACCAACTCAATTGAGCAAACCTGCCAATTAGAAATTAGCAAACCTGCCCAATTGAGCAGGCCGTCCTCTATCCGCCACCTGAGGACCCGCCTAGTAGGGGATGATCAAACCCCCCTAGGGTGGACCTTACTTAAACTCAGACAGAAAATTGATGACACACTGGAAGCGAAAGCCAGAGCTACTGGAGAAGATACATCCAATATGCACCCTTTACAGAAGTTGAAGAAGAAATTTCAAGACTACCTACAAGAGATGCCCGTTATCAGATTCAACTCTGGAAAATACGACATGAATGTAGTCAACCGTGAACTGATGGCATACCTGAAGTGACAGAATCCACGCAAGTGTGCTGTAAAGAAATCTAATAACTACGTGTGTGTCTCGACAGAATCTTTCAAGTTTGATGATACTTGTAACTACCTCGCTCAGCTATGACAAGTTTTAGAAAGCATTTGGCTGTTCCGTGACAAAAGGATTTTAACCATATGAATGGATCGACAGCTTGGACAAATTGGATCAAGATCGTCTACTAGACCATGAAGCCCTCTACAGTTCTCTCAATAAAGAAAATATATCCAAAGACGAATACCAGTACTGCCAGCATGTATGGAAGGACCTGGAGATCACAACTTTCCGTGATTTTCTGATCTGGTATAATAACCGAGATGTAAGACCATTCCTTGAAGCAGTTGACAAGCAGTTTGATATCTACCAAGAACGCCACATCGACATGTTTAAAGATGGTATCAGTGTTCTGGGCCTTACGTTGAAATACCTGCTCCAGACCATGAATGATGACACCTACTTCACATTATATAACCAGAAAAACAAAGACCTGCATCACTTAGTGAAAGATAATTTCGTTGGTGGACCTTCAATTATCTTCAACCGGTACCACGAGAAAGATGTTACCCGAATCTGAGAAACAAAATATGGTGAAGAAGCAAAACCATGTGGAAGTATTACAGGCTTTGAAGCGAATGCATTATATCTATGGTGCCTAGTGCAAGAAATGCCAACGGGTTGGAGTATTAGACGTCGTGAAGAAAACCAGTTTAAACCAGAACATCCAATGAAGTATGGTAAAATAGATGAACAATGGTTAGAGTTTCTATCGATGAGAGATGACATCCACATCAGACATCAGTTTAGCGAAGCTGAAAAAATGATTGGTCAAGGACAGTTGCCTGTGGATGGTTGGTGCAAAGAGACACAGACTGTATACCAATTCCATGGATGCTTCTGGCACTGACATACCTGCATGAAAGATAAGAATGGCCTTCCTATCATCCACAATGAAGTCAGAGATAAACCGATGAAAGAACTTCTACAAGACACCCGTACCAATGCAAAGTACATCACCGATTTGGGCTATAAACTTATTGAAATCTGGGAGTGTGATTGGAGAGAGATAAAGAAGACCGATGCCACACTCAAAGCCTTCCTGAAAGAGAACTTTTCAGACAAAATAGATGGTGCTATGACAGATGAAGAAGTATTGAAGAAAGTGAAGTCTGGTGAACTGTTTGGTTTGGTTGAATGTGATATACATGTACCAGATCATCTGAAATAGTATTTTGAAGAGATGACACCTATCTTCAAGAATACAGATATCTCCATAGATGATATTGGCGTACACACGAAGTTATTTGCTGAGAAGAATGTAATGATGAAGAAACCCCGTAGAAGTTTGATCAGAAGCTATGTAGCAGACAAAATGTTGTTTGCAACCCCTTTGCTGCAGTAGTACCTCCAGCATGGTATTGAAGTTGACCATGTCTACCAGGTTATCCAATATAAACCAAGAAGATGTTTTGAGAAATTTGGATATGATGTAGCTAACGCTAGAAGACAAGGAGATGTTGACCCTGACAAGTCGATCGTTGCCGACACCATGAAACTGTTGGGAAATTCAAAACCGTTACCAGCAAAGAGAAGCATCGACGTGTGTGTGCTATTGCAACGATGGAGAAGTCACCAAAGCTGTAAATGGCATGTCCTTCAGAGCCTTGAATCCATTAGATAAAACTTTATACGAAGTCAAACTCAACAAGAAGACCATCAATTTGGATCTGCCACTTCGCATCGGATTCTTTGTTTACCAGTATGTGAAACTCTGGATGCTTCAGTTCTATTATGATGTCATCGATACTTTTATCAACCACAACGATTTCGAATATGCTGAAATAGACACGGATTCTGCATATCTTTGTACCTCGTCACCATCCATAGACAAGTTAGTGAAACCAGAGAAGTGAGTAGAGTTTTACAAAGAAAATCACAAGTGGTTTCCATCTGGGTGTTGTGATTTCCACAGAAATGACTATGTGAAAACGACATTAGAAGGCAAAGAATGGCTTTCATCCTCATGTTGCCAAGAAAGAAAGCGTTATGATAGGACAACTCCAGGCTTGTTCAAGGTAGAATGGCAAGGAACCGGCATTGTTGGACTGTGTTGTAAAACATATTATTGTTTCGGTGCCACCAATAAATTTAGGTGTAAAGGAATCAGCAAACGCCACAATAATTTGACGAAAGACAAATATTTGCAAGTTTTGAAGACTCAACAAAGAGGACCCGGCATCAACAGAGGCTTTGTTATGAATGACAACACAATGTATACTTACCAGCAGAGCAGAGATGCATTATCGTATTTCTACCCAAAACGAAGAGTTTTAGAAGATGGAGTTAGCACTATACCACTAGAGATTTAAAGAAGAAACAATTCAGTGAGTGTCATATTTTCTACAACTAGTAAAAGTCTAGCTTTTGCCTACAAAACGACCTGTTCAGTTGACTGAAAATTCCTAAAAGCCGTAATGGATTTTAGGTGGTCTACTCAATCATGTTAGGTTCACAAAAAAAAAATTCTAAACTCCTATATGGCAGTATTTTTCTATAAAGTTCTTTATGGCATTCTCTAAATTCGTTCTATGTTCCTCGATGTCTTTTAGAAGGTAAAAGATGACTTTTGCGGAAGTGACCACTTTTCAGTTGTGTTGGAGAGTGTAGTTCCGGCGGCCGATGAGAGAGTGCCCCAGTGGCACGTTAAAAAAGCTGACTGGGACAATTTTTCATCGCTTTGTTCTGAACGCCTCACACGGGAAAATTTCAAGATCGTGCTGACCAAACAGAACATTTTACAAACGAGCTGCTTGACATTGCAAACACATTCATCCCTAAAACCTCGGCAAATCCAAAACGTTTCACCAAACCATGGTTTGATAATGAATGTAAAAAGGCTTTAAAAGGATCGCAAGAAAGCTGAAAGGGAATTTAACAAGTCACCAGCCACATATAATTTAGACAAACTTCGTATAAATCGGGCAAAAACAAGTCGACTTGTAAAACAAAAAAAGAAAAGTTCTTGGGAATCTTACGTTTCTAAAATTAACCAAATCACCCCCATCACTAAAATTAGGAAAATGATTAAAAAAATTAAAGGAAAAGAAACAAAATCAAATGTACAACACCTGAAGGAAAACAGCACCTTAATTACATCTAAAACTGAAATTTCAAACAATTTGGCCTCCACATTTTCTAAACTTTCATTGTCTGCAAATTGTACTCCAGAATTTACTAAAATTAAAACACAGCAGGAAAAACAAAAGATCAAATTTACCTCCAACAATTTAGAAGATTATAAGGAACCTTTCTCTATGGAAGAGCTGAATAACTCTTTGCATATAGTAAAAGATACTGCCACTGGACCCGATGAAATCCATTACAAACTTTTGAAAAACATGCCACATTCATCATTTGAACTTTTACTGTCAGTGTTCAATGACGTTTGGGTGATTGGCCAGTTTCCACCATCCTGGCATAAAGCAACAATAATTCCTATTCCTGAGCCTGGTAAAGACCACAAAAACCCTAGAAATTACAAGGTCTATTGCCTTAACCAGTTGTCTGTGCAAAACAATGGAGAGAATGATCAATGACCGACTCTTGTCTGGTTTCTGGAATCGAACAATCTACTTGTGAATGTTCAGTGTGGTTTCAGAAGCCAGATAAGTACTGTAGATCATTTGGTCAGACTTGACACGTTTATTTGAAATGCCTTCGCCAGAAGAGAACATATGGTCGCCATCTTCCTTGATCTGGAGAAGGCATATGAGGCAAGGTGGACGTATGGGATTTTAAAAGATCTTCTTAACATGGGGTTGAGAGGATGTATTCCTCTTTTTATTGAAAACTTTTTAAGGTATCGCCAATTTTAGGTTCCTATTGAGTCAACGTTATGTGATCCTCACGAACAGGAATTGGGGGTTCCTCAAGGTAGTATTTTGTCAGTTACCCTGTTTTCGGTGACATTTAACAGTATCATCAATGCAATTGAGAATAGGATAGATTCTTCATTGTATATCGATGACTATTTAATTTTTATAGCAGCAAAAACATGAATGTTGTAGAGCGCAAACTTCAGCTGTGCCTAAATGTAATTCAAGAATTAGCTACAGAAAAAATGGTTTTAAATTTTCAAAGACAAAAACTAATCGTGTTCATTTTTGTAAACTTCGGAAACATCACCTCGATCCGGAGTTGAAAATTGATGGTAGTCCTATTAAAGTTGTTAAGGAAGTGAAATTCTTAGGTTTCTTGTTTGACAATAAACTGAATTTCAATTCCCATATAAAACAACTAAAAGTGAAATGTAAAAAAAGACTTAACATTCGAAAGGTGGTTGGTAGCACTGATTGGGGTGTTGACCAAGAAACGTTACTCCATCTGTATAGATCCCTTATTAGATCTAAATTAGATTACGGTTGTGTTGTTTACGGTTCTGCAGGAAAGTCATATCTCAAACCTCTTGATTCCATTCATAATGGTGGCGTTAGAATCAGCCTTGGTGCTTTTGGAACATCACCTATAGATTCAGTGCTTGTTGAAGCAAAAGAGCCTTCTCTTGATAAGCGCAGAATTAAACTTTCACTCCAATATGCTTCAAAACTTCTTTCTAATCCGTCCAATCTTACTTACAATTGTGTCTCGGAAACTCAAAATGTTCAATTGTGTAACCGTCACCAGAAACATATCCTTTGGGAATGAGAATTAAACCTCATATGGAGTCCGCCAAAATTGAACCGCATACAATAAAAGAGAACCGTGATCCACAAACTCCTCCTTGGCATCTTAAAATGCCAACAGTTATTTTTGAACCTCACACAATATGAGGAAACGAACAGACCATACCGGCGTCGAATTCCACACAGTGTTATTCTGGTGGTATGAATATTTGGACAGTCTCCATTCCTGAAGATGGTGACTACAATATTGCCTTTCTACAGACATGTGGTCGCTTCGGCCTGTTTCATTTTGGGAACAGTGTGTCAGAGATACGCAAAATAGAACATGGCTAGTTTTTTCTTGACTCCCTTATATCTCCGCTGTATTTCACCCTATCTTGTCTGCGGCTGTTCCGTTTTTGGAGAACTTCGTAGGTCTTATATGATAGCATGCAGTTCCTATGGGATGATGTGGTGCGCGGAAGCTGTAATCTAAAGCATTGTTTATTCATAACAACAATTCCCTTCACCTATAGAGGCCAGTAGTAAGTTCTGGGCCCCCTTTCATTTTAGTTCCGCCGCCCTGATACACAAGTAGAGACGTGAATGTAACTTTAGCAATTCTTTCACTCGTAGTAGTAACATACATAGTCAACTTCACCTGGGGTCGGCTTTAACTGTTATCTGATTATTTATTTATGTATTGGTGATTAATACCACATCAGCAGCAAATGCCATATCGTGGCGCAAAAAAAAAAAACGGTAAAAATATGAAATAAAAGAATAAAATTGGAAATGAGCACACCAGAAATGTGAAATATAAGAGTGGTGTGAAGAGTGATGTGTGATGATACAAGAAAAGTGAATTCCTTATAAATCAAGCAAAATGATTTGAGACTTGAATTGTCATGGTTAAAAGAATAGAAACAATTTTAAAATTTACGAAAAAGGTTGATTACTTTTAAAAATGAGAGAAGTTTATGCGATCTCGATTAAGAAAAAATATCTCTTAGAGATCCTGCAGTGAAATACTGTCCTCAGGAATGATTAAAAGCAGTACAATGTAAAATAATGTTTTCCACTGCCAACGCCTGTTGGCAGGGAGAAGACACTCTCGTCGCATACCATCCTCTAACAAAAAGGAATGTGTATGTCTTGTTTGACCAATTTGAAATCGTGTCAGTATAACATGATCTTTTACTACAAAGGCAACTAGACGAGTACAGTTAAAACTAGAAGTCCTGTCACGAATAGTGCGCTTATCTAGGCTTAATTGTGCGTTGGAATTGCGCGCAATTGCCATATCGAATGGCATCCAAAGCACGGCAGATTCTCCTGGTTACTCATAGCAAAAACATGCAATGTTTCTGCCAATGGACCTCCGGGTTACCCGGAGGTCCATTGGTTGAAACATTGCCTGTGCACAGGCCGTATGTACAGAATATGATAGCTTTAATTGGGCATAACGCGCATATTAACGCGCATATCAACGTGTTATTTGTGCGCATTTCATGACAGGACTTCTAGTTTTAACTGTAGTGATCACAAATATTTGGTCAGAAAGCGATGGAGCTTGTTATTTGTCGCTCCATCCCATTCCGCCTGCCACACAGATTTGATGTACTTATTGATATGTGGTTTAAAATCACCGAAATGAATTTTAAAATCAGTCAATGAGAGTTTTGGTTAGAGCCTATTTTGCTGCCCTGTTTGCCCCGGTATTACCAGAGATACCAACACGTCCAGGTAACCATCAAAACAAGATATCACATTGGTCAGACATGAGAGTAGTAAACTAATCGCGAAGTTCCAAAATGAGAGGGTTCTTCAACCTAGGGTTGAGTAAGGCAAGCAACGAGGATAGAGAGTTTGAGAATGATAGAGGTCTTTGTTATACGCAAGAGAGATAACTCGGTATGGTTAGTTACAGATTACGGAGAATCAAGCAATCCGACTGGTGATTATAAGACTTGGACAAGGGCAGAGGTCGTAACAAACGGTAGTCAAGAGTAGCTAGGACTACATAAACCTCTAGGGTTAGAGTAGCTAGAATAGCGTAGAAAACAAGAATTCAGGGGACTACAATTCAGCAAAGATACTCTTATAAAAAGGAACACAATCCACTCAGTCCTACAACACTAGATGCTACTCTTATAAAAAGGAACTCAATCCACTCAGTCCTACAACACTAGACGCTACTCTTATAAAAAGGAACAGAATCAACTCAGTCCTACAACACTAGTTGCTAATCTTATAAAAAGGAACACAATCCACTCAGTCCTACAACACTAGATGCTACTCTTATAAAAAGGAACTCAATCCACTCAGTCCTACAACACTAGACGCTACTCTTATAAAAAAGGAACACAATCCACTCAGTCCTACAACACTAGATGCTACTCTTATAAAAAGGAACACAATCCACTCAGTCCTACAACACTAGATGCTACTCTTATAAAAAGGCACACAATCCACTCAGTCCTACAACACTAGACGCTACTCTTATAAAAAGGAATACAATTCTCTCAGTCATACAACACAAGATGCTACTCTTATAAGCCTAAATTGGGACTTCGCCATAAAACTGTTCCAACTGATGGGCTCTTCATGCTACTTCTGTTGGGTAGTTGATAAAAATCAACATAATAATATACAGTTAAAACTAGAAGTCCTGTCACGAACTGTGCGCGTATCTAGGCTTAATTGTGCGTAGGAATTGCGCGTAATTGCCATATCGAATGCCATCCAAAGTACGGCCGGTTCTCCGGGTTACACGGAGGGCCATTTGCCGAAACATTGCTTGTTAAAACTGGAAGTCCTGTTACGAAGTGTGCGTTTATGTAGGCTTAATTGCGCGTAATTGCGATATCGAATGGCATCCAAAGCATGGCCGGTTCTTCTGGTTACTCATAGCAAACACAGGCAATGTTTCTGCCAATGGACCTCCGGGTTACACGGAGGTCCATTGGCTGAAACATTGTTTGTGCACAGGCCATATGTACATAATTTGATAGTCTTACTGTGGTCATAACGCGTAGACTAACGCGCAGATCGACGTGCAATTTGTGCGCACTTCATGACAGGACTTCTAGTTTAAACTGTGTACCATTTTATTCCAATTGCGCTCCCGGAGCTGTCTGTTGTTCTCGTTTATTAAAAGTTACAAATTGAAACTTGGCTTCTTTATGGCCAAGCTAATTAGAAACAACTAAGTAAATATGACCACTTTGGCTCTTTGTTGAGCGAATGTGTTTGTTTTACAGTAAATTGCAAGTTTCTATTCTTTCCACGAAAACCATTACCAAATCTTACCTCATATTAGACTAGACTTCCATATTAATGGAAGGGATAGTGTCTGTATTATATCTTACAGCGTGCACATTGATGATACAATGAACGGGAGCAAAGTAGACAGAACTTCAAATTATGGTGACACAACCTTTTTCTTATTTGTCAATGGGTTTAAACCGAGACTGACTGGAAAAAAAATGTAAAAAGCCACCTTTTGTATTTTATATTACTCTACGGGAAAATGCTTGATGTTTGTAAAATAATGCGCACGTCGATGGCACAACTTCGCTAACATTTCGAAATTTCAATTTATGAGATTCCTATACCCATAGTGTTAAATTTACTGACAACTTTAGAAAATTTAGAGGAGCTAACTTACCTGCAGATCTTTTTCAATGATGAAACTTTTGAGCCATGTCAGATGACGGAACAATATTTTAAATTTTAGGGCCTTAGCCAATATCCTCTCATGTAAAATTAATTGAAGATTTGCGTTTCACTGCGAGCCTATGTTTTTTCAAATCTCTGGCTCGTCAGGAAAAAAACTGATTTCGCAAAATTTCATTCAGGAAACTTCGACACACTGGTGTATAAATGAGTTACGACCCGATCTCGATCTGAACAAGAATAATACCACTCATGCTATCACAACCCTGTATGGTAGATAATAATACCACTCATGCTATCACAACCCTGTATGGTAGATAATAATACCACTCATGCTATCACAACCCTGTATGGTAGATAATAATACCACTCATGCTATCACAACCCTGTATGGTAGATAATAATACCACTCATGCTATCACAACCCTGTATGGTAGATAATAATACCACTCATGCTATCACAACCCTGTATGGTAGATAATAATACCACTCATGCTATCACAACCCTGTATGGTAGATAATAATACCACTCATGCTATCACAACCCTGTATGGTAGATAATAATACCACTCATGCTATCACAACCCTGTATGGTAGATAATAATACCACTCATGCTATCACAACCCTGTGTGGTAGATAATAATGTTACTCATGCTATCACAACCCTGTATGGTAGATAATAATGCCACTCATGCTATCACAACCCTGTATGGTAGATAATAATACCACTCATGCTATCACAACCTTGTATGGAAGATGGTGATGGTTCTATTCATTGGTTAGGTCAAACAAAATTAAGTAATTGATTCCCAGGCGATTGTTTTTGTAAACGAATGAGAGGGGGGGGGGGGGGCGGGGCGGGGCAGTTTTTACTTTTTATTATTCCTGATGGAATGGTCGCCGATGCCTAAAATCCAGTTGTAAAAGCCCAAAATTAAAAAAATAGAGCTACCATGTTGATTTCACTGATACTTTTTTTTTGTAACAGAGATAATACAGTTAAAACTAGAAGTCCTGTCACGAATAGTGCGCTTATGTAGGCTTAATTGCGCGTTGGAATTGCGCGCAGTTGCCATATCGAATGGCTTCCAAAGCACGGCAAGTTCTCCTGGTTACTCATAGCAAACACATGCAATGTTTCTGCCAATGGACCTCCGGGTTACCCGGAGGTCCATTGGCTGAAACATTGCTTGTGCATAGGCCATATGTACAGTATTTGATAGCTTTACTTGGGCCATAACGCGCACATTAACACGCATATCAACGTGCTATTTGTGCGAATTTTATGACAGGACTTCTAGTTTTAACTGTACAACGCTAAATCAATATAGAACAACTAAAATAGAGATCGAAAAATAATAAGGTAAGAAGTTGTATAACTGGCTGAGTGAATGCAAGAAACCGCAACCAGGCCTTTCAAAAAAATGAGGAAACCAGTGCAAAAACGAGCATTATCCTTTCCCATGTTTCGTATTCAGTCAAACGTAAATAATAGTTTGTTTATACAAATTTGTTCTATAACAAATTATTGGAGAGTGCCTACTAGCGCACTAATAATAATTTGTAATAAAACATTTTTAATAAACAAATTCAGACCACCAACACTAATCTAGCCCTCAACCACATAAATTAATATTTATTTTGTACACCCATATGAGAATCGTGTCGAATTTCGCGAAGGGAATAACAATAGCGTATCAATGTATATTATATGTTGCATCACCAATTGCGATGTGATACCGCTAAAATCACACCATATGATGGTTTTGTACATTTTGAATTTTGCCCCCGAAATAAATATGACGAACGCTCGCCGAAAAAAACGAATGCTCCGTTACCTGAGAATCAAAAGATTAATTTTCTTTAATCTTATGGGGTACTTTTTTACCAATAAAGTAGAAATTGTTTCTACAGTAGCCTAGCACTGCTCTACGTCCCGTGGATCCAATGGGGCATCAGTTCCTGAGACAAAATCCGTTCGTGTAATGATACAGCTATATAACATCCACGTTTGTCTCTAATTCCCAATTTCTGAAACTTTGGTAGCTCAACATGACCTTTCACAAACTATGGATCATTGCCATTCGAATGATTGAGTGGAAATTCCAATCTTTGAGACTTTCATCTGCAATCCAAGTACTCTGCATAGCAAAGTTTGCCCCTTCCTCGTGTCGATAATCAATCTAAATTCATTACTTAAACAGACAGAAGCCAACTCACCTACGATCCAACAATGCTCCTGTTACGAAAATAGACGAGCTACGCATTAGCGTGCCTATAAAAAAAAGATTGAGCATCACCTGGAGTCGTGAACTCAAATCCTGTTTGCATGAACATTTCCTAGACATTCTGTTCTACCGAAAGCGTGAATATTGCTACGGCTAACTCGTTGCAGTCTGCACACATGGACGGGGTTGATAAAACGATTTTCATGATGGATGTTAGTGGGATATATCTGGAGGGGGTTGATAAAACAATTTTCATGACGGACGTTAGTGGGATATATCTGGACGGGGTTGATAAAACAATTTTCATGATGAACGTTAGTGGGATATATCTGGACGGGGTTGATAAAACAATTTTCATGATGGACGTTAGTGGGATATATCTGGACGGGGTTGATAAAACAATTTTCATGATGGACGTTACTGGGATATATCTGGACGGGGTTGATAAAACAATTTTAATGAACGTTCAGAAATTTCATGTCAAATCATGAGGAATTTGAGATTCTTTTTATCATGCAATGTGTAAATTAACCTTTTAGGTAATGTAGTTGCAAAGGCTGGCCAGCTCTTTTCACAAAAATCACCAGCCAATTATTATTTTTTTAAATTTTTGCCCGCAAAGCAGCTTCTGACACTTCACTGGAACGAGCTTGTCGAGCTCGTTCCAAAGAGATGTCATAACATAGTTATTCAGAAAATGTTTTATGCAAATTTATTTTCGTCTCCTATTTGTGTTAAGTAAACAGTTAACTCTTTACCCAACGTAGACAATATCAATATTTATTATTTTAAATATCATTTTTTAATATTTTTCAAAATGTTTCAACATAACCATATCATGTGACCCCTCGTTGGAACGAGCTCGCTCCAACGAGGGGTCACATGATATGGTTTTGTTGAACTGTTTTGAAAAATACTATTTTTTCAACTGCTGAATTCGCATATTACGCGGACGGATGCGGCCGATTCGTTGGGTAGAGGGTTAATGACAAATGAGAGAAGAATAATTAACGTTACCACGTTGACGTCTGGCGTCATTTCCGTATTAGATTTCTTGTGACTATATTTTCCATAGTTAGCAATATGATGATGATTTTGTGATAAAAACGTCCCAAGAGACGAGCCATCACCAACACTCCTCAATAAAAAAATATAATGTGTGTTGATACAGACGATATGGAATGAGGGTTTTTCTCATATAATATTTATGAAACGAGTCTAAGAATTTTCCGTTTTGGCGAGCCTCTGGCGAGCTCAAACGGAAAATTCGCACGAGTTTCAAAAATATTATATGAGAAAAACACTCATTTCATATTATATTTATCATATAACGCACACACGCACAAATTAGCCACTTAGTATGACTTTTTAAACCATCACCTAACTTGAATTGCAGACGGCACTTGGAAAAAAACATCCTCGTATAACTAAAAATTTTCACTTTTTACTTCCAAAAAATAGGTTATGACCCCTCATTGGAACGATCTCGTCGAGCTCGTTCCAATGAGGGGTCATAACCTATGTTTTGGAAGCAAAAAGTGAAAATATAAAAAAATGAATGGCGTTTTTCTTGTAGGTAAAATATTAATACAATATAACCCACCTTAAATAGGACAGATAACGTAAATTCTCCCTATTCAAATTATGCAAATGTGACCCAGTTATATTTTGTTCAGCCAATCAAACTGTCCATATTTGAAATTGACCAATGAAATCCTTCAACCCCAGTTATGCAAATTATGAAAATATGTCCCAGTTGTAATTTGTTCAGCCAATCAAATTGACTAGTTTTGAAATTGACCAACGAAATCGACGGAAGGCTTTATTTATCACTGATTAATATGAAAGCAAAATATCAAATGTTTTAAAGTGAACAAAACGGACGAGTCTTATGATAAAATGCAATATTCTGTTAAAGAAATCATAAACGTGAGGTTAAAAATCATCCAAATGCGGTAAGGATTTCAGGTTCCAATAGGCTTGATTGTAGTTGCAATCTGCAACGGGGCCTATTATGAGGATAGTCCAGTATTGATTCAGAAAATGAGGTTATAGTCCAGTATTGATTCAGAAACTGACAATATAATCCAGTATTGATTCAGAAACTGTCTATATATTCCTGCAATGATTCAGAAACTGGGGATATAGTCTAGTATTTATTCAGAAACTGTCGATATAGTCCAGTATTGATTCAGAAATTGAAGATATAGTCCAGTATTGATTCAAAAACTGATGATATATTCCAGTATTATTTCAGAAACTGACGGTATATTCCAGTATTAATTCAGAAACTGACGATTTTGTCCAGTATTGATTCAAAAACTGACGATATATTCCAGTATTAATTCAGAAACTGACGATATAGTCCCGTATTGATTCAGAAACTGACGATATAGTGCAGTATTAATTCAGAAACTGACGATATAGTCCAGTATTGATTCAAAAACTGATGATATATTCCAGTATAAATTCAGAAACTGACGATATAGTCCACTATTAATTCAGAAACTGACGATATAGTCCAGTATTGATTCAGAAACTGACGATATAGTGCAGTATTGATTCAGAAACTGACGATATAGTCCAGAATTGATTCAGAAACTGACGATATAGTCCAGTATTAATTCAGAAACTGGCGATATAGTCCAGTATTGATTCAAAAACTGACGATATAGTCCAGTATTTACATTTTACTGCACTATATTTTTTTGTTTGTTTGTTGCAGTGGCTGAGCTACGTGTGGGTGTTGTGAGTTGGGGCGGGGGATTTCATCCTCCAATAAAATAAATTGTACCTCCAATTATACCCCTCCCACCCCACCTCGCTTACATAGACAAACAAACACCAAAGTACACTGTTCTGCCCCTCCATTCCGATGAAGCTTTTAGTCCTGCCCACATACTGTCTCCCGTAAATAGAAGTCTGGCGCCGCAATTGCGTTGATGATGTTAAAACAATACACAGTTATAATTTACTTTGGTGTCACTTGGATTTTGTAAACAAAATCGTACGTGGGTTTAGAGAATCTTGAGAAGTGAAACAAAACCCAGTTAATCATTCATTATACTTTATTTAAATTCAACACAATTCATACGTTTGACGATGTATTAAATACAATTCGGCGGTAAATGTATCAACTCAATTTTCGATAACCTCATACGATCGGCATATTTAACCCCTGAACAGATGCAAATGGCATCCGGCAAATATTTCCAAACAGTGTGCTGTAATTTATAAAGAAAACATTAAGGAGGTGGAGTTTACAGAGCCAAACGGAGAGCGAGTTTGGCAAGCCATTTATCGACTTAGAATCCAAACTTTGTGATTACATTTGTTCATGCCTAGAGGTCACTGTAATAAATTAAAAGTTGTTATCGGTTTTGTGGCTGTACTCCAATGATAACTCAACTAACTCTGCAAACATTTCAGAAATAAAGGATTCTAAACTCATGACTGCATTCATTTAAGGATTGAATGCAATTTTTTATAATCTTTATTGGAGTATGAACGTGTGGGAATGGGTACAAATTATGTATGAATCCCAATTCTTATAATTACATTCCGTAACTGTTTAAACTACTTTTTACCAAACAACAAAGCAGAAAGACGAAATAAAACATGTACGAACGAACGAGGCGAAAAACCACCCTCACACAAAAGTCGAAGTGCACACACTCTGATTTTTAATTTTCACAACTTTAGAAATGGAAAGGAGTATTTCAGTAACGGGTTTTTTGCCACAGTTGGGAAATGTCACCAAAGAAACAGCAGCGGAGTTGATCACTGCGAGAGGCGCTAAAAGTAAAAAACCCGCCCAAACACCGCCCGAATTACATTCTGTCAACTGCGCTCTACCGTAAATGCGGGTCAAAGTTCGACCAAATGTATTCAATGGAAAATTAATTACATTTAGTCATGACGTTTTCATCCAGCTGACCAATGGGAATTGAGTATTTGAACCCAAAACGTATAACTACATTAACAATGTAATTATTAATCATGCCTTCAACTTTGGCACCATGAATCGACTTATGCACCGCATTATACTACGACTACTGTGTATTTTCAGTGTTAGTGATACAATACAGACAGTGGGAAAAGTGTTAGATACACCACGCGTGGAATCTGGATTCCGCGTAAGAATGTCATGTAAGAACAAATCTGATTATGCGTTTAAGTGACGTTCTGACGTGAATGAAATGCTTCGACAAAAAGTAACATAGTCAAGCAAGAAGGTTATCAGACCTTCAAGGTGATATTTGTATTAACCTCATTCAATTATTTCAAGTTTAATCGTGGTATAAATACACAGTACAACCCAGGCAGTGTACGGGGACAGGAATCAACGGCTCTTGGTGGTTTTTTTTCTTGTATTTTTCGCTCTTGTTTTGCTTGGTCTTAGTATATGGTGAAATGGGTGAGACATTGTTACAAATATAGGGTTAAAGTTTAAATTATCACGGAACCTCACGCCTGCCAAGTTAGGCGGTTGTTGTGCATTGTACTATCATACTTACAACTTTTGCTTCACACAAATATGTACGCATTTCAGTCAATGCTACAGGCGGCTGGAGGCCTGTGTTTCCTGATCAGAATAGTGCCACGGGACACTTAACGCATTGGACTGCACTGAAATTTTGTTCAAAAAGAAGCAAGATCCTTCATTCTAGGCGTCTAACGAAAGTGTACATCACTGAACAGAATACCACATATTTTCCTTCAGATAATTGGCATTGCATCAGTTGCTTATAGATTTGCTGGCAGATGGACACTTAATTGGTGGACGGCGTTGCCCCTATATTTCAACCACTGAGGCCCTTAGGTCAAGCCGCCACTGTTTAAGGCAAAGCATACAAGTGTAAAGGAAACGTTGATCCGATTTTAAGGGTAAACTCCGATTTGCGACTGGGGATTACTGGAGTTTACAGGCAAACAGACACGCTTTTCAGTGATAATATAACCTCACACCACAACCTAACAAAACACAGGACCCGACAATAGTCAAACAGACACGTGGTTCAGTGATAATATAACATCACAATCCAAAAATCACAGGACCCGGCGAATCACGAATTTCCCCTCGAATCGAATTAGACAAAAGGTTTGAAACGCAATCAAATCTCGAAACGAATCTACTTTATAATTTTTACAATACTGCGACTGTCGTACTAGTGCTGTCAACCTCCCACGTTAACCCAATACCAACATGGGCGACGGTTAGACTATTTCGTACTCTCTATCTCCCACGTTAAACCAGTACCAATATGAGTACCAGTTAGACTAGTTCGTATTGTCTATCTTCCAGGTTAACCCAGTACCAATATGAGTACCGGATGGACTAGTTTGTACTGTCTATCTCCCACGTGAACCCAGTACCAATATGAGTACCGGATGGACTAGTTTGTACTGTCTATCTCCCACGTGAAGCCAGTACCAATATGAGTACCGGTTAGACTAGTTCATACTGTCTATCTCCCACGATCACCCAGTACCAATATGAGTACCAGTTAGAGTACGCCATACTGTCTATCTCCCACGTTAACCCAGTATCAATATTAGCACAGGTTAAAGTAGTTCGTACCGTCTATCTCCCACGTTAACCCAGTACCAATATTAGCACAGGTTAGAGTTGTTCGTACTGTCTATCACCCACGTTAACCCAGTATCAATACGAGTACCGGTTAGACTAGTACGTACTGTCTATCACCCACGTTAACCCAGTACCAATACGAGTACCTGTTAGACTAGTATGTACTGTCTATCACCCACGTTAACCCAGTATCAATACGTGTACCGGTTAGACTAGTACGTACTATCTATCACCCACGTTAACCCAGTACCAATACGAGTACCGGTTAGACTAGTACGTACTGTCTATCACCCACGTTAACCCAGTACCAATACGAGTACCTGTTAGACTAGTACGTACTGTCTATCACCCACGTTAACCCAGTATCAATACGAGTACGGGTTAGACTAGTACGTACTGTCTATCACCCACGTTAACCCAGTACCAATACGAGTACCTGTTAGACTAGTACGTACTGTCTATCACCCGCGTTAATCCAGTGTCAATACGAGTACCGGTTAGACTAGTACGTACTGTCTATCACCCACGTTAACCCAGTATTAATACGAGTACCGGTTACACTAGTACGTACTGTCTATCACCCACGTTAACCCAGTATCAATACGAGTAACGGTTAGACTAGTACGTACTGTCTATCACCCACGTTAACCCAGTATCAATACGAGTACCGGTTAGACTAGTACGTACTGTCTATCACCCACGTTAACCCAGTATCAATACGAGTACCGGTTAGACTAGTACGTACTGTCTATATGCCACGTTAATACAGTACCAATACGAGTACCTGTTAGACTAGTACGTACTGTCTATATGCCACGTTAACCCAGTACCAATACGAGTAATGGTTACACTAGTACGTACTGTCTATCTCCCACGTGAACCCAGTACGAATATGAGTACCGGGCGGACTAGTTTGTACTGTATATCTCCCACGTGAACCAAGTACGAATATGAGTATCGGATGGACTAGTTTATACTGTTGATCTCCCGCGTTAACCCAGTACTAATATAAGTACCGGGTAGACTAGTTCGTACTCTCTAACCCCTTGTAAACATAGAGTTGCCTGGCACTTGTTTCTGAAAGGTTAGATCATTTATTTTTATGACAACAAAAGGTATTCCGTGTATAAATTTCGATCTGATGTTTACCATACTATTTCATTAAAATTAGAACCGTATAGGACATGGTTCTGACACATTGATATGTAAATTACTCTACACTATCACTTTGAAAAAGTCACTACCAAAAAGAGTTTTGGCATTTTCTGTTCCTTACATTACAGTGCGTGACAACTTACTCCGCATTTACCTTAGCGACGATGCTATACTATCACTAAGAGAGAAGAAGAACATGCTTTGGCATTGCTGATAAACTGAAGGATGTGATGCATGTGGAAACTAGGCAATCGCGTCAAATGACGATTTTAGGAATTTTCTAGTTAATCTATGAACTGTCTCGGAAAACTGCAGGAGGAGTTGTCATCTTGAGACAGTCGCCAATAAAGAAATGTATGAAATAAAAAACTTTGGGATTCAATTTTTTAGAATACTCAAGATGGTTTTGAATCGAATCAAATCAGTGAAAATATTTGAAACTGACTTGAATGTTGGACGTTCGCTGGTCTCTAAATAAACCATTGATATACTAGCATCTGGCCTTACAAAATTGTTGATCACATTGTTGATTTCTACATAAACTGTTGATCTAGCACCGTCCATCCTTACAAAATTGTTGATTTCTACATAAATTGTTGACCTATTATAGTCCATCCTTACCAAATTGTTGCTCATGTTAGAAAATGCAGCCAGCAGAGAATAATTCTGTGATTACAGTGCGGCCCCCGTGGACTTGTCACTTTTCACGGGCGGGCAATATTTCCACGGACACAATAATATTAGATTCCGAACACTAATTTCAGGCATAATCATCAAACATTTAATTAGTGAAGAACCGGATACAACCCGGTGCTTCATTAATTAAATTTTTGCAGATGATGATTTTTTTTACCTGGTACATGTAAACTGTCTACGCGTGGATTACGATCAGTCCTTGGCGATTGATCTGTCGTTAAAAAATAATCGATGGCCTGTAAATTACATGACCAGTTCTTAGTTCTAATGTACTTTGTTGTCCTCGGTTCTCCGTGGAAGTATTATTTGTTATTGCGAATTTCAGTAAACTACTTGCAGGTTGTCATATTGTCAATAAATTGTCCTATTATTCAAATTTCCGGTTAAAGTCCACACTTCCAACATGACATTGGTACAGAGGGGAGTGCGAGGGCAATATATACGTTTTGGTACAAAGGAATTGTTCAAATGGCTTAGAGAGAGATAATTTGTATGAGAGTGAATATCCTGAGGCACATTCTGTCACGCATATAGCGTACATCCGTACCCTGGTTGCACTCAGACTGTGGATCTTTTGGCGTGTTGGATTTTTAAGTTGTCAATTATGATGTGGATGTTTGACTTGACAGGTGATGACAAATTTTAATTTGTTCTAAATTGACTATGAGGTTTAGTAGAGTAATATATCCTGTCAGGTAGACATCATGGCTGGGTATGTTTTGTCACTTTAACCCTTTACCTAACATGAAAAGCAGACGACACTTGCAAAAAAAAACTTGAATAACTAATGTTTTTTTTTTTTTTCAAAAACATAGGTTTTGAACCCTCGTTGGAACGAGTTCAACGAGTTTGTTCCAACGAGGGGTCATAACCTATGTTTTTGAGACAAAAAAAGTAATGAAAATAAATTGGAGATTTTTGAGAATACTTCTGGCCGGTTTTAGACGTTACGTTGGGTAAAGAGTCAAACATAGTGTGATGCTAACTAAGAGTCATCACGTTCACACTACAATTAACATCCTCCAGGTTGGCGTTAATTGAAACTTGGAGGTTGGTGTTCGAATATTGGAATGAATCGGTGGAAGTACCTATTCGGTAGAGAGTGCGTCATTACACCTGACTGACTTTATTGACGACTCGTGGTTCGTAGTCAGCCTGATTGTGCAATCTGCACAATGTCAGTCATGTTCCGCGGTGTGTATAAAAGCCAACAGTAAGCCATAGCGGGCACCATTCGGTCACGACCACAAAGCAGAATGATTCCCTGCGGCTACAATTGTTTCGCTGATAGAAATTTATGGAGGGGTAGATGATATATTTCTGCTCTAAGAGAAGATTGCTGTCACTCCAGAATTATTGATCAAATTTGTCTGCTGTCAAGAATTGACGAACAATCAGAGACTAAAATAAATATTTTTGTACAAAGACAGCTCAACTGAAAGTCAAGTTGTTTTTAACAACCAGGTGGGACACGGATAATGAACCACCACTTATAACAACCGCAATGGGAAGGAAACGGAAGTCATAAATCTTTTTTTCAAGCACACAACCACAAGACGATCACGGTTATTAACCCTACTATTCCACATTTCAGTAGGATTCACAACCACAAGACGATCACCGGATATTAACCCTAACTATTGCACACATATAGTAGATACACAACCACAAGCCGATCAAAGATATTAACCCTAACTATTCCACACATATAGTAGATACACAACCACAAGCCGATCAAAGATATTAACCCTAACTATTCCACACATATAGTAGATACACAACCACAAGACGATCACCGGGTATTAACCCTAACTATTCCACACATATAGTAGATACACAACCACAAGCCGATCAAAGATATTAACCCTAACTATTCCACACATATAGTAGATACACAACCACAAGACGATCACCGGGTATTAACCCTAACTATTCCACACATATAGTAGATACACAACCACAAGGCGATCACCGGATATTAACCCTAACTATTCCACACTTATAGTTGGACACACAACCACAAGACGATCACCGGGTATTAACCCTAACTATTCCACACATATAGTAGATACACAACCACAAGGCGATCACCGGATATTAACCCTAACTATTCCACACATATAGTAGATACACAACCACAAGGCGATCACCGGATATTAACCCTAACTATTCCACACTTATAGTAGGACACACAACCACAAGACGATCACCGGATATTAACCCTAACTATTCCACACT
Source organism: Pictodentalium vernedei (assembly GCA_031216915.1). Classification (NCBI taxonomy): domain Eukaryota; kingdom Metazoa; phylum Mollusca; class Scaphopoda; order Dentaliida; family Dentaliidae; genus Pictodentalium; species Pictodentalium vernedei. The sequence continues at coordinate 875,977,658 of CM062297.1, read as the reverse complement.
TATAGTAGGACACACAACCACAAGGCGATCACCGGATATTAACCCTAACTATTCCACACATATAGTAGATACACAACCACAAGCCGATCACCGGATATTAACCCTAACTATTCCACACTTATAATACACAACCGCAAGACGATCACTGGTTATTAAACCTAACTATGCCACATTTATAGTGGGATACACAACCACAAGACGATCACCGGGTATTAACCCTAACTATTCCACACTTATAGTAGGACACACAACCACAAGCCGATCACCGGATATTAACCCTAACTATTCCACACTTATAGTAGGACACACAACCACAAGGCGATCACCGGATATTAACCCTAACTATTCCACACATATAGTAGATACACAACCACAAGGCGATCACCGGATATTAACCCTAACTATTCCACACATATAGTAGATACACAACCACAATCCGATCACCGGATATTAACCCTAACTATTCCACACTTATAGTAGGACACACAACCACAAGGCGATCACCGGATATTAACCCTAACTATTCCACACATATAGTAGATACACAACCACAAGCCGATCACCGGATATTAACCCTAACTATTCCACACTTATAATACACAACCGCAAGACGATCACTGGTTATTAAACCTAACTATGCCACATTTATAGTGGGATACACAACCACAAGACGATCACCGGGTATTAACCCTAACTATTCCACACTTATAATCCACAACCGCAAGACGATCACTGGTTATTAACCCTAACTATGCCACACATATAGAAGGATAAACAACCACAAGACGATCACCGGGTATTAACCCTAACTATTCCACACATATAGTAGATACACAACCACAAGACGATCACCCTGTATTAACCCTAACTATGCCACACTTATAGTAGGACACACAACCACAAGGCGATCGCCGGGTATTAACCCTAACTATTCCACACTTATAGTAGGATACACAACCACAAGACGATCACTGGTTATTAACCCTACCTATGCCACATTTATAGTAGGATACACAACCACAAGACGATCACCGGGTATTAACCCTAACTATTCCACACATATAGTAGATACACAACCACAAGACGATCATCCTGTATTAACCCTAACTATGCCACACTTATAGTAGGCCACACAACCACAAGGCGATCGCCGGGTATTAACCCTAACTATTCCACACTTATAGTAGGATAAACAACCACAAGACGATCACCGGGTATTAACCCTAACTATTCCACACATATAGTAGATACACAACCACAAGACGATCACCCTGTATTAACCCTAACTACGCCACACCTATAGCAGGATACACAACCACAAGACGATCACCGAGTATTAACCCTAACTATTCCACACTTATAGTAGGATACACAACCACAAGACGATCACTGGTTATTAACCCTAACTATGCCACATTTATAGTAGGATACACAGCCACAAGACGATCACTGGTTATTAACACTAACTATGCCACATTTATAGTAGGATACACAACCACAATACGATCACCGGGTATTAACCCTAACTACGCCACACCTATAGTAGGATACACAACCACAAGACGATCACCGAGTATTAACCCTAACTATTCCACAATTATAGTAGGATACACAATCGCAAGACGATCACTGGTTATTAACCCTAACTATGCCACATTTATAGTAGGATACACAACCACAAGACGATCACCCTGTATTAACCCTAACTATGCCATACTTATAGTAGGACACACAACCACAAGGCGATCGCCGGGTATTAACCCTAACTATTCCACACTTATAGTAGGACACACAATCGCAAGACGATCACTGGTTATTAGCCCTAAGTATGCCACACTTATAGTAGGATTCACAACCACAAGACGATCACCGGGTATTAACCCTAACTATACCACACTTATAGTAGGACACACAACCACAATACGATCACCGGGTATTAACCCTAACTATACCACACTTATAGTAGGACACACAACCACAATACGATCACCGGGTATTAACCCTACCTATTCCTCACTTATAGTAGATACACAACCACAAGACGATCACCGGGTATTAACCCTAACTATTCCACACTTATAGTAGGACACACAACCACAAGACGATCACCGGATATTAACCCTAACTATTCCACACTTATAGTAGGATTCACAACCACAATACGATCACCGGATATTAACCCTAACTATTCCACACTTATAGTAGGATTCACAACCACAAGACGATCACCGGGTGTTAACCCTAACTATTCCACACTTATATTAGATACACAACCACAAGACGATCACCGGGTATTAACCCTAACTATTCCTCACTTATAGTAGGACACACAACCACAAGACGATCACCGGGTATTAACCCTAACTATTCCACATTTATAGTAGGACACACAACCACAAGACGATCACCGGGTATTAACCCTAACTATTCCACACTTATAGTAGGATACACAACCACAAGACGATCACCGGGTATTAACCCTAACTATTCCTCACTTATAGTAGATACACAACCACAATACGATCACCGGGTATTAATCCTACCTATTCCACACTTATAGTAGGACACACAACCACAATACGATCACCGGGTATTAACCCTACCTACTCCACACTTATAGTAGGACACACAACCACAATACGATCACCGGGTATTAACCCTACCTACTCCACACATATAGTAGGATACACAATCACAAGACGATCACCGGGTATTAACCCTAACTATAACCACACTTATAGTAGGATAGTCTCTTATTTTTTCATTAGACTTCACATTGAAAGTTCATAGTAATTAGATACACATCAGTCTAATCGAACACGCCCTCGAGTAAACCTCCACTAATTAGAAGACTTTCAGGCTCACGGTAAGCACGTGCTCCATGGAAACCAAGATGGCTGCCTTCAGTATACAAAATGGACTTCGGAAACACGTGCCACCGTAACAACATAGTTGCGACACCCCACATATCACAGTGGTAATGACGTCACAACATGGCCTATCACACAGGCTACCATGACACCCCACATGTCGTTACAGGGACACGTAACTATGACGTCACTTCCAAGGTCACCCACCGTTGCCCCAAAAACCATATCTGACTGGTGGGATACATTCTAATTGTGGTTATTTTGTCAAGTTGTTAAATTCTTATCGTTATGTAAATATTCGTTTGTTTTATTAATTCTATTAACTCTTTACCTAACAAATCGAACGTATCCGTCCCCGTAATTTGCAAATTAAGCAGTTGGAAAAACATTAAGTTTCAGAAAATTCCAATAAAATTATATCATATGACCCCCTCATTGAAACGAGCTCATCGAGCTCATTCCAGTTGGGGGTCACAAGATATGATTTTGTTGAAATGTTTTGAAAATTTTGAAAATATTTTATGTAAAAATGTGATATCGTCTGCGTGGGAAAAGGGCTAAGCTTAAAATAATATGGAGAACATGTGTGTTTGACAGGTGACAGGAGTCTCTCCTGTCTTTTGTTAACATAAGTTATGATAATAGCAAATAATCTGAAGAACAACATTTCTTAAAAAGTTTCAACAAAATCATAAGATGTGACCTGCCATTTGAACGAGCTTGTCGAACTCGTTTAAACGAGGGGTCACGTGATATGGTTTGGTTGAAATACACGAAAAAGCTATAATTAAACTAATAAATTCTGATCTCGTGTGCGTTGTATAAAGGAGTAGTGGATATAACATTAGCAATGGCTATACAGATGTCTAGAGTACACCTTTTGCCAGCAAGCTGACTTCGGTTGCATGGTGTACATCAAAGTGTAGGGTTTCGTCATTAACTTAAAACCAAGTTGTCGAACCAACGTGAAAACTTCAGTGTTGCTATCAATAACATTGAATGCACATATTTCAAAATTATCAGGACCTGCCCGTTTGTACAAAGACTTCAGGGTATTGCTTGCAATAGAAAGAGAATCTGCATATAATACGATGATATGACAGTAGTGACAATTAAACAAGTAAGCAAATCCAACAACATTTTTGTTAATTAATGCAACTGTTCCAACAAAACTCTTGTTGGAAGTTAGGACCTTATAAAGCGACTCCCGTCTAGAACCTTGAACGCTGACGTCATAAGCAATTAGTTCATCCACGACGGATTCATTCATATCAACAAATGTTAATTCATCTACGCTATCCTTTATTTCCGAAATCCATTTCTTTGAAATTTGTCCTCCATAGGTTTCCACTTTATCATTGGCTGAAAGAAAAGACATCGGACTGAAGTATCCTGGTAAGGTGGTGAAGAGAAAAGTATTTCTACTTCCCAAAGAGTTCAAACATTGACGTACCAACAATTTACCAATACCGCGCTTTCGTAGGTCCGGTCTTACGAAGAGGTTTGCTATGTAACCTTCATTATCATTGATATGGAAACAAAACACAGTGCCTGAAATATAAAAAGACAGTAATATAAATATTGTAGTGTATAGCAATAACAGAGTATCTGCATTGAATAGATTTTTAGTTGCTTTAATATGAGGCACGGAAAATCTCGACTTTGCGCCCCAATCAAATCTCGAATCGAATCAGGCGAATGGTTGGAAACCACATCGAATCTACTCCACTGTCTAATTATTACGATACTACGACCGTCTTTCTAGTGTCACAACTGTCTAATTACTACGATACCACGGACTTCTTACTAGTGACACAACTGTCTAACTATTGCGATACTATGGCCTTATGACTTGTGACTCAACTCTCTAATTACGACGATACTACGATCGTCTCACCTGTGACTCAACTGTCTAATTATTACGATACTATGGCCATCGTGCTAGTGACACAACAGTCTAATTATTACGATACTACGACCGTATTACTAGCGACACAACAGTGTAATAATTAGGATACTACGGTCGTCATACTTGTGATTCAACTGCTTAATTATTACGATACTACGATCGTCTTACTAGTGATACAACAGTCTAATTATTACGATACGACGGCCGTATTACCTGTGACTAAACTGTTCTAATTATTGCGGTACTACGTCCGTCTAACTAGTGGCACAACCGTCTAATTATTATGATACTACGACCGTATTACCTGTGACTAAACTGTTCTAATTATTGCGGTACTACGTCCGTCTAACTAGTGGCACAACCGTCTAATTATTACGATACCACGGCCATCATACTAGTGTCACATCAGTCTAACTATTACGATACTACGGCCGTCTTACTTATTCCAAAAATCATCCTTTCTCCACCAATGTTTTCTTTAAATAATTTTCTGTGTACCTTGAATCCGTTGTTAAGTGGTCTGAAAAACTCCTTATCATCTTTGATTTTGATATACATGCGGATGACAACAATGACAGTGATGCTAACAGGTTTACGAGCCTCTTAGAAACATTTGGTTTACAACAACATGTTACTGGGCCTACTCATACCTCTGGACACACTCTTGACCTTATCATCACAATATGTTCTAATGACTTTCAGCTTTCTGAGCCATTAATCCTATCCAGATTATCTGACTATTCATTTGTTGAGTGCACACTAGGTGTTCGAAAACCATCACTGACACGTAAAGAAGTAACACTCAGAAAATTCAGTCAAATTGACATTAACAAGATTAAATGTGCCATCGAAAAATCAGATTTGTGTAATTTTCAGTGTGCTAACCTGTATAACCTAGCACAATCATACAACAACACATTGTCTTTTCTACTGGATAAGCATGCCCCTCTAAAAACAAAAACATTAATTATTCGCCCAAGTATACCCTGCTTTACCAATGAACTGGGAACTCTGAAAGCTAATCGTCGAAAGCAAGGGCGGGACAGGATCTAAATCTTACAATGAGGAAGCAGCATATAAGACTATTCGCAATCAGTTCTCCTACAAACTAAAATATGCCAGAAAATCTTCTTACATAACATGAGTTGAAGCGTAATGGTGACAGCAAACAACTGTTTAAAGTTGTTAAAAGAACAAAAACAAAGTGTGTCATTTCCACCACAGGATGATCCATCAAAGCTAGCTGATCAAATTGGCGAATTCTTCATTCAAAAAATAAAATTAATTCAGGAAAAAATAAAGAACATAAATGAAGACAAAATTGACATCAAACAGGGACCATCAGAAAAGAGCATTTAACTTTTCGACCTTTAGAAATCCACGAGGTAACCAAATTAATAAAACAATCCTAAAATGCCTCATGTCAACTCGACCCAATGCCAACATCTATTGTCAAAACATGTGCAGACTCTTTGGCTCCTGTAATCACAAAAATGATCAACATGTCTCTGCTGGAAGAATATGTGCCTGATGCGTGGAAAATAACAATTCTCAATCATCTTCTGAAGAAACAAGGTACAAAACTTGTGTTTCTAAGCTGTGTGAAAAAGCCGCAATTGACAAACTAATGTTACATAGTGATATGCATGCTCCGTCACCGGCCAACACGTCTGGATTCAGAAAATTTCACTCGACTGAAACGTCATTCCTCAAGGTTCAGAATGACATCCTCCTTAATATGGAGTCTGGAATTGTAACATTGCTTGTTCTTTTAGACCTTAGTGCTGCTTTTGACACTGTTTGTCATAAAACTCTGTTGGAGACAATGAATTCTAATTTTGGACTTAATGGTGTTGCTGCTAGCTGGCTAATGTCATACCTCAAGAATAGACAGCAGCGTGTATCAATAAACGGTAATCTGTCAAAAGACTTCCATCTTGAATGTGGAGTCCCACAGGCAGTTGCCTTGGTCCTCTTCTGTTTCTGTTTCTATTCTATATTTCAAAAATGTTCACCATCATTGAATCTCACCTGCCTGATGTCCATGGTTATGCTGATGACACACAGGTCTATTTCTCTTTTCGACCATCAATCAAAGATCAAACTAAAGCTCTAGAAACTATTGAATCATGTATTTCGGACATTCGCACGTGGATGGTTTCAAACAAATTAACCCTTTACCTAACGAATCGCCCGCATCCGCCCGCGGAATATGCAAATTGAGCAGTTGAAAAAAAAAAAAAATTTTCAAAATATTTCAACAAAACCATATCATGTAACCCCTCATTGGAACGAGCTCATTGAGCTCGTTCCAATGAGGGGTCACATGATATGGTTTTGTTGAATTTTTTGGAAAAATTTAAAAAAAAATTATATTTAAAATAATGAATTTTGATATCGTGTGCGTTGGGTAAAGGGTTAATGATAAATGATGATAAGACTGAATTCCTAATAATCGGTTCACGACAACAACTCACTTAAGTTGACATCAATTCAATGAAGGTAGGAGATTCCGCCATCAGTGCAAGTAACAGTGTTCGAATTTCTTGGTGGCTTCTTCGACCCTACCATGTCTATGGAGAGACATGTTACAAATATGTGCAATAAGGCTTTCAGCGGTCTATACAAAGTTAAACAGATATGACAGTTCCTCACCAAAGACTCAACACAAACCCTAGTTCATGCCTTTGTAACTTCACATTCGGATTATTGTAATGCCCTACTGTTCAACCTTCCACAATATCAGTACTCTCGCCTGCAGATGGTACTAAATGCATCAGCCCGAGCGGTATGTAGGGTATCACGATCTGAATACATCATTCCTGTTCTGAGGGTTATGCACTGGCTGCCAGACAAGTACAGAATAATGTTCAAAACTTTATTATTAGTTTTTAAGACACAAAACATGTCACCAGCCTACTTAGAAGAACTCCTTAATACCGAGAATGTGTGTCAATACAACCCGAGGTCCGATGGAAAAATGCTGCTACATGTTCCAAAACATAGCTGTAAGACATTTGAAGATAGGTCATTCTCATTTGCTGGCCCTCACTTGTGGAATAATTTACCAGAACACCTAAAAAAACAGTCAATTGTCAACCTTTTCAAGAAAGATCACTTGTGTCAAAAAACCTATAAGTGATGTTCTGCACTGTAAGATACAGTATATATTTTGATTGTATATTTGCATGAGCTCAGTAACATGTACAACGCCTTATAATATGGTTCTATATCTTCTGAACTATAATTTTGGCGCTATATAAATGTGTATATATATACTTGAAATAAAACGGTTCTGATTATTACGATACTACGGCCGTCTTACTAGTGATACCACAGCCTAATTATTACGATACTACGACCGTCGTACTAGTGACACAAGAGTCCAATTATTACGAGACTACGGTCGTCTTACTAGTGACATAACTGTCTAATTATTAAGATAATACGGCCGTCTTACTTGTGAATAAACTGTTTCAATTATTACGATCCTACTGCCGTATTTCTAGTGACACAACCGTCTAATTATTAAGATACTACGGCCGTCATACTTGTGACTAAACTGTTCTATTATTACGATACAACGACCTCCTTACTAGTGACACAACACTCTAGTTATTACGATACTACGGCCGTATTACCTGTGACTAAACTGTTCCAATGATTACGATACTACGGCCGCCTTACTTGTGACTAAACTGTTCTAAGTATTACAAAACTACGGTCGGCTTACAAGTGACACAATTCTCTAATTATCACGATTCTACGGCCGTCTTACTTGTGAATAAACTGTTTTAATTATTCCGATACTACTGCCGTCTTACTAGTGACACAACCGTTTAATTATTACGATTCTACGGCCGTATTACCTGTGACTAAACTGTTCTAATTATTGCGGTACTACGTCCGTCTAACTAGTGGCACAACAGTCTAATTATTACGATTCTACGGCCGTCTTACTGGTGACAAAACAGTCTAATTAGTACGATACTATGGCCGTCTCACTAGTGGCACAACAATCTAATTATTACGATACTACGGCTGTCTAACCTGTGACTAAACTGTTCTAATTATTACAATACTCCGGCCGAATTACTAGTTGCACAACAGTTTACTTATTACGATATTGCAGACGTCTTACTTGTGGTTAAACTGTTCTAATTATTACGATACTACTGCCGGCTTACTAGTGACACAATTGTCTAATTTTTATGATACTACGGCCATCTTACTATTGACACAACAGTCTAATTATTACGATACTATGACAGTCCTACTGGTGACTAAACTGTTCTAAATGTTACGATGCTGCGTCCTCCTAACTAGTGAACCAACAGTCTAATTATTACGATACTATGGTCGTATGACTTGTGAATCAACTGACTAATTATTCCGAGACCACGGCTACCGTACTAGGGATACAACAGTCTAATTATTACGATACTACTTTCGTCTCACTTGTGGCTCAACTGTCGATATATTATTTTACTACGGCCGTCTTACTAGTGACACAACAGTCTAATTATTACGATACTACAGCCGTCTTACCTGCGCCATAATTGTCTAACTATTATGATACTACGGTCGTATTACTTGTGAATCAACTGACTAATTATTCCGACACCACGGCTGCCTAACTAGTGACTCAACTGTCTAATTATTACGATACTACTTTCGTCTTTCCTGCGACTCAACTGTCTAATTATTAAGATACTACGGCCATCTCACTAGTGACTCAACTGTCTAATTATTGCGATATTAGGGCCGTCTCACTAGTGACTCAATAGACTGATTATTACGATACTACGGCCGTCTAACTAGTGACTCAATATGCTAATTATTACGATACACCGCCGTAACACTAGTGACTCAACTGTCTAGTTTTTGCTATACTACGGTCGGTTTACTGGTGACACAATTGTCTAATTATTGCGATACCACGGCCGTCTTACTAGTCAATAAACTGTTCTAATGATTACGATACTACGGCCGTCTTATTAGTGACACAACAGTCTAATTATTACGACATTACGGCAGTCTTACTTGTCACTAAACTGTTCTAATTATTACGATACTACAACCGTCGTACTAGAGACACAACAGTCTAATCATTACGATACTACGGCCGTCTTAATTGTGACTAAACTGTTCTAATTATTACGATACTACGGACGTCTAACTAGTGACACAACAGTCTAATTATCACGATACTACGGTCGTCTTAATTGTGACTAAACTGTTCTAATTATTACGATACTACTCCCGCCCTACTAGTGACACAACAGTGTAATTGTTACGATACTACGGCCGTCTTACTAGTAACGCAACAGTCTAATTATTACGATACAACGACCGTCTTACTAGTGACACAAGAGTCAAATGTTTACGATACTTCGGCCGCCTTACTTGTGACTAAACTGTTCCAATTATTACGATACTACGGTCGGCTTACTAGCGACGCAATTGTCTAAGTATTACGATACTGCAACAGTCTTACTAGTGACACAACAGTCTAATTATTGCGATACTATGGCCGTCTTTCTAGTAACACAGGAGTCTAATTATTATGATACTACGGCCGAATAACTAGTGACACAGCAGTCTAATGATTACGATACTACGGCCGTCTTACCAGTTACACAACAATTTAAATACTACGATACTACGGCCATCTTACTTGTGACTAAACTGATCTAAGTCTTACGATACTACAACCGCCTTACGTATGACTAAACTATTCTAATTGTTACGATACTACGGTCGACGTACTAGTGCCACAATTGTCTAATTATTACGATACTACGGCCGTCTTACTTGTCAATGAACTGTTCTAATTATTACGATACTACGGCTGTCTTACTACTGACACCACAGTCTAATTACTACGATACTACGGCCATCTTACTAGCGACACAACAGTCTAATTATTACGATACTACGGCCGTCTTACTTGCGTCTAAACTGCTCTAGACATTACGATACTGCTCCCGTCTTACTAGTGACCGTCTTTCTTGTGATACAACAGTCCAATTATTATGATACTACGGCCGTCTAACTAGTGACACAACAATCTAATGAATACGATATTACGGCCGTCTTACTAGTGACACAACAATTTAATTATTACGATACTACGCCCGTCTTACTTGTGACTAAACTGGACTAAGTAATACGATACTACGACCGTCTTACTTGTGACTAAACTGTTCTAATTATTACGATACTACGGCTGTCTTACCTGTGACTAAACTGTTCTAATTATTACGATACTCCGGCCGTATTACTAGTTACACAACAGTTTACTTATTACGATACTGCAAACGTCTTACTTGTGGTTAAACTGTTCTAATTATTACGATACTACTGCCGGCTTACTAGTGACACAATTGTCTAATTTTTACGATACTACGGCCATCTTACTATTGACACAACAGTCTAAGTATTACGATACTATGACAGTCCTACTGGTGACTAAACTGTTCTAAACGTTACGATGCGGCGTCCTCCTAACTAGTGACACAACAGTCTAATTATTACGATACTACGGTCGTATGACTTGTGAATCAACTGACTAATTATTCCGAGAACACGGCTACCGTACTAGAGACACAGCAGTCTAATTATTACGATACTACTTTCGTCTCACTTGTGGCTCAACTGTCGATATATTATTTTACTACGGCCGTCTTACTAGTGACACAACAGTCTAATTATTACGATACTACAGCCGTCTTACCTGCGACACAATTGTCTAACTATTATGATACTACGGCCGTATTACTTGTGAATCAACTGACTAATTATTCCGACACCACGGCTGCCTAACTAGTGACTCAACTGTCTAATTATTACGATACTACTTTGCCTTTCCTGCGACTCAACTGTCTAATTATTAAGATACTACGGCCATCTCACTAGTGACTCAACTGTCTAATTATTGCGATATTAGGGCCGTCTCACTAGTGACTCAATAGACTGATTATTACGATACTACGGCCGTCTAACTCGTGACTCAATATGCTAATTATTACGATACACCGCCGTACCACTAGTGACCCAACTGTCTATTTTTTGCTATACTACGGTCGGCTTACTGGTGACACAATTGTCTAATTATTGCGATACCACGGCCGTCTTACTAGTCAATAAACTGTTCTAATTATTACGATACTACGGCCGTCTTATTAGTGACACAACAGTCCAATTATTATGATACTACGGCCGTCTAACTAGTGACACAACAATCTATTGAATACGATATTACGGCCGTCTTACTAGTGACACAACAATTTAATTATTACGATACTACGCCCGTCTTACTTGTGACTAAACTGGACTAAGTAATACGATACTACGACCCTCTTACTTGTGACTAAACTGTTCTAATTATTACGATACTACGGTCGACGTACTAGTGACACAATTGCCTAATTATTACGATACTACGGGCGTATTGCTTGTGAATCAACTGACTGATTATTCCGAAACAACGTCTGTCTAACTACTGACTCAACTGTCTAATTATTACGATACTACGGCCATCTCAGTAGTGACTCACCTGTGTGATTATTGCGATACTACGGCCGTCTCACTAGTGACTTAATAGGCTAAATTATTACGATGCTACGGCTGTCTAACTAGTGACTCAACTGTTAAATTATTGCTATACTACGGTCGGCTTACTAGTGACACAATTGTCTAATTATTACGATATTACGGCCTTCTTACTTGTCAATAAACTGTTCTAATTATTACGATACCACGGGCATCTTACTAGTGATACCACAGTCTAATTATTACGATAAGATGGCTGTCAAACTTGTGACTAAACTGTCCTAATTAGTATGATACTGCGTCCGTCTAACTAGTGACACAACAGTCTAATTATTACAATACTACTTTCGTCTCACTTGTGGCTCAACTGTCTATTTATTTCATTACTACGGCCGTCTTAATAGTGACACAACAGTCTAATTATTACGATACCACAGCCGTCTTACCTGGGACACAATTGTCTAATTATTACGATACTACTTGTGAATCATCAACTGACTAATTATTCCGACACCACGGCTGTCTAACTAGTGACTCAACTGCCTAATTATTACGATACTAGTTTCCTCTTTCTTGTGACTCAACTGTCTAACTATTACGATACTACGGCCGTCTCACTAGTGACTCAACTGTTCTAATTATAATGATACTATGACCATCTTACTAGAAACAGAACAGTCTAATTATTACGATATTACGGCCGTTTTACTCGTGTGTAAACTACTCTAGATATTACGATACCACGGCCGTCTTTCTAGTGACATAACTCTCTAATGATCACGATACTACGGCTGCCTCACTATTGACGCTACAGTCGAATTATTACGATACTACGGCCGTATTACGTGGGACTAAACTGTTCTAATTATTACGATACTGCGGACGCCGAACTAGTAACACAACAGTCTAATTATTGCAATGCTACAGCCGTCTTACTCGTGAAAACACCAGTCAAATTATCAAGATACTACGGCCGTCTTACTTATGACTAAACTGTTCTAATTATTACGATACACCTCCCGTCTTACTAGTGACACAACAGTAATTATTACGATACTACGGCCGTCTTACTAGTGTCACAACAGTCTAATTATTGCGATATTTCGACCGTCTTACTTGTGACACAAGTGTCAAATTGTTGCGATGTTACGCCGTCTTAATTGTGAGTAAACTGTTCCAATTATTACAATACTACAACCGTCGTACTTGTGACTAAACAGTTCTAATTATTACGATACCACGGTCGGTTTACTAGTGATACAATTGTCTAATTATTTTAATACTACGACCGTCTTGCTAGTGACACAACAGCCTAATTGTCACGATACTATGTCAGTCATACTTGTGACTAAACTGTCTAATTATTCCGATGATACGGCAGTCTCACTAGTGAATCAAATGTCTAATTATTACGATACTACGGCCGCCTCACTAGTGACTCAGCTGTCTAATTATTGCGATGCTATGGCCGTCTCACTACTTTCACCACAGTCCAATTATCACGATACTACGGCCGTCTCACTAGTGAATCAATTGTCTAATTATTATGATACTACGGCCGTCTCACTAGCGACACAACAGTCTAATTATTGCTAAACTATGGCCGTCTTAATTGTGACTCAACTTTCTAATTAAGGCAATGCTACTTTCGTTTTCTCGTGAAGCAACTGTCTATTTATTACGATAATACGGCCGTCCTAGTACTGACACAACGGTCTACTTATTACGATAGTACGACCGTCTCACTAGTTACTCCATTGTCTAATTATTACGATACTAGGGTCGTCGTATTTGTGATTCAACTGTCTAATTATTACGGTACTACTGCCGACTTACTAGAGACTCAACTCTCTAATTATTACGGTACTATGACCGTCTAACTAGTGACTCCATTGTCTCATTATTACGATACTACGACCGTCTTACTAGTGACTCCATTGTGTAATTATTACGATACTCTGACCGTCTTACTAGTGACTCCATTGTGTAATTATTACGACACTATTGCCGTCTTACTAGTGATTCCATTGTGTAATTATTACGATACTACGGTCGTCTTACTAGTGACTCCATTGTGTAATTATTACGATGCTACGACCGTCTTACTAGTGACTCCATTGTGTAATTATAACGATACTACAGCCGTCTTACTAGTTACTCAACTGTCTAATTATTACGATACTACGGCCGTCTTACTGGTGACTCCATTGTGTAATTATTACGATTCTAAAGCCGTCTTACAAGTGACTCCATTGTCTAATTATTACGATACTACAGCCGTCTGTCTTACTTGTGACTCTATTGTGAAATTATTACGATACTGCGGCCGTCTTACTAGTGACACCATTGTCTAATTATTACGATACTGCGGCCGTCTTACTAGTGACTCCATTGTCTAATTATTACGATTCTACGGCTGTCTTACTAGTGACTCTGTTGTGTAATTATTCCGATACTATGGCCGTCTTAAGCCGTCTTACTAGTAACTCTATTGCGCAATTATTACGATACTGTGGCCGTGTTACTAGTGACTCCATTGTCTAACTATTACGATACTACAGCCGTCTTACTAGTGACTCAACTGTCTAATTATTACGATGCTACGATCGTCTTACTAGTGACTCTATTGTGTAATTATTACGAGACTATGGCCGGCTTACTAGTGACTCTACTGTGTAATTATTACGATACTATGACCGTCTTAAGCCGTCTTACGAGTGACTATTGTGCAATTATTACGATACTACGACTGTCTTACTAGTGACTCCATCGTGTATTACGATACTATGGCCGTCCTACTAGTGTCCCTATTGTCTAATAATTACTATACTTCAGCCGTCTTACTAGTGACACAACAGTCTAATGATTACGATACTACGGCCGTCTTACTAGTGACTCCATTGTCTAGTTATTACGATACTACGGTCGTCTTACTAGTGACTCAATTGTCTAATTATTACGATACTATGGCCATCTTACTGTTGACTCCATTGTCTAATTATTACGATACTACGGTCGTCTCACTAGTGACTCCATTGTGTAATTATTACGATACTAAGGCCGTCTTACTAGTGACTCCATTGTCAAATTATTACGATACTACGGCCGTCTTACTTGTGACTCAATTTTCTAATTATTACGATACTACGGCCATCTTACTAGTGACTGCATTGTCTAATTGTTACGATACTACGGTCGGCTCACTAGTGACTCCATTGTGTAATTATTACGATACTAAGGCCATCTTACTATTGACTCCATTGTCTAATTATTACTATACTACAGCCGTCTGTCTTACTAGTAACTCTATTGTGTAATTATTACGATACTCAGGCCGCCTTACTAGTCACTCCATTGCCTAATTATTACGATACTACGGCCGTCTCGCTAGTGGCACAACAGTCTAATTATTACGATACTACGACCGTCTTACTAGTGACTCCATTGTGTAATTATATTACGATACTAATGCTGTCTTACTAGTGACTCCATAGTCTAATTATTACGATACTACGGCCGTCTTACTAGTGACTCCATTGTCTAATTCTTACGATACGACGGCCGTCTCACTAGTTACTCAATTGTCTAATTATTACGATACTAACGTCGTCTCACTAGTGACTCCATTGTGTACTTATTACGATACTACGGTCGTCTTACTAGTGACTCCATTGTTTAATTATTACGATACGACGGCCGTCTCACTAGTGACTCAACTGTCTAATTATTACGATACAGCGTTCGTCTTACTAGTGACTCCATTGTCTTATTATTACGATACTACGACCGTCTTACTACTGATTCCATTGTGTAATTACTACGATACTACAGCCCTCTTACTAGTGACTCCACTGTGTAATTATTACGATACTACGTCCTTCTTACTGGTGACTCCGTTGTCTGATTATTACTATACTACGACAGTATTGCTAGTGTCTCCTTTGTCTAATTATTACGATCGTCTTATTAGTGACTCCATTGTGTAATTATTACGATACTACGACCGTCTTACTAGGGACTTCATTGTGTAATTATTACGATACTAAAGCCGTCTTACTAGGGACTCCATTGTCTAATTATTACGATACTACGGCCGTCTTACTAGTGACTACATTGTCTAATTATTTCGATACTACGGCCGTCTTACTAGTGACTCCACTGTGCAATTATTACGATACTACGGCCGTCTTACTAGTTACTCCACTGTGTAATTATTACGTTACTAAGGCCGTCTTACTAGTGACTCCACTGTGTAATTATTACGATACTAAGACCGTCTTATTAGTGACTCCATTGTCTAATCATTGCGATACCACGACCGTATTACTAGTGACTCCATTGTCTAATTATTACGATACTACGGTCGGATCACTAGTGACTCCATTGTGTAATTATTACGATACGACGGCCGTCTCACTAGTGACTCAACTGTCTAATTATTACGATACTACGGTCGCCTCACTAGTGACTCCATTGTGTAATTATTACGATACTACGGCCGTCTTACTAGTGACTCCATTGTTTAGTTATTACGATACGACGGCCGTCTCACTAGTGACTCAACTGTCTAATTATTATGATACTATGGCCATCTTACTAGTGGCGCCATTGTCTAATTATTACGATACTACGATCGCCTTACTCGTGACTCCATTGTGTAATTATTACGATACTTAGGTCGTCTTTCTAGTGACTCCATTGTCTAATTATTTCGATACTACAGCCGTCTTACTAGTGACTTCATTGTGTAATTATTACGCTACTACGGCCGTCTTACTCGTGACTCAACTGTCTAATTATTACGATACAGCGATCGTCTTACTAGTGACTCCATTGTCTTATTATTACGATACTACGACCGTCTTACTACTGACTCCATTGTGTAATTACTACGATACTACAGCCGTCTTTCTAGTGACTCCACTGTGTAATTATTACGATACTACGACCTTCTTACTGGTGACTCCATTGTCTAATTATTACGATACTACGACCGTCTTGCTAGTGTCTCCTTTGTCTAATTATTACGACCGTCTTATTAGTGACTCCATTGTGTAATTATTACGATACTACGACCGTCTTACTAGAGATTTCATTGTGTAATTATTACGATACTAAGGCCGTCTTACTTGTGACTCCATTGTCTAATTATTACGATACTACGGCCGTCTTACTAGTGACTACATTGTCTAATTATTTCGATACTACGGCCGTCTTACTAGTGACTCCACCGTGTAATTATTACGATACTACGGCCGTGTTACTAGTTACTCCACTGTGTAATTATTACGATACTACGGCCGCCTTAATAGTGACTCCACTGTGTAATTATTACGATACTACGACCGTCTTATTAGTGACTCCATTGTCTAATCATTGTGATACTACGACCGTATTACTAGTGACTCCATTGTCTAATTATTACGATACCTCTCCCGTCTTACTAGTGATTTCATTGTATAATTTTTACGATGCTACGACCGTCTTACTAGTGACTACATTGTCTAATTATTACGGTACTACGATCGTCTTACTAGTGACTCCATTGTGTAATTATTACGATACTACGACTGTCTTACTAGTGACTCCATTGGTAATTATTACGATACTACGACCATCTTACTAGTGACTCCATCGTGTAATTATTACGATACTACAGCTGTCTTACTAGCGACTCCATTGTGTAATTAATACGATACTAAGGCCGTCTTACTAGTGACCCCATTGTCTAATTATTATGATACTACGGCCGTTTTACTAGTGTCTCCATTATTTAATTATTACGATACTACGTCTCTCTTACTAGCGATTCACTTGTCTAATTATCACGATACTAGAGTCGTCTTACTAGTGACACGACAATCTAATTATTACGACATTATGGCCTTCTTACTAGTGCTCTCTATCTCTCATGTTAACACAATCGGGTTGTTTTGTCACAAT
Organism: Pictodentalium vernedei; assembly: GCA_031216915.1. Classification (NCBI taxonomy): domain Eukaryota; kingdom Metazoa; phylum Mollusca; class Scaphopoda; order Dentaliida; family Dentaliidae; genus Pictodentalium; species Pictodentalium vernedei. Next base: position 875,959,382 of record CM062297.1, on the reverse strand, counting down.
TGCCCTTCACACCTGCTGACGTGTTGTTTCACCGCAGGCCGTCTCGCTCCCTATATTAGGGCGAAATGACTCGGGTATGAGAGAGCGAAACGGGGATGATTTTATTACTAAAATGTTTTAACGGTTTAAAGTACTTTTTCACTGTCACATAACATTATAATGCATAAAACTAATAAAGACACAACACACCATCTTGAAAACAATTTTTAACAACGACAGAAAATTAAATTCCACTACCTGTTTCATTGGATAATGTATTGGTATTATTACAAAAGAGCAAATAATTTTTTTTATTGTAGCATTGAGATGAATGACTGAAACTTTGTGGAAACATATATGGAGAGGTGTCCGCGGAAAAGAGTAAGAGACACACAGAAGAGAAACGGCACAGGCTGATTGATAATTGTAATGCATTGTTAGGGATGTTATATAAATGTATAAATTATACTCAAATGTCAAAAGTTGTGCTTCTGAATACTAAACTGTGAAAATACAGTTAAAACTAGAAGTCCTGTCACGAATAGTGCGCTTATCTAGGCTTAATTGCGCGTTGGAATTGCGCGCAATTGCCATATCGAATGACATCCAAAGCACGGCAGGTTCCCCTGTTACCTATACCAAACACATGCAATGTTTCTGCCAATGGACCTCCGGGTTACCCGGAGGTCCATTGGCTGAAACATTGCTTGTGCACAGGCCATATATACAGAATTTGATAGCTTTACTTGGGCTATAACGCGTACATTAACGCGCATATCAACGTGCTATTTGTGCGCATTTAATGACAGGACTTCTAGTTTTAACTGTATAGACAAATACATAAGTAAAACAGGAATAAAACATAATATCACTACAAGTTCTGTTTTTATTTAATCCATACCTCATTGACATACCACCAAAAAACCTCTCTATTTCTCTGACTTCACGTAACGGTCAATGCAGATACGGTAAAATTTTCAATTTAGTAACAAGTATGAAAATTTTAATGGGATTTGTTTATTTCGGTAAATCGTTTGGGGAAAACAATATTAAAGTACTAAAGGAAACAATAACACTGCCTTACCAAAATTAAATTTAAATTTAGGGGCGAAACCACCCACCTCCGTCTGTGGGGCGAAATGACTCAGGGCGAATGAGGATTGGGGCGAAACGACTCGAGGGGCGAACGGGAATTGGGGCGAAAGGACCTGGGAGCACCTTATCAGCTCTGTATCACCTATTTTCAAGCAAACTTTTCGTTACTATTTATTACACCATAAAATTCGGATAATTCAAAAACTGCATTTCGTTTTGATTTTTTAACTTCACTAGCTACGTGTCCATGCATATATTTATGAAATAGCACCAATATAATCAACAAGATCGCCGGTTACATCTGCGGTTTTTCGATGAAGGTACATCATGTAATCGCCGAATATGACAAGTTACAACGAAATCAGGAGAGCTCGATCTGAAATAACAAGATTATTTGCTGAGCGTATTGAAAGACCTCTAAAAGGACAGAATACGAGTGATGTGTAGACATGTAAATATCCCGCAAAGCTGAGATGTGAGTTGGGTTGCAACAGAAAACGAACACATTTGATATTTTGTTTGAATGTTGATATCGGCCCAAAGATTCATAGAGCGGGCTAAGCCGATTGCAATTGTATCGGCAATTGTGAACCGAAAGTCACCTGATTTTTTCCCTGAAATTTACTGTCCAATTCAAAATGTCGATTGACGGTATTAGAGAATTCTGTTCTAGAACACATTTATCTGATTGGGTATGTGTAAACCCTTGCGGCCAACGGCCCGCTGGGGTTCCTATTACTTTATTTTATGTGTATCATCCCGATTATATATACTCGGTTATTTCTGTTACAAGTGGTTCATGTTATTTTCGTCAACAAAAATGTCCAGGTACTCTGTAAATATTGGATGGCAGTGGAGGGAAATTCAACGCATATTTTGCAGTTATGACATTAATAGCTCAAGTATTTGCTGTAACGTGTTTGCAAATCCGCTCAAACATTGTCTCGGACAAATAAAAGGCGTGATCACGTCCTTGCATTCTTACGATCGCCCAAAATGCATATTCCTGCAAGAACCACATTTTATAAATTTATGTTGGTGGTATTGCATTCCAACATCACAACACACCAGAGTGTGTGTCGTAAAAAAATGCTTTCTGCGAGTCTGTAGTAGGTTAGCATTACATTGAGGACAAAGCTTTCGAATTACCGATCATTTTATGGTTTTACGGGTTCATTACTTATGCGTTGGCAAATTAATCTTCTTCAAAATCTTAAAAACTATATACACCTTTTCTTTGCCCTTTTATCATTATTTTGATATATAATTTGCTCTTCGTTACTTCTCTTATCTGCATCTGGGACATTGGGAAAAATGTCAACATACTGACCAAAGTTAGGTTGGACGACCTTTAATGCTGCAGCGAACGACGTGTTTAGTTTCCTGTTACATACATTTCATGTTGCAGGGAACTGCAGGACCCAGTACATAAACAAACCACCATACAAAACACCAAAACAAAAAAAAAAGTGAAAATGAATCTCAGTAATAGAAAGTGACGGCGAGATGATTTGGGAATGTATCGTCAGTCTCATAATTACACGCCTGTTCTATGAAATCCCCATCTACAGCAACATTAAACCGTGCGGAACGGAAATCGTTGACGGACTAGTTTTAAATAGAAGCGAAATTTCACTGAACTTTTCTACAAATCGTGCAATTACAATTTGAATCGCTAGCGATAGATGAAAAATCGTCCCCTGAGTTCCAATGTGTTCTATGTACCAGGAGGCACAAAGAACACATTGTAACTCAGGGCACAAAATATTAACACGGGTTTCCCTCGCAAATTTGATTGGCGATAAAATGTATTGTCTGTTTTAATAGTTTTCAAATGAATTGCCGAGAGTCCATCCAATACTTGTTTTATAGACGTGAAGGCGTGTAATAAACACAGAACGACACACGCGTGTGGGTGGGTTAATCGATATGGCACTTGTGCCATCGCGGAAGTATAAAACTCGAGGCCTGCGGCCTTTCCTTCTATCCCTCCGCGCTGACACTCGTGCCATATCGATTAACACATTCACACTCGTGTGTCGTTCTGTGTATAGCTATGTTGAAGGAATTTCATCACGTGTCGTTGTGTTTGGAGAATTGAACACTGGATCACATTATTTCGATCAGTTCAGTGCATTTTGTCTGTTGATAAAAGACTATTTTCGAGAAGCTATGATTTAGTGCTCACTGTCTAAGCGTAGACTCTTTAATCGCGATTCGACCAGTTTGTTGAGAAGAATGGCTGCTCATCGCGCAAGCGTGACCAGAAGCTATATGTCCCCAAAACGCGTAACGTTGCGAGAAAAGACTCTGTTCAAGCACAATGTGCACATAACATATACTTAATGGCATAGGAAGTGGGTATAATTGGAGTGGAAAATACAGTAATATAATCACAGAAGTGGACAGGAAATTTCGATCAGATCACGACTGGGTCGTGATGCGGTAGAAAATCGCTGTCAGCTTATCTCCATGTATCACTATTTATTCTAGCGTCCCTTCGTGTCAGACTGTTTTATGGGTGGAGGGCGCCGAGGCACCCAGACAGAACCACCGAGTAGCACCTATCAGGCTCCCCAACCTACTAACTACACACACGCAAGGTTAGTATTGGTTGAAGACAAGTGCACCATCGACGTGCAGTAAGCATTTGTACACGGTGCTATCGTACACCCACGCGGGCAATCGAAATTAAATGCCTTGTCCAAAGACACAACGAATTTTCCGCTGGTCAGAGTCGGACCGTGGACTTTTTGGTTTCAAGTCTGAGGCTACATGCCGTAAGCTCGTGACTTACCCTTCATGTACACCTGCAGATGCACGTGGTATTAACTGGAACAATAAGGAAATGTCGTGGGAAAATGGGGGACGCGCAGTGTCAAGCCTCTAAACAATAGGCTTTATTCTCAGACAACAGACAACAGTCAAAACATTGAGTCACCCTTCTTGAACATCTGCAGATGTACATGCTATTTCCTCGAGCAAGGGTATCAAATCTCCATACAGATCCCTTTCAATAGGTAAACAATAGAACAATAGACCATTGTCCTAGAACAACAGCCCCCGGTTAGATAAATGGCCCTATAGTCCCAGCCATACTACTTCTAAGGGAAAGTGTTGAATAAGATTAATAGATACCAACATAGTTTGCATCAAATATTTATAACAAAACGTGCTTACCACATATAAGTCCTCCCATTGTTGCGATTTTCCCACATTCGGGGTGATGCTGGATCATACATTCCAAAAAGAGTTCATTACGGGGAACTAATGTTGTGGCTTGTTCAAACAATTTAAAAATATCTTTTAAATCTTCTGGACATGCATCCCGTATTACAATCTCAGAGTTCTCTATGGTGACCTTCTTATCGGCATCCATCGGGAAACAAAATCATACACACTGGTTGTAGCCTGAATAAAGAAAAGCGAAATGCTTTTGATAAAAGCAGGGGAGTTGCTAATGAGGGGATTGATGGGGAAGGTGACACCCACCTCCAAAATGTTTTTCAGTAGAGATGTTTTCTGCACTAAAATACCATGCTATTTTTGCAGTAACCATTCTAATAAAATCGATTCGGTATTCGATTCGATTCACTATTCTATTCGATCACATTCGAATATTCGCAGTGCTCTACTGGTAATCACGAACTTTCTCACGAGACTGGATTGTATACTGAACTTCTGTCACCGCGGGCTATAGACGCCATGTAGTAACCGGGTCGTCTGGGGGGGGGGGGGGGATGACAAATCTGGATCACTGGTACTGTACGTGTTAATTAAATAAGAATTTACGTTAGTATTATATATTTCTCACATTTTGTTATGGAACACCCAAATACAGTTAAAACTAGCAGTTCTGTCATGAAGTGGCACAAATAGCACGTCGATCTGCGCGTTAATCTACGCGTTGTGATCATAGTAAAGCTATCAAATTCTATACATATGGCCTGTGCACAAGTAATGTTTCGGCCAATGGACCTTCGGGTAACCCTGAGGTCATTTGGCAGAAACATTGCCTGTGTTTGCTATAAGTAACCAGGAGAACCTGCCGTGCTTTGGATGTCATTCGATATGACAATTGCAATTCCTACACGCAATTAAGCCTAGATAAGCGTACTGTTCGTGACAGGACTTCTAGTATTAACTGTAATCAGCAAATTTTTTGTACATGTCTGCAATAATTGCCTGTTTCAACCTACCATAGCTTACTTTGATGATTGTTTGACAACCGTATGCCTCCAGGTCTCCACCATGTGTGACTGCATCGTGAAAACGGCTCAATAAAGAGATCAAGCGTTTTTTCGTGATGGAATGAGGAACATGGGCTTCTCGAAATAGGGGTGATACCTCAACTGTGGCCATAGAAGGGTCCTTACGGATGCTCTCTTCTACTTTGGTCAGGTTTGCAATGCGCATCCGGTGTCAACTGAATCCCGATGAACTATCCAGAGGAGTGGGAATGCTCGGTATGTCACAGAGTGTGGTATCTAGGGCCTGGAACCGTTTCCAGACACACGGGAGAGTTCGGTGGCGACGCGTTTTTTGGTTGTCAGCGGGTGACAACACATCGACAGGACCGTTGCCTCGTCACCACTGCCACTCGGAACCAAACCATTAACGCCACAACCCTCCAGAGTACCCTCCAAAATGCAGCGGACATCAGAAATTCGAGGCATTTTATACGTAACAGACTGCACCACGCCGGTTTACGAAAACCCAATGTTCTTGTTCCTCTAAAGCCCAGATACCAGCGACATCTCCAGGTATGGTGCATAGAACTCGTAGAGTGAACACCACGCCGGTGGGCAAATGTTCTCTTCTCTGATGAGTCAAGATTTTGTCTCGATTTCTTCGACAGACGTGTTTTTGTGTGGAAAAGACGCAATGTAACGCCATAGTTCGGGAACATGATCGGTATGGTGGTGGGTCAATGAGGGTTTGGAGCGGGATGAGTTCTGACGGCCAGACTGACCTACATGATATACAGAATGGCACCTTGGATGGACAACCGCTGACACTACGGGAATGAAGTTATTGATTCTGACTGTGTGTCCATTTGCAGGATCCGTCGGTGAGGAGTTTTTCCTGATGGGCGGAAATGCCCCACTCCCATCGATCTTGGCTCGTCAATTAATATCCCCAGCAGCAAAGTAAGCAAGCGTATGGACTGGCCTGTCGCATTTTCGGACCTGAAACCGATAGAACATGCCTGGAAGAGGTTGCAGTATCGGTAAGACTAGTCCAACCGACTTCTCTACAATTGTCACATAATATCCTTCCGTGGGTCCTTATTGACGAGCGTAGAGCTTTTCCTCATCCCCAAGGGGAGGGGGTCCCAAGGACGGGCTATATAATTTAATTTGTGTGTAAAGTACGATTTTCTTTCATGAAAAATGCTTTCACTGAGAAACATATTTTTTCTCAGAAGAAGTAAAACGAATATATTTTAGATGATTCGTGTTTTGCAAGGTTTGGAGTACAGGTCATTGCTATTTACGACCTCCCATTAAGAGATAACTAATAAGCACTTTCATTTCTACGCCGATTACAAATATCTATCTGACCATATACCATATGTCACGGCGACAGTTTTATAGTTCTTCCTTTGTACCGAGTTTTAATTACCTCGTGTCGGGAGTATAGCTTGATTGTTAAGAATCGACCACGGATGTTATAGCCATAACTCATCGCTGATAATAATTTAATGGTTTCCTAGATTAAGACTCCGCAATTTTAACAGTATACTGGCTGCTCACTTTTAAAGAAGGGGAGAACTATCTCTTAATACAGTACACGTAATGACGTTTGGCCGGTTACAATAGGGTTATATGAGGGATGGACATCCAATTCACACACCTGGTCAACATCTGGTCCGATAAACTATCTTCTGATAGAATAGTTTGGATTTTGAATATTAAGCAAGGTGATTGCCGCTGAAAGTCAGTTTCCTGACCGGACTCCTGTGATGCAGATTGAACGCGAACTGGTGAAAGAATTCCTGCTTCTCAGTAACATTTAGTCGATTTTATTTTCTTCAGTGAACTTGTATTTGAAATTTTGTTTTGCATCAGAGTCTTTTTACAAGTTTAGGGCGCTATGATTTAATTAAGAATTTATTACAAAGAAATCGTAAGTTCTCATCTGTGTTTGACTTACCCATGCCTAGCTGAAGTGTTCCCGCGGAATCCATGGTGAATGTTTCAAGAGTAACCACGAACTTGGTGTTGACCCATTACTTCTTTTCTTTAAGCTTACGTGTGGGGGAGTGATTACGAACTTCCTCCCCAGAATAAACATTCGTGAGTCCGAACTAAAATCCACTAGACGACTAGGTGCAACGATCATTAACCCCTCTACTGTGCCACACAAGAACTGAGCCGAGCCTTGTTGGACGAGTGGTACATCTTGCCTTGCCAGCTCTTGCCGTATTCTGGCCAATGGCATGCACTGGCGCTGCCAGGGCGTGTTGAATGCTAATGGTGGTCACACTGAGTATTGGGAATGACTTACATGTGATTTTGGTTGTCTCAAATGAATTAAAATGTTATTTATTGATCCACTTGCATTTCGTGATTTTATGCAAAGGTGCTATTTTTGCCCTGAAACTCTGTTGTCACTACTAATGTGATGTTGAACTCTTAATGACAACGGTGGCTAAATATATCATCTGACAACAAAATGCCCAAATACTGGCCCAATACCAACTTCTGACCTCAGAAATATAGGTGATCCTTAGCAAAATGTGAGTAGTATAAATATCCAAAAATAAACTTCAAAACAAATCTTAATTTTTAACTATGATACCAACTGACTAATGGCCCAACCTGGGTCGTGGCTAGAGGTTTCCGACTGGGGGTGGTGGGGGGGGGGGGGGGGGTAGGTTAGTGAATTTCCAATTTCCTCCAGGTCCTGCCCCTAGTTGGAAATTCACTATCGACAAAACATTTTTGAAAATGAAGGCATGAAAGGGGGTATAAAATAGTTTATAGCAACACATTTATGTTAGAATTACCAGGTTATTATTATTCGGTATTATTCTGGGAATTGAATATTTGCTAAACAAATGATCAAGCTGAGAACTTTGAGCAATTCACACTGTCCTACAGTTAAAACTAGAAGTCTTGTAATGAAATGCGCACAAATAGCACGTTGATATGCGCGTTAATGTACGCGTTAAGGCCCAAGTAAAGCTATCAAATTCTGTACGTATGGCCTGTGCACAAGCAATGTTTCAGCCAATGGACCCCCGGGTAACCCGGAGGTCCATTGGCAGAAACATTGCATGTGTTTCCTATGAGTAACCAAGAGAACCTGCCGTGCTTTGGATGCTATTTGACATCTTCAAATTCCAACGCGCAATTAAGCCTAGATAAGCGCACTATTCGTGACAGGGCTTCTAGTTTTAACTGTAGCATTAAATGAGATCTTAAGCAAGAATGATCAGTTTTCGATGTTTCATCATTTTGTAACTGTGAATGATGGAATTAACTGAGGATAACGAGTCGCCACGTCCCTGAATTCAATTTCATTAACGAATACATGTCTTGACGATCTAGTTGTAATATTTGATCAGATGGGACTGATATTCTCAGTCGCTTCAAGTATGGTCCACACCCCAGAAATACGTCATCATACGAACTTCCCCGGGTAGAGGAGATGTATTGTTAAATATTGTGTGTATGTTGTAGACAAAAACTATATGCACCAATACTGTGGAAAATTCTACACACCATTATGGATTTCCTTACCCATTTTTTGCGTATTGTGTTGCCTAATCGTCGATGACTATTTTAACGCAAGAAAAATACATACAGTGTTGCATATGCTAAAACATGTGCAGGTTAGAGGAATAATGGCAAGGTGTTCAAGTGAGACATCCAGGTATTAAATCTCCATATACCGTACAAGTTGCGGAAATAACGTTTTTGTCCCGTTTGAAACACAATACAAACATGGTGGAAATAAACTTGTGGACGCATTTCTCACGCTCCGCAGTCATTTGGACCAAATTCGTGAATAATTGTTTTGTTTTTATAAAGGCAGAAGACAACAGACAGTATTATATAAGGACACGAGTAAACAGTATTTTTGTTGGCATATAGGCCCCTGAGTTCCAATGTGTTCTATGTGCCAACTGGGGCATAGAACACATTAGTACTCAGGGGACGATATTTGCTCTTATTTTATTTTTCTCAAGTTGTTTCATTTTAATTATTCGATTATTTAATTTATAACGGCAAAATATGATCGAATTGGCGGAAATCTGATAATATTTTCACCTTTTTAGGTTCGATTTTTAAATCGAGGACAGTGGATGCGAAAAGCTTTCATTTAAACCATATACCCCGATGCTTCGCGTGCCCATACACCCTGGATGTTGCACGCTCACATATACCTCGGATGTTGGGTGCACCCTTTGCCATGGCTATTTGTTCAAGGGATTCTGGCCAATCAAAAGACAGAATTTATCGGGATGTAAGGACAACTTTATTTATCCCTCGCATTGAGAATAGGATAATTACGCATTGAAATCATCGTGTCTCTTTGTTACATTCCACAAAATACCTCAACATAATCACCATGTTTATACTTTGCTACATTTTGAGCTGATGGTTATTTTACTGGATTAAATTTGAAATAAACTGTGATTGTGTTCACGACTGAAAGGTTCCTAAGATCGGTTATAGCACTCTTGACACTTTGAGGGGAGAAAGAGTTCGGGACAATTTATCTGAAGCCTTATTGACACCATGGTGAGATTCTCTTTGTTTCTGTGTACACAATTACTCATTTGTAAATTTATTCTCACATGAAAAAATATTCCGACACGAGGTGAGCTTTGCTGTCGAAAGTGCCGTTAAACTCCAATAAATAAATAAATAATAAAAAAAAATATTTTAGCAATTAGTTAACACCTTGTAGACTTTTCTTTTCCGTGTCGTGCGAAATAAAATAAAACATCGACCAGCACTTCTAACGCTACTGATTTCTTACGGCAGTAACGTCAAAAGAATACCAAATGGTTGCGCGTTGTTCTAACTGTTAAGCGTAATTTAACATCACAAGATATCCGCCCTTGTGGGATACTTTGATGTCCCAAAGCAGCACACAGAATAACGTAACTTCTTTTATTACACGCCTGTTCTCTGTAATCCAACACTAAACCGTGCGGGAAATTGAGATCTGTTCCGCACATATGTGCGGAACGGAAATCGTTGACGGACTACTTTTAAAAGGAAGCGAAATTTCACAGAAATTTTCGAAAACTCGTGCAACCCTATTACAATTGGTATCACTAGCGGTAGTGAAAATCATCTCCTGAGTTGCAGTGTGTTCTATGTGCCAGTAGGCACATAGAACACATTGCAACTCATGTGACGAAACAGTAAAATGGGTTCCCCTCGCAACTTTGGTTGGCGATAAAATGTGTTCTTTTTGTTGATTGTTGTCAAATGAATTGCCGAGTGTCTTCTAATAATTTTTTTATAGGCGTGAAGGCGTGTAATAAACAGCGAATGACACGCGTGTGTGAATGGGTTAATCGATATGGCACTTGTGCCATCGTGGACGAATAAAACTCGAGGCCTGCGGCCTCTCGTTGTGTGTGTGTTCTGGAAACTTTTACTTGACTGTTTCGTTTATTATTGTATCAACTGTTTCAGTGCTGGAAACTCACATTGGGCTACATTCTTAAGTGTTGGTACAACGACTTATATCTTTCATATTTTGTGGATGTGATTCAAAAATTCATTTATTTTTTACCCTGTAACAATTTACGAGCACTCAATAAGTGTTGCGAAATTCAGCCAACATTAGCAGAATTATACTGGGCAAAGTGTTAAAAAGGGCTATGAAAAACTAAACTAAATCGTAATAAAATATTTTAGAGTACTCGAATGTACTCGGCGTCGACAGGTTGTTCTTGCATAACATGGAAAGATATTGAAATTGTGTTGTATTAAAAAACACAGAGGGGTTACTGAGAATTATAAACTTTGTTATTAAAACCAGTCAAACTACAGTACGTGGAGAGTGGATTGTAACTAAATCACCCGCGGAGTGGGGTTGTCACCCAAACTGTACTTTCAAATTTTGTACATATCGACAAAAAATACAAGCAATGTTTCAGCCAATGGACCTCCGGGTTTAACCCGGAGGTCCATTGGCTGAAACTTTTCTTGTGCTTGTTCTGCCTTGCAACAAATTTGCAATTATTGCTTGGGTGGAATCTCCACTCTGTTGGGTGATTTAGTGATAATACACTCTCCACGTACTGTATTTATATTTATTTATTTATTTGGTGTTTTAGGCCACATCAGCTGCTAAGGCTATATCGTGGCGTTTAAGAGAAGGTAATATATAACAATAGGTAAGAATGTCCGTGACGTAAATAAAAAAAGCATGTCGTAAAAACGTGTAAAAGAAATGTGAGGAATACAAATTAGTCGTGAACCCAATAATAAAACAATGAGACCAGTCGTTTAACCATCTACACACTAATAAACCCCACGTCACCCCTCCCACATGCGTAGAGGTGTTTGACACAATCATTGCGACCAATTACCTTCAGGATGTACAATGCCCTTTTAACATTTAACGTTTCGTTCTTTCTCGTGAGAGGTGAAATTCAGTTTATTGTCAAACACTAAACCTAAGAATTTCACTTCCATAACAACTTTAATAGGACTCCCGGCGAATTGTAACTCCGGATAAAGGTGGTGACTTTAGAGCTTGCAGAAATGAACACAATTTGTTTTAGACTTAGAAAATCTGAAACCGTTTTTTGTAGCCCATTTTTGAATTCTGTTCAAACACAACTGAAGTTTGCACTCTTTTGCATTCATGTTTTTGCTGCTATAACAGATAAAAAGGCCATCTACATACAATAACGAGTTCACCATATTCTCAATTGCGTCAATAATGTTGTTGATTTTCACCGAGAAAAGGGTAACAGCTAAAATTCTACCCTGAGGAACCTCCAGTTCTTGTTCCTGTCGATCAGATGACGTTGCCCAAACACGATCCTGAAATTGATGGTCCTTTAAAAGGTTTTCAATAAAAAAGGCATACGTCCTCTCAACCTCATGTTAGAAAGATCTTTTAAAATTCCCTACGTCCACGCTGTATCGTAAGCTTACTTCAGATCAAAAAGATGGCAGCCACATGTTCTTTAGTAGCAAAGACATTTCTTATTAACGTTTTTAGTCTGACAAAATGATTCTCAGTACTTCTCTGGCTTCTGAAACCATACTGAACATTCGCAATCAATATGTTCGATTCCAGAAAGCAGACAAGTGGATCATTGATCATCCTTTCCATGGTTTTACACTGACAACTTGTTAAGGCAACAGACCTTTAATTACTTGGGTTGATGTGATCTTTATGAGGCCTTGGGTGGGAATAATTATTGTTTAACGCCAGGAAGGTGGAAATTGGCCAGTCACCCATATTTCACTGAAAATTGATAATAACAGGTCGAGAGATGATTGTGGCAGATGTTTTAAAATTTTGTATTGTATTTCATCGACAGTATCGTTCTCTATGCAAAGAGTTATTCAAATCACCCATGGAGAAAGGTTTATTGTAATCCTCTACATTGTTAGAAGTAAAATTACGTTTTTGTTTTTCCTGTTGTTTTTTTTTAAATTTTAACGAATTCTGCATTACAATTTTCAGACGACAAGTGTTTAGAAAATGTAGAGGCCAATTTTTTGGATATTTCTTTTTTAGTTGTAATTAGTGTGTTGTTTTCTTCCAGGTCCTGTACAGTCGATTTTGTTTCTTTACCTTTAATTGTTTAATCAGTTTCCAACTGTTGTTGATGGGAGTGTTTTGGTTAAGTTTTGAAACATAATGTTTCCAAGAACTGTTTTGTTTGTTTGTTTTATAAGTCGACTTTTTTTCTGTTCGACGTATGCGCAGTTTTTTTTTTTCAAATTAGGTGCTTCGGGTGACTTACTTTCAGTTTGCTGGCCGTTTTAATAGCCTGTTTGCACTCATTATCAAAACCATGGTTTGGAGAAACGTTTTGGATTTGTCGAGGTTTTAGGAATGACCGTGTTTGCAACGTCTACAAACTCTTGAGTGAAGTGTTCTATTTGGTCAGCACTTTCCTCACATTTCTCCCTTTGGGGGGGGGGGGGGGGTGGGGGGGGGCCGCCGATTGGCCAGAACGGGCCGTCCGGCCGTCCTTCTTCTCTCGAAGTTGGGATCAAACCAGTGTATTGGACATGTGTCTCCAAAATGGAGATTGTCCAAACCAGGGCCATTGTGACCTCCACTGCCAGGATAGCGACATCCGGGTCCTTCAGAATGCACCTCACTTGAGAACAAGATGCCCTCAAGATGTTATAGCGGAATTGAACCAAATGGTCTGAGGCTGCGTATCTGTGTATTCCGCGGCAAACCAGCTCAATTGACCACACCTGTTAATTTTAAATCAGCAAACTGGCTCAATTGAGCAGGCCGTCCTCTCCCCGTCACTTGAGGACCCGCCTAGTAGAGTATGGTTAACCACGGTACCCATTCTTTTAAGCGAAACGCCAGATGTGTGCTTTTGAATGCATTAGACACTATCAAAATAGCAGATAAGCGCTTGAAGAGGAAAAGCGCTCTATAACGTCAATCGTACCCAGATTAACCAAAACAGTACCTAGAAAGTGACGACTCTCTGAGGTTTTGGTATGTTTAGTTGTCAAGTTGTATGCGATGTTATACCTCTTCTGATGGGGAGGAGTTTTAATGTGGTACTTAACTGTCAGACTGTTCCATTGTTCTGTCATGCCATACCTAATTTGTAGAAACTCGAATAGTCGCGTGATGTTTAGTCAACACCAATATGTTTTAACTGGAATTAGCTAAACTATCACCAACACATCTAACAGAACATCATCCAGGCCGACGTTTATTGAAGCTTGGAGAATCCTATTTAAAGTGTGAGAAAGGCCTTAAGGAGGCACTTCCTTGACCTCTTTGGAAAAGAGTGCCTCATAATCAACTCATCTGCACGTGGTCGCGTTATGCTTAAATAGCGCTTGGAATAGCAGTATTTCATAATGTCAATCGCCAGTCACGTTCCATTGAATACAAAAGCGCAAGTACAAGGCCAGAGCAGATATTGTCGCGCCCATCCTCACAGTGACTGGACGTGCGCTACCAAAATCTTGTTGGCTGGGCAGATTTATGATTGCCCGCAGAAATAACTACCGCCACTCCAGTTAAATTGACTTTGATAGTTTTCAGAATTAACTGTAATTGTTGAATATTGGTGAAGAATTGTATGGACAAATATAATAAATGTATGTGGCCGAAAGAAGGAGCGTTTCGATCATTTACTTGCTTGTTGAATCGTCAATTAGTAGAACAACCCATTATTTTCCAAATAGCCGAATTAGCAGACGGTACACGCATAACTTGGGACGCCTCATAAAACCCTATTCCGAATTTCAAAGTCCTTTGAAGGTTCTGAAGTCCGAACCCAAATCTACTAGACCAACCAAATCTACTAGACGATCACCGGAGCGATACCCCGCTACACTACATAGGCACTATCCCATAAATTATAACAAGGCCATGACATTGGAACAAATTCTTGCGACCAAGAAAATGTTGGCACTCCCCTAGATAAAGAAGTATATTGAGTTATGTTTCATGTACCGGACGTCAATGACCCGGGAACACTGTCGGACAATTTTAGCTGTCACCCGCCATGTCGGAAACTTTTGAGATACTGGCGTCAAGACTCGGTCTCATGGAGGGATTTGTCCATACACTTCTTAGCCCGCAACAAAATCAAAGATGATGTCATACTGTGTTCCGATAATGATGATCATCATGAAGGAGAATATGGCTGAATAATGCTTAAATACACAAACTAGGCTGCTCGAGACAATTTTCCGTGAGCTTCCGACTTCATAGAACATGGATAGCCACGTTATGCTACAATCTTTCAACATGCGATTGCTTCTGAGTCTCTTCGTCTTTTTCTAGATTTCATATGTAGAGGTTTAGAAGCCGCATAGTCCAAAAGCTACAGTCCTTCGATATCGATCCGCTGAGTGTACACGCTCATGTAAATTGATTCTTTCTTCCCCACGAGTTTCATTTAAAACTCTTTGGCTCATTGCGCGGCACACGAAGGCAAGATTCAGATAAACACAAACTAGACACACATAAATTTATCTGCAGTACAAGGTGAGTGGGACCAACAGTAAGAGGTGTAATATGAATGTTTTCTGAGCGGTTGATTCTGTGAATGTGGAAGAGAATATTGTACGAGGATGGCCTACGTGTACACTGAATGATGAGCAGTGAAAGCGACGGGGTTGAAGTTTGCCGGTTAGCTAACGGGCGGAAACAGGCTAAAGAGTAGTAGGGTAGAAGACGACAAGTGTGATCCAGAACGTGAAGATGTGTGGGTGAAATTGGCAGCAGGAAGAAAAGTCCGATAGATCTAAATATGTCAACGTGGTAATGACGTCAATGTAGAGCCTAATATGACAGCCCAAATAATACCCATTATTAACCGCGATGTGACGTTTATTTATGTTCCTCCAACCATAAAGGTAATTATCCAAGCTATACCACTAATGCTTAAGTCGCTAGCACCAGTGACAAAATTATTAGCTGTGCAATGCTTATATGTATAAGCATTGAGATATCCTTGTTGAGCGAAAAACGTCGCACTCAAACTGCACCCACCCACCCCAAAACCACCCCACCACACCTCACCGCCACCATCCCCCCATCCTGCACACGCCAGATAACGTCATATATATCATATCATTGCAATAGTTCCTCTCAATCCGTGCATTTGATGACGTGAAAGCTACAATCACAGCGTAACACCTTTCACTACATTAAAGGCAATGGTGTTTACCTTGCACGAAAACGAACAGTAATGTATCAACTCTTCAATCTCGACATTTGTTTTTGTCAGTAATAACAAATATATATTTTAAATATTCAGTTTGCATCTGTTTGCATTGTACACATATTCACCATATTCATTTTTCACAGATTTCAAAGTTTTCTCTAAAAAGTAGTCGGCTATTACCAAAAGTCGGGAACTTGAAAATTTTCGAGATAATTTGTTATACATGTCGGTGAACATTGTTTATTTATAGTAACTTCTGTTCCCGTTCATAAGGGAGTGGTGGTATATGAGCGTTCCAGTATTCTCGTTGTACAGAGACCGGTGTTAAGTGCGTCGCCTGGATGCTAGAATGTCCTATGTCCCATTCTAGGTGAGCATTGTTTATTTATAGTAACTTCTGTTCCCGTCAATAAGGGAGTGGTGGTATATGAGCGTTCCAGTATTCTCGTTGAACAGAGACCGGTGTTAAGTGCGTCGCCGGAGTGCTAGAATGTCCTATGTCCCATTCTAGGTGAGCATTGTTTATTTATAGTAACTTCTGTTCCCGTCCATAAGGGAGTGGTGGTATATGAGCGTTCCAGTATTATCATTGTACAGAGACCGGTGTTAAGTGCGTCGCCGGAGTGCTAGAATGTCCTATGTCCCATTCTAGGTGAGCATTGTTTATTTATAGTAACTTCTGTTCCCGTCCATAAGGGAGTGGTGGTATATGAGCGTTCCAGTATTATCATTGTACAGAGATCGGTGTTAAGTGCGTCGCCTGGGTGCTAGAATGTCCTATGTCCCATTCTAGGTGAGCATTGTTTATTTATAGTAACTTATGTTCCGTCTATAAGGGAGTGGTGGTATAAGAGCGTTCCAGTATTCTCACTGCACAGAGATCGGTGTTAAGTACGTCGCCTGAGTGCTAGAATGTCCTATGTCCCATTCTAGGTGAGCATTGTTTATTTATAGTAACTTATGTTCCGTCCACAAGGGAGTGGTGGTATAAGAGCGTTCCATTATTCTCATTGTACAGAGATCGGTGTTAAGTGCTTCGCCTGAGTGCTAGAATGTCATATGTCCCATTCTAGCACTCAGACGACCGACGAATGCTCATGTGAGTCAATTCATGTTTCGATCACACGACAAAGTACATAAAGTATGGAAATTATGCATTTAGGCAAAAGTATATTTGTATTTGGTCCATTTATTTATTGGTGTTTTAGGACTCATATTTCTGCACATTGTCTAATCGTGACCACAACATGGGTATGACGTCAAGTGTAGCCAATCGTTTATATCCATGTTGCCCGTTTTAGAGGACTTCCACCCGGCTACCGGGTCCTTATTTATCAATTAAATAGAGCTTGTTTCACACACTTCTCAAGGTTTCCACGGGGAGTAGTTGGGCCAGCCACCGTGCAACTTTACTCCACCTGTATATTGACTCGAGCATGCAATTGCGTTTACGTGACAAAAATGTTTATGTGAGCAAATGTCCCATGTATTCAAAAGACACTCATAATGTCAAATGTGAAGATGTGAACGAGGTTTATATTGTCTGGGTCTTCACACAATGTCGACATAGAATAGTTACCGATCGAACTGGAGGTATTGCATGAATTTGAATAACCTGTTCCTTGTGTTGGGTGACTCTGATTCGTGTCGAGGAATTGCAGTATGGGACAGGTTGTTCAAATTCACGACAAACCGATATCGAGGCTGGTAACTAACTCACAGCTATCCTTTGTTTAATCAATTAAACGGCCGGACTCGGGTATACACAGGGAAGCAGGGGAATTCAAATGACAGCACTTGAACACCGAGTTTATTGTTCTATCAGTTTTTTTCAAGTTGCTTGCATACCCCGATAAGACGATTGAAACGGGGGAGGCAGAAACAAAGGCAAGCTTACAGGCAGTTGTGGGAGTCCGTTACATGACTTTTTTGCGAAGAGAGAGTTAGGATGTCTCAAGAGCTAGTCTTGTGGCTGCCTGTTTACCACTGCACGTTTAGTGCGAGACATTCGGTGGGTCCGACATAGTGTTATGTAGGGAGGGTGGTACCCCTCCAATACTCTTAGGGTATGCGGCCACGGCTCTCTGCACGCTGAGTATATGGGCAGAAAATTGTTATAGATTGTGGTCCATGTTTTGAACACTCATATGGGTGGACTTCCACCCCGTGGAGATATATAACTTTTCACTGCTTATGAAAATGGATTGCGCTCCATCAGCTGTGGGCTGAGCATAGGTACGGGTTACTTATTTAGCGCATGATACAGCGTGTTGTTTGTGGTTTTTGAGTAACTGCTGCGTGTGAGAATACGTGTTTCACTAATTGGGTTCAATTCGAATACACTACGTGTACACTGTTTTATTTGTGAGATCGTATCAGTATTTGGTATGTGTGATGGTCGATGGCACTGGTGGAGGACCAAAGGTGGATTGCTTAGCTACCCGTTTCCTCCATTCACCCCTAGACCTCGCTCAAAGGCTCATCTATAATTGCATGCTATATTGCTGAATGCATTTGCTTTCCATGATACGACGCCGAGGCCGTCAGTGTTTCCAGTAAAATGATGTGGCCCTATTTTTAGCGTGTAAGGCAGTATCAGTGTCGGCACGCAGTATTAAATATGGCCGTACCAAAAGGCTTATCAGCATGTGTGTGCTGTATTGTTGGAGGTAATGTGCTTTCCAACTATTAGGCTGAGTACATTGCCTGAATAATTAATTGTCGACATTTCAAAGGATAGAGCAAGTGTGCAGTTTACGCTATTATTTGTCAGTTCGTGCCCTTTATTTGCACTTAATTTGTGCTGAAAAATCATGTGGGTGGATTTCCACTCATTGGGATTAAATAACCCTTTATTGACATTAAGAACAGATTAGGCTGTATCAGATGTCAGCACCCTTATACAGCCAGAGTGAAACAACAATGAGGTTGTTAACTAGCTTATACCCTATTGTATGCCCAAGCAACAAGACGCATGAGCAGGATGTACTCAGTGGACCAGAGGTATTCACGGAGCGTCACTTGAACGCCCGGCCTATTGTTTTATCAAGTCTTTCAAGTTTCTTGTTTAACCTGAAAAGACAATACAGCCAGGGTGAAACAACAACGAGGTTGCAACTAATTTAACACCCTATCCTATGTTCAATCAACAAGACGCATGAGCTCGGGTATACTCAGTCGACAGGAATTCCCATAGACATTTGTCCGTCAGCGACAATCCAGACCTAGACGGAATTGGGCGAACTTATTTAACACTGAACATTCCCATAGACGTTTTTACACCAGAGCTGGAAGGAATTGAGCGAAAACACTGAAAATTGCCATAGACATTTTACTCCAGAGCTGGAAGGGATTGAGAGAAAACACTGAAAATTCCCATAGACATTTTACGCCAGAGCTGGAAGGAATTGAGCGAAAACACTGAAAATTGCCATAGACATTTTACGCCAGAGTGCCAGTGTTTCAGTGTTAAATCAGTTCGTCCAAGTTCCTTCACTTACCACTTTTTCAAATTCCCTGCATAATCCGAAAAGACAATAGAGCCAGTGTTATTTGCTGAACATTCTTTACAATTCTAAAAAAGGTAGCCAAAAAGCTGATCGGCTTACAACGATCCGAGATGCAGCATTGAATTTGTGCGAAAACATCAGAGAATCTTTATGGCTCAGATCGCACACGCAAATGTTATATTCTGCTCGGGGTGCATACAGGAACGTAACTAGTGAGGATTGTAAGGGACATTAAAGCCCCCTCACCCCTGCCCTCTTTTTTATAGAAGGTGTGTTTCTGTCTGGAATGGTATTTCAGATATAGATTCACTCTTGCTGTTAACCACATACTTTCTTACACCACTAACTTTGATACTTTCACTTAACAGTGGGTCATACAAACGGAGATGTGTAGTTTCGGGCTCAGGCTGTTGGATGCCTTGCATGAACAACTTGGAGTACGGCTATGCTAATTAAATAAAACATTTGGAAGCCCGTGTGTCGTGACTATTAAATGTATGTAGTGTGCATGTACCACATCTTGCAACGGCGAGGAACTGTCAGACTTCCCAACGTGCTAACTTCACACAAGCAGGATTAGCATCGATTGAAGACAAGTACACCATCGACCTGCAGTACACCTCAATACACAGCGCCAGTGTGTCCACACTTGCAGTACTACATTGGATGCTTTCACTTAACAGTGGATCATACAAAATAAGGTTCAGACTGTTGGACGCTCAGCATGACCAACTTGGCCACGCTAAATAAAGAAGTTTGGCAGGTCTTGCGTCATGACTATTAAATGCATGTATCCACAATTATATTTTTGAGAGCTCATGATATTTTTAACTATGATTCAGACTTACTAATATTCCATTCACTTCATAAAGACATTCCTTGAACGAAGACATGCATTGGTGGTTTAGTTGAAGTATTGTATCGGCCATGACCTGAGCCATTGCAGTCGAGACAAATCATGTTTAGCCTCCTATCTTCACGATACCCTTGATGTATAATGAAATCACGTGGTTCGCTGAGATGGCTGTTGGTAGCAGACTTTGTGTGGAACCATCGTCGCACCATGACAGTGGAAAGCGACGTTGCTATGTATGCTGTATGCGCAGAACGCGTTGGGAAATTTATCGCTGTGACACAATTATACCACGAGTGTTGTGAAATCAACGTTATGCGATAAAATAAAATCATTGACAAATGCTCTAGTTATATCACGCCTGGAATCTGGTTAATGTGGAAGAACGTCATGTAAGAACGCATGTGACTGGACGTTACGTGTCTAAGTGATGTTATGACGTGAATTGAATGTTTCCACACAAAACGGTGTCCAGCAAGAAAGTTATCAGATCGCCGAAAGCGATATTTGAATTGACAAATATCAGATTCCTTCACTTAACCCTTTACCTAACCTGAAAAGCAGACGACACTTGCAAAAATAATTCTTGAATAACTAATTTCTTTTCATTTTTTGTCTCAAAAACATAGGTTATGACCCCTCGTTGGAACGAGCTCGACGAGCTCGTTCCAACGAGGGGTCATAACCTATGTTTTTGAGACAAAAAATGAAAATTAATTGGCGATTTTTGAGAATAGTGCTGACCGGTTTTGGCCGTTACGTTAGGTAAAGGGTTAATTCAAGCTAAATCGTAGTATATTTACAGAACGCAACTCGGGAACTCAGACAGATTTTGGGGGACAAGAATCAATGGCTCATAGCGTTCGGAGCGCGTGGAATACAGTCTTACTAGATTAGTAACTAGGATAGAAGTGTTGCTATTCAGTGATGGCCTTCAGTTTTGTCCTAACAAGTTTTTGTAATAACGATGGCAGGTCGATGATTTAAAGGTTCGTTTGATTTGGAGTTGGTTAAATTGAATTATATTTATCTTTCGCATTCACAGGCTGGTTTATCCATACCAAATGACCAGGGGTTGGGTGGAGGGGGGAGGGGTTTTATTGCTCCAAGACAAACTCGTTTTGTTTCTTCTAAATTTGTCTGTTTCATCATATGTATCTTTAATTGGGTGTTGTTCAAATGGATGGATTTCATGAAATGGCAGGAAGATTAAAATGTTTTTTCTATTTGGCCGTCAGCATCATGTTTTTTTTTATATCGTGCTTGTGTCGAGTAGCACGAATTCGGAATGGATTTTGAGTTTGTTCTACACATTGTTTACATCAGCGCTTACAAGTGACAATGGAAGTGACAGACTTACACATTCCTTTCTGTTGGAGGGTAATATGCGACCAGAAGTGCTGTCCATGGAACACATTCTTCTACACTCTACAGATTTTAATCTTGTCAGACGGCAGTCTTGTATTGCAGTATATCTTACCTACTACAAGTATTTGGGAATTTCATTGGGTCAAAGACGTCACATACAGAGTGCATATAACACCATACACTGCCTGTCAACATCAATATACGCCGACAGCTATGGGTAATCTCTCCTTTGTTCATTGATTATTCAAAATGGCGGCAGCCGATAAACGCTTCAAGTTGAAAGATTGAGTGTTGGAAGTCCATATTTGGTCTGAAGTGCATATTAGGCAACTTGAAAGGCTTCATATTCTGTGGATGTGTGTCATGTTACCTTCGAAATGAAACTGTTTGGTATGTATGAATTTGCCTTGTTGCAATTTATGGGAGTGCCTGTAGGCACTCTCCCACAAATTGGAACAACTCAAAGACACGTGAATACATTGTGGGAATTCTCTCATTTAATTTTGATCGCTTTTGTTATTAGTTCTGTGCATCGATGCAGCAGTCGGTAAGATATATTCGTTACACAGTTTATTGGTGGCCTAATATGGTATATATATCCAATATGGAATTAACTGACACCATATATACCATATTAGGCCACCAATAAACTGTGTAACGAATATATCTTACAGCACGGCCACCGCGGACTGATCATTTTCCTCGGGTGGATAATATATCCACAGACGCAATAATATTAGATTCTAAAGATTAAGCATAAGAATAATCATCAGAAATTTAATTAATGGAGCACCGGGTATAACTATTTGCTGATGACGATTTTTATTACCTGGTAACGCATGCGTGGAGATCACTACCCACGCGTGGATTACGGACAGTCCACTGCGACTGTACAATGATACAACACGAACTACCTAAAATTTTGTCGTTGTCACGGAAATCGACCTTTAAATAAATTTAAATTGTTTTTTCATTGTTTTCAACGTTCATTGTTTTTATATCTATGTAACAGGTTAATTTACACAGTATTCTATAAACAGCTCGTCTCATTTTCGTATGACTTCTTTCACTACCCAATTTTATTCCTCGTGTTCTTAACAGATTCCATCGACCCGTTTTTATTTCCTGAAAAATAAGGACTTCTTTTAAAATTATTATTTTCCGTCTCTATGATATAGCCTTAGAAGCTGAAGTGACTTTAAGCACCATTAAAAATAACACATTTGGTGAATCACAATGGAGGGAGCCGCGGATCCGATAATGGTGTTTCGTTTGTGCAGAGGATAATTCCAGTTTTGATCAGACATAACATTATGCAATCTACAGGATGGCAATTCATTGCCGAGCCGCTATAGTTCTACAACGGTCAGTGCATGATAATGTCATTACCACAACCCGGGACGCCCCGGTTGTCGGCTATCCCTGTTTAGTGTGAATAAAGCGTGAACGTGACTACGACTGCAGGTGATTACACCCCGGCACACACACACGCACACTCACCCTCGACCCCCTCCTCCCCACACTCTCTCTATCTCTCTCTCACACACACACACACCTTCACTGGCCCTCAGACAAACACATGCACGTAGTTCGCAGATCTGTACTAATAAGAACCTAAGCGTTATGAGAACATGTCACCTGCTTTTGTTTTTCAGACAACACTTTATTGGACGAAATAAGCAAAAGGCCAGTAAAGTTATGCTGATACACTTATTTTGCAACTGATGATAACAAAATCAACATACGACACTGGAGCTGAGCATTGAAAATCTTCAAAATTTGTTTCGATTCGAAATGGTCCCCATGAATCGATTCGATTCGCTCCAAAATCCCACAGACCATCTCACCTTGAAGTCTTCTTCTATCATCAGAGATCTGTTTTGGAAATCTCATGACAGACGAAGAGTTCAGTGAGGTTCCGTTCCCAAATTACATTGATTCCGTTGTGGAAACTCCACTTTTTTGCATGATTTGCACAAGTCGTCGCTGCACGCAATACTTGAATTGTATAAAGGTGCATTATCCACAATTTGAATAGCGGTGATTCGATTCGACATTCGAATCGAAATGTGATGCCTGATACGATTCGTTATTTGATTTGATTCGAAATGTGATGCCTGATTCGATTCGTGATTTGATTCGATTCGAAATGTGATGTCTGATTCAATTCGTGATTTGATTCGATTCGAAATGTGATGCCTGATTCGATTCGTGATTTGATTCGAACTGAAATGTGATATTCACAGGGTCCTATACTGAAGGTTATTACAGTTAAAACTAGAACTCCTGTCACGAACTGTGCGCTTATCTAGGCTTAATTGCGCGTAAGAATTGCGCGCAATTGCCATATCGAATGGCATCCAAAGCACGGCTGGTTTTTCTGGTAACTCATAGCAAATACAGGCAATGTTTTTACCAATGGACCTCCGGGTTACCCGGAGGTCCATTTGCTGAAACATTGTTTGTGCACAGACCCATATGCACATAATTTGATAGCCTTACTATGGTCATAACGCGTAGATTAACGCGCAAGTTGACTATTTGCTAGTAGTGAGCATTTCATGACAGGACTTCTAGTTTTAACTGTACTTGAGTCTCTATCTTCAATGCCAATGGCAAACAGGGATATAATATTATCATGCCATCTGTTTAATTTGACCAATCAACGTGCTCTAATAGTATCGGTGGACTATGTGATATTAGTTATTCAATGAGGAACCGGCTCTCGGATTCAGTCCATACACTGCTTGTGTCCGTGTATGAGCCCTTACACCCCTCATGTGATCGCCAGTTTGTTTCCGAATTAATTTTCCCATATTAAGTTCTCACCTATTTTCCTGCAATAAAAGACATTTTCCTTATAAATATTCGAAATGAAGCGATTAGGATCTTCAATTTATTATTTAATTCGTTTAGTGGCGTGATAAATACGTTACAGGACGTTTACTTGCCAAGTATGGCTTCATGTCAATATTAGCTTCACTTGACGCCATACCTGCCAAGGAAACAGTTATTTCTTTGTGCACCAGTTTAATATATTCCAATCAATGAATGTTTAATTCGCATTTGAAACACCAAGATACAAACACAATGTTTGGATCTACGCGACGAAATTATAAAACTACGACTGTGATGAGTTCTCATTCTAATGATGATGTTATCAAACCTTCGGTCAAATCAAATCTAGATTGAGCAACATTTCTGGCCTTGATTCTAAGATAATGAATCTTTATGGTATCTTTAGATGCAATAGTCTGGAATGTATCAGTGGGTTCGCTTTTCCAATCAGTTGAAATATCCAAGCGAGTGAATCTAAACACAGACGATAGACTATGTAACGACTAGACTGGCTCCAGGTCGTAACAACGTTAAATTCCTTATAGAATTAGACTGGTGGCTGAAAAGCTTGGTTTTGATTTTGATGATAAAAAGAATTAAGATGGTTCCAAACCAATTTTCAAACGAGTTACATGGGCAGTTTCATGGGTTATTTCATGTTATTTAAATTGTATCGCATGAGTCTGTGTCCATCTTCAGATGTACTCAAAGAGGCACACCCAGGTTTCTAATTCTAGAGCTTCAGGAGTCATTTCACTGAAAGATAATGGGAAGAAACAAAAGCAACACTGGTTCTCCCCTGCTTTCCTTCCATTATAATTATTTTTCGGGAACACTAGTCTACAGTACTGTGACAACACAAAAGGACAGAAAATTTCCAGCGCATCGCGGCCCGTGGCGATTCCCAGTTAAAACTAGAAGTCCTGTTACGAACTTTGCGTTTATGTAGGCTTAATTGCGCATAAGAATTGCGCGCAATTGCCATATCGAATGGCACCCAAAGCATGGCAGGTTCTCCTGGTTACCCATAGCAAACACAGGCAATGTTTCTGCCAGTGGACCTCCGGGTTACCCGGAGGTCCATTGGCTGAAACATTGCTTGTGCACAGGCCATATGTTCAGAATTTGATAGCCTTATTATGGTCATAACGCGTAGATTAACGTGCAGATCGACGTGCTATCTGTGCGCATTTCGTGGCAGGACTTCTAGTTTTAACTGTATGTATCGGCTAGACTCGCTCCAGGCTGTAACGTTGAATTCCTTACAGAATTAGACTGGTGGCTGGAGAGCTTGGTTTCGATTGCCATTATAAAACAAATGACATGGTTCCAAACCAATTCTCAAACGAGTAACAAGGGCAGTTTCATCGCTTATTTTATGTATATGTTCAAAGACAGATCGTGTGGACGAATGAACAACCGGCTAATTTATATTTTCAAACAAGTGAAGGAAATTTAAATTGTATCACCTGAGTCAAACAGTACATATCTTCAGCTGTACTCGTATAGGCACATCCAGATTTCTAATTCTAGAGCTCCGAGAATCATTTCCTTGAAAGATAAATGGCCAGAAGCAAAGAAAGCGACACTGATTCCCCCTTCCTTTCCTTCCATTATGTTTATTTTTCTGGAAGACTAGTCTACGGCACTGTCACTGCATGAGAGGACAGAGGATTTTCAGAGCATCAGGACAAGTCGTGATACTGTTGAAGTCCGCCTTCTCCTTTTCTCACTAACTCATGCACCTGTCGTAACAGGAATGACAGTAGATGTAAGTTATTATCTTTATTTTATTTTCATGATGCGACCTTAAATTTTATTACATGCCCATGCAGTCTCTCTTATGCAATGCGGCGTGCAATACGGCTGTGCAATACGGAATTCCGTATTGCACACCAACCTGTTCCAACCGGGACTTTTTTATGCAATGCGACTGCATAAAGTGCATGGTGTTTACCACCGTTGATAGAAAAGAAAATTAGGTCAGTAGGTGCTTGGGTCATGTAATAAATACAAAACCACATGTATGTTTCAATGAGACGTTTTGTATTCAATTCGTCAGATGTGCGTAGAAAGAAAACGTCTCGACCTTCGGTCTCGACGTTTTCTTCCTACGCACATCTGACTCATTGAATACAAAACGACTCATTGAAACATACATGTAGTTTCGTCTATTTGTCTTAATTTTATTTTCATGATGCGACCTTAAATTGTACAGTATTTTATATTGTAAAACTTAACCCACTGGAAAACATATCTCTCATGATCACATTACTATATATAGTTTAAGCAGTATTTATTTCCAAAGTATAAAAGTACAATTTTAACAATACATAACGAGAATACAACAAATAAGGAAATGGATTCAGCATCAACCATAAAGCTTGTACTCAGCCGTTTCCAAGAACCAAATATGACTTACATTAAGTGAGTCCGACAGTCAATACAGCCAATGGGAGAGGGAGTCATCAGCCAATACAATCAATGAGACAGGGAGTCCGACAGCCAATACAACCAATGGGAGAGGGAGTCCGACAACCAATACAGCCAATGGGAGAGGGAATCCGACAACCAATACAACCAGTGGGAGAGGGAGTCCGACAGCCAATACAGCCAATGGGAGAGGGAATCCGACAACCAATACAACCAATGGGAGAGGGAGTCCAACAGCCAATACAACCAATGGGAGAGGGAGTCCGACAGCCAATACAGCCAATGGGAGAGGGAGTCCGATAGCCAATACAACCAATGGGAGAGTGAGTCCGACAGCCAATACAGCCAATAGGAGAGGGAGTCCGACAGCCAATACAACCAATGGGAGAGGGAGTCCGACAGCCAATACAACCAATGGGAGAGGGAGTCCGACAGCCAATACAACCAATGGGAGAGGGAGTTCGACAGCCAATACAGCCAATGGGAGAGGGAGTCCGATAGCCAATACAACCAATGGGAGAGTGAGTCCGACAGCCAATACAGCCAATGGAAGAGGGAGTCCGACAGCCAATACAGCCAATGGGAGAGGGAGTCCGACAGCCAATACAGCCAATGGGAGAGGGAGTCCGACAGCCAATACAGCCAATACAGCCAATGGGCGAGGGAGTCCGACAGTCAATACAACCAATGGGAGAGGGAGTCCGACAGCCAATACAACCAATGGGGGAGGGAGTTCAACAGCCAATACAACCAATGGGAGAGGGAGTCCGACAGCCAATACAACCAATGGGAGAGGGAGTTCGACAGCCAATACAGCCAATGGGACGGGGGGTCCGACAGCCAATACAGCCAATGGGAGAGGGAGTCCGACAGCCAATACAACCAATGGGAGAGGGAGTCCGACAGCCAATACAGCCAATGGGAGAGGGAGTCCGACAGCCAATACAACCAATGGGAGAGGGAGTCCGACACCCAATACAGCCAATACAGCCAATGGGAGAGGGAGTTCGACAGCCAATACAGCCAATGGGAGAGGGAGTCCGATAGCCAATACAACCAATGGGAGAGGGAGTCCGACAGCCAACACAGCCAATAGGAGAGGGAGTCCGACAGCCAATACAACCAATGAGAGAGGGAGTCCGACAGCCAATACAGCCAATACAGCCAATGGGCGAGGGAGTCCGACAGTCAATACAACCGATGGGAGAGGGAGTCCGACAGCCAATACAACCAATGGGAGAGGGAGTCCGACAGCCAATACAGCCAATGGGAGAGGGAGTCCGACAGCCAATACAACCAATGGGAGAGGGAGTCCGACAGCCAATACAGCCAATGGGAGAGGGAGTCCGACAGCCAATACAACCAATGGGAGAGGGAGTCCGACAGCCAATACAGCCAATACAGCCAATGGGCGAGGGAGTCCGACAGTCAATACAACCAATGGGAGAGGGAGTCCGACAGCCAATACAACCAATGGGGGAGGGAGTTCAACAGCCAATACAACCAATGGGAGAGGGAGTCCGACAGCCAATACAACCAATGGGAGAGGGAGTTCGACAGCCAGTACAGCCAATGGGAGAGGGAGTCCGACAGCCAATACAGCCAATGGGAGAGGGAGTCCGACAGCCAATACAACCAATGGGAGAGGGAGTCCGACAGCCAATACAGCCAATGGGAGAGGGAGTCCGATAGCCAATACAACCAATGGGAGAGGGAGTCCGACAGCCAATACAGCCAATACAGCCAATGGGAGAGTGAGTCCGACAGTCAATACAACCAATGGGAGAGGGAGTCCGACAGCCAATACAGCCAATGGGAGAGGGAATCCGACAGACAATACAACCAATGGGAGAAGGAGTCCGACAGCCAATACAACCAATGGGAGAGGGAGAAAGCTAGTGCCCGACGAATCACGATTTTTCGCTCGAATCAAATGTTATTCCGTGCAGAAGTTTCAACATGGACCTATGCATGGACTTAGGGCCCTGTGAATCTCAAATGCCAGGTCAACTCGACTCACGAATCAAATCAGATTCGAATCGAATCTCACCGCTTTTTCAAGTTGTGGATATTATACCTTCTCACAACCGTAAATATTGTCAGTCTTCAATCAAGAATTGTGTTCAGCGGCGACTCGTGCAAATCAAACAAAAAACGGAATATTCCAACACGGAATCAAAGTAATTTCGAAAGCGGAACCTCAATGAAATCTTCATCTATCATCAAGTCTACAGTACAGGACACACCCCCTCCACGCCCCCCCCCCAAACACACACACCTCCAGTACAAGAGACTTGATGATTGAAGAAGAGTTCAAGAGGAGACACTTTGTAGGGTTTTGAGAACATCTCTACGATTCAAAAATGGTCGAATCAGCGCGATTGAACTTGAAGAAAATCGATTCAAGGGGACTATTTTCGAATCGAATCATATTTCGAAGCTTCGCATGGCCCCATAGGGAGCCGATTTTCAGGGTACTTTCACTAATTTTAGAACAGTACATGACTGGGTTCGGATCCATTGACATTCAAATTACTCTTTAGACATTTTCTGTCCTCAGTATTCTAATGGTGACAACTCATTCTACAGCACCAAGGTGGTCAATGAAAAATCCATATATCTTCATTGAGTGAAACCAGGTGCTATCTGCAATGTTGTAGCTTGTTCCACTCGAGAGCGATATTCGTGTAATCAAATGTAACGCGTTATCCTCTATCGCTTCAAATGACATTTCTAGAATTTTTCGAATAAATTTGTGTTATACAGTTAGATAAGTACCATCAATCTCGTTCCTCAGAAAACAACAGGATGAATTGTCATCTTCAAAATGTGGACAATAAACAAATGAATACAATAAAAAACTCTCCGGGATTCGACGCTCTGAGATAGTTTCGTATTGAAGCGAGTCTGAAAACGATTCGAAACTCAATCGAATACAGAACGTTCTCCGAACCTTATAGTCACGTCTTTCTTCTATCGACGCCATATACTTACCTCGTTGTGCGTGAAAGTAAGGCTATTCTTCTAAATGGACACTGCATTGTTATATGACATACTTCGCCGGGCCTTGCAACAACTCCTTTCTTCTTCTATCCACACAATACAGTTATATGACTTAATTCGCCGGGCCTTACAACAACACCTTTCTTCTTCTACCGATACGATATAGTTATATGACTTAATTCGCCGGGCCTTACAGCCACGCCTTTCTTCTTCTATCGACACTATATAGTTCTATGATCTACTTCGCCGGGCCTTACAACAATGCCTTTCTTCTCCTATCGACACTGTAGAGTTATCAGACTTACTTTGCTGGGCCTGACAGCACCTCCATTCTTCTACTGTCGACACTATATACAGTTATTTGACTTACCTCGGTTATGAACATTCACCTTCACTGCTTCGAGATCTAACTGGCAAACTGTTGTAAATTGATCTGTTATGCCTCCCCATGATCGTGATATCTAAACGTGTTCACGACGAATAATTATGTTAATTGAACGTCAGGAAATAAAGCTAATATCAGTCAATCGATGACGCTTGTTAGCCTAGTTTAAATGTCTATTTCTTTTTTCTCTCCTTCGCAAAATTTTACGAATGTACTATGAAGATGACAGATTAATTTTTCGAATCAACCATAAAAGGCGAAACTGGGCATGTAAAAATGCAAGGTGCATTACCAATTGTTATTCTGTTTGCACATGTTTCTATTATATTTTAACTGGCGATCATTTAGTTTAAACAATATTTTATTTCCTTAATTTGACAGAATATTATGATACATTTCATCAAGATACATCAATGTGAAAGAGGAAAGAGGATTCAGCAACAAGCTATAGCTTATGTAAGCTCGTCGCATGAGTGCTAGATTGTTCTATGTCCCCTACGGGACATAGAACATTCTAGCACTCAGCCGACGAGCTGTCTCCTTGTAACAAATTACTCATACGAAGCAACATAACGAAGGAGGTTCAAACACAAACGATGAAAATGTGGAAATAAATGATCGTACACGGGTTGAACATAACAGAAAAGAGTAAGAGATATAATGAAATGAGAGAGTGTGAGGAAATGAATGTAGGGTGAAGGTAGAAAGAAGGAAAAAGCCCAGGTTGTTTGGAATGGTTCCACGTATAATCTAACAACTATTCCCACGGGGAAAGCGTCCGATGCTGGTAACGTTAATCAATCTTGGTAAAAACACTGGTTGTAGCTTGGTCAACTGACCTTCACAATATCCTGGTTGCACTGTCATCCTGCCATAGGACGAGACTCACGGATCCCCGGACCCGCGAGTTGTAAATAAAGGTATTCGGGTAACCAATTTGGACATTTGCCATCATAGAGTTACCAATATTACTTGAGATACTTGAAAAGACAAGAGGGGTGAGATGTCGTTACGGATCGTGATTGACCGGTTGTAAAAAAACAAAACAAAGCAAAACAAACAAAAAACTTGTGGGTCCCTTCGGTAACTTGTTAGTGTGATAACCACTATTCAGGCAATGTCAAATTAAAATCTACTTGTTGCCTCAATATATCCGTGGACGCATTTGAATAGTGTCTAATTGACTTCAGGGGGATAAGAGGTACTTCCGTATAGCAGAGGAAATGTGTCAATAGTGTATGGTAGAGTTTCGAGCGTTTCAGTTCTGATGTCCGAGTACAACTGGCAGTTAAAGAAATAGTGATCAGTCGTTTCACGCTCTCCACACCCACAAAGGGGCGAACTGGACAAATGATTGATGATTATTATAGAGGTGATCATTTAAATTGCTACAATGTAGCCGTAATCTGGAGTGGTGTATTTGGGTTTTGCGTGACTTCAGGAAGTAAAAAATCTTGGGAGTGGGTAATTTGTCCCTGTTTAAATTCAACGTAAATTGGTAAAGTGAACTATTCTCCCTGATCTCAGTGAGTATGCTATTCCATATCTTGGTTGTGGATGGTATGAATGAGTCTTGATGTGAGGTAGTACGACAATACGGAATAGATAGATCACTGTTCCTACGAAGGGAATAGCCATGAGCAACCGAAGAGGATGGAGGGATTTAATGTTGATAAATAACCAGGGACGAGGTGGTGGTACATTTTGTTTTTCTCTTCGAGCTTTCAACTTTTCCCACCCCGTCTCGGCATATAATGAAGCTTTATTGGCACTTCTAGTTGCTCCGGTAACTATTCGGGCAGCCTCAACCTGATTTTTTTTCCATCTCCGTTACTTCCCCTTCGGTACAGTTATCCCAAACAGTGTCCGCATATTCGAGCACGGGGCGTACAAAGGCAAAATAAATTTTTCCAGCGTTTTACGGTCGAGAGAAAATATATAATTCCTGAGAAGGGATATTCTTTTCCAGGCTTTCGATGTTATATCAGCGATATGATCTCTCCACGAACCACGGTTGTTGAAGATTAGACCAAGATGTTTGTGACTGCTAACCTCTCTTATGGTAATGCCCGACATACTCAGAGGAGAATGCATTGCTCCAGAAACTATACGCGAAATTATCAGTGATTCAGCCTTAGTCGGGTTAAAATCTACTAACCATTGACTTGCCCAATTCCCAATCCCCCTTAAGTCATCTCCTATAAGTTTTGCAGTTCTTCCAGGGTCTTCAACAATGAGGTAACGAGACGTGTCATCCGCAAATAGACGAATGTTGCTGAAGACGTCGTCAGCAATGTCATTTATGTATATTAGAAAAGGATGGGACCCAGTATAGATCTTTGAGGAACACCCGCGCAGACTTTTCTCTATTCGGAGGAGTGGAACCTGATAACTACACATTGTTGTCTATCCTCCAAATATGACTTGAACCACCGGATCAATTGTCCTTCAATTCCTATCTTTTCCAATTTGAATAGTAATCCCTTGTGCCATACCTTGTGAAACGCCTAACTGATATCACAGAAAACAAATCGTATGTCTTTCCCCTCATCAAGGACACCTTGTATTTTATATTGGAATCTATCGCCCGCCCCAATGATTCGGAAATGAGTTCCCAGACTTTATCATTGGAGTTCGGCGGACGATAAAAGGATCCAAGTAAAAAGCTTTGGTTGTTCCTGTCTACCTGTAGCCAAATGCATTCCAGGTTTGCAACTTTGAGGTCTTGCCGACATTTGAAGGACAATGTGTTTCTAATATACACTATTACACCACCACGTCTGGTTGGTCCGTCTTTTCTGATTGGGTCGTAAAAACCTTGGATTTGCACGTTAGAGTTTTCATCGGACTCACTGAGCCACGAGTCAGTGAAAACACAAATATCATAATCAATTGCTTCACTGTACAAGATCAAGTTTCGGCTTTAAACTTTGAATGTTCAGATGAAACAATTTTAGACAGTTCGACTTAGGTTCGGAAGGCGCCCCAATGGAAAAACTATCAAGATCGGAACTTGATGTTGAGGGTGTTCCTGGCCCTGGGTTCACCTCGATGTCGCCTGGTAAATGTATTAATATATGAAGCCAACTGCATACATGTACAAGGACGGGACCAACTGCGAGGGGACAAATTAATATGGGACATAACTTATTATGGGAGGTCAGAACATCATTGAACAGCTGTGAATTCGTCTTAGTCCACCCAGGCTGAAATGAGTACAATTCGGGGTGGTACTTGTGATCTGTGTTCAAATCACAAGTTGTTATGATGTTGGGTAACAGCATTAATGTTATGCCTTTTGCGCAGAAGCGGCACAGGATATTTGCAAACAGTACCTCGGAGAAGTAGAGATATTTTGGTGGCGCTTCCCCATGCGGGCGTTTGGGTAAAACACCCACTCTTTTTCTATATGTACCCAAATCAGCGTTTGTCTGGGATGGAACTTCCCCGATTAATCCTACTAGTATACCTCGAGAGCGGTACTAAGCCGGAATGTAGGCTGTGATGTGTGGAACCTTCCTGGGCTTTGTGATAGGAAAAAATACATGTAAGTAGCATTTGGAGAATGAGTAATGTAAAAAGCAGAAAAAAGGCTATGATATATGTATACAAGTATGACATGTCTGGAATAGTCTGAATGTTGTAGTGTTTAGGAGGGTGGGGTAGTGATGTATTGAATCGCAGACTATCTTGCCGATTCGATTAGCTCCAATTATAATATATAGTATTAGAATAAAAACCTCTACGTTGAGCCCATCACAAACTCGAAATGGCTAAATGGAAGGGGTTCAACTAGTACACGAACGTCGTCGGCGGCAATGCACAAAGCTACGTCAAGTCGAATGCTTCGCATACATGTACAAAGTACTGAACATGTCTCGAGCCGTCCCTACAAACACACAACGCAACCGAAACGCTACTACAACCTGGCGATCATTTACAGTACGGGCGTCGAGACTGGTCAATTTCCGCAACTGACAATATTTTCGCGCACGTAATAATGTTAGGTTCTAAACATTAATTGTTGGAATAATCATCAACATTTTAATCAATAAAGCACCGGGTTATAAATAACAAAAAAAAATGCTGATAATGATTTGTATGACGTGGAAAAATCATGCGTGGACATCACTTCTGGATCGTCCATTCACAAGGCTGTACTTACATCTCACATACTGAGATACACATCACAAACTTGCCGACTGGTTCTTCCATTCAAAAGACTGCACAAAAACCCCAGGTGACCGTTAGATGTTCGACTTGGTGTCTAAAGAAACTGAATCCCGGAATATTTTGAATTTCATACATTTCGTTGTTGCCGACTTTCTGAAGATAACAAACCATCCTACTGTTTTCTCAGGAAAAAGATTGACAGTATCCAGCCTAATTAGATAACACAAATGTAGCCTAAAAAAAATCATTTGAAGCAATGACGGAGATCACGCTACAGCTATTTTACACATATCGCCCCCCCCCCCCCGACCCGCTCTCCCTCCCAGAGTGAAATAAGACGACATCTACAATTCTTGACTTGGTTCACTAAAGGGACGATAAATTGACTCCTTCGTCCACCTTCGTGATGTCTTGTTAATACTCGTTTCAATCTTATCCCGTTGCTATAGTCCGCGAGCCAGAGGGGGTACGCTGCCCAAAAGTTGTGTTAGGCATTTTATGGGCGATTCTAAGGTAACGTATCCCCCTGATTCCGAACCCGGCTAATGCAACTCTGTAAAATTTCAAATTGTGAAATTTATTCCAGACCTAAAACTGAGTGACTGAGATAATGCGATATACCAACTCCAACAGTACAATATGACTGTTACAGTACAGTCGTCGTTGACTGGTCGTAATCCTTGCGTGGGCAGTGACGTCCACGCATGTGTTTACCAGGTATTAAAAATCGCCACCAGCAAAAATTTAATTCATGAAACATCGAGTTGTATCCAGTGCTTCATTAATTAAATTTTTGATGATTATTCCTATTAGTGTTTGGAATCTATTGCGACCGTAGAAATATTGTCCACCCGTGAAAACTTACCAGTCCACTGCGGCCGTACTGTATATACAGTTAAAACTAGAAGTCCTGTCACGAACTGTGCGCTTAATTGCGCGTAGGAATTGCGCGCAATTGTCATATGGAATGGCATCCGAAGGGCGGCAGGTTATCCTGGTTGCTCATAGCAGGCACTGTTTCTGCCAACGGACCTCCGGGTAACCCGGAGGTCCATTGGCTGAAACATTGCTTGTGCACAGGTCATATGTACATAATTTGATAGCCGTACTATGGTCATAACGCGTGGATTAACGCGCAGATCGACGTGCTATTTGCGCGCATTTCAGGACAGGACTTCTACTTTTAACTGTACGAGACACCAAATGTGCATTTATCACCAGCTGTTATTTGTTTTGGTACTTTCGTTGGGTATAAAGTTGGAAATTTGATGAATTTTACCCCCAAAATGGTAAACATTTTCATTTTAGTATTTTTTAAGAGACAGTATGAGGGCGTGGTAAGTATTTTATGATCGTTTCTTGAATATATTTAATCTTTTATTCCGAATTCAATTGATTTCATTCTACAGACACTGGTGCAATTGAGAAATTTTACCCTCTTGTACGTATTTACATCGGACACCATAAAACAGAAATGAGAGTGAAAAATGATATGTTGAATCTTGTGGGTAAAGTGTTGCTATACATTTGGTTTATATGTTCGTAATGTACCGCAAACCCATTTTGCATTCTTTTGTATCAGGTGGGGGTCAAAATATCGTGAAGTGTTTACATTTTGGCGACCGCAGAGGGCGGTTTTACAGTCGCTGAATAATTATAATTTATGGGTGGGTCATGCTTTACGTTGTCATTTGGCCATTAGATTGAACATTTGCTGACTGTGTGGACAACGACTTCGAGTACTTCTCATCTAGGTTTTATACTAGTTATGTGTTTCCCATATTTAACATATATTTTGAATGTAGTTTTAAGTCAGCTGTTCGTGCAGAGCGTCGTAAGAAAGCTTCTAAACCACTCAAACTCGTTTCTGGCCAGTAATATTATACTAATATGCACGTGATAGAGACAGCTATGGATAAGGATTTCGGTAATCAGTCTATTGTGCGAGCCCACATCCAAAAGCTAATTCAAAAGCTAATTCGAATGTCTCAATTCAGACAACGAGGATTCTGATGTTACAATGTGCAAACAGGGCATATGCATTTCCCCAATAGCTGGCGCATATGCCTGGGAGAAAGCCAACACGTGTAGGACAGCAGTAGTATTGTAACATGTGAGAAAAACAGCACCAGTAACACAGCCGTAGTATCGTACCATGGGAGAAACACAGAACGTGTAAGACAACCATAGTGTCGTAACATGGGAGAAAGACAGCCCAGTAACACAGCCGTAGTATCGTAACATCGGAGAAAGACATCACCAGTAACACAGCCGTAGTATCGTAACATGGGAGAAAGACAGCACGTGTAAGACAACCATAGTATCGTTACATGGGAGAAAGACAGCACGTGTAAGGCAGCGGTAGTATCGTAACATGGGCGAACAACAGCACCAGTAAGACAGCCATAGTATCGTAACATTGGAGAAAGACAGAACCAGTACCACAGCCGTGGTAACGTAACATGGGAGAACGACAGCACCAGTAACACAGTCGTAGTATCGTAACATGGGAGAAAGACAGCACGTGTAAGACAACAGTATTATCGCGACATGGGAGAAAAACAGCAGCAGTAAGACACCCATAGTATCATAACGTGGGAGAAAAACAGTAAGACAACCGTAGTATCGTAACATGGGAGGAAATCAGAACCAGCAAGACAGTCGTAGTATCGTGACATGGGAGAAAGACAGCACATGTAAGACAGCAGTAGCATCGTAACATGGGAGAAAGACAGTACCAGTAAAACAGCCTTAGTATCGTAACACGGGAGAAAGACAGCACGTGTAAGACAGCAGTAGTATCGAAACATTGTAGAAAGACAGCACTAGTAACACAGCCGTATTGTCGTAACGTGGGAGAATGACATGACCAGTAAGACAGCCGTATTATCATAAAATGGGAGAAAGACAGTACCAGTAAGACAGCCATAGTATCGTAACATGGGAGAAAGACAGAAACAGTAAGACAGCCGTAGTATCATGACATGGGAGAAAGACAGAACCAGTAAGACAGCTGTTGTATCGGAACATTTGGAAAGTGGCTTCGATTCGAAATTGGGTTCGATTTTGAACCTTGTCCCTGATTCGATTCGAGAGTCGATTCGAGTGAAAACTCGTGATTGCTGCCCCTATCTGCAAGACATGAACATTTGAACGTACGGGATTTAGGCGTGAAAAAATCGGATGCTGATAAATTTGAAGATTACGCGTTTCGTCCCCTGAGTTCCAATGTGTTCCAACAGGCACATAGAACACATTGGAACTCAGGGGACGGTTTGTCAAACGAAACAGCTGAATTTGAGGATTTTGGGTTAAACATTGTGAGTTTTATTTTTTATTATCTCAATACAGTGACGTAGCCAGTCTGAATAGATTGGTAAATGAGAGGAATATTCCACCACTACATTTTAAGAGGATGTATACCCAATAGGGAAAAAAATCAGGTGGACTGGATAAACCTGAGTGTTCCTTGAAGGCTTAAGTACCCAAAATAAGAAATTAATAGTATTGTAAAATTACTGAAAAAATATCACGGTAATATTATATGAACCATTTACAGGGATTACGGGCATGACTGCTTTACAAGGTTGATTTTTGTTTCACAAATTTGTGTATAATGCAAAAGAACTCGATCAATTACTGTTATTTTGGCCAATCAATATTTTCAACGTGCAGCCCCAAATATTAATTAGTCTACCCCAAATAATGAACACGGTCTCTTCCAATTGCTGTTATTGAACTAACTTGGAATATACCATCAGGGTCTAAGGGGTTAGAGAATCGTAGAGTTCTTATTCTGAACACTAAAAATAACTAAACGCTATGAGAATAGGTCACTTACGTTTGTCCTTTAGTCAACACTTTATTGAACGAAATAAGCAAAAGGCTGGAAAAGTTATACTGATAATTTATTTTGCAACTGATGATAACAAAATCAACATACCATACTGGAGTAGGGCCTCGAAGAACTTCGAAATTTGTTTCGATCCGTTAAAGGGGTGGTAGTCGAGTGGATAAGTGCGCTGGTCTCTCGTACCGGAGGTCCCGGGATTGATCCCCGGTCGGAGAAAGTTCTCCAGGTGTCCGAACACTCCCTCTGTCAGCATGAATTGTGGGGTTGATGCTGACACAGCGTACCGTCCGTTCGGGTGGGGGGACGTAAAATGGCTGCCCTCTGTTCGGAGAGAGACACACTTCATGCAGGCTAAAGACCCCCTCCGTAGTATTCGAGAAGAGCGAGACCACGACGTTCCCGCTACGAAGGTTATCTAATACATCTGCACCAGTGGGCCAAGGAGAGGCTTTAATATAATTTGAAAAACTTGTTCTCAATCCTTGTAAAACAAATAAGTTTAAATAAAAAAAAAATCGTTTTCAATCGAGCCTATCGACAATTTTCGAATCGTCGAGATGTTCTCAAAATCCTGCAAAGTGTCTCATCTTGTACTCTACTTTTCTCATCAGGTGTCCTGTATGGGAAAGCTAATGACAGATAAAGAGTTCAATGAGATTCCGCTTACAAAATTACATTGATTCCGTTGTGAAATATTCCACTTTTTTGCTTGATTTGCACGTGTCGTCGTTGCATCAGTACTTGAGAGGGTATAATGTCCACAACTTGAATAGCGGTGAGAATCATTTCGAGATTCGATTCGATTGGAAATCTGATGACTGATTCCATTCGTGATTCAATTCGAACCAAAAGTTGAGGTTCGTAGGTCCCCATACTTATACAATAACATGATTTTCGAGGGCGTTGTGCTCCATTATCGGACCGGCATCGGTGATTAGCAGCCCAGGTAGTCATTAGAGCCGAGGGCCGCTAATGACTGCCGGGCTGCTAATCACCGATGCCGGTCCGATAATGGAGCGAAACGCCCGAGAAAATCATGTTATTATTATTATTATCAACATATGGATTGGCTGCAGTCACTATATAAATACTAATATTATTATCACACTCATCGTGGCATTATGACTTCTTCTACCACACACAAGTACAAATTCTGACATAAAACAAAACTTTGACAATAACATTATTCATTTTCTCAATAACACACATTAATTTATTTAACTTTCAACAATTAATACAGCTAGCTCAGAAATCGCATTCTTTGTTCCTTTTCGCCAACCAATCTGTGAATTTCTTGAGACCATATACTGTAGCCCGATTAGTATTCTTTGGCCTCGATTCGTTTTCCATTCGCTCTAAATCTCCTTCACTTAGTTCTGACGATTGAGAAAGAGAGTTCGACGTTTCTAAAATTTCTGACGTTTATCGTCTGGAATGTTTACAAACAAAGTTAATCGTGACGTCACATCTGACTAGTCAGCGGTCGCTAATGGCTATAAATAGCCATTAGCGACCGGCTAGAAATTCCGGAAGTCTTATGTAGGACTGTTATGCGTTCTTATCGTTCATGCAAATTACTGTTAATCTGCAGGTAACGCACAGTGAGTTGATAATAATGAAGGTTATTACTTGAGTTTCCACCTTCAAAGCCAATAACAAACCGGTATATAGTAATACACTGTTGAAATAAATGCCGATATTCACTTCCATCATCAATGTGTAGATAAAGCAAACTCCTAGAAACCTCAAGTTTCAGTTCGTGTTCTCATGTTACTAATATTCAATTTCATCAGTGGGTAGATAAGCCAAACTTCGAAAAAGTTCATGTTTCAACTCATGCTCTCAGATTACTAATATTCACTTTCATCAGTGGGTAGATAAACCAAACTCCAAAAAGTACATGTTTCAACTCATGCTCTCAGATTACTAATATTCACTTTCATCAGTGGGTAGATAAACCAAACTCCAAAAAGTACATGTTTCAACTCATGCTCTCAGATTACTAATATTCACTTTCATCAGTGGGTAGATAAGCCAAACTCCAAAAAGTACATGTTTCAACTCATGCTCTCAGATTACTAATATTCACTTTCATCAGTGGGTAGATAAACCAAACTCTGAAAAAGTACATGTTTCAACTCATGCTCTCAGATTACTAATATTCACTTTCATCAGTGGGTAGATAAACCAAACTCCAAAAAGTACATGTTTCAACTCATGCTCTCAGATTACTAATATTCACTTTCATCAGTGGGTAGATAAACCAAACTCCAAAAAGTACATGTTTCAACTCATGCTCTCAGATTACTAATATTCACTTTCATCAGTGGGTAGATAAGCCAAACTCCAAAAAGTACATGTTTCAACTCATGCTCTCAGATTACTAATATTCACTTTCATCAGTGGGTAGATAAACCAAACTCTGAAAAAGTACATGTTTCAACTCATGCTCTCAGATTACTAATATTCACTTTCATCAGTGGGTAGATAAGCCAAACTCCAAAAAGTTCAAGTTTTAATTCATGCTCTCAGGTAACTGATATCCACTTCCATCAGTGGATAGATAAGCCAAACTCCAAAATAACTTCAAGTTTCATTCCATGTTCTCATGTTACTGATATACACTTCCATCAGTGGGTAGATAAGCCATACTCCAAAATAACTTCAAGTTTCAATTCATGTTCTCGGGTTCCTGATATTCTCTTCCATCAGTGGGTAGATAAGCCAAACTGCAAAAAAGTTCAAGTTTCATTTCATGCTCTCATGTTACTGTTATTCACTTCCATCAGTGGATAGATAAGCCAAACTCCAAAATAACTTCAAGTTTCAATTCGTGTTCTCAGGTTACTGATATTCTCTTCCATCAGTGGGTAGATAAGCCAAACTCCAAAAAAAGTTCAAGTTTCATATCATGTTCTCATGTTACTGTTATTCACTTCCATCAGTGGGTAGATAAGCCAAACTCCAAAAAAGTTCAAGTTTTAATTCATGCTCTCAGGTCACTGATATTCACTTCCTTCAGTGGGAAGATAAGTGAAACTCCGAAAAACTTCAAGTTTCATTTCATGTACTCATGTTACTGTTATTCACTTCCATCAGTGGATAGATTAGCGAAACTCCTAAAAAGTTCAAGTTTCATTTCATGCTCTCATGTTACTGTTATTCACTTCCATCAGTGGATAGATAAGCCAAACTCCAAAATAACTTCAAGTTTCAATTCGTGTTCTCAGGTTACTGATATTCTCTTCCATCAGTGGGTAGATAAGCCAAACTCCAAAAAAAGTTCAAGTTTCATATCATGTTCTCATGTTACTGTTATTCACTTCCATCAGTGGGTAGATAAGCCAAACTCCAAAAAAGTTCAAGTTTTAATTCATGCTCTCAGGTCACTGATATTCACTTCCTTCAGTGGGAAGATAAGTGAAACTCCGAAAAACTTCAAGTTTCATTTCATGTACTCATGTTACTGTTATTCACTTCCATCAGTGGATAGATTAGCGAAACTCCTAAAAAGTTTAAGTTTCAATTCACGCTCTCAGATTTCGAAGCTAATTCTGTTCGAGATTCGACTTTTTATGGGTCATTTGTTCATCTTGCATTCGTAGAATTTTGTGCGTTGACAAACGTTGCTGCAATGTGATGTCCCTTTAGTCACACAGGTATACAGTTAAAACTAGAAGTCCTGTCTTAAAATGCGCACAAATAGCACGTCGATTTGCGCGTTAATCTACGCGTTATGATCATAGCAAGGCTATCAAATTCTGTATATATGGCCTGTGCACAAGCAATGTTTCAGCCAATGGACCTCCGGGTAACCCGGGGGTGCAATGGCAGAAACATTGCCTGTGTTTGCTACGAGTAACGAGGAGAACCTGCCGTGCTTTGGATGCCATTCGACATGGCAATTGCGCGCAATTCCTATGCGCAATTTAGCCTATATAAGCGCACAGTTCGAGACAGGACTTCTAGTTTTAACTATACATGCATTCCTTCGCGCACTAGTTTTATATATTCCAGTCAATGAATATTTAATTCGCTTTATATAAACACAATTAGTGGGGCGTAATTATAAAACTACTGCCGTGGTGAGTCCTCCTTTGTAATGATGATGATATCAAATATTCTGTCAAATCAAATCTAGATTGCGCAACATTTCTGGCGTTGATTCTAAGATAATGAATATTTATGGTATTTTTATAAGCTATAGTCTGGAATGTATCAGTGGGTTCGATTTTCCAATCAGCTGAAATATCCAAGCGAATAAATCTAAACATAGACGGTGGACTACAGTTGAAACTAAAAATCATGTCGCGAACTGTGTGCTTTTCTGGGCTTAATTGCGCGTAAGAACTGCGCTCACTTGCCATATTGAATGGCACCCAAAGAATGGCAGGTTCTCCTGGTTACTCATAGCAAACACAGGCAATTTTTCTGCCAATGGACCTCCGAGTTACCCGGAGGTCTATTGGCTGATACATTGCTTGTGCACAAGCCACATGTACAGAATTTGATAACCTTACTATGGTCATAACGCGTAGATTAACGCGCCGATCGATGTACTATATGTGCGCATTTCATGACAGGACTTCTAGTTGTAACTGTATGTATCGGCTAGATTTGCTCCAGGTCGTAACAACGTCGAATTCCTTACAGAATTAGATTGGGGTCTGATAGCTTGGTTTCGATTGTGATAATAAAAAAAAGATTAAGATGGTTCCAAATCAATTCACAAACGAGTAACAAGGGCAGATGCATAGGTTATTTTATGTATGTGTTCAAAGACAGATCGCGTGGACGAAAGAACAACCGGCTAATTTATATTTTCAAACAGGTAAAGGAAATTGAAACTGAATCACCTGAGTCAAACATTGTCCATCTTCAATTGTACTAATAAAGACTCACCCAGGTTTCTAATTCTAGAGCTCCAAGAATCATACCATAGAAAGATAATGGCAAGAAACAAAAGCGACACTAGTTCTCCCCTACGTTCCATCCATTATAATTATTTTTTCTGGAAAACTAGTCTACATTACTGTGACTTCCCAAGGAAACAGAGCATTTGCAGAGCATCACGACCCAACGCGACAGACGAAATCCTCCTTTTCCTTTTCGCACAGACTCACACCTGTCGAAACAGAAAGAACATTGAATGTGAGATATGTTTTTTTTTTTTATTTCATTGTCATGATGCGACCTTAATTGTGCAATATTTTATTTTACGAAAACTCACCCCATAGGTCAAAAAACGTATCGAGAATCAAAACTCGTTGCCTTGTTTTCATTTTGTATTCAAGGAAACGCGAAGATTCATTTTGTGTTCTGTTGAAATGAATATTTT
Source organism: Pictodentalium vernedei (assembly GCA_031216915.1). NCBI lineage: Eukaryota > Metazoa > Mollusca > Scaphopoda > Dentaliida > Dentaliidae > Pictodentalium > Pictodentalium vernedei. The sequence continues at coordinate 875,915,680 of CM062297.1, read as the reverse complement.
TGGTTGAAGAAGATTGCTTTCTTTTATGGAAGAATACAACTCACGAAGAGAAGAGAATTTTCTACTCGGAACTGTTTATAAGTATTTTTTGAGTATTGGTTTTATTTCAGGGAAGTTTTTATATATTTAGTTTTGCATGTGTGTTTGGGGAGGATCGTAAGGAGGTTTAGTTGATAGGTTTTTCCAATTTTGCTGTTTGTTTACCTTAGTTACCTTTTCTCGTGTGTCTGGTGCCTTGGTGTTTTGTCGTTTTCGGTCATTATTATTTCTAATATTTATAATCATGAATGGTAAGTGCACGACGGGTGTTCAGACGCAGGTAAGTAAGGGTATTAAGGGAGGTTTAGGGGAGGTGAGTCGAGGGGAGCAGGTGGGGAGAGTGAGGATACGGAGGCGTGCATACAGTGTAATATGAGGTATGGTGGTGGTCGGCCAATGGAGAGTAGTGGGGTATGTGCGAACTGCAGAGATATTTTACAGTTGTTAGAGAAGTGCGTTGGATTCGAGCAGGAGATTGCAGAGCTGAGAGGGAGGTTGGGGAGGGCTGGTGTATCTGGAGTTACCCCGTTGAAGGTTACCTATGATGGTGAGGTGGAAGGTGGGTGGAAGGTCGTTTTGGACTCATGGAGGAAGCTGGGAAGCAGGAAACGTGGGGGGAGACTGCTTGATGTGGGAGGTATAACTGAGGAGCGGGGTTCTAGTAGGAAAATTCGGAAGATGGCGTCAGGGCATGGCTGCGTCGAGTCCGGAAACCAGAGTCTGCGTAAGGCTGCCAAGGTTGCTAGGCGGTGTTTAGAAAACAGGTTTAGTGTTTTAGATTCTGATACCCCTGGGGACGAGAGTGAGGGGGAAATTGTGTCGGGGCGAGATGGTTTTTGATGTTGATAGGCCAGATGGGGTAAGCAGGGCGGGGGAGAGAAATAGGGGGCCGGGGCATGCAAAACGAGAGGAGGTGCAGATGATATAAGAACTGGGGCCAGGAGAAGAAAATTAGTTGTAGCGGAGAGCAGCATTGTACGTGGGATTGACAATGTGGTTTGTGGTCCTGATAGTTCTAATCGAACATTCTTGTGCTTCCCGGGGGCGAAGGTGGAGGATCTGAGTGACCGGGTAGATGGCATTGTGGCAGGGTCAGGGCCGGAACCGGTAGTAAAAGGATTTTGGCGCTAAATGAAGAGTTGCAGGACTACTGTGTTGACCTGTGAATACCCTTTATCGACTATTGGGACACGTTTTTGGGACAATGGGAGCATGTACTGGCGTGAAGGGCTGCGTCCTAGCAGGGTGGGTAAACGGGTATTCTACGGGTAGCACAGCCTTTTTTGGAGAGGGGCGGTCAGAGGCAAGTATAACTAGAGTGGACATATAGGTGGGTGAACAAGAGTGAGGGGGGGGGGGGGGCAGAATAAGTCTACCAAGGCTAGCGCCAGAAAACAATGGGCTCAATAGGCGGAAGCCAATGAACCTCGGTACCCTGAGAGTGGGTTATTGCAACACCCAGGGTCTCCACCGGAAAGTAAGTGAAATTGCTACATTGATCGAGGCAGAGGAGTTTGATGCCATGGGCTTAAGCGGGACGTGGGAAAGACACGATGAACGGGTAGACCAAGTAAGCGGGTGCGTGTGGATAGGTGCAGGGCGAACGGAAGGCCAGAAAAGGGGAGGGGTAGGCATGTACATTAAAGAGGATTTAAAACCGTCGCTGATCACAGATCTGGAAGATGTCATCACCTCGGCTGAGGTATCTAAAGAAATTGGATTGGTAAAGATCAATCTGAGAAACAAAAGTATTGACCTTGGGATTGTGTACTGTGCGGTGGAGAGAAGTAAACCCCAGTGGAACGACTCGATATACTCAACACCAAGGTCCGATATCACTGAACTAGAAAACAGGGGGCTCGGTATAATTCTGATGGGCGACTTTAATGGACACATAGGTGATAAGGAAGATGGCATAGAGGGTGGGTACAAGAAAGTCAACAAGAATGGAAGGAAGCTGTTGAACTTCACAAATGAGCTCGGTCTGAAGATTCTGAACAGGGCAGCGAGGTATAAGGGGAAATGGACCTGAGAGAGAAACGACAGAAAATCAAAAAAAAGTTTATGGACTTTTTGGATGTTAAAAAGGCATATGATAGAGTATGGAGGAACGGTACGTGGCACAAGCTGGAGGCTCTGGGCTTGGGAGGGGAATTTGTTGAGATTATGAAAGCACTATATAAAGATGTACAGAGTGAATTTAGCCTGGGAAACATTACAACAAAACCCTATGTGCCTATGAGGTGGCCTAAAACAGGGGTGTATCCTTTCGCCAGTTCTTTTTGCATTGTACATCAAAGGTTTAGGAGATGAACTCCTACATAGCGAAGAGGGGGTTGCAGTTGGGGACTTGAAGATCCCAGGGCTATTTTTTTTTGCAGACGATATGGTGCTAGTGTCAGAAAGCGAAGAGGGCTAGCGAAGATGCTGGAAATTGTTTGGAAATATGGGAGCAAATAGAGACTCGAACATAATGAAAACAAGAGCAAAGTTATACCTATGTACCCCAAAGTGGACCCCACTCGAAGGTGGAGAGTGGGGGAGTTCTGCATTCCGGAAGGTAGCAGCAAACTTCTTAGTGTAGGAGAGACTAGTGACTACGAGTACTTGGGGGTAAATATAAACATCACAGGAAGAGGCATCTACCGAAACCACACAGAAAAAGTGATTCTGAAGGGGAAGCGAATCCTTAACCATATTAAACTTATAGGGAGAAACAGTTTCAATACTTGAAAAGCCATTTTGAAATGGTGGATCTGCCATGTATAACATACGGTACGGAAGTTGCACCCCTAAACCAGTCGGCTGTTAAGAGCTTGGAAATTCTGCAGAACGATGCATGCCGATGGATAACAAAGTCGAGTAATGCCGCAGCGCTAGAAGCAATCAGGGGTGAGCTTGGGTGGATGAGGATCAAGGACAGGATAGACCTATTGAAACTCGGTTATCTTAATTATTTGGTAAATCTCCCCGATAGCCGATGGTGTAAAGTAATGTTCCTGAGAACTTTCAACTCAAATATCAAGACGGGGTGGATGTTCCAAGTGAGGGAGCTAGTAGAGAACTACTCATTGGAGATCTCGGACCTAGACGTTGGGGTAAACCAGGGTAAAAGGATCGTCAGAGAAAGGGTCATGGATGATTGTAAGCGTAATTGACGAGCGAGGGTCAAATGAAAGAGATCTTTGGGTGGCCTGCGTGATAAAGAGAAGCCTGGTTTTGAAGAGTACTTTGATAGCACCTTTGGGGGGTAACTGTTGTTCAAGCTGAGGTCGCGGTCCCTGGAGCTGAGGGGAAAAATGGGGAAAACAATGAAAAGGAGTGCCTATAAAGTAAAGTGAATGTAACTTGGGCGTGGTGGAGATCCCGGAACACTTTCTTCTAGAATGCCCAAAATACCAGTCTAAAAGAATAAGATTCACGGGGAGTATAATGGGAAAGTGGGATGGAAGAGTGAAGGACATGTGATTAGGGGGCGACTCAAAGGAGAGTGTTAATATGCTAATCGGAGATAATGGGAAGAATGGGGCGAGGGGTGTCATCAAGCAGTTCGTCTCCGAGTGTCGAGAGGAGAGAAGAACCGTGGTAAAAGGGAGGCAGCTGGTAGAACAGGGGTAACCAATGCCTTCTCATACGAGAACCGCGACAAATCAGCAGCCGGCCAAAGTGTTATTATTATTATTGTTGTGTCCAATCGCGATCTGATAGCGAGAATAAGTCTTTCATGATCACAGTACAAAAATAGGTTTAACTGTATTTACTTCCAAAGTATAAAAGTACATAAGAAGCGTACAACAAATAAGGAAATGAATTCAGCATCAAGCTTAAAGCTTATACTGAGCCGATTACAGGAACCAAATATAATTTACATTAAGTGAATTGAATATTACAGCTAGTACAAACAATGAGAAGAGGAAGGAAGCTATCACGATTTATTCCGCTGGACTTAAATGTTATTTCAGTGCAGAAAATTCAGCATGGACCCGATGTTCAATATTTATTTATTTATTTCTTGGTGGTTAAGGTCACATACTTATGCACAATGGCTAATCGCCACCGTGACAGTTTTACGGGTGGAGGAAGCCGGAGTACCCGGAGAGAACCACCGAGCTGAACTCTGCACCGCAGCACAGGCAGGGTTAGATTGGTTGAAGACATGCGCACCATCGACGTGCAGTACGCCTCAGTACACAGCGTCATCGGGCCCTCTGTAGGCAATCGGGGTGAAGTGTCTTGCCCAAGGACACAACGCGGTTGCCGCAGGTGGGATTCGAACCGAGGACCTCTCGGCTTGCAGCCTGCACCTCTACCAACTGAGCCACCGCGCCCCCACCCGATGTTCAAGGTACTTCCATTAATATTACATGACTGGCCATTCACCAGGGGTGGGTAATATTCCCATGGATAATATCAGATTCAAAAACACTAATTATAGGAATAATCATAACAAAAAAACTTAATTACTGAAGCACAACCCGATTCTTGATTAATAACAATTTTGCTGATGATGATTTGTATTAGCTGGTGAACGCATGTACAGTCATTTGAGTAGACATCAGTGCCCATACGTGGATTCCGACCAGTCCACGGCGACTGTTCTTTTTGACGGTTTTGTACCGATAGACATTTAAATAACTCGAAGTTATCGCTTTCAATGGATCACCACCATAATGAGATTAGACATTTTGTCTTTAAACTAACATGAAAAGCAGACGACACTTGCAAAACAAATTCTTGAATAACTAATTTTTTTCATTTTTTGTCTCAAAAACATAGGTTATGACCCCTCGTTAGAACGAGCTCGACGAGCTCGTTCCAACGAGGGGTCATAACCTATGTTTTTGATACAAAAAATGAAAATATTTTGAAAATTAATTGGCGATTTTTGAGAATAGCGCTGGCCGGTTTTGGCCGTTACGTTGGGTAAAGGGTTAATACTCTAGTGGTGACAACTCACTTCTGTTGTTCCAAGGTGGTCGAGGAAGAAACCACATATCGTCCCTTGAGTGAAACAAGGCACCATCTGCAATGTTGTAGCTTGTTCCACTCGAGGGGGGATATGCGTGATAACAAACATAACGAGATATATCACATGAAACGTCGTTAATGTCGACGTAACAACCAATGTCTTATTTCCTGATTATCAACTAGTGTCTAATCGGCGCGTGGTCCCATAGCAGCAGCATTGTATTCTTGTGCGTAGTTCACATGACGTCAATTACGAGAACAGGTGCAAGAAAAGCGCATTCATGACGTCATGGTGTGAAGCGTCTGAGCCAATGAACTGATTGTCGGTTGTTTTGGGAGAATTTAGCGACAATGAATTAAATAAAAAGTGTAAAAAACATTCGAAAATTCATGTGATATACAGAATCTTTAACTCATGATGTTTTTGAAACTCGTTTGATGAATTCGATTCACAACTCGCCTAAAGGCTCGTTGTGAATCAAATTCATCAAACTCGTTTCAAAAAATCTTATATCCAAACATCACTCGTTTGAGATCCTCTATATCTGCTATCGCTTCAATTTTCCGACATTTTTTTTATTATAATGTTAGGATGGGTACCGTCAATCTCGTTCCTTAGTTCTTCCATTCACAAGGCTGTACTTACATCTCACATACTATTTACCGTCAATCTCGTTCGCTAGAAAACAACAGGATGAGTTGTCATCTTCAAAACGTGGACAATAAACAAATGTATAAAATACAAAACACTCCAGGATTCAAAATGCTTCGAGATAATTTCGTATCGAATCAAGCCTGAAAACGATTCGAAACTGAATTGAATCCGAAAGGTTCGCCATCCACGCCATTCTTCAGCAGCAGGGAGGGTGAGCATTCCAATTTCGACATCTTGAAAAAAATAACACGAGAGCCCATGAGACGGCCCATACCAATTTCGACAACTTAACAGACTTCAGACGGGGGTGAGCATACCAATTTTGACAACGGCGCCTGTCCGCGATAAATAACACTTCTGAAATTTCCGAGAGAAATGATCTAATATATATGAATGCGAATGTCTGTATCTACATATCTCTCTCCCTCTCTCTCTCTCTCTCTCTCTCTCTCTATCTTTGTTCCGGGTGAACTCCTCCGTTTCTCGACCGATCGATCTCAAATTTTCTACGCGGGTGTAATTCGCCTCTGCGAGTAACATGGGATGGGTGTTGTGCCCGTGCGGGGTGACCTTGACCTTGAAATTGATGACATTGACCTTTTATTTCGAAAACGGCTGATATAACCATCTTTCATATGCGCGGGTATATTGACCCGTCGATCATTTTGACTTTATCGGGGTGCCCGTGCGGGTGACCTTGACCTTGAAATTGTGACCTTGACCTTTTATTTCGAAAACCGCTGGGTCGATCGGGCTAAAATTTCATAGGTGCGGATATATTGACCCATCGATCATTTTGACTTTATCGGGGTCTCCGCGCGGGGTGACCTTGACCTTGGAATTGGTGACCTTGCCCTTCTATTTCGAAAACGGCCGTGCAACGCCGGGTAACACCCGCTAGTAACATATAAATATATTTTGAAATTTCCTACTAGACAAATGATAACATATAAATATACTATTACACATCATGACAACTATGAATGATCTACGTGCTCAAGCAAAACAATTTGGGTTTAGGAGGTATTCAAAGCTCCGAAAAACTGCCTTGATTAAATTGATCGCCACTGCTCGCGCGGAAAAAATTATAAAAAAAACTTCTGCAGGCTAGAGAAACGGGGCGTTTCCTGGCTCTTCGGGATGGTGTACAGAATCCCAACAAGCGTGTTCAAAGAATGCAAGCAATCAAACAGATTCAGGTCGAGGTCACGGCAGCACTTCGTACTAAAGCTGTTAAGGAAAAGATACGAAGAAACCCCGCTAAAAGAGCTGCCCTACGTCGGCGAAGGCCTGTAACCCTTGCCAATCAACTCGTTCAAGAGGAACCCGCCATCCTTAAAGAATTACGAGAACGGCGACAATGCGACTTGGATATCGAAGTCCCTCATTCGGTGAGGCTGCCAGATGATGAAGCATGGGTGGCTATTTTGAACAACGCCAAAGATGAGTCTGAAGTCGACGACGCTGTTGCGGTCTACTCTACCTGGCGAGTGGAAGGAGATGCCATTGGCGCCGATAGTTTGCACACTGGCCGAATGGCCTTGGATGCTCGTATGACCGATAAGAGGGCAGCGCGGCTTCTCGGGGCTCTACCGGAGGGGGAATTCATCTAAAGGATCAAGTTTCTCCGGGAGCATAACGAAGGAGACTGGGTAGTCGACTGGGTAGTCGACTGGGTATAACGAAGGAGACTGGGTAGTCGACTGGGTAGTCGAAGACAAGTTTCACCCCGTGAAGAAGAAAAGGAAGAAAGGCCAGAGCGTTGTCGAAATCACACAAAACACCAAACCAGGCACCCTGACGGGGATTGACAGACCATACTACACAAATGCCTACCCTGTTACAGCTGTGGTCTACGAGCACTATCCTCTCAGAGAGCCAGACCCTGCAAACCTAGTACCAATGAAAGTAGGGGATCTGAATTGCGTCGCCCGGAGAGTGGTTGAACACTTTGATTGCGCTCTTAGAGGACAGGGCCTAACCCCGATCAGGCGCCAGAAAATCGAGAAGTGGGAGGAGAGTGTTCATATAACTGGTGCCACAATTGATGACTACGTGGCTGACCTCGAGAAAATCATCAAGCGGACAATCATCGTGAAAGATATAGCTGGCGAAGATGTCTATAACAGTGGCAAATACCAGGCAAGTAGATGGGAACCCGTAGAGATCATCATTCACAACCGCCACGTCTGGTCCAAAGACCTGCACTTCCCCCAGTCCGGACAGGTCCACATATACGAGGGTGACGTCTGGGAAGCCATCAAACAGGCCACCCAAAATGAGCCAATCGCTGTCTCGCTACTCGGAGGTGGCAAGGATAGACAGCTCAGCGTTGACCAGCTTGTCTTACAAGACGGCCGTACTTTCAGAACTCAGGAAACTCACGAGAGACTCCAAGCGGCCTGCGCCGATCTAGGAGATGAGTCTCTTGCCAACAGGGCCTCCGGGGTGAACCACGCAGCCAGCATCGTCGCAAAGGAAAGGAATGATTGGAAGCCGACCCAGCATCTTTCCGGGATGACATCCAAAAGGCTTGGGTCGAACATGGCCAAGGTGGCCTCTGGAACGTAGACGGTATCACGTCAATGGCATCGTAAGCGTCGACGTCTGGGTGAGGCTCAGCCCTATTCGAACGTGTCGGTCATCCGAAGGCAATCCAATAGCAATCAATGGTGCTATGCCCAAAGACATAGGTACCGGTTTCGCTCAGATACGCAAGTTGCCTTTCGATCCATGTGTCCACCCTGTCATCCCTGCATGGTTCGGGAGACATTTCGAGGAGCAGGGCTGGGCTTCGACGGCCCTCCTCCCCCATCTCACGGATTCCCGCATCCCATCCTAGATGTAGGAGAAATCATCATCGCGTTCAGAAAGAGGAATGTAGTGTGGCTCCCCAAAGATAGAGATCAGGGCTGCAGCATCATCGGGACATTCACTCAGGGCGCAAAAGCCGATGGTAAACGATTGACGCGCGGGCTGGTCACGGATCATGGTGAACTAGATTATCTTGTGATAGATGTTCGCCAAAGTGGCACACTTGCCGGGGCCCCAGAAAGGTGTCCCCTAGGCCATGTGTTAACTTACAACGATGGAATGCAGCCCCAATACACCCACCTAAGGGCCTCTATGTTAGCATACGCCCATATTAACCTTCTCAGTATTTTACAGCGTTTCGACAAAGAAGAGACGGTTCGGGTGGCGAAAGACAGCATAAAAATCAAGAAAGCAATACTCCATAAACTCGACGGTGTCCAAGTCTACGTACCACAAGAAGTTCACCCTGAGGGTTTTAGCAGAACGTGCTGCCTCTATCATGATGAACCCACCCTACAGCCTTCCGAAAAGCGTAATGTTCTGCCAGCTCAATGGCGAGATAAGGGGGAAACTCTACATGCCCCAGGATCATGCCGAATATCTTCCAAAGACAGAGTATTGGTGCCGGAAAAAAGACATCCCTGATTCTACAACTCCAAAGTACGACGACCCACTGACCCACCAACGGCTGAGCTACCTCAACGGTGGGGGTGGTAGCGGCAAGACAACGAGAGCAATCGAGCTTTTCAGTGCGCGAGGTTCGCTTGTATTTACTCCAACTCACCGCCTTGCCAAACAGATACGAGGAAAGGGAGTCGAGGCCCAGACCTACTATAGCTTCTTCTGGTGGAGTGGACAAAATGAGTGGACGCCAGATCGCATGGGTCAAAAGTTCATTCCCGTGTTATCATCTGGGACGAGGTCTGTACTGTGCCTCGACCAATCCTTGAGACCTTCCTATGCTGGCTTGAGCAACGGGGTGTCCACGTCGTCTGCCGTTCCGATCAGGGCCAGCCGCCGCCGATTGCAGGTGAGATGCCGCACGATTGGCTGTGCCAGGCCGCCGACTACTACGAAGAGGTCGAGGTTGACCATAGGGCAAAATATGACACACTCAAAGCTCTGAAAAGGCGCATCCGTCTCCAGACTGACAAGGTCCAGTGCCAGGAGATGCGAAGGGCTCTCCCTAGATGCCTAGGATGGGACAGGTTTGTAGAGCAGTGGAAGCCCGAGGACCTATTCCTTACCAGCCGCCAAAAAGTCCGAGATCGTGCCCAGGGTATTCTGTTCCATCGCCACAAGAAGACGTTCCCAAGCGAGCATGTCCCCCTGTTGTACCGACCAAAAGACACTCAGAGGCAAAATTGTCTGGTGACGATCCCAGGTCCTGTAATAGTCCATAGCGACCAACCCGACCAGGAGGAGTTAGTTCTTTACGATGTCGTGGATGTACCTGTTCGATACGCCCAAGAGGTCATTAACGGTAAGTGGGGCTATGATTGGGTTTTCGGCTACGCGATGACGGTACACACCAGTCAGGGTCTCACCGTCAGTGACCCTCAGAAGGTCTGAATTATCGATGACTATCTCAAGTGGTCAAATCTTGCCTACAACTCTGTGTCACGTGTGGAGTATATGCATCAACTTGAGAGGGTGACTTGTCCTCCAGAAGAGGGTTCTGAGGTCAGGTTACAGAGCTACAAGCAACTCCGCAAGCAAATCCAAAAGAAACTTGTGGCATACAAGCATCAGGGCCGGGTCAAATGTCTCCAGGGGTTTAACCTGAAGGTTGACTATATCTTGCAGCTCAGAGAGGCCCAACAGAACTGCTGCACGACATGCAACATCGAGTTGCTATGGGCGTATACCCCAAAAGACACACAGTAGTTCTCTGTCGAGCGGCTGGACAATAGCAGGGGACACTGTAGAGGTAACGTACGACTGACTTGTCTAGAGTACAACAGAAAAAGGTGAGGTGCTGCAATTACAACTGAGTAAGTACCCCATCAGGAGGCAACTGGGTGTCAGGGGGCACCTCGAGAAGCTCCTCTCGGACAAACCCACGTGGCGGCCCATCCAACAAATAATAAAGCACAGGTTCGCCGAGCTTTGTGACCGAGCGTCCATGCTGGTAGTCCTGGACGGACCACACAGGGTCAGTTGCACGACGGCGACCACCCTCAAGTTCGTCTGGCTGGTAGAGGTAGCGAACACCCATGCCAGAGGGGAGTATCTGCTCTCGGATGCCAACAGGAAGGCCTGCAACCACAGAGGAGGGCTTTCGTGCTACAGTCTTAGCCGTGATGGCGTCAGAGGGCTTCTTTACGGTTAGACGAATCACCTGACCATTCAGAACCGCAATGACGGCAGGCAGTCGAACCACCCACTCGGTTGATTGTTGGTCGGGTGGAAGTCGCATCTGTTGGGCGTATTGGTGCCCAATGAGTCGCTCTGCCAGGGTGCAGTTGAAGCGCTCTACAATTCCCTGGTCCCGGTGGACATCCACACGGCCACGCCGTACTTCTGTCCCGTGTTTGGCCGGCAGCTGGTTCACTGCGCCCATGAACTCGCGACCGGGGTCGACCTGTAACAATTGGGGCCACCTGAGGGGGTTCCGCCTGTAATTCCTTTCGAGGGCACCCGCGACCTCTTTGGCCTCTTTCGTTGCCAGGGGCTCTGCCTCTTTATAGCGGGAGGTTACGTCAACGACAGTGAGCGCGTATTTGTACGTTTTGCAGGCCGACCGGTCTTGTGGCAAAAATACCACCGGCCTGGTGGACTTCATTCGGTACGGACAGGTCAAATGTGGGCCTCGGAATGTGCCGCGGAGGGGCAAGTATATCTGCCAGATGACCTGCTTCTTGAGCCATGCCCGAGCCACATCTTCAGAGACCTTGATCGCGGAAGGTAGGTTTTCAATGGCCGCAAGTCCCTTCAAGTACCCCTTGGTGCTGTAGTAGATTGAAGCCAACTTTGTTGCAATCTTGCTGTCCATTCTTGGGTATACCAGCATCTTTTGGACCTCTAATATGCACAATTGAAGATCTATTACGTGTTAAGTATCCAACAAGTACACAAAGCAATAGTCACAGACATGAGCTGGCCAACAAAAGAGGATTTCAAGAAAAGCGAAGCTTCGAAATGGAGAGACCTGCCCATAGGCACCTACCAACTTATAGAAGAAACGGATGCGGTTGAAACGCTCTACAATTCCCTGGTCCCGGCTTGGGATTAGCTGGGCCAAGATATAGGGTACTGAGTGTGTCAGTTGGAAAGTCATCATCTGTGACCCTGTGCTCAACTCCACTCAACGAGAGCAACATATCTTTGCCACGGATAATGAAGTTATTTGCCGTTATGTCGCCGACCCCATTTTATGGCAAGCCCATGTAACACTGGTACGAAATCGTTGGGTGCTGGACACATGACTATCTGCACAATGGTGGTAGTATTCTTGCCAGCAGTAATTCGATCAAACTCCGAAACGAGCTTCATCATCACGCCTTGTTTTTTGTCCCCACCCAGCACATACCCCACCGCGCTTTCGTGAACGTTAATAGCACCTTTCGGGATGTAAGAAGCCAACACACGGCCACTGTTCTGAAGTTTACGTAGCCTGTGTCCACGGCCCAGTTGGATGTGAGGTTGGATGACCCTGAAGTCAAGTTCCAACCCACTGCGTACAGGGTGTCTGGCATCATTCTGGAGGTGTTCGTAGCTCCTCCACTGTGCTGAGCCTTCCAGGTTCAAACCACGCAGTTCTGTAAAGGTAGCTTGTTCCGTGGAAACAGCAGATGGGAGTTCCCTTCTCTTATATAATCCATTAGAAAGTTGAAATATATACAGTTTGTCCTTCTCACCTGGTTCTCCAAAGCCCTTCGTATCTCCAAGATCAGCCAGCGAAATGGTTGTGCAAGACAATACATCATGAGCTCCTGGTCCTCCGCTATCCAACATGTCTTTACGCAGAAGATATATTTCCTGCTACCTACAACGCAAACTGTGATATTGCCAATAGGACCTGGGACAAGCCTTTTGTATTGCAAATGAGAGAAAGCTTCAGTTCTGCCACTGGCACATTTTTCGTTTGCTACAGGTACTGTTCTGGGTAATATGCTGGGTAGCCCGTTGTAGACATTGTCCGTGGTGCTGACTTCTGACAGGTGAACGAAGAGCTCACGGTGGGCCACAAGACTATGTAACTCACCCCCATCAGCCTTCCTCCCCGGGGATTTTGGTCCTTGTAAATCCTAATGTGCGTGCCAACTTTCGCAGTTTCAGAGACTTATCTGTCTTGGGTACGCACTGGCCAACTGAGACCAGAGCCCGCAGCGCCCGCCGCAGATGCTTAGTAAGCATCTCATGGGCATTCGCTGTGCGAATATAGGTTGATTAGTAGCTGGGCGCAGCGCAGCAACGAAAACAGATTTTTTTTAGACACCGTTGTTGTTTTTTTTTTTTCTCCGTTACAATGGCGGGCAGCACCGCTGCAGTTCCGAAGAAACACATTCACATGGCGAGTTTGTAGGCCACCAAGCCCGTCGCAGCCATCAACGAGATAACAAACGTGACCTCACGGTCTTTTTGGTCGGCTGATGGTGTGCAAAAGTCTTCAAGTTGCGGCTTTGGGCTCTGTCCCCAGTTACCCGTGCCTACTCGCGAATTGCAGCATCGACATCCTGGAATGTGCGCAATGCATGACCTTGGCGATGTAGTTCTTCGTTAATCCAGTCGAGTCGTTCTGTTCTGTTATGGGACTCTGCTGCCTGAGCTGTCTGGAGCGTTTCTGTGGCTTTGTCATGTTGTGCACGTTCCTCACCAGCCTCATTATCCCGAAACATGGAGAAGAGGTAGTTGCTGCCAGAGAAGGCCACTGCGTTAACAAGGGCGCCCCCAACTAGCATTGCGATCGAGGCCATCTTGTTATTTCATAATATTTGGTGGAATGATTCCTTGTTTAATTAGCAAGTCCTTGGTTGCCATCGCCAGCCCCACGTCAAGGACTACCATCCCGACGTCACAGCAGGTGAAGTCAAGTTTAGGGGTGGCACCCTTCATTACCATCTTACCTAAGTGGGCGTACCCTATTGCTAGGGCAGAGGCTACGGCGCTGTGATAGGTAGCATTGCCAAGCATCTTTCCATCGACTGAAGACATGATTACTCCATATGTAATGGGTCTTTAGATACCTCTAACTGCTTGTTCGGAGGTGCGACCCGGTTGACCGGATCAGCATTGAGCGGTCTCATTGGACTGGTCGTCTTCCTTTTGCTCTGTAAAAATCACAATGCCAAGCTAGCCAACCCAATAGCCCCAGCAATCCACGTGGACCATTTGTCCAATGAACTGCATTCGTGATGCATCGAGATCCCTTGCTGGTGTTCCCGTTCGGAAGGAACACCAACCGCTTGAGTGGCGTTGTGTATGGCCATTCTCTGGAGATTGGCCTTCCCCTCTCGCTATTCGGCCAAGGCTTTTTGTTGTTTTGCATTCCGGGCGGCAACTTCTGCCCTTCCAGCGGCCACTTTTTTAGGGTCTTTCTGTCGCTTCTGTACGGGAACAACAGGCGACTCAGTGGTTGGCACATCTGTCACTCTCTCCGCCTGTTGTGTAGCAACTGTCGGCAGGTCTGGCTCTGTCGATATGTTTGGCTCTGTCGTCGATGACATCGTCTTGACTTGTAAGATGGCAGGTATGTCCAAATCGACATTGTTTAGCAGTGGTTAGCGCCGCGGTTAGCGGTGCTAAGTACATGCCATACCAATGAAATAGCACACACGTGGCACTGCTTAGCGCTTGCCCAACAAATGGATCTGCCTCAAGGTCAGTAACCAGCTTCGTTTGGTTCTCCGGGGGTATGGGAAGAAACATGCTGACCACCCTTGCATAGAGTTGTAGTGCGGCCGTCCCGAGAGTTTTTGTCATTGCTGCACCGAGCCGTGCCTCATATCGAATATAGAGTTAATCGATTTCCTGATCGGCCATGTCGACCTGGTCAACCGTGAGGTTTCTCCCTATATATTGCTTAGCCTGCCCACCGGAAGCTATCGCAGCTAGCCTTTCGCGTTTGGCCACATCGGCCTGTTGTTCCTTCGGATGTTGCTCTGCCACTGAAGCAGGATCCACTGCCATATTGTCTTCTGTATTGTCTGCCTGCGGCGCCGTACCTTGGTCTTCCAGCAGTTAGTTAATCTTTTCGTCGCAAACCATGATGGTGTGGATATGTACATGCACTCCGTCTGGGTTTAATATAAAACTTTATAAGTGGTAGGTTGGTCTGTTTTTAACACTAGCCGGGCATGCTTACTATCCGCCAATGCCTGGCGAACTGCTGCACTTTCCTCGCGGCTTCCAATCACATCATTCTCTCGTAGACAGTTCTGGAAGCTATCTCTGTGCCTGCAGTAGAACAGAAAGGCCCAGCGGTTCTGCTCGCGGAGATCTTTTAAGACAGAGTTATATTTCTGAGTCAAAACCTAAACGCTCTGCTGCGCGTGACGACTCGAGAAGGCTAGCTCAGACAGCATGTCTTTCTTTTGCGTCAAAGCTTGTGTAGCCGTGCAATCGTCGATGATGTACAATGTTGGCTCCCCCTGGAACAGCTGATAGAAGGCCCGAAGATATGAATAGAGGCGCTCATCAGGGTCTTTCCAAATCCATGGACGGTCGTGATATGTTTTGTTGTATTTCATTGTCGGACAGAGGGCCACAATGTGCTGCAATATGCCCCGGTAAGGACCCTCCAGCAGGTTCAGAGCGAAAACTGCCTTGCCACAACCTGTTTGACCGCAAATAATGGCTGCATGCGTGTGGCTCCATATAAAGAAAATGTTATTAATAAAGTGTGCTTGTAAACTGACCATGTTCAATGTTAAGCTGCGCATCCATGAGAACGTACAGGTATATGTTCGATGATCCACTTGTCTCTGCTGTCTTTGTGATACGGATAGTGATACCTTCACTGTCGTTTTCTATCCACCGGCCACTGCCGTGTAGCTCGCCATCATCCGTGGTCTGCAGGTCAAGCCATAGAGCATACCTGCGGGTTAAGAACTCGTCCAGTGTGACATCGCCCAGAGATAGTTCCATTGCAATCAGGGCCACCTCAGGATATCTTTTGCTGCTGGGACAAGCACCAAAGTGCCAAGTGACCTCATCCCATTGCTGAGAGGCAAGCACTCCCTGGGAGTACAGCTGATTAGGTGCTTCCTCGATAATAACCTCAACTTTGGTGATCTTTGGATTATAAAAGACCTCAGGCTTCCCAGCGAAAGCAGCACCAGCTGTAGCAGGGTCCTCGAATAGCATCATAATCCCTTTCATGCTCCGCGCCGCCACATTGGGGGTGATATTCCACAGAGTGTCTCTTTTTTCTTTTGTCATTTTGCAGTGGCGAAGGACGCGGTCGTAGAGGATGGCGAGACGACCAGAATACTGGTTGTGGGCCATGCGAGCAAGTTCATGTTGGGTGACCATCTCGTATTCCAGGCTGATATTATAAATGGCGTAACTGGCATTGACATCGCATGAAGCCTGGACGACCCGGCTGTAATCATTGAACGTAAGCTCGTACTCGAGCCTACCCCAAGCACACTTTGGTAGAAAGGCATATGAGCCTCAATGAGTTCAAAATCCAGCGGGATACAGTAACGGTTGCCATAGGCATCAGCGATAGCCTTGTCTGCAACAACAAAGGCATCCTTGCCTCCTGCGCTTACCCTCAACTTGGTCGCATTTCTTTTCGTGGATGTAGCAATACCCTGGTAGTGCGCATTGTTGCGCTCGGAAGCTAACTTCCAGACGTCACGGTAGCAGTGGTACATGTCTGCATCGTCGACCGACATCACCTCGTTCCCGCTGATCTTGATTGCCATTTTCTTGATGATGGCACGGCCAAGATTCTTCACGGTGACTGTAAAGGCAAGGCGTACAGTACCCTGTGTAATAAGATGGTATTCTCCACGATTCGGAAATCGGACATTGAGCGATTGGTTCTGGTCAATCGTACTAGAATTGTGCGTAATAACAACCGATTGCCTGGCTCTCTTCACCCCAAGAGGCACTCGCAGTCTGCGGTGTGGGTTAAGCTTGCGTCCATATTGGCCTGAAGACATGTTGAATTATATTGATTTCTGTCGCTTCATCCTTCAATACAATGGCAAACTTTGATGCCTGCGACCATCCCGATGAACAAGGTGGCCGCGATGATGGAGAAGATGAAACTAGCGTTACCCGGGACCCTGTTAATAACGGAGCTGTCGGGGAGATAGGTGATCGTCTACCTTCATTGCAGCAAGATATGTTGGAGACGACCGTTAATGACTACTACCAGAATATGTATGAGAAAGGGATAGTGCCCCTTCTACGTGACTATACCAAGTGTGAGCTCGTCAAATAAAGGACTGCTGAGGCTAAAGGCCCATCCAGATTTCGACATTGTTAATAGGTCAGGAGCACCCCTTGCTCTCTCAACAAAAAAATGGGAGGCGTGGCGGTGGTGATGGCATACGGAATGAGCTGGGGGTTGTGGAATGGACTCGTGGGACAAAGGCGTTTAAGCCTAAGGCGCTTGAAGCACTGCGGGTCAGTAACAATGAGTTGGGTGAAGCAGCTGATAGGATCGGATCGGATACTATAGAACTGCCAGACTTGGGACAAGTGGCTAATGCTGCGTTAAATTCCACTAAAAACATGATGTCAAGTCTTACAGGGGAGGAAGAAACTGCACTTAAAACTTTACATGACCCTCCACTTGATTCCACGGGATTGGAGTACAGCATCAGAGAACTCCGTGGACTCGACAGGGTAATGCAGACAACCCGTGGTGAGCTGATAAACAACCTGGCTAAACTGTCCGAACTTGATGAGCTCGTCGCTTCGGAGAAGCGCAAACTGGACACTGGGGGCGTTGATGAGTCTATCAGGCGCTGAATTGCAGAACGTCTGCGCAACCTGGAAGATGAACGAGCTTCACGCCTGGAGGCGGCCGCAACGAATAGAGAGGCTCTCCGATCCCAAATCAATCGAATCAGAGAGACGATCAATCGAATCCTCAATGAGGACACGACACTCACTGAGCGCATTCGCACCCTCTTCCGGGAACAAGAGATTACGATCGCATCTATCCTCACAGCCATTGGGCTGGCAATCTCGACCCTAATACTTGTGCTGACCGGTGGGGCTGAAAGTCCTCCCGCTCCACCACAATCTGATAAGGGCGACCTCAAAGAGTGGGTGAAAAAACACCTACAAGGCCTTGGGCGAATCCTAGCCAAGCTGGAGGGGAAGGCTGCGGTTACACTACCTGGAATTATAGGCTTTGTCGTTGCGTGGGTATTAAACCAACTCGCAAAAGTTACTGGCCGGTTGGCTGGAAATCTATGGGCTGTGGTCCTTGCTCTCGGAGGGCAGCTTCTCGTGGCCGCTCGCGACTGGTGATCGAAGTAACCATAGTGTCAGTAGCTCCCTGCAGCTTGCAGCTCGACCGGCTTGTTTCGTTCCTTTTGGACCGACTGCGGTTTGACTAGCCCCATCTCGTGTGTGAGCGTCGGCGGTGGGGTGGGTGTTGTGTTTACAACCCAAGATCTGGGTTGTGGTAGCGATAACAGTCTCGTTGTTATACCTCACCACATGACCTATACGGACCAGCATATCACTTGGGGTCATGTAGAGTCCGATCCCAAAGACAAAGTTGACCTTAAACCCAGCGTACTGCAATACATCTTGATAACGCTTGATTGCCGAAGGGAGGTTGTTAAGTTGTCAAAATTGGTATGCTCACTCCCTTCTGAGGTCTGTTAAGTTGTCAAAATTGGTATGGGCCGGCCCATGGGTTCTAGTGTTTTTTTTTCAAGCTGTCGAAATTGGTATGCTCACCATCCCTGCTGCACTATATAGTTATACGACTTACCTCGCCGGGCCTTATAGCAAGCCTTTCTTCTTCTACCTACACTATATAGTAATATGACTTACTTCGCCGGGCCTTATAGCAAGGCCCTTCTTCTTCTATCTACACTATATAGTTATATGACGTACCTCGCCGGGCCTTATAGCAAGGCCATTCTTCTTCTACCTACACCATATAGTTATATGACTTACTTCGCCAGGCCTTATAGTAAAGCCTTTCTTCTTCTATCTACACCATATAGTTATATGACTTACTTCGCGGGGCCTTACAGCAACGCCTTTCTTCTCCTGTCGTCATTATATAGTTATATGATTTACTTCACCGGTCATTACTGCAACGCCTTATTTCTATCGACCCTATAATTATATACTATTCAATAAAGTAGGGGATATCCAAACTTATGTTGATATTTTCGAAACATGGTATTGGATACGCGTGATTGGATACGCCAATATGTTACAACTTTTAGTGTGGATCATGAATGTCACCGACCCACAAAAACGTCGTGCAGGTTTATCGCACGAGCGCCACGTTAATGTCTGTGGGGTACGTTTTTAATTTTCATTTGTATTGGACGGACTTGTTCGGAGATCTCATCTTTCTGTTCTTGGTATAAACTCGTTCATCAATAGTTTCTGATCGAAACGTAACTTTTGAGGTATGCGAAGACTGACACGTGCCGTGTACGTGCCGTTGGCATGTTGGAAGCTGGAAACAGACACTCTGCAGTGGCTCAAATTCTCAACTTTACCCAATCAGTGATATGCAGGTTGTGGTTAGGCTACCGTCAGACAGGCAATGTTTATGACAGGCGTCGGTCAGGTCGACCAAGGGCGACAACTGCTAACCAGGATTTTTTCATCCGAACCACAGCACTATGTAACCGCCATCAAAGTGCCTCAGAAATTGGACAGCAGCTGCACCGAGCGACAGATGTGCGTGTCAGTGGTCTGACTCCCCGACATCTCTTACACAGATGGAATTTGTAAGCTCGACAACTTCGAATAAACCACGTTTTACTTAACGCAAGGCGTTACTGGTGTGGAGAAGGACAGCGCTGGGACAATCGAATGTGGAGCAACGTCATGTTTTCCTATGAATCGAGGTTCACTCTCGACTTCCACGACAGGCGAAACACAGTATGGCGGCGGCTGAACGAACGATACCATGCCGTAACCGTTAGGGAACACGATCGTTTTGGTGGTGGATCGAATATGGTGTGGAGAGGCATAACCATGACAAGCAGAACAGTATTGCTTGTCTTCCAAGGGCGTGTCACACCAGTACTACAGTGCTCTTGTGGTGACATTTGCGGGACGTCACGGTCGTCGATTCATTTTCCAAGATGACAATGCAAGAGCACACATGGGCCGTGTCACTACAGAGTTCCTCCGGGAGCAGAACATCACTGCACTGCCTTGGCCAGCACTAAGTCCAGACCTTTCACCAATCGAGCTCGACGGGGATATGCTTGGCAGGCGCCTACGACAACGCCAACTGCCCCATACCAATGTCCAGGAACAAGCCGCTGCACAGCAGGAAGAATGGAATAACATCAGTCAAGCTGATATTGGACGTTTGTTGAGGAGTATGCCACGTCGGAACCGCGCTTGTCTCGCGAACCGAGGAGGATTTACAAGGTATTGAGATCTTGGACTGAATGTGGTAAATTCTCTGACTGACCATCCATGTCTTCTACAGCTCAGTGCGTGTAATGCGTGCTTGTCAAACACCCAACTATCGCTGAAATTCTTCACCAGATGTCACAGTGCAATGCCTCAACTGTCTTTTTAATGAAAATATAAATATATTTCTTCATATATCTCACTTTTATCAAATATTCCGTACTTTTTTGAACAGTGTAGTTATGTGACATACCTCTCCGGGTCTTACAGCCACGTCTTTCTTCGTCTATCGACACTATATCACTTTTTTTTATAAGACTTACCTCGCCGTGCCTTACAGAAACGCTTTTTTCTTCTGTCGACAACATATATTAATATGACGTACTGCTGTTATGAACATTCACCTCCACTGTTCAACATGCAACTAACAAATTGTTGTACATTGATCTATTATACATCTCCACAACCTAGATATCCAAAGGTGTGCACCAAGAATAATTACGTTAACTAAACGCTAAGAAATAAATCGAAAGTCAGTCAACCGATGACACTTGTTCGACTAGTCTGCATTAAAAGCTGTTCGTTTTTTCTTATTCGGAAAATTTTACGACTGCATTATGTCGATGACAGAGTCATTTTTCAAATCAACAGTAAGAGGCGAAACTAAGCATGTAAAAATGCAGGGCGCATGGACCATGTTATCCTGTTTGCTCATGTTTCATTTACAGTACCGCGGTGGACTGGTCACTTTCCGCGGGTGGGCAATATTCCCAAGGAGGCAGTAATATTATATATATATATATATATATATATATATATTCATGTAAACGACATTTGGACAACCGAAAGTTGTCCAAAGGTCGGTTTTTTACGTGCTAAAACATTTGGGCAACCTGTTTCACGTTGCCCTAATGTTCAGTGCCTCCGCGCAAAAGAACAAGAGATGTGTGCCGAAACCCCTGTATGCAGAAATGTTAAGTTTTTCACGCTAAATAACGAGAAGAAATCTGTTTTTAATTTAAAACAACATTTTTCGAGATATTCCATGCTAAAAAACTCAAACTTGGAAAACCGTATATATTTGCGGGCGATTTTTGACGCGCCTGTAATTCATATTTTTAAAGCGTATGTTTTGTCATACTACGGTTTTTCGTCATTATATTCATACTTGAAGTAATTTCAGACAAGTTTACCAAACATATACGCTTTTTTAAAGAAATTAGGAATATCCATATATTTTATGGTTTGCAAAGATCACTTTTTTCATTTTACGGCGTTTCGGAGGCGTCTCAAATTCTCGCGTGAATAACGTGCACCGGATGTTGATGTAGGCCTACTTTCGTGTTTAATGAAACTTACAATAAGCATGACCGTATAATTTCAGTCACAAATAAATTTGTGGGTCTTTATATGACTTGAGTGCTTGTAAAATAAATATTGAACTACATACGCCATTATTTCTTTGGTGAGGAGTCTCTGATGAAGACCGTCAATCACATTCACAACTTGCCGAATGCTGTTTCACCAAATTTCGGCATATTCCAATTGAAATGAAAGCCAAGTGGGTCTGGGTGGCTGATTTTTATAATCGATCATTTTTGTCGGAGAGAGAAGGAGCCATAAATATCGAAATCATAAAATAAGCTCTTTCTGGTCTGAACATTTCCAACAGCTGGTTTCGACCACCCGAATAGTGGGGACTCCGTAGCTGGAATTCCAGCGGAGAATAGCTTTGATATTTACGACTTAAATTACTTGCTATTCTTGTTTGCAAATTGCAGCAATAAATATCCGATTTGAAATATAAACTGCAAACAAAGCACAGAAGTTGAGCTAAAGGACTCCGAAATTTTAAGGGGCTATATAATTAATGAAATTGTGTTTATTTTGAAAATTCTCACCTCTGATATTCCTTCATTTCAAATATACACAAAATGTACATCAAAATGAAGATTCAGATGTATAAAACACGAAACACGTGTGTAATCAACTCATTGACCTAGGCACCACTGGTTCATGGAAGTCTACTACCGTATTCGTACCAGAACTGATAATTTAATAATATTTCACGAGAACAACTTGTGGCCAAATGTGCTGTACATATACAAGAACAAAGCTAGGGTATCAAAATTCTTGGGGTGGGTGGGTCACATGGTTACGGGACATTTCATCCCCAAACCGGTTCATCCCAGGATGTTTCGTCCCAAAGTGGCAACCAGGACGATTCATTCCAACATTTTTTTCAGAGTATCGAGTTCATTCGCCCCAAATGAATTTGTTTTGTTTTTTAACAGGACGATTCCAATCATTCGTCCCAACATTTCAAATCATTGTATCGGTGCAAATCGCCTTGGACGCAATTTTGTTTTCAGCAAATTATTCTTTGCGAGATGTGTGGGTCTCATGGTTACGTGACATTTCATCCCAAACCCTGTTCATCCTGGGATCTTTCACCCAGCATGGCAGGATGTTTCGTCCCAAAGTGACAACCGTGGCAAATGATGCTAACAATTTTTTTCAGAGTATCGAGTCAATTCGTTCCAAATGAATTTGTTTTTTTTTAACATCCATTTTTTTTCCCGTTACCCCATGAGAACCGCAGGAGCTAAAAATAGAAATAATTAAAACACCCATATCTCCAAAACTACACGGCACTGAGAATTCTTATTTGGTGTGAAGCTTCCTTAGGACTAACAGAATGGAATGATAAAAAAAAATTGCTATCGGTTTTATCATGGGGTACTTTTCTGGGACTTTGAAAAATTTCTGAGTCAGCATTTTTTAACCCTGTGGGTAATGGGAAAAACATATAAGACTACTTTTCTCTCAAACCACTGCTCTAAAAGCTTTCAAATTTCACATATAACATCTTTGGAAGATTGTTTCACATGTTTATTGAAATCAATTCCCTGGGTCCATATTTGGGCTCCCTGTGGGAGCCCAAATGTTTAAATTAGTGCAGTATGAGGAATATTCTTTAAAAATCTTCTTCTTCAGATCAACCAATAAGAATCTTTTGATATTTGGTATGCAGCTTTTTTTATTTGCATTACTGCGTGAAATATGAAACCTTAATTTTCTCTTTTATTGGTTAAGACAGTACAGGCTGATTCGTTCGACTTTCAAATGGCGGACAAAGTATATGCACAGGCTAAAAAAAAACAACACAAAATCAGACAACTGCAATGACTCTTGTCAGTTCACTCCCCTCGAGGTAAGTTTACTCCTCGAGTTAATACTCCCCTTAGTAATACTGAGGGGAACATGTCACTGGCATCATATTGGAAACTTGGTCTTCTCTCTTCTCTCACCATTATATTGAGCGAACATTTGGTAGACCTTAAATGACTGAGTCGAAAGATATTCACCATGTCTGGACATAATATTGGTGACTTTTTTTCTTTTAAACTTGCCTTGTGAGTGTCCAGTATTACTTGCCTGAAGTCCAGCCCCATCGCCGCTTTGATACTAATGCACTGCATGTATCTGATCTGATTTCTACTTGTTGTGATTGCGTCGAAAAACTCGCCTTCGCCATGTGAGCAATTATATACTACTCACAAGTCAAATAATTTTGGGGTTTCTTCATGTTGAAAAATTTCATGAATTACACCATGTAGGTCGTGGTCTCTCTCAAAAAAGTCGGACCAAACGATGAAAAAAAAAGTTAGCTGACTTAACCAATTAATTGTATTCGAAAAAATATGTGATGTTCAGGGCTTCAAATGGGGGAAATGCCTCCTTCTGAATTTATGGTGGCCCATTAAGCTTTAAGGTTTGTGTTACATGGGCCAGCAACAATCAATGAGATTTTGGAGAGGAAATCTGAATTTTTTTATGTTGCTATGATATTTTGTGACAGATTAGGGGCCTGCTATGTGCATGTGACACCATTCAGGGAAAAGAGTCCACGGCGTTTGGCAATGGCTTTCGTCCCAACATTTAACATCATCGTATTGGAGCAAGTCGCCCTATATGGATTTTTTTTCAGCAAATTATACTTTGATTTACATGTATAGTAAAGCAAAATATTTTAATGTCCCAAATTTATTATTTGGTTATTGTTTACTTATGTAAGAAAATAGAAGTCTCAACTTGTAAGATTTAATTCCCCACTAGGGAGTGCAGTATCTCAGTGGTAGACTGTTAGACTTCTATGCTAGAGGCACAGGCACTCAACGTATTATCAGGTTTTATCAATTTTAATACAATATATATTATATTATCAATACTAAAAAAAGTAAATGTATGATACTCTCCAAATCAAATTTTTTAACAATCTCTAAAATATGAATCGAGAGAGTCAACTAATCATGCCAGCTGTTATCTGGTAACCGAACAATGAGTGCCACGCTACGGGTTCCTTGGTCGTCTACCTATAGACACAATTGCGTGCATTTCAAAAGTCTTTATGCTTCACTCAATACAACACAAAACAACACAACAACTTAACTTCAATAAAAACATTTTAATCTCTCGAAAAATGATGGTAAAAGCATCAAAGATGTTGTCATGGTAACATGTCTGATTGTCATATACAGATATTTAAAATTAACATTACTAGTCATGCTATTGATATTTTAACTGCAAGTTTGTTGGGAGGGAGGGGGTGGGCGTGTGTCATCCACATGCAAACTACAAAAATTCTCAAGTTAATCTGATACCCCGAATCAGAAATTCATTTAGTTTCTTAGGTTATAGTTGTAACCATTACACCATAAATACATGTAGATTACGTGGGAAGAAAAATTTAGAGGGGGCAGCCGGCTTGGATAGCCTACTCTCTCGATTCAGTCAATAAAAAGTGAAAAAGATGCGAATAAAAGTCAAATTTCCGTCAATCTTGGGCTCAAACTCTCAGGGGCTCTGCGAATTACACAACATTTTGTTGTTTAAATGAGCGAGATCGATGAGGTATTTGCTATTTTAGACATTGTTGAAAATTTTGATCTGGGAAGTGTCATATCTTTACCTTTTTGGTAATGATAATATAAATATACATGTTATTAAAATTGATAAAATCTGATAATACGTCGAGTGCCTGTATGCTAGAGGGCCCAAGTTCAATCAGTGTCCGGAATGGTCCATTTTGTGTCCTTGGGCAAGGCACTTTATCCCGGTTGCCTACATGGGAGCACGTTGATGCCGTGTACTATGGCGTACTGCACGATGATGGCGCACATGTCATCAACCGCTGTAACCCTGCTTGGATAAATTTGGGTTAGCATTTCCTATTATTGACATGATTTTTCTTTTGAAATTGATTAGCTCTAGTTAAAAATCGATTAGAAATCTGCTCTGTGAATCCAGTAAAATCGAGCCCTGCACAACATAGACAACAGTAATATTTGATGAAAATAGTACATGTACTCTCATCAGCTTTTATCCAGTCCTTGGACCAGCTTTTAAATTGTTTTGCTATTATTGGCTTTATGCCATTATTACTAGTAGTCTTTTGTGGCGTACTGTGATAAGAATCAGTACACCCGAAGCTGCAGGTTGTATTTAGTATATGTATATATTCAGTATATTTTTTAGCCATTCTGGCTCGGGGTCAACAGCATTAATATAGCCTTGGGTTTTTAGTTGACCCTTTTTGTTTTTGA
Organism: Pictodentalium vernedei; assembly: GCA_031216915.1. Taxonomy (NCBI): domain Eukaryota; kingdom Metazoa; phylum Mollusca; class Scaphopoda; order Dentaliida; family Dentaliidae; genus Pictodentalium; species Pictodentalium vernedei. The sequence goes on along the minus strand of CM062297.1, from coordinate 875,890,066 downwards.
AGTTTTCACCCTCATTACCCATCTGTCGAGAAACAGACATGTATGTTGAAGGTGGGAGACATCCAAGACATTTTAGATCGTAGTTATAATCAGATATGCATATATGATCAGACCCATGCACTGAATGAATAAAAGTTTCACCATGCCAAAGTTGTACAGGGTCCAGGGACACTGTGGGATTTGAAATATCTTGTGACCCAGTCCAACAAATAGCAGTCTGGTACACAGCTAGGTGGTCCATTTGTTTCCAAGTGGACTAGTCCAGGGCAGTGTAGTGTCCATTACATTGCTTCCAGTTTAACTAGAATATAGGGTATTAATTTGGTGTAAATATAGCATGTTAAGTACCGTGCCGGTTTTTACAGTCAGTACCTAGCTACCACTGTATAAGGTAGTGGGGTTAGCCTCATGACAACACTACACACATCCCCACAAGCACATACACCCAAAGACACAGACACAGACACTAAAGCCCTTAAAGAGGGGTCTTATATCTGTATTAATCTCTCTATTTATTTAATATGTATGCTGGTCCCATCCAAGCAAGCTTGTTTCAAGTCCACTGAAGATGATGTTGGAACACTGTTTCGATATTTTGTAAGAGACTTCGTCTTCGGTGGACATTTTGTAATTATACCCATGACCTCATCAAGACTTATTGGTTCACTTAATTTATGATATTCCCCATATTCAGGCCTTGAGTTGTTGTCTTGGACAGATTTATTCACTTTTCCTTTGAAATTGTTGTCAAATTTGTGCACAAAGGGCTTTCTTTAGAAATTTGACAGAAGCGCTAGGGCTGCGCGATATTCAAAATTAAATACCAGTATCAGTATAAATAAAAATACTGAGGTATGCCAGTGTATTGAAAGGCTGTTCAGATAACTGAACATACAGTACGTGGAGAGTGGTTTGTGATTAAATCATTGGCAGAGTGGAGTTATCACCGAAAGTATCACTTTCAAATACTGTACATATGGACAAAAAACAAAATGTTTCAGCCGGTGTAGATCCAGGTTTAACCCGGAGGTTCATTGGCTGGAGTTTTGCTTGTGCTTGTGATGCATTGCAACAAATTAGCAATTATTGTTTGGGTGGAATCTCCATTCTATGGGTGATTTAGTGATAATACACTATCTGCATTCTGTATGTCCAATAATCTGGACTTGAGCCATCATTGTTGGAATGAATCAGCATGCCTTGATGATTCAGTTTGAATTACCTTGTACCCAACGCTGACAATATCACAATTTTTAGCTCAACTTTGGCGGTGTTTTTGGGTCCAATCCGAAATTCAAGTTGTCTGCTGGCGGCCATTTTGTACAGACTAAGGTGAAATCAGGTTTTTGCACAGAACTTCCATATGAAAGCGCTCATTTGAATAATTTTTTGTATGAATGTTTAGTACCATGGGATACATCACATATAATACAGGTTTTTTTCTCGTACGTAAACTATGCAAATTAGACTAACTTTGATGTATTTAGTGTTACTTTCAGCACTGTAAGTGCAAATGCCAATACGGCTCGGGCTAGAGGCCGTATTTATAAACCGATCTTTACGAAACTTCTTGGGTACCTTTGGTATCACCGTGGGACGAGAACGAGTGTTTTGGGGTGCGGTCCAAAATTCAAGATGGCCGATGGCAGCCATTTTGTACAGAATTAGGTGCAATCAGATTTTTGCACAGAACTTCCATATGAAAGTGCTGATTTGAAAAATTTTTTGTGTGATTGTTTAGTACCATGGGATACATCACAAAAATGCGGGGTTTTTTTCTCGTGCAGAAATTATGCAAATTAGATAAACTTTGATTTTTTCAGTGCTACTTACACACAGTAAGTACACATGTCAGTACGGCTCTGGCTAGATGCTGTATTTATCAACCGATCTTCACGTAATTTCTTGGGTACCTTTGTTATCACCTTGGGACGAGAACGAGTGTTTCTGAGTGCGGTCCACAATTCAAGATGGCTGCCAGTGGCCATTTTGTACCGAACTTGGGTCTAATCAGTTTTTTGTACACAACTTCTATACGGCTCAGGCTAGAGGCCTTATTTATGAACCGATCTTTATGAAACTTCTTGGGTACCTTTGTTATCACCTTGGGACGAGAACGAGTGTTTCTGATTGCAGTCCAAAATTCAAGATGGCTGCCAGTGGCCATTTTGTACCGAAATTAGGTCCAATCAGTTTTTTGTCACAACTTCTATACAGCTCGTATTTATGAACTGATCTTCACAAAACTTCTTGGGTACTGGTCCCTTTGTTTTCATCTTGGGACAGAAATGAGTGTGTTTTGGGGTGCCTTTGTTATCACTGTGCTATGAGAACAAATATTTTGGGGTTCAGTCAGACCCACTCTGGGACTCAAAGATTTTTTTCTAGTTTAGCATCTGACTGTCACCCACCTTTACAATACTTTACCTATACATTTGTTACAGGCTACGGTCAGTATTTATGTACAGACTGTTACAATACTTTATGTGTACCTTTGTTATCAGGTCATTACCTAGATGTTTGTCATTGCTGTGTCACATACTATACATGTACATGTCTTGACAAGTTGAGCTACAGTGTCATTTATTTATTTCATTTATTTTAAATATTAGTTTAGCAATAAAACCATATCATGTGACCCCCTCATTGGAATGAGCTCGACAGACTTGCTTTAATTGAGGGGTCACTTGATATGGTTTTGCTCAATTTTTATTAAAAATAATATTTTTTCGACTGCGCAATTTGGTGATGCGGCTGATTTATTAGGTAGAGGGATGATATTCATTCGAGACAACAGGCAAAAAAAATACTTGAGGCATCTTGAAAATCAAATTGTTGGTAAATAAATAGTGACAATAAATTGATATTTTTGTAATTACACCACTATTCAATCAGGTCATAAAATTTGAGAGGAATTATTTTATTGTTCCTCTGGTGGTTAATGGTTATCTAAAATGAAAAAAACATATAACCGAAAAGTTGTTCATCTGGAACTACAAACAGTTTGTCAAAAAGTTGTGTCTCATCACCATATTCGATAGCACTGTTTTAAAATGTTCCTGTGGGAAGACCCTTCTCTTCAATACTTAAACTCCCTAAGACAGCTGACGCCCTGCCCCATGTGCTTGCCACAGATGCTTTCCAAATCTGTAAACTGTCATCCAGTAGGGCTATCGTGGACTTGTCAAAATCCACCGGTTGACATTTTTTCCACGCATATAATTCAGAAATAATCATCTAGCAAAATTTCCTCTAATGATGCACCGCGATTACCCTGGCGTTTCATTGGTGGAAATTACGCTACATGTAGGTGTCGGATCATCTCTGAATTATTTGCATGGAAAAATCCCCACCCATTGGATTTTGACCCGTCCACAATGTCTGTACTGTAATCGATCCTCTTTATTAATGTCCAGATGAACGATAAGCATATGTAGGTTATCTCAAACTTCAAGATTTTATTCACTGTTCAATCAATACTGGATTGAATACCGGTATATATTGGTTTATTGATTTACTGTGCAGCCATAAAAAAAACTCTGGGTTTTGCCTTGTCATCTAGGACCACAATTCCATCACTAACTCTCCATTTCTGGAAATGAGATAAATGCAAGTGTGAATGCTCCCATTGGCACCCATGCTTTCTATTTAACTGGATTTAAAAATAATGCACTTATTGACAAATATTGTGGAGCTCTATTACACTTTGAGGATATATAATTGTATGTTGCTTTGAGAAAGCTGCACTCTGTGGCCAGTGACAAGTTACTATCATAGTTCAGCAGGTCCTTAAAATTTAAAGTTTCTTTCTGGTGTTTGGTGATGGTATTCTCTTAAAATTCAATACATGTACTAATATTTCACAGGTGCATTTTACTCCTGTCTCTGATTTCACAGAGCTTGAAACTGCATCTGTCATTTTGTTCATTTCCAGCACTGTAACTCATGCTATCTCTTACCGAAGTGCGGCCGCTATAAATACTAATTACCAAAACTTCCTACTAAATACTGAGAGGAAGATTTTTTATGAGCTCTATTATTTTAGCATTCACAATTCTCAAATATGGCATTAAAACCATGCACTCACTGCTTAAATCTATTTATAAATTCATAATACTCCACCTCATACCCTTTTCATTCCATTCCTACTATTTTCCTAATACTCGGTATCCCTCAGTGTTTAGTATGACCACACATTATGCATCAAAATGAGAGTGTGATGTATAGAACATAAAAAATATATATACAATATCAATTATAATGATTACTGAAGCATATTTGGCCACAAGTTGTTCTGAAATATTATTTTGGCTATGTATTAATGGGTGGGGGCATAATCTTTTGGGGGGTTGCCGGGTTCCAGGTCATTGTAGGCCTGGAGAGTAGGTAGGTATGGTTCTCCAATTGGTGGGTGGGGGCAAACCTCCACCAATGGGAAGGCCATACTTACCCCCACCTCAGGCCTACGGTATCCTCCTTCCTATTGGTGGAGGTCCAGATGCGGAAAAGGGCTCCTCCAATAAAAGTTTGAAAATATAATGCACCTACCCTCAGCGTGAATCTGGGACCCTCTGATGCTTTAATTTTCCCGTTTGGAGGAGGGGGAGGGGGGCACTATAATTTTAGTGGGGTGGCATCCCCCTCCCTGGCTACACCACTGTATTATTTTTTATCAGTTCCCGAACATATACAGTAGCAGACTTCCAGGAACCATTGCTGGCTGTGTCAACTTCATGAGTTGATTAACATATATTTTTGTGCTCTATGCATCTCAGCCTTTGTTTTGATGTATATTTTGTGGATATTTAATTCACATTTATGGAATATCAGTGGTGGAAATTTCAAAGAATACAAATTTCCCGTACTTATGTAGCACCTTAACCATGGGCTTGTTACAAACAGTGATTTAACAATAAAATATTATCAGCCTAGGATAACTGGATATCGCTCATGATGAATACTGTAATATGATGCAAGGGAGAACACAGAATTCCTTCCTCAATTTTTTGAACTGTTCTGAATTTATTGTATTTACATCCATTCTGGGCACCATTTTCTTGGGGAAAGTTTTGTTTTGTAGATGACACACATGTTTTCATCAAATTAAAATGCAATCAGTGAATAAAACAGTGTGCAAAATTTTACAGGAACACTTGTTTCGTTCACATGGTGATTACATGAATGGATGACCATCTACCAAATATGCATCTTGAATGGTCTAAGTAAATTAATCAGCCTTTCTTGTATTTTCAAAGATTTTTAGATTTTTGCCTTGAGAGGCTATATATATTTCAATCCCATGCAATATAGTAATACTTGTTAATGATTAAAAAACAGCTTCCCAAGAATCTTTACACAGCCGAATGTTCGGCTTGTCCAACCCAAACATAAAAGGTCTGTCGGTTAGGGTAATTTCAGAAATTTTGCACACTGCAAAGTATGATCAGTTGTCGAAAAGAACTCTTTATCATTTCTGGAAGCTTGGCTTTTAACTGTTGCATCTCATCACCACATCCCCAAGTAGTGATAATCCGTACCAGCAACAGAGTACCCAAAAAGGATCCTTTCCCATCACCAAATCAGCATTTATTCTCCTTCTCTAAACCACTGAAACTTTTTATGCATAGTTCATGCCTGATAATTAAGTATTTTTTCTGATCAAAACAATGAATTGTTGTAATTTTCATCTCTTCATTACATCATGACATCTGATACATCAGGACAACAAATATCAATCAAAATCATTTGTATCCACTTTGTAAAAACATACAAAAATTTGTTTTTCTAGTTTAGACCTTCATGACACAAATTTTTCCCAGTTCCAGAGGCTCCGATTCCTTTCCCGAAGTACACAGGAATGTCCCTTCCAAGTCGAGTTGGCCCTGAACATTTTGTCCATGAGGACACTACATTCTAAATAGTCATTTCAAAACATTTTACGGGACCATGGAGCCAGGGTTGGAAGTGGGCACGCCCGGCATATTTTGAACAACATTGTTGAAAATAGTAAGTGATTGAGTATGCGAAAAATCTTGCAAGAGTACCAAAATGTAGACCTATTGGACAATATTAGGAAATTATTGGCTTAACAATGCCCATTCTTTCAAGTTTCAGGTAAGTTATCTCCTGCACACCATCGAACCTGCAATTTTTAATTTTTGTGAGTAGACAGCAGCGTACTTCAGTTCAACCCAGCAAGCAATTAACCCTTCCCTAACGATCAATGGCATGCATTGAATAATATACAATTTGTGCAGTACAGACATTTTTTATAAACTTCAACAAAACCATATCATTTGAACCCTCCTCATTGTAATGAGCTTGTCAAGCTCATTCCAGTGAGGGGTAATATGATATGGATTTGTAGTAGCATTCCAAGACTACTACATTGTGACTAATCAAACTTCACTTTCGGAGATCCCCGTGGGAACCCCAGGAAGTGAAGCAGTGCCTGTTCACTGTGGTAAACAGGCTCTGTTTTACTGGTAAAATAGGACCCAGTTATCAGTGCTTGGGAGGTGCAAACCCTCTCTAAAATGGGCAACATGGCTTATTAATGCTCATCCTTGGTTTTGGGTTGATACTCTTGTTGTGGTCATGATTAGCCATTGTGCAAAACCATGTGACCTTAAACACCAATAAATAAATAAATAAATAATAAATACTTTCGGAGAACCGGTATGTAAACAATGTAATTCAACAAAACTTTAAAAGGTCAAAAATGCTTCTCACTGTCCCTTTGCTCATGCACATTTAAGATATTATACTGAACTGAAATAAATTTGATTATTGCTGCGAAGGGCTTACTCGAAAAAAACATTTTTTTAGCTCAACTCTCCATCCACAATTCCTTTAGCAAACCCTAAAGACTGCAGCTCTCGCCCAGTCGGTCCTTAATTTCATATGTGACTTTGGGGCAATGTCCAGATGAGAGCTACATGTATCAAATTTTTTTCAAGTCCTTTGAAAAACATGACTGCCAGGGACCAGTGGCCACCTTGGATTTAGCAAATAAATTGTCAACAATTCTGTTAGCACACTCTACAGGCAGTATCTCTCACCTGATCTTTCTCTGCTTTCATGTATAGGTTTGGTGTGATGTCCAGATGGGAGATATCAGAAATTTCTAAATTTTGTTGAAAAACAGGGCCACAAAGCAGTCATCCTGGATTTGGATTATGAATTGTCAACAATTTCATTCTCACAGCCTGCAGACTGCATCTCGCACCCAATCTTTTTTCAAATGTCATATGTAGCTTTGGTTTGATATCTAGGTAGAAGCTATTGAATGTTTCTGAATTTTGTTGAAAAATATGGCTGCCAGCACCCAGTTTGGATTTCGCATATAAATTTTCAACGATTCCATTAGCACACCCTACAAACAGCATCTCTCACCCACTCTTTCTTGAATTTCGTATGTAGCTTTGATGTGATATTTAGATGGAAGCTATAATTTTTTCTGAATTTTGTGGGAAAACATGCTCAGCAGTGGCCATCTTGGATTTTGCTATAAATTGTCAACAATCCATCAGTACACCCTACAGGCTACACCTCTCACCCTATATTTTTCAAATTCTATATTCAACTTTGGTATGATGTGGCCACCATCAGCAATCTTAGATTTAGCATATAAATTGTCAACAAATCCATTAGTACACCCAACAGGCTACATCAGATGTCATATGTAGCTTTGGTGAGACACCTTTTCTGAGGAAATTTGAGTGAATGACTTGGTGTTACTGGATCTTTCTATTTAGTTCAGACCGTTCTTGGACACGTTGAGCAGTGTCAATGACACTTCATTTGAATTATCTTCTGTTCATCTTTGGAGTGCACAGTGTTCATTGATGTATTTCTTGAAAAAAATTTTCCCAATTCCGGTACTCAACAATATAGTATGCTTCACCTCAGATGGTTGCGAGCAGTACACAGTGGGCCTTCCATTTTCCAAATCGAAAGACTGACGCACACCAAGTCAGTGTTGGTAATCCTACAGATGCATCAAAATAATCAAGGTCACTTTGTATTGTTTTTTTTTATTCACGTTTAGCAAAACTTTGGATAGTCCAAGTAGTGGTGAGCAACTGTCAGACTCACAAAGTACTAACTTTGTACAAACTGGGTTAGCATTGGTTGAAGACAAAGCATCAAAGAGTATACCTTAGTACACAGTACTAGTTCCACTGCACCCCACATGCTTTGGAGGTTATAAATTGTTACTTGATTTTCTGTATGAGTGGTCTGAAAAAACTCTCCAGAATTTCAGTGCCCCCTACCTCCTATTCAAAGTAAGACTAATGTGCAACCTCTTGGTTTTGACTGCAACATAAAATATGAGCATCCCCACTTTCCATCCCTCAGCCACAGAGTTTTCCTACTGAAAAAATGCTCAGAAAAATGCACATTAGTGAATGTTGAGAGTAATCAGTAAAGTTAAGTTGGAAAGTTGCACTTGGTAAGAATAACTGACTTCTGATTGAAATAATGTGATTCCCAGTCTGTTAAGAATATTCTGCCAGTCTGCATCTGTCATTGAAGAAGTCAATTTACTCGTGAATGTACCTGTCCAATAATAGTGATGGATGTTTGATAGTGATAGTCAGGACTCAAGATATTTGATTGGAAGTTAACAATCATGATGGCATTTCCCCCCCTACATGTACATTTGTATTCCTCACTGCCAAATAATAGTGATTGCTGAGATTTTTCTTCAAAATTAATAATGGTGTTGGCAGTGTTATTAGGCAGGTGAGGGTATCCTATTTGCCTGTGTGTCCAGTACAAATACCCTCAAGCCAGAAAAGCCAAACTTATGATCCCCTTGTTTGTCGTTACAAGGTGAGTAAATTGTTGTGTTTTACATTTACATGTACTCTCCTCTGATTGGTTGTTTTGTGTGGGTAGCTGTCTACGGCTATCCGTAAAATTGGCAGACATGATTTGATGTTAGCTAATGTTTGCTTAAATAAATAACCCATATTAATAAATGGAAAAATAAATAACTGGTGAAAATACTTTTAGAGAAGAAAAAGAATATTTAGCACTAATAAACTAGTAACAAATACTTTTCTATGTTCCAGAAGAATATACTGCAAAGTGTGATCTAAAGTGGCATCTGAACAAGACAGCCGAAAAATTATGTAAGTTGGGGGGGGGGGGGGGGGGGGGGGGGGGGTAGAGGCTTTTATTTTGTGTTGAAGTTAAAAGTGAGGTGCTATGCATTGGTCTAACTTGGAAAGGGGTGGGGGGGAGTGAAATGTAAGTTGGAATTTTGGGACTCTGATCCAGAAAAACACCAGTGCTCCAGTGAACTAAGTATGTACCAAACTGATGCTGTTAATCCACTAGTTTCCTAAAATTGCCTAATTCACACAGTAGGCCTACACTGTGTACTTTTGCATGATTTTGGATGTACTAACTGCTTCGAAACTGCTTCGACACAGCGAATATTTGGTAAGTAAGTTCTTGTATTAAGGGTGACCACAGTAGAGTGAATACCAAGCCATTTAATGTATAAACCCTTGAACAAGGATAATAATAAGATCATTGTTGAAACTCAGTTGTTTACAATTTTCAACATTGTGGTACAAATTGTGAGTGTGGGGTGGGGGGGGGGGCTGTCTGCTTCCAACCCTGGCTCTGCAGTCCCTTAAAGATTTTAGCAAGTGACTATTAAGAATGAAGTGTCTTTGCAGACAAAATGTTCTGGGCTGACTTGTCATGAAGGGCAACAACTAAAAGCAGGGTTTCTACTTTTTCAATGAAAGTGACAATAAATCATGTTGTGTTTACAACTTTTATTTTAATATGATAAAATCAAGTATTGTGTATCATCTATGAGATAAATGTTTTCTCAACAAAACAGTGTGTAGAAGTAAATGAATGAATATGAATAGAATAAATATTTAACTGTTTGAAAAATCGAGGTAGGAATTCTGTGTCTTTCCTTGTGTTATATTATAGTATTCATAATAGCTGCTATAAGTTATGCTTGTCTAATAATATTATTCTATTAATAAATCATTGTTGGTGATGAACCCCTGTGATTTAACTCTCTTGTGTCACTTTTTTAAGCTCATTCTGTGGGTGCATGACAATGGTATACACTTCCCCCTTACTGTTTTTTGGCTCTGCTTGTACAGTATGTGAAGAGTGGATTGTAACTACATGTAAATCACCCATGGAGTGGAGTTGTCACACAAAGTATCACTTTCAAATTTTGAACATATAAACAGAAGAAACCGGTAATGTTTCAGCCAATGGATTTCAGAGTTTAACCTGTAGGTCCATTGGCTGGAACTTAGTGTTTGTTATGCTTTGCAACAAATTTGTAGAATCTCCACTCTGTGAGTGATTTAGTGAAAACACACTCTCCATGCAGAATCTCCACGCTGTGAGTGATTTAGAGAAAATACACTTTCCACATACTGTATTATAAAGTAAATTTAGAACTTGGGAGAAATCAAGTCAGTTTTGGTCAGTTCTGAAGCCATTGCTGACCCCTATTCTCACTATAGAGACACTAAACCATTAAGGATGTCCCCCATATTTGTCTATTTCAAGATGGATATTTTGTTTAGCAGTATGTGTATGTTAAGATTAGAGCATGGAAAGTGTTAATCGTCTGAGTGCTAGAAGCCACTATATATGAGGGTTTTAAAAAGAATAAGCGTGCTGTAGCAAAAACCAACATTTTCGTTGCTTATGTTTCATATTAAGTCAAACGCAAATAATATTTTGTTTATAAAAATTGTTTGATTAAAATTATTTGAGATGGCCCATGGAAACTCTCCAATAATTTGTAATAAAACAAATGCTGAATAACAAAACCGACCACCAAAAATAATCTAGCCTTCAACTAGTTAAAATAACTAATAAATATGATATTGTGGGATGAAACGGAAACCATTATTATTTTTGGGTACATATGAAAATAAACAAAAGAAAATAAACACTGAAAAACTGAGGAGTTGAGTATGTATAAATAAACTGCAGGTTCCCCCATTCTTCAGTTTTACCTATTGTCATACTGGGGTTGTAACAACACTTTTGACAGCCAGGATCACCTTATGCCAGACAGTTTTACTGGTAGGGTAGCCAGAGTACATGACGAGGACCACCACCGAGAGGCGAGCAACTGTCAAGAGACATTTGCTGCCTATACCTGTATATCGTACATGCAAATAGGCCGATTTCATTGTAAAATCTGCTGAAATCCACTATTAATATTACAATATAATGATTTTCCAGGGCATTACCTTCTTTAAAGGTCCAACAGAAATGATTAATAACAATTTAATGGCCTGAAGTCACAAGGTCTTATGACTATGAGCAGTCTGAGGTGAAGTCTTCGGCTGCTAATGAGACAGAGGACTGTTAATCATTCTGCATGGGATGATTACTAATAGAACCGTAAATCCCTGCCTGACAAAGTTGTGTTATTACTGCTATAACCACTAATGTAGATGTTTATGAGAATACTACTATTTATTTATTGGGGTTTAATTACACCTTCGAAAGCCAAGGTCACCACATGTCAGACAGTTATACAGGTGGAGGAAGCTGGGGGTATGCAGAGGGACTTACAAAGCAGTGGCAAGCAACTATCAGGCTCCCCAACATATAAACTTAACACATGCAGGGTTAACATTGGATGAAGACAAGTGCACCATCGATGTGCAGTATGCCTTAGCACACGATGCCACTCTGCCCCAACATGGGCAACGGGGTGAAGTGTCTTGCCCAAGGACACAATGTGGTTGTCGCAGGTGGGATTCAAACCGAGGACCTTTTTGCATGCACCTCTACCTAATGAGAAGCATACTTCTAATACTAATGAAGTATACTTTGACACAGAACTTTTTTTTTATTAAATTTCATCAGGTTTGGGCATTGAAAATCAGGAACTCGGTAAAAAGAAAAAATAAGTATTTCCAGAAATAGAATTAGAAGAAATTAGAAACACTTATTTGATTATTGCACAGCATTCCAGCACTGATCAGAAATACATGTTTGTGAGTTGGAATACTCTGCAATGTCCCATTGTTCACCAGAGAATGCCATGTGGTAACCATAATTATTTATACTTATAGCTTTATTCTTAGCAAAATACATCACATATAGCATTTGATGTGACAAAATATCAAATTGTGTTTTTAATAGATTGGAATGCAATTATCAGTGAGGATTTCAGTTAGTTCATCATTAATCATGAATCTTCACTTGGACAGTTCCCCGATAGAACTTCTTGGTCGTGCTGTATTCACATTGTCCAATTACTAATTCCTATGGCTATGTACATGAACCACAAACTGACAAGGGACTCATGGGCAAGATAATACAAAAATGTACTTTTTATACATAAATCTTCCTATCACTGCATACTACCATTTTATTAAAATGAAATAAGATTGGCTGCAGCAAACTGGGCTCCAGAGAAGTGAGTCCAAACAGTTTTGTTGAAGTCATTCTCTGGGAGATGTCTCCCAAATATATAGGAGAACTTACCACCAGGAAAAGACTGCCCCAAATACTATATAGAACACAAGGGTGCACAGTAGCTCAGTGGTTACGGCATTGGACTTCAAACTGCATTGTGTTCTTGGGTAAGGCACTTCATCCTGACTGCCCACATGTTCAAATCTTTGGGCTCACTATGGAGGCCCAAGTTTTAACCAAGTTTAAGACAATACAGTCATCATGAACTGGTCGTAATCCATGTGTGGTCAGTGATGTCCATGCATGCATTTACCAGGTAATAAAAATCATAATCAAAGTTTTAATTAATGAAGCACTGGGTTGTACCCATTGCTTCATTAACCCTTTACCAAAAGTAATGACCAAAACTTGCCAGTGTTTTCACAAACATCATCCATTCAATTTTTATTATTTTTTCATATTTTATCTCAAAAACATAGCTTATAACCCATCTGTCAGGACGAGCATGTTGAGCACATTCCATTGAGGGGTCACAAGCTGAGCTGTTGACAATATATGTGGAAATTTAATTATTAAAATTTCTGATTTTCATTTCAGATAAAGAGTTAATTAAAATTTTGATGATTATTCCTATAATCAGTGTTTGGAATCTAATATTAGTGTGTCTGTGGAAATATTACCCACCTGGGGAAAGTGACCAGTACACTGCAGCCGTACTGTATGTTATGTATGTCATATTTGGACTCCAAATGGGAACTCTGGCTTTAACTAAGTACAATATGAAGAATATTTATTGAAAATCTAAGTTCTTCAGATTTACTAGTCAGAAACTTTTGATGATTGGTATAGAGCAGCCTTAAGGGATCAATCATCAGATTCAAGTCCCTGAAATGATGTTTGAGCTGACCCAACCACTGTAGGAGCCCAATTTTAATGCTTTTCCCAAAAATTTAGGGGAGCATATAGTAGCCACTCTGTCATCTGTCTCTCCGTCTCAAAAAAATGGTTTTCGGATGATAACTTTAGTTTGCCTGAGTGAAACGAAACAGCATTCTATACGTAAGTGTATAACCACATAATACAGTTTGCGATTGATAGTGGGCTTGGTCTGGTATTTTGTGGCAGAGTTATGTCCCTTTTCCAACTTAGACATGTTGATATTGGTTTCCGGATCATAACTTTAGTCTGAGTGAACAAAATTAAACAAAATATTATATGTAGGTTTATAACCACAAAATGCAGGTTGGGATTGATAGTGGGCTTAGTCTGATATTTTTAGACAGAGTTATGGCACTTTTCCGACTTAGAAGACATGTTGATCTTGGTTTCTGAATGATAGATTTGGTCTGACTGAATGAAATAGAACAAAGTTTTATGCATTGGTTTATAACTACATAATACAGGTTGGGATTGATAGTGGGCGCGGTCCAATATTTTTCTGCAGAGCTATGACCCTTTTCCAACTTAGTAGACATTATATTGGTTCACTTGGGGAGTGGTGGATCAGGCAGAGGTGCAGGTTCCTGACGAGAGGTCCTTGGTTTGAATCCCACCTGCAACAACCACATTGTGTCTTTGGGCAAGACACTCCACCCCATTGCCCACGTAGGGGCACAGTGGCATTGTGTACTAAGACATACAACACGTCGATGGTGCACTAATGTCTTCAACCAATGCTAAGCCTGCTTGTGTGGAGTTAGTATGTTGAGGAGCCTGATAGTTGCTTGACATTGCATGGTGGTTCTTTCTGGGTACTCCAGCTTCCTCCTTCTGTAAAACTTTCCAACACGAAGTGACCCTGGCTGTCGAAAGTGTCTTTAAACCCGAATAAATTTGGTTTACTTTAGTTTGACTGAATTAAAAAAAAACTGTATACATAGGTTTATAACCACATAATACAGAGTGGGATTGATTGTGGGCTTGATCTGATATTTTTATGCTTCCAAAAAAAAATTTGGGGGAGCATACAGTTGCCCATCCGAAAGAAATGATTTCTGGGAGATAACTTAGTTTGACTGAACAAAATGAAACTTAGTTTGACTGAACAAAATGAAATGTAGTTTTATACATAGGTTTATAACTTCATAATACAGGTTGGGATTGATAGTAGGCTTAGTCCAATATTTTTTATCCGAGTTACATGTTTGGTCCTTTTCCAACTTAGAAAACATGTTGATATTGGCTTCTGGGTGATAACTTTAGTTTGAGTGTACAGAATGAAACAGAACTTTATACATAGGTTTATAACCACATGATACAGGATGGGATTGATAGTGGGCTTGGTCCAATATTTTTTGACAGAGTTATGGTCCTTTGAAAACAGACTCTGTCCGATATACGGCAGCAAAATTAATGGGCTGACATGGCAATTTGAGGGGAACCGATCTTAAAGAAACGTCTTGGGTACCTTTGTTATCACTGTGGGATGAGAATGAGTGTTTTGGAGTGTGGTCCGAAATTCAAGATGACTACCGGCATGCATTTTGTACCAAAATTAGTGCAATCAGTTTTTTGAACTGAACTTCTATATGAAAGTTCTGATTTGAATAAATTTTTGTTTGAATGGTTAGTAACATGTAATACATCACATATAATACAGGTTTTTTATCTTGTGCAGAAATTATGCAAATTAGATGAGCATTAATTTATTCAGTGCTACTTATACACAGTACATGTAAGTGCACATGTCAATATGGGGTGTGGTCCAAAATTCAAGATACCTGCTGGTGGCCATTTTATATCGAAATTAGGAGCAATCAGTTTTTTAGCTTAACTTGACAAAGTAAAGATAAGCTATTGCCATCATGTGTGCGGAAGTTTGTTAGTCTGTGCACATTTTCCTTCAGCACAGGCTACACCCCAGAGTTCTTGCCCAATTGTCACAAAATTTCATATGCCGGGTTGGGGTCATGTCTCGATGAGAACAACCACTTTTGGTCACAATCGGTCAACCCTGATGGCTGCCCAAGCCCAAAACCTGAAAAAAATTTAGCACAGTCTACAGGTCGTATTTATGAAGGGATTTCATTGTAACTAGGTAGGATGCCTCTGTATACAGTTAAAATTGGATGTCCTGTTATGAAATGCGCACAAATAGCATGTCGATTTGCACGTTAAATCTAAGCGTTATGACCACAGTAAGGCCATCAAATTCTGTACATATGGCCTGTGCCCATGCTATGTTTCTGCTATCCTGTGCACATGCTGTGTTTCTGCCATTGGACCCCCAGGTAACCCACCTTTACAATACTTTACCTGTACATTTGTTACAGGCTACTGTCAGTATTTATGCACAGACCTTTACAATACTATACATGTACCTTTGTTATCAGGTCATTACCTAGATGTGTGTCATTGCTGTGTCACATACTATACATGTACATGTCTTACACAAGTTGAGCTACAGTGTCATTGACACTTTCATTTGCGAATTTTGTGCTTGATAATGCAATAACTTCAACAAAAGTCAACTGACCCAATTCATTTGTGTTATGTTGGTCTCCAGGAACATTTTCTTGATCGAGTATGAAAATGGGCTCTGTCCAATATATGTGGCAGCAGAATTATTGGCTGACTTTGTCATTTTTTAGCTCAACTTTGATCTAGTCAAATTTGAGGTTATGCCATGGCCCGTCGTCCATCTCTCTGTCTGGCTGTATGTCCGTCCACCAGTCGACAATTCAATACGTCTTGGGCTAGAGGCCATATTTATGAACCAATCTTTACAAAATTTCTTGGGTGTCTTTGTTTGTCACCGCGGGATGAGAGCGAGTGTTTTTGGGTGCGGTACGAAATTCAAGATGGCCACAGGCAGCCATTTTGCACCAAAATTAGTGCAATCAGTTTTTTGTACAGAACTTCTGTATGAAAATTCTGATTTGAATAAATTTTGTATGAATGTTTAGTAACATGGAATACATCACATATACTACAGGGTTTTTTTTCTCGTGCTGAAATTATGCAAATTAGATGAACATTGATTTATTCAGTGCTACTTATACACAGTGAGCACACATGTCAATATGGCTCCGGCTAGAGGCTGTGTTTATGAACCGGTCTTCATGAAACTTCTTGGGTACCTTTGTTATCACCTTCGGACGAGAACAATTGTTTTTGGATGCGGTCCAAAATTCAAGATGGCTGCCGTGGCCATTTTGTACCAAAATTAGGTACAATCAGTTTTTTGTACAGAACTTCTATATGGCTCGGACTGGAGCCGTATTGGTGCACCAATCTTTACGAGACTTCTTGGGTATCTTTGTTATTAGCGTGCGTCGAGAAGGAGTGTTTTTGGGTGCAGTTTGAAATTCATGATGGCTGTTAGTGGCCATTTTATACCAAAATTAGGTGTAGTCAGTTTTTTGTTCAGAACTTCAAGGACTACGTTTGTTATCAAGCTACAGATAAAAAATTCAAATACCTATATTTTAAGAAGGACTGGACAGATATTTACTAATTAGTTGAATCAACAACCTTAGAAGGGTTTGAATCACACAGGCTAAAACATTTGCTAACATTTGGCTTATGGTGCACCATAGATTGCAACATTAACCCAGTGGAGATTTCTAGTTTAGCATCTAACTGTCACCCACCTTTACAATACTTTACCTATACATTTGTTACAGGCTACAGTCAGTATTTATGTACAGACCTTTACAATCCTTTACATGTTCCTTTGTTATCAGGTCATTACCTAGATGTGTGTCATTGCTGTGCCACATACAATATATGTACATGTCTTACACAAGTTGAGATACAGTGCCATTGACACTTTAATTTTTTCAAATTTTGTGCTTGATATTGCCATAACTTGAACAAATGTAAATGATTTGATTCTTTTTTTATTATATGGGTTTCCCGGAAGATTGTCTTGACTGAGTTTGAAAATGGGCACCATCAGATATTCAGCATCAGAATTATTGGGCAGACTTGTATGTAAGTCGCTCAGCAGGTAGAGGTGCAGGCTGCAAGCCAAGTGGTCATGCAGTTCGAATCCCACCTGCGGCAACCACGTTGTGTCCTTGTGCAAGACACTTCACTGTGCAGAAATATGTGACCTTAAACACCAGTAAATAAATAAATACATGTAAGTTTTTTGCAGATAAGTTATTTAGAAAATGTACACTAATGCTTTCTAGTTCACAGTTACCATTTTGTTAGCCATGAGGCAAACCCTTGTTAACTTATTGTTATCTGAGGATTATTTTTTTTTAGCTCACCTGTCTGAAATTAAGGGTGAGCTATAGTGGTCACTTGTCCTTTGTCTGTCCATCGTCCATGAACATGTTGTTTGTACTTGTTCAAAACTTCTGGGCTAACTGCATTTTGTTTTTGTATTTTTGTTCAAATCAGCATGCCCAGTCCCATAGGGAGGGGGTTGGGATGGGGTAAATGCTTCCAAATTTGAAAAAAGATCTCACAAACCAGTCAGTACAGTGACTTGATATTTGTTACCATGCTTTCTTTTAAGGCCTAAAATCAAATTTGTTCAAAGTTTGTAGAACAGTCTTTGCTTTTGAAATTGGAGGGGAAAATTTTGTTGGCCCTGCTTAAAATTTCTGTTTCCTGAAAAGATGAGTCAATTTGAACCAAATTTGGCATGCAGTACACTGTACAGTGGAACCCTGTTTACTGAATTACCACTTTGCCAAATGAATTATTCAATTAACAGGACTTACAGGAGTATTCAATTAAGAGGAGTATTCATTTAACAGGGGTATTTAATTAACAATGGTTTTCAATTAACAGGGATTGTATCACCTTCCCGTATTCTACAGATTACTGTAGTATTTATTCTATCTTGTTAATGTTTGACAGAGTTCCATGAGCTCTGTCAATGTCAAACAAGAAAAAATAGATTACAGTACAGCCTATTACAAAGTATACCATTGAGCTATATTATTTTGTTAATGATGCCATAGTAGCGCCTTATGTTGGCAATATTTCTATAGCATTAACGCGATATTTTCAACGTGTTGTGGCAAATATCGTAAGACAAATGCATGCATGAGTCGCATGATGGAAGATTTCCAAAACTATCATTCATAATTTGTTGGGTGGAAAGAAGAGTAGCAAATATTTATAATAATATGGACGATTAGAGCCATGCAAAGCTTTCTATGTTAAACAAACTGACGTAGTCGATATATTAATTGATGTCAATGCAATTAAAGCTTAGATTTCCCTGGTCTCCCCAGCTTCACGAGAGTCAAATGAGAGTATCTTTACTTAACTATAGTTAAAACTTTTATAAATATAAAGCTCTAAAATCAAGGGGAGAGGGAAGGGGTGGGGCAACTCTTCCTTTCACGTTTCGATAATGACGATATTGACCACGAATGGGGGTGATGTGCATGTAAAATGAATTAAAAATCTGTGTGAACGCAACAAAATGGCCTAATTAAATGTTAAGATGAGCTGATTAAAATGTGTGTTGTGTGTGTGGGGGGGCGGGGGGGGGGTGGTTACAACACGGACAGATACACATGGGACATGCTGTTGATAGCATGTATATAGGGTTTGGGGATTTTGTCCTCTTAGTGTGTTATTATGACCAACATAACAAGACCAACTGATGCGTTATTGCTATAAAAATATCGCGATATTCAGATATGAATGTGGTGCAAATATTGACCAAATAGCAAGTTATTATTCCACTTTATTGTAGGCAGTACTGTAAATGCCTGTATTGGTTGTACTGAAGCCAAATAGGTCTGTAAACAAAGGAAAACTGGGGAGAGTCAGGGTAATTTCTCGACAGTTTACTATCTTTTTAGCTCAACTTTACAATGTTGAGCTATTGGGATTGGTTGTGATCTGTCATCTGTCCGTATCTCCATATGTACGTATGTCTGTAGGTACGTTTGTCTGTCCATAATTCCTTTAGCACACCCTATGAGCTGCAGCTCTCACCTGATGGATTTCAAATTTCATATGTGGCTTTGAGGCAATGTCTAGATGGGAGCAATCGATTCTTTTTCAAATTTTGTGGAAAACCATAGCTGCCAGTGGCCATGTTAGATTTGGCATATAAACTATCAACAATTCCATTAGCACAACCTACATGCTGCATCTCTCATCCGATCTTTTTCAAATATCATATGTAGCTTTGGCATAATGTCCAAATGGAAGCTATCAAATATTTCTGCATTTTGTTGAAAAACATGGCTGCCAGTGGCCATCTTGGATTTGGCATATTAATTGTCAACAATCCCATTAGCACACCCTACAGGCAACATCCCTCACCAAATCTTCTTCGAAATTTCATGTGTAGCTGTGGTGAATGTCTAGATGGAGCTGTCAAATTTCTCTGAATTTTGTTGCTAAACATGGCCACCAGCAACCATCTTGGATTTGGCATATACATTGTCAACAATTCCATTAGCAGACCCTACAGGCCACACCTCTCACCCAGTCTTTTTCAAATTTTATATGTAAGTTAGGTATGATGTCAAGATGGGAGTTATCAAATTTGACTGCATTCCATTGAAAAAGATGGCTGTCACCATCCATCTTGGATTTGACATATAAATTGTCAACAATTCTATTGGTACACCCAACAGACTCCTTCCCTCACCCAATTTTTTTCAGATTTCATATGTAGCTTTGGTGTGAATCTGATGCCTTTTGTATAGAAACGTGAGTGAATGACGGGGCATTACTGGATCTTTCTATTTAGTTCAGTCCCTTATACAAATTGAGCAGCAATGTCATTGATACTTTAATTATTCTATCAATAGGAGTTTACTCATCATTACTCTATATCCAATTAACAGGTCAAATTTGTACTGGAAGAATGGTAAATGGTTTTGTCTTAACAGGCCTTTAAATTCATTTATTTTGGGCTCACCATTTTGCCCTACTTTGGGCACATTAAACCAGAAATAACAGTCTTATATGGTTATGATTTATTGTCAGGCCTTACTTTGTGTTTCTATGATCATATTGTGAGGGAAGTTATTCTTAAATGTAGAAGAGGAATGAAGAATTTATATATTTTTAGTTCAACTTTGGCGAAGCTAAATTTGAGCTTTTGTCATTGCTCGTCGTCTGTCTGTCTGTCTGTCCGTACGTCAGCAATTGGATACGGCTCGGGCTAGAGGCCGTATTTATGGACCGATCTTTACGAAACTTCTTGGGTACCTTTGTTATGACCGTGAGACGAGAACGAGTGTTTTTGACTGCGGTCCGAAATTCAAGATGGCTGTTTTTTGTACAGAACTTCCATATGAAAGCACTTATTTGAATAATTTTTTGTATGAATGTTTAGTACCATGGGATACATTACATATCATACAGTTTTTTTTCTCGTGCTCAAATTATGCAAATTAGACAAACTTTGATGTATTTAGTGTTACTTTCAGCACTGTAAGTGCAAATGCCAATACGGCTCGGACTGGAGGCCGTATTTATGAACCGATCTTTACGAAACTTCTTGGGTACCTTTGTTTTCACCATGGGACGAGAGCGAGTGTTTTTGGGTCCGGTCTGAAATTCAAGATGGCCGGTGGCAGCCATTTTGTACAAAATTAGGTGCAATCAGATTTTTGCGCAAAACTTATTAAAATGCTGATTTGAATAATTTTTTGTGTGTGAATGTTTAGTACCATGGGATACATCACATATAATACAGGTTTTTTCTCGTGCAAAAATTATGCAAATTAGATGAACTTTGATTTTTTCAGTGCTTCTTACACACAGTAAGTACACATGTCAATACGGCTCGGGCAAGAGTCTGTATTTATGAAGCGATCTTCACGCAACGTCTTGGGTACCTTTGTTATCATCTTGGGATGAGGACGAGTGTTTCTGGGTGCGGTCCAAAATTCAAGATGGCAGCCAGTGGCCATTTTGTACTGAAATTAAGTCTAATCAGTTTTTTGTACACAACTTCTATATGGCTCAGGCTAGAGGCTGTATTTATGAACCGATCTTTATGAAACTTCTTGGGTACCTTTGTTATCACCGTGGGATGAGAACGAGTGTTTCTGGGTGCAGTCCAAAATTCAAGATGGCTGCCAGTGGCCACTTTGTACCAAAATTAGGTCCAATCAGTTCTTTGTCACAACTTCTATACAGCTCATATTTATGAACTGATCTTCACAAAACTTCTTAGGTACCTTTGTTTTCACCTTGGGACATGAACGAGTGAGTTTTGGGGTGCCTTTGCTATCACTGTGCTATGAGAACAAATATTTTGGGGTTCAGTCAGGCCCAATCTGAGACTCAAAGATTTCTTTTCTAGTTTAGCATCTGACTGTCACCCACCTTTACAATACTTTACCTATACATTTTTTACAGGCTACGGTCAGTATTTATGTACAGACTGTTACAATACTTTATATGTACCTTTGTTATCCGGTCATTACCTAGATGTTTGTCATTGTTGTGTCACATACTATACAAGTACATGTCTTGACAAGTTGAGCTACAGTGTCATTGACACTTTCATTCTTGCTGTCTTCACACCATCTCTAATTTGAGCACACCTGTAAATGGTGTGAACTTGGGCTAATCTAAAGGCCTGGTGTTACAAAACTATATTCAATTAACAGGGTTATTCAGTTAACTGACAGAGTGCTGGTAGCACATATTTGGGCTTTATTCTGAAGTATCGGTACCACAACTTAAAGGCTTCATATTCAGTGGATGTTCTCCATACCACCTTTGAAGTGAAATTATTAAGTCTGTGAGGATTTGTCTTGTTACTTTTTATGGGAGAGTGCCTATTGTAACAAGGCAAAGATATGTGAACAAATTTTGATGACTAAAAATAATTCAGCAGTCTACCAGTTGAGGGATATCCAATTTAGTGGGTTGCCTGTATTATTTAATCATATTAAAATACTTGATTCATGCAACAAAAGAATATCCTGTATGCCTGTGGGAACCCCAGGAGCTAAAAATAGAAACATTTTCATGCACATTCCCCAAACTGCACACAGCAGAGATATGTTATTTTGATATGAAGCATTCTTAGACCAGTAGAATTGACTTTGCCATCAGTTCTGTTCATAGTGTACTGTTTATGTTTATTGATGTTTAAGGTCACATATTTATGAACAATGGCTAATCATGACCGTGACAGTTTTACAGGTGGAGGAAGCCGGAGTACACGGAGAGAACCACTGAGCTACGATGAGCAGCTGCCAGCTCCCCAACATCGTAACTCCGCACTGCAGCATAGGAGGCAGGGTTAGATTGGTTGAAGACATGTGTACCTTCGACGTGCAGTACGCCTTAGTACACGGCGTCATCGTGCCCCCACGCGGGTAATGGAGATGAAGTGTCTTGCCCAAGGACACAACGCGGTTGCCGCAGGTGGGATTCGAACCGAGGACCTCTCGGCTTGCAGCCTGCACCTCTACTTACTGAGTCACCGCGTCCCCATAGTGTACTGTAGGAGGGGAATGAAAAAAATGCTGTGTCAGCATAGTTGCAAAAATTTTGCAAAAATCTTCTCATCCAAATTTTAGTTTCTTGCAATATGAGGAATAATCTTTAAAAATCTTCAGACCCACTATCCAGAATCTTTTGATATTTGGTACTCTCAGGTGCCGAATAAACGTGTGGGCATGTTTATTAATTTGTGAAAAAAAATACAAACCGTCATGGATATTGTGACCCATTACCTTTATTTTTTTCCCCAAGTGAGGCCAATAAAAAAATAACTTTTTAGGGTAGGCTCTTTGCTCCTTAGAAATCCCATTGTTCTTCCACTGGATCCCACCCACTAACTTGATTTATTTATTGGTGTTTATGGTCACATACTTCTGCATAATGGCTAATCGTGACCACAGCATGGAGGTAAAGTCAAGGTCAGTTAATCGTTTATGCCCCATGTTGCCTATTTTAGAGCATTAGTGACTGCGTTCTATTTTACCAGTAAAACGGTACGTTTATCACAGTAAACCACAGTAAACAAGCACTGCCTAACACCTATCTTCCCGGGGTTCTTGTGGGGGCACTAACTTGATTTTCAGTGTTTGTCATGTCTATTGACAAATACATTTGAAATATTTAATTAAATTCTCTTCTCAGTATTTATTAATTGGTGTTTAAGGTCACATATTTTTGCAGAATGGCTAATCATGACCACAACATGACTATCAACCCAAGACCAGGGGTGAGCATTAATAAGCAATTTTGCCCATTTTAGAAAGTATTTGCACCTCCCAAGCGTTGGTGACTGGGTCCTATTTTACCCGAAAAACAGTGCCTGTGTACAACACTGAACAGGCACTGCTTCACTTCCCGGGGTTGAATCTCTTCTCAGTATTTCTTTCTTTAGAAATTTTACTTCCCTCTGCCAAAATCCTGTGGGGCTATGCTTGTGAAGAGTGTAGAAAATGGGGGGGGAGGGGTCAGGGGGCAGGACAGCGGGCACTGTACTTGTACTGATGGCAGGGAAATAAAAAAAAATCTGATTGGGGGGGGGGGGGGGGGGGGGAGAGCTGTAAGGTGGAGACTGGAA
This sequence comes from Pictodentalium vernedei, assembly GCA_031216915.1. Lineage (NCBI taxonomy): Eukaryota > Metazoa > Mollusca > Scaphopoda > Dentaliida > Dentaliidae > Pictodentalium > Pictodentalium vernedei. The sequence continues at coordinate 875,866,155 of CM062297.1, read as the reverse complement.
ATCTCATGGCTACTCTTTGGTTTTTTTTGGGGGGGGGGAGGTAAGGTGGAGGCTGGAATCTCATGGCTCCTCTACTGGATCCCACAAACTTGATTTTCAGAGTTTGAAAGGTCTGTTGAATTTTGAAATATTAAATTCTCATCTCTGAATTTTTCTCTTTAGAAATTTCACTTCTCCCAAAAGAGCTCTTGCTTTTCCCTCTTTTTCTGAGAGGGAGAAGTCACATCTACCTAAAATTCTCTCATTGGGGGTCCCTGGTAGAAATAAATATATTTGACATTGTAAATCTGGAGCAAGTGTCAAGTTCCAGTTCTGAAACTGTGTTTGATAAAGTGATTAATATTTTACAATGCTTCACCCTTGGTGTTGAGAAAGTCAACCATTGAGGCTGGGTTTTTTTTCATTAAATTTTCCAATAAAAAGACAGCAAAAGTTATTTTATATCAATTTCTACTGCAGTTAGCAATTAAGTGTATAATACAGATTTTTATCAATGGTCATGGAACGGTTATCGAACCAACTGAAATTGTGTTTGGCAATTTCTTGGCAAGTCAGTAGCAGTACAGGGGAGCGACATATTTTGGTACTCATGTGAAATTAGTTAAGTTTGCAAGCCAGCACATTTATTGTGCACCAGCACTATTATTCTTTTCAGTAGTGTAAATTGTTACCCAGCACTTTTATTCGGCAAACACTTGTATTCGGCACTTGAAGTATACATCATCCTTTGAGAGGTAAGATTTAAGTTTGTTCAAACCAAGTTCCTGTGTCAGTATTTGGGCTTACTGTTGGAGCCAAAATTTTAACTTACTCGAATAATAATGGCAATATGAGGAATCATTTTTAAAAATCTTTGTCTCCAGAGCCTTTAGTTGAAATCTTTTGATATATGGCATACAGAATTTTTACAGGGGTCAGATTGATGTGTGTTCAAATCAAGTCTATCAGTATTAATTGGGCTTTCTATAGGAGCCTAAATTTTAATGTTGTGCAATCTGTAGAATAATCTTCAAAATTTTTTTTCAGTTTTCAGATCCCCCAGGCTGAATCTTTTGATGTTTGGTTTACAGCATCCTATAGGGAGGCCAGATCTAAGTTTGTTCAAACCAAGTCCATGCCTTAATATGTTGACTCCCTGTTGGAGACTAAATTTTAACGTAGTCTTATAGGAGGAATAATCTTTAAAACTCTTTTTAGCTCACCTGACTGTAAGTCAACGGGAGCTACCGCCATCACTTGTCATCTTGCGTCCGTTGTCTGGCATCCGTCGTCCGTCATCCATTAACTTCTGCAAAAGTGACTTCTTCTTCACAACCATCAGGCCAAATTCAAATACATATTGCACAGACCATCTAACGAGTATACCCTTTCTGTTTTGTTCAAATGAAGTAGCCGCCATCTTTGGGCTCTGGTTAATGCCCAAAATCTTTAAAAATCTTCTTCTCATGATCCACCAGAGGGATTGCCTTGTGATTTGGTATGGAACATGCTTTAGTGTTGAAGATTAAAGTTTGTTCAAGGGAAGTTGGTAAGTCAATATTTGGGCTCTGTGTGGGCATATCCATTTTGGGTTCCGCTCAAAATTTCTATTTGAGGGCCTGATGGGCCAGTTTCAATCCAATTTGGCATATAGTTAAGTGGGTCCCAAGTAAATGATTGATGCAAAAAAAAAAAATTGTTCACAGCCCCGTGGGAACGCGAGGGGCTACAAACCAAATAAAATTCAAAAGCACACATTTCCCAAACCACTTGGAGCAAAGAACAGATATTTGGTATGGATCATCCTTAGGACCAGTAGAATGGAATGGTTAAAAACTATTGCCCTTGGTAATGTTGGGGTGTGTGGTAGGAGGCATTGAAAAAATGATGAGTCAGCATTGTTGCTGTAATATTTTTCCCTGTACAAATTGTTAAAAGTTCTTCAGACTGTTTACTATTATCACTTAATGTCGACAAGAGACAGGAGAGACTCCTGTTACCTGTCGAACACACATGTTCTCTATATTAGTTTAAGCTTAACCTTTGACGGTTATCCAAAGCAGATGATATAAAAACTTAATGATTTTAATTATAGTGTTTTCAGAATTTTCTAAATATTTCAACAAACCATATCATGTGACCCCTCATTGGAACGAGCTCGATGAGCTCGTTCCAATGTGAGGGGTCACATGATATAGTGTGGTTGGAATTTTCTGAAAATTAATATTTCTTCAACTGCTGAATTTGCATATTGTGCAGACGGATGAGGCTGATTCATTAGGTAAAGGGTTAATTGAGTGAAAAGGGAGTGCAGAGGTGTACTGTTGGACTTCTTTGCTAGAGGTCCCGAGTTCGATCTCGTCTGGGACGACCCCCATTGTGTTCTTGAGCAAGGCACTTTATCCAGGTTGCCTACATGGCGCTGTGTACTAAGGTGTACTGCCCGTCAATGGTGCACATGTCTTCAGCTGCTGTAACCCTGCTCGCACAGAGCTTGAACAGAGTTGAAATGTTGAAGTGCTGACAGTTGCTATTCGATGCTCATACAGTTAAAACTAGAAGTCCTGTAATGAAATGCGCACAAATAGCACGTTGATCTGCACTGATCTGCATGTTAATCTGCCCGTCATGACCATAGACAGGCTATCAAATTCTGTACATATGGCCTGTGCACAAGTATTGTTTCAACCAAAGGACCTCTGGATAACCCGGAGGTCCATTTGCAGACACATTGCCTGTCCTTGCTATGAGTAACTAGGAGAACCTGCCATGTTTTGGATTCCACTCAATATGGCAATTGCGCACAATTCCTATGCGTAATTAAGCCTAGATAGGTGCACAGTTTGTGACAGGACTTTTAGTTTTAACTGTATGTTTTTTCTGTTTTCTTGGAATTTTTTTTTTCCGATTCCTGCGTGAATGTCATTAATTTAACCCTCTCAAGACTTCAATGTGGGTTCCAGAGATTTTATTTCATGTAATACTGTTAATGAAAACTTTTTTCTGATTTCTTTAAAAACAGTTTATCCCCCAAAATAAGCCACCAAAAATTCTCTTTCTGCTTTGTTTATTTTTGATGCTTGAACCATTTTCACACAGACATGAATTTACAGGGGCAGTAAAATTCTGTTTCTCCAGTTTGAATTTTTTTATTCTTTAAACCCATTGGGCCAAATTCATTCATTTATGGCACATATCATCCTCCCTCGGAGTAAACCTTTTCTCCTTTGTTCAAATGAAGCTGCTGCCATCTTCAGGCTGGTGAAAGTTACTCGTCTGATTCCCCCCCCCCCCCCCCCCCCCCCACCCAAAAAATAAAAAAAATAAATAAATAAATTACTATATCCTTTGGGGTGTGGTTATTGCTCCATAAGTCTAAAATGCTTTTAAAATCCTCTTTTTGTAAGCCGCTTGCAATAATGCTTAGATTTCTTGTTTGGAACTTACTTTAGAGATGCAAATTCGCTTTTTTTCAAAGAAACTCAGTATGTCAAAATTTGGGCTGCACTCAAAATTTCTCAGACCCAATGGACAGATGTAAATCAAATTTGTCATGTGGTACATAACTGGGTCTTGAGTATTTCATTTATGAAGACTTTTTAGCTCAACTTTGGCGAAGCTAAATGTGAGGTATTGTCATGGCCCATCGTCCATCTGCCCGCCCGTTGCGGCGTCAACACGGCTCTGGCTAGAGGCCGTATTTATGAACCGATCTTTACGAAACTTCTTGGGTGCTTTTGTTATCACCGTGGGAGGAGAACAAGTGTTTTTGGGTCCGGTCCGAAATTCAAGACGGCCACTGGCAGCCATTTTGTACAAAATTAGGTACAATCACATTTTTGCACAGAACTTCCATATGAAAGCTCTGATTTGAATAATTTTTTTTTTGTGTGAATGTTTAGTACCATGGGATACATCACATATAATACAGGTTTTTTTCTCATGCGAAATTATGCAAATTAGACTAACTTTGATTTATTTAGTGTTACTTTCAGCACTGTAAGTGCAAATGCCAATACGGCTCGAGCTAGAGGCCGTATTTATGAACCGATCTTTACAAAACTTCTTGGGTACCTTTGTTATCACCGTGGGACGAGAACGAGTGGTTTTTTGTCTGGTCTGAAATTCAAGAATATTGAAGATGGCTGCTGGCAGCCATTTTGTACAAAATTAGGTGCAATCAGATTTTTGTGCAGAACTTCCATATGAAAGCGCTGATTTGAATAATGTTTTGTGTGAATGTTCAGTACCATGGGATACATCACATATAATACAGGTTTTTTTCTCGTGCATAAATTATGCCAATTAGACTAACTTTGATCTATTTAGTGTTACTTTCAGCACTGTAACTGCAAATGCCAATACGGCTCGGGCTAGAGGCCACCAGCAGCCATTTTCTACTTTAGTTAGTGCAATCAGTTTTTATACGCCCGTTTGGAAAAAACGGTTGTATTATGGTATATTGCTGTCCGTCCGTCCATCCACACGTTGTATGTTAACTCGAAAACGCTTCGAGCAATTTTCATGATTTTTTGGTTGCAAGTATATGTTGATGGAAGGATTCCCACTTTCAATTTGTGTCGCTGTCCGATATGTCATTCCAGAGTTATGGGACTTTATTCATCAAAATATAAGCAATTTTCCACATGTTGAACAATAACTTGAAAATGCTTAGTACACATGTATGCTCATATTGCGTGCTTCCCTCTTGTAATTAATAACGGGCGTATCATGCGCTCATTGCACAGCTGTTTATTTGTACAGAACTTCTGCATGAAAGTTCTGATTTGAATAAATTTTTGTATGAATGTTTAGTAACATGGAATACATCACATATAATACAGGTTTTTTTTCTAGTGCAGAAATTATGCAAATTAGATGAACTTTGATTTAGTCAGTGCTACTTATACGCAGTACATGTAAGTCCACATGTCAATACAGCTCGGGCTAGAGTCTATTTATGAACCGATCTTCACAAAACTTCTTGGGTACCTTTGTTATCATCTTGGGACAAGAACGAGTGTTTTGGGGTGCCTTTGTTATCACAGTGCTATGAGAACAAATATTTTGGGGTTCAGTCAGACCCTCTCTGGGACTCAGATTTCTTTCTAGTTTAGCATCTAACTGTCATCCCCACCTTTACAATACTTTACCTATATATTTGTTACATTACCTAGATGTTTGTCATTGCTGTGTCACATACTATACATGTACATGTCTTGACAAGTTGTGCTACAGTGTCATTGACACTTTCATTTTTTTGGGGGGGAGGGGGGGGGCGGGGTAGAGAGAACCTTAGTTACCATTGGAAAACAAAAGAAAAAATTTTGTTGGATTATTTTTAATACTTCACAAAACAGAGCTTGCTCAGAAGCTTTCTTAGCATCAGCTGGTTGTGTCAAAGCAAATCAAAACATTGCTCTTGCTGCTGATCACTTAATGATATACTTATCCTTTTTGGCAACTTGAGCCAGGTGAGCGTTTTAGGCTTGCTTGAGCCTCTGGTACTTTGGAACCGCTAGTCTAGTCAGAATGATTTGAAAATGTGGATCTTACAGAGGTCGAATTCACATTTAGGTTGCTGCGACTATTAATTTTAGAAGTCGATAAATCGCTGGCCTTAATCGATCATTAGTCGATTAATAGTCATTTCCAATGAATTCAACAAGCACCGGGTGCATGTAGCAGCACTATTCTTTAAAGATCTTCTTCTTCAGACCCACCGGGCAGGAGCAGAATCTCTTGATATTTGGTATGTCTATGACTCATGGATAAAAATTTGTACAAAGTATTAGGCTTGATTGATTTTGGTAGGTATCAGGGGAGTTTAACACAGAATCCAATAAAAATTTACTGTTTGTTTAACCCCCTTCACTCTGATGTCAAAATACCAAAATTTCAGGAAGCTGTTTATTCCCAGAATGCATCTAGAAATTTAACCAATTCAATCTCGTTTGACAGAGCTCAATGAGTTCTGTCAAACGAGATTGAATTGGTTAAATTTCTAGTTGCATCATGGGTATTTTTTTCTGCCTGAAATTTAGATATTTTGACATCAGTGTGCAGGGGGTTAAATGAATGGTGATAACTTTCATTTAGATGTAAATGTGACATTAACGTTAAGTTTGCTTAAATGGGAACCATCAGGCCACTTGAGGACCCAAGTACACAACACAATTTTGTTCTTTTGAGCAATTTTTTTTTTGCTTGAAAAGAGGATTTTTTGTTATTTTATCAGATTTTATGAAAAAAATGAACTTCTGCCCTGGGGGGTGGGGGGTGTGGGTAGTTGAAAGGAGTCCACTAAGGGATTTTTTTTCTCTTTGTTTCAAAATGTTTTTTGAAGAGGTTTGAGTGATTTTAGGCTAAAAATCTCCCACCCTTCTTCCCCACACTCATAGCTAAATTAGATTAAGTATAAGATGGGAGCACAGTAGCTCAGTAGGTATACCATTGGATTTCAAACTGAAAGGTCCATGGTTTGATCCCTGCTAGGGATAACTGTGTTGTGTCCTTGGATAAAAAGGCACTTAATGCCTATTGCCCAAGTGGGGAATGGTGGCACTTTGTACAAAGGCGTACTGCATGTCAATGGTGCACTTGTCTTCTACAAATGCTAACACTGCTTGTATGAAATTAGTATGCTGGGGGTATGTCAGATGCTCACCAGTTTTCACTGGTTCTTTCCAGTACTCTGGCTTCCACCACCCATAAACTGTCCGATGTGGGGTGACCATTGTTTTCGAAAGTGTTGTAAAACCCAATAAATAAAAATAAATAAATATTAACATGCAGATGATGAACGTGACCTTAAATTCTTCTCTAAACAAATTTATTAGGTAAGCATTTAAGGAGGGGGCCTCTTTTAAATATTCTTGTACATGTTTTGTAATATTAAACACATTGGGAGTGCGGTGGCTCTGTGGTAGACTGTTGGACTTCTATGCTAGAGGTTCCGAGTTCGATCCCCGTCCGGGACGACGTGCATTGTGTCCTTGGGCAAGGCACTTTATCCCGGTTGCCTACATGGGGGCACGATGACGCAGTGTACTAAGGCGTACTGGTCGTCGATGGTGCACATGTCTTCAGCTGCTGTAACCCTGCTTGAGCAGAGCTTGACCAGAGTTAGAATGTTGGGGAGCTGACAGTTGTTTGTTGATGCTCGGTAGTTCTCTCCGGGAACTCCGGCTTCCTCCACCTGTAAAACTGTCACTGTCACGATTAGCCATTGTGCATAATTATGCGACATTAAACACCAATAAATAAATAAATTAAACACATCCGTATACATTTAATATGAGTTAAGTTTAATTTAGGTTAAATTTAAGATGCAGCAGATTTTGCTTTGTGAAAAATTCAGTGCCTCAACAAAAATCACTCTCCTTGTAGCTACTCAGATATGTCAATTGCTCTCCAGAACTATTTTTTTATTTTTTTCTTCACAAACATCCAAATGCCCAGTAAATGGTGTGTGTTCTTCTTGGAATGAATTGAAGTCAATCTTAGTTAATCACAGAGTGGCTGGCACATACATACATGTATACAATATACCGGTGTGTCAACCACTAGAATCAGGAATTCACATTTGTTCACATCAAGTCCCCTTACTAGTAGGATCCCAAGTTTTAACTTGGTGCAATATGAGCAGCTTGTATAAAATTCTTCTCTAGGAATGTGATATACAACATCCTTAGAGAGGTCAGATTTGGGTTTGTTCAAATTGAGTTGCCTGATTCAAGTTTGTTCAGATTGAGTTGCTGTGTTGCTGTGTGGGCTCCCTGTGAGAGCCTGAATTTTAACTATGAGGAATAATCTTTAAAAATCTTTTTCTGATTCATATCTGAATTTTTTTTTTATATTTTGTTCAAATCAAGCCTCCAGGTTTATATTTGGCTCAATACAGGAGTTTGAGGTTTAACTTATGGAATATTCTTTAAAGATCTCCTTCTCCAGAAACACCAGTCAGAATGTTCTGATGTTTTGTATACAACATTATAAAATTGTAGTGGGGGCAGATTCATGTTTGTTCAGATCAAATACCCATGCAGGTTTATATTTTGGGCTCTGTATGGGAGCCTGAATTTTTATTTAATCCATATTGGGAATATTCTTTAAAAAATTTCTCTTTTAGAACCACCTATCAGAATCTTTTGATATTAATTTTGACATACAACATTCATACGTGGGTCAGATTCAAGTTTGTTCCAGTCAAGTCCCTTTATTGACTCCTGCAATATTAGGAATATTCTTCAAAATTCTACTTCATCAGAACCACCTGTAGAATCTTTTGGTACTTAGTATGCAACATTCTTGTGTGTTTGTGTATGTTGGTGGTGGGGGTGGGGGAGGGAAAGGGTGCAGATTCAACTTCAGATCATGTGTCTAGAGTTGATATGTATTCTCCCTGTGGGAATTTTAACTTCAAGCTATATATGGGATAATTTTTAGCTCACCTGAGCAAAGCTAAAGGGGAGCTTTACTAATCTCTTTTTGTCCGTCGACGCCGTCCGTTGTCGTCCACTTCACATTATCGAGTTCTCACAAACTACTTGATCAAATCTAACCAAATCTGATGTGCATGTTCCCTTTCATATGTCAATTCATGTTTGTTCAAATCAAGTTGCCCTGCCCCTCGGTAGGCCCACAACGTGTGCCTAAATCTTTAAAAATCTTCTTCTCACGAACCAGCAGTAGCCGAGTCTTGATACTTGGTGTGCAGCTTCCTTTTGAGGTGTACTCTCAGATTTGTTAAGTGAAGTTTGAGGGGCTGCATTTGCCCCACCCAAAATTTCTATTTTACAAACTGAGGGGCTGATTTGAACCAAATTTGATATTTGGGCTTATTGGGTTATATGTAATTAATTTATGCGAAAAAAATATTTCCCATTGCCCGGATGGGAACTGCGGGAGCTAAAAATAGAAAAAAATTAAAATGCCCATATCTCCAAAATCACACAGCACTGAGAATTTTTATTTGGTGTGAAGCTTCCTTAGGACCAACAGGATGGAATGGTCAAAAAAAAATTGCTATCAGTTTGATCTTAGGGTACTTTTTCAGAACTGAGTCAGCATTTTTTAACACGCTGGATAATAGGGAAAACATTAAAGAACCTTCTTCTCCCAAACCACAACTCCAAAAGCTTTCATATTTCACATATAACATCTTTGGAAGATTGATTCACATATTTGTTGAAATCAATTTCCTGGGTCCATATTTGGGCTCTCTATGGGAGCCAAAATTTTCAAAGTAGTGCAATATGAGAAACATTCATTAAAAATTTTCTTCCTCAGATCATCCAATCAAACTCTTTTGATATTTGTTACGCAGAATCCTTAGGGAGGTGAGATTCAAGTTTGTTCAAGCCAAGTCCCTGGGTTCATATTTGTCCTCACAGTGGGAGCCCAAATTGTAACTTAATTTAAAATGAGGAATTTTCTTTTAAGACCTCCTTCAGATCCAGCAGTCGGAATGTTTTGATATTTGTTATGCAGTATCCTTAGGGGGGGGGGGGGGGGGGGGGGGTGAGATTCAAGTTTGTTCAAGCCAAGTCCCTGGGTTCATATTTGGCCTCACAGTGGGAGCCTAAATTGTAACTTAATTTAAAATGAGGAATTTTCTTTTAAGACCTCCTTCAAATCCAGCAGTCGGAATGTTTTGATATTTGTTATGCAGCATCCTTAGGGGGTGAGATTCAAGTTTGTTCAATCCAAATCCATGGGTTCATATTTGGACTCCCTGTGGGAGCTCAAATTATAACTTAGTTCAATATGAGGAATATTCTTCAAAAATATTATTCTTAACATCCACCAGTCAGAAACTTTTGATATTTGGTATACAGCATCCTTAGGGAGGTGAGATATAAGTTTATCAAAGCCAAGTCCCTGGGTTCACATTTGGGCTTCCTGTGGGAGCCCAAGTTATACCAAAATTTCTGTTTTACGAACTGAGAGGCCAATTTGAACCAAATTTGACATGAGGACTCATTGGGTCATAAGTACCTAATTTATGCCAATATAATTCCCGTCGCCCTCATGGGAACCACAGATGCTAAAAATAGAAAAAAATGTAAAGTGCCCATATCTCCAAAACTACACGGCACTGAGAATTTTTATTTTGTGTGAAGCTTCCTTTGGAACAGCAGAAAGGAATGGTAAAAAAAATTGTCATCGGTTTCATCATAGGGTACTATTCCATGACTTTGAAAAAATTTTGAGTCATCATTTTTTGACTCCTGTGAATTATGGGAAAAACACTAAAGAATCTTCTCCCAAACCACTGCTCCAAAAGGCTTTCATATTTCACATATAACATCTTTGGAAGATTCATACACATGTTTGTTGAAATCAGATCCCTGGGTCCATGTTCGAGCTCTCTTAGGGAGCCCAAATGTTCAGATTAGTGCAATATGAGGAATGTTCTTTAAAAATCTTCTTCCAATCCACCAATCAGAATCTTTTGATATTTGGCATGCATCATGTATGGGAGGGGGTGGGGGATTCAAGTTTGTTCAATTTCAGTCCCTGGCTTCATATTTGGGCTTTCTATGGGTGGGGTGAGGGGATGGCAGGAGGGCGTATGCTAGGCTCAGGTTTGTCAAATCCTGGATCGCATTCCTTAGTGTTTTTCCATAAAATTTACCTCATTCCTTTGTAGTGTTGATTAACCATGTCTAACTCAATGTGACCCCCAAGTACTTCTTTGAACCATTTTGGCAGGTGCGCAATTAAGGCAACTTGCAATTGGGGCTCTTGTTAAAAAAATAAAATCAAACTTTTCTTCACCTCCACCTGTCAAAGGCTTGTATATGGTTTACAGGATCCTTTGTGAGGTCAGATTCAATTTGTTTCAGTGAAGTCCCTGGGTTCATTATTGGGATCTGTATGGGATCCTGAGTTTTAACTCAGTGCAATATCAGGAATAATTTTGAGAAATCTTCTCCTCTAAAACCAACAATTAGACTCTTGATATTTGGTGTACAGCATCCATGTGGAATTTAGATTCATGTTTGTTTAAATTTAGTCCCTCTGAAAAACTGTCTCAATCATTTTCTTGTCACAATTTTGCCATTTCACTTTATTTCTTCACACACTGATAGATTCACTCAATTTCAATCCCAAATACTAATCTGCCTTGGGGAGGGCGGTGGCTCAATGGTTACGACATTGGACTTCAAGCTGAAAGGTCCTTAGGCAATGCACTTATAATCCGGATTGCCGTTGTTTGGGTTCAGTAGTGCTGTGTACTGATGTGTACTCCATTTTGATACAGTACTTTTCTTCAACCAATGTTAACCATGCTTTTGCCGAGTTAGTTCTTTGGTGACTACTCCTTTATTTTTAGCTCACCTTGACAAAGTCAAGTTGAGCTAATCTAATCGCTCTCTGTCCGAAACCACTGGGCCAATTCAAGTGAAAGTTTGTGTTAGTGATGGTCCTGAAGAGGCATTGCATTTTTGTTTAACTCAACATCTCAACATGCCCATAGGGGGGTGGGGGGGGAGGGGGGGGGGCTGAATGAGTGCTCAAAAATATTTAAAATCTTCTCATGAACCAGGGAGTAGAATGACTTGATATTTGTTACGCAGTTTCCTTTTGAGGTGTAGAATCAGGTTTGTACTAAAAAAGTTCGTGAAGCAATATTTTAAGATTTTTGGCTCCGCCCAAAATTTCTTTTTTCTGAACCGATCGTAGGATTTGAACCCAAATTGGCATGTGGTGTTCTTGAGTCATAAGTACTTGACTTGTGCAAAAAAAAAAAAAAATTCCGGCATCCCCATGGAAACCTCAGGAGCTAAAAATAGGAATATTTTCAAATGCCCATATTTCCCAAACCACACGGAACAGAGAGCTGTTATTTGGTATGAAGGATCCTTAGGGCCAGTAGAATTGAATGGTAAAATAAAAATGTCATTCTTTATGTTAGGGTGTTATGTAGTGGGCATCGAAAAAATGCTGAGTCCGCATATTTGCAAAAATTAAAAAAAATAATTTTCCAGAACCAGTGGTCAGAATCTTTTGAAATGTGGTATACAGCATTCATGGGGGGGGGGGGGGGGGGGGGGGGGAGGGGGGGGTGCTGGCTGTCAGATACAAGTTTATTAAACTAAAGCCCTTTGGTTCATATTTGGGCTCAATACAGGAGCCCAAATTTTTAACTTAGGGCAATATGGGGAATATTCTTTAAAAGTCTTCTTCATGAAATAGAACTTTTAGGTGGGGCCCACAATGAGCATGCTGCCACAGAGCCAAAACATTGACCTTGAACAAAATCCAGTCTTCGCCACCAAAGGCCATTTCATACCAAAATGTTAAATCATTCTCCATGGTAGTTCATGAAAAGAACATTCTAAAACTTGTATAGGTTTTTGGGGCATTAAACCCAAGGTGAGTAGCACTGTTTTGAAAAAAAAGAGTGTTATCCACCAAGATGTTTTGTACCAAATTAGTTTAGATTCGACCCAAAGGTTCTGAAGAAGATCACTTAATTGATAGAACATGTGATAGATATAGATGATGACTCAGAATTTTCCCATTGCTAACAGTGTTAAAATGGGCCTCCCCATACAGAATCCCATGACAAAACCGATAGAATTTTTAGCTCATCTTGACAAAGTCAAGCTGAGCTAATCTTATCGCTCCCCATCCGGTGTCCATCAACACCATGTTTTGGTCTTCTCCTCCAAAGCTACTGGGCCAATTCAAGTGAAAGTTTGTGTGAGTGATGGTCCCAAAGGGGCATTGCATTTTTTTTCAACTCAACATGCACAGCCCCACTCCCCATAGGGAGGGATTGGGGGAAAACGCTCCAAAATATTTGTAAAATCTTCTCATGAACCAGTGTGTACAATGACTTGATATTTGCTATGGAGCTTCCTTTTGAGGTTTAGAATCAAGTTTGTTCATACGAAGTTTGTGAAGCAATTTTTGGCTTTGTAATGGAAGGGGGTAAGATTTTTGGCCCCACCCAAAATTTCTATTTACTGACCCGATGGTCCGGTTTGAACCAAATTTGGTATGTGGTATTATTGGATCATAAGTACTTGACCCATGTAAAAAAAAAAATTCTGCATCCCCATGGAAACCCTGGGAGCTCAATACAGGAGCCCATATTTTGTACATAGGGTAATATGGGGAATATTCTTTAAAAATATTGTTCAAACCAAGTCCCCAGGTTAATATTTTAACTTTGTGCTTTCATATTTGGTATGCAACATCTCTGGGGGAGGGGGGGGGGGGGGGTGGGGGTCAGATTCAAGTTTGTTCAAATCAGATCCCTAGGTATATATTTCGGCTCGCTATGGTAGCCCAAATGTTTACTTAGTGTGATATGAGGAAATTTCTTTAAAAATCTTCTTCTTCGGATCCACCAGTAGGAACAGATTCCAGTTTGTTCAATACGAGTGCCTGGGTTAATATTTGGGCCCCATATGGAAACCTGAAATTTAACTTAGTACAATATGAGGGAATTACTCAGAATGCTTTCATATTTGGTATACAACATCTCAAGGGGGGTCAGATTCAAGTTTGTTCAAATCGGATCCATAGGTTAACATGTGGGCTTCCTATGGAAGCCAGAAGTAGCCATTTTGCTGATTTTTTTTTTTTAAATTGTATTCAGTACCCTCTTGAGGTGTGTAATAATGAATCCACATAGGTTGTGGGGCTTCGTAGGGGAGCTCTGCATTTTACATTATGAACAACTGAAGAAAAGGCATGTTGCTCGGACTATTTTTGTCACTCCTGAAGGGGCTCAAGGATTGACAATGTATCCTATGGAGATGGATTGCTTAATGTAGACTCATTCTTGGACTCAGTTTATAGGGACTCTTTTTTATCGTGTTCTGTTCAAGGCGAGCGTTTCAGGGCCAGTGGGACCTCTTTTTGAAATATGTCTTTTTGATTTTTAGCTCAACTTTGGCGAAGCCAAATTTGAACGTTTGTCATGACCCGTCGTCCGTCTGTCCGTTCGTCAACAATTGGATACGGGTCTGGCTAGAGGCTGTATTTATGAACCAATCTTTACGAAACTTCTTGGGTACCTTTGTTATGACTGTGGGACGAGAACGAGTGTTTTTGGGTGCGGTCCGAAATTCAAGATGGCTGCCAGCCACCATTTTGTACCGACGGTGCAGAAATCTGTTTTTTGTACAGAACTTCCATATCAAAGCTCTGATTTGAATAATTTATTGTATGAATGTTTAGTACCATGAGATACATTACATATAATACAGGTTTTTTTCAATGCAAATTAGATGAACTTTGATTTTTTCAGTGCTACTTATACACTGTAAGTTCACATGTCAATACGGCTTGGGCTAGAGGCTGTATTTATCAACCGATCTTCACGAAACTTCTTGGGTACCTCTGTTATCATCTTGGGACGAAAAGGAGTGTTTCTGAGTGCAGTCCAAAATTCAAGATGGCTGCCAGTGGCCATTTTGTACCGAAATTAGGTCAAATCAGTTTTTTGTACACAACTTCTATACGGCTCAGGCTAGAGGCGGTATTTATGAACCGATCTTTACGAAACTTCTTGGGTACCTTTGTTATCACCATGGGATGAGAACGAGTGTTTTGCGGTCTGGTCCAAAATTCAAGATGGCCACCAGCAGCCATTTTGTACCAAAATTAGTGCAATCAGTCTTTTGTACAGAACTTCTGTAGGGAAGTTCTGATTTGAATAAATTTTTGTATTTTTTGTATGAATGTTTAGTAACATGGAATGCATCACATATAGTACAGGTTTTTTTCTCGTGCCGAAAATATGCAAATTAGATGAATTTTGATTTATTTAGTGCTACTTATACACTGTAAGTTCACATGTCAATACGGCTTGGGCTAGAGGCTGTATTTATCAACCGATCTTCACGAAACTTCTTGGGTACCTTTGTTATCACCTTGGGACGAGAACAAGTGTTTCTGAGTGCAGTCCAAAATTCAAGATGGCTGCCAATTAGGTCCAATCAGTTTTTTTTTACAACTTCTATACAGCCCGTATTTATGAACTGATCTTCACGAAACTTCTTGGGTACCTTTGTTTTCACCTTGGGACAGGAATGAGTGTGTTTTGGGGTGCTTTTGTTATCACTATGCTATGAGAGCAAATATTTTGGGGTTCAGTCAGACCCACTCTGGGACTCAAAGATTTCTTTTCGAGTTTAGCATCTGACTGTCACCCACCTTCACAAAACTTTACCTATACATTTGTTACAGGCTGCAGCCAGTATTTATGTACAGACCATTACAATACTTTATATGTACCTTTGTTATCAGGTCATTACCTAGATGTTTGTCATTGCTGTGTCACATACTATACATTTACATGTCTTGACAAGTTGAGCTACAGTGTCATTGACACTTTCATTAGCTCAACTTTGGCGAAGCCAAATTTGAGCTTTTGTCATGGCCCGTCGTCCATCTGGCCATCTGTCCATCTGTCCGTCTCTCCGTACGTCAACAATTGGATACGGCTCGGGCTAGAGGCCGTATTTATGAACCAATCTTTACAAAACTTCTTGGGTACCTTTGTTATGACCGTGGGACGAGAACGAGTGTTTTTGGGTGCGGTCCGAAATTCAAGATGGCTGCCAGCCGCCATTTTGTACCGACGATGCAGAAATCTGTTTTTTGTACAGAACTTCCATATGAAAGCTCTGATTTGAATAATTTTTTGTATGAATGTTTTGTACCATGGGATACATCACATATAGTACGGGTTTTTTTCTCGTGTGTAAATTGTGCAAATTAGACTAATTTTGATGTTTTTTGGTGTTACTTTCAGCACTGTAAGTGCAAATGCCAATACGGCTTGGGCTAGAGGCCGTATTTATGAACCGATCTTTACGAAACTTCTTGGGTACCTTTGGTATCACCGTGGGACGACTACGAGTGTTTTGGGGTCCGGTCCGAAATTCAAGATGGCCGATGGCAGCCATTTTGTACAAAATTAGGTGCAATCAGATTTTTGCACAGAACTTCCATATGAAAGCACTGATTTGAATAATTTTTTGTGTGAATGTTTATTACCATGGAATACATCACATATAATACGGGTTTTTTTCTCGTGCAGAAATTATGCAAATTAGATGAACTTTGATTTTTTCAGTGCGACTTACACACAGTAAGTACACATGTCAATACGGCTCAGACTAGAGTCTGTATTTATGAATTGATCTTTACGAAATGTCTTGGGTACCTTTGTTATCACCTTGGGATGAGAATGAGTGTTTCTGGGTGCGGTCTAAAATTCAAGATGGCTGCCAATGGCCATTTTGTACCGAAATTAGGTCTAATCAGTTTTTTGTACACAACTTCTTTACAGCTCAGATTAGAGGCCATATTTATGAACCAATCTTTACGAAACTTCTTGGGTACCTTTGTTATCACCGTGGGATGAGAGCGAGTGTTTTTGGGTGTGGTCCAAAATTCAAGATGGCCACCAGCAGCCATTTTGTACCAAAATTAGTGCAATCAGTCTTTTGTACAGAACTTCTGTATGAAAGTTCTGATTTGAATAAATTTTTGTATGAATGTTTAGTAACATGGAATACATCACATATTGTAAGGGTTTTTTTTTTCATGCAGAAATTATGCAAATTAGATGAACTTTGATTTATTCAGTGCTACTTACATAATGTAAGCACACATGTCAATATGGCTCAGGGCAGAGACTGTATTTATGAACTGATCTTCACAAAACTTCTTGGGTACCTTTGTTATCACCTTGGGACGAGAATGAGTGTTTCTGGGTACGGTCCAAAATTCAAGATGGCTGCCAGTGGCCATTTTGTACCAAAATTAGGTCCAATCTGTTTTTTGTCACAGCTTATATTTATGAACTGATCTTCACAAAACTTCTTGGGTACCATTGTTTTCACCTTGGGACAGGAACGAGTGTGTTTGGGGGTGCCTTTGTTATCACTGTGCTATGAGAACAAATATTTTGGGGTTCAGTCAGACCCACTCTGGGACTAAGATTTCTTTTCTAGTTCAGCATCTGACTGGTCACCCACCTTTACAATACTTTACCTATACATTTTTTACAGGCAACGGTCAGTATTTATGTACAGACTGTTACAATACTTTATATGTACCTTTGTTATCAGGTCATTACCTAGATGTTTGTCATTGCTGTGTCACGTATTATACATGTACATGTCTTTGTCTTGACAAGTTGAGCTACATTGTCATTGACACTTTCATTTTTTTTTCTATTTTTAGCTTCTGGGTTCCCACGGAGCTGTGCATTTTTTTTTTTTTTGGCATCAATAAAGTATGTTTACCCTATTATACTATATGCCAAACTTAGTTCAATTCAGACAATCGGTTTTAATTTGAACGAAGTAGAAAGGGTATACTCCCAAGATAGTCTGGACCATGTGTGAATGAATTCAGCCCAGTGGTTTTAAAGAAGGCAAGTTTCAAATCAGCTGATGGGAAAATACAAGATGACTCAGCATTTTCCCGTTGCCATTGTTAAAATTTGCATCCCCATACGCCCCCCCCCCCCCCCCGACTCCCCGCCCCCGCCTGACAAAGCCGATAGTATGGTTTTTCCGCTGGATCTAAGGCTGCTGCATACAAAACAAAAAATATACCACTCATCGTCCGTCATCCTGTCGCCGGCATCCGTAAACATGGTGTTTGCACCTGCCCCCTCGTAAAACCGCTGAAACCAATTTTAGTTATATTTGAGGTGATTGCATATTGTGACAGCGCATTTTGGGTTTCTTTTTTCAAATCAACTTGCCCAGCCTAATAGGGAGAGGGTGGGGGAAAAATCCACCAAAGTTCTTTAAAAATCTACCAGTGGGTACAATGACATCATATTTGGCATGCAGCTTCCTTTTAAGATGTAGAATCAAAGATTGTTTAAACGAAATTTTCAGGATCAGGATTTGCCTTCGTAATGGGAGGGGCAAGATTTTTGGCCGTACCCAAAATTTCTGTTTTCTGAACCGATGGTCCGATTTGAGCCAAATTTGATATGTGGTATCATTGAGTCATAAGTACTTGATTCATGCAAAAAAAACCTATTTTCCCCGTGTTCCGTGGGAAAGAGAGTGTTTATTTGGTGTGAAGCAATCTTAGGACCAGTCGAATTGAAAGATAAAAACAAATTACCACCGGTTGTGTCAGTGTGTTCTGTAGTGTGGGGTGGGGGGTGGGGGGGTGGGGGGGCAGCGAAAAAAATGCTAGTCAACATAGTTGCAAAAATATTAAAAGAAATTTCTCCACAGCAACTGCTCAGAATTCTTTTGATATATTGGTATACAGCATACATAGGGGGGGGGGGGGGGGGGGGGGGGGGGGGGGGTCAGACACAAGTGTGTTAAAACGAAGCCTCTTGGTTCATGTTTGGGTTCAATACAGCAGCCCGAATTATTAAATTAGTGTAATAAGAGCGCATTTCTTTGAAATCGTCTTTAGATCCACCATTTCAGAATGCTTTCATATTTGGTATACAACATCTCTGGGGTTGGTGGGGGGGGGGGGGGGGGCGCAATTTAACTTGTTGAAATCGATTCCCTGGGTTCATACTTGGGCTTCCTACGTTAGCCCAGATTTTAACTTGGTGCAATATGAGGAAGTTTCTTTAAAATGTTCTTCAGATTCACCATTTAGAATCCTGTCATATTTTAATATACAACATCTCTTTGGGGTCAGATTCATGTTTGTTCAAATCGAGTCCCTGGGTTAATATTTGGGTTTTTTTTATGGCTGTACATGGTTTCTGGCAAACTGAACAGTTTCACTTACAAAGACGATACCATAAAAAACGAAACCAGGATTTCAACCTCTGATGGTCCTCAAAATTCTGCACACTTGTCTCTTATTTTCCACGTCCATGAACGACAAACTAATACAGCTGTGGGGGTCTTATGGGGCTTTCCCTACTCTGGCCCTGCGCACCTTCGGCGCACAAAAGTCATTTGATCATATCGACCCCCCTGAATTCCAAAGTGTTCTGTGTGTCAGTAGGCACATAAGTACTAAAAGGGGTTCGGAAGGCCAGATGTTTTCCAAAAAGTGGGATTCCATGGGAAATTCCTGTTAAATACCGAGATGAGTCTGGGATAGTAAATTAGGCTTCATTGAGGGGTTTTCTCATGGCCCCAAACGACTACAAAGGGGTTCGGAAGGCCATATGTTTCCGAAAAAAATGGGATTCCATGATCTAGATCAATGAAACCACAAAACTACTCGGAATAGGGTCAGAACTGACAAGAACAGACCAGAAATGGCTAAATACCCCGGGGGCCCCCTCGGTACCATAACACTACGTGCTAAGTCGACAAAATGGGGAATCCGTAGTAAATAAAGTAGTTGTTGGTGATTTGGAGGGATTGTCGGGTTATTTGTGGTAATCCTACGAATCGGGAAATTACTCCTGTACAAAAGAACATACCCTCCGAACATACCCCTGTCCTATTATAAGGTTTTGGGTCACATAGCAACAACGTGCTACCATAGAAACCAAGATGGCGGCCTCAAGTGTACAAAATGGACGACGGAAACATGTATCACCCTAACATGAGCTGCGCGTGCGCACTCACATCACGTATTACTATGAGGATGGCGTCACAAAATAACCGCTCGCGTGGGTTACCACAACAACCAAACCTGGCGCCACTGGGTCACGTGACATGACGTCAAATAGGACCCTTCGGGTACATGTTATACTACTCACATAGAACACTTTGGAACTCAGGGGACGATGTATCGAATTCAGAATGCGAAGCAGTTTTGGAGACTTCGTGAGCTTAACTCAACAGGTCCAATTACATTTTTCGTTGTAACATAACACTGTTGCGTGACTGCAGTTCGAATTCCCCGGATACTGCTTTTCTTTTGATAATTCGGATATTAAGTTTGTCACACGCACATACAAACAAAAACAAATCTATTGACAGTTTAAATTTGAATAGCTGGAATCCATTTCGATTTTACCGGAATTCGGGAATATTACGATTTTACGAAAATATTACGAGAATATGATTCCCTGTCCAAAAAGAAGTCTTTAAGGTGAGCTGAACTCTGTTTGCATATATCGCGATCAACCATATTTGACCGCTTCACCGATGCGTCAAGCGAAGTATCGTGATGTCCGACGCAGCAGTGTTTCCTAACATCTCTAGCCATTGTCCAAACATGGCCTGAAGGGCCATATTTTAATTTTTCGTTTGGAATCCGTCCTTGAAATGGTTTTATTGAAATCTGGGCATCAAAGAGGTCCTTTCTTATTTTAAATCCCCTGCACTCCGCATGTGTACATCCGGAGTCTGGCTGGAGTGACCTTCCAAATGGTCCTCAATCAGAAAAACTCAAGTCAGTAAGGCTTTCAAGAGCACCACACTGTGACCACAGGCTCTCAATATGTGAGTTTTATTGAAATATGGCCAAACAGAGGGCTTATCTTTTTTGACATTCTCATCCCCTGTGATTCCGACCCAACATACTTTTCATCGAAGCAATCCTCAATCATGAAAATACACGTCACTTGTTACTTTTAAGAAAATACCAGACTCTCGATATGGGGTTTGATAGAATCCGGCCAAAAAGCGGAATTTCCTCTTCACCATTCCCTTGTGAATTCTAGATGTGTTAAACCAGTGTCCGACCCGGTCTAGTTATCACGCATACCAACCGAAATTATAATTTTCTGAATGGTTTGTAACCTTCCAGACCACCCCAGACACACAAGATATGGGTGTAATGAAATCTGAGCCTAAAAAGCAGATTTTCTGATGTGCTATGCCCCTGCAAAATCGAGATGTGTTTTACCAGAGCTGACCCGAACTGTTTTTTCACCCAAGCGAACGAATCATAATGACGCAGGTACTTATTTACTTTTGAGATCACTCTCGGGTCTCCAAGATAACGGTTTTATTGAAAAGCGCACAATTTTCATTTTTTTTTCATTTGCCCCCCCCCCCCCCCGCCCCCTTATTGAACTCGCAGCCTAGAGTCACGCCTTTTTTCCCCATTATTCTGTGAACTACGGATGTGCTCAAGCATCTAAATGTGCCCAACACAAGATAACATAAGTCCCTAGTGGACTCTGAGAGCACCCGGACTCTCAAGTTGTGGGCTTTTTGAAATCCGCGCCTAAAAAGTAGAATTTTCGAATTTGCCACCCCCGTGTGACCTTACGAATTGTTCGACCAGTGTCCGACCCGACCTGCTATTCATGTTAACTAGTACAAATTATGGATACACGAGTCATAATTGCCCTTGAAACCATAACAAGCTGCCATGTAAGGGGGTCTCATTGCAATCTAGGCCCAAAAGCTGACTATTCTTATTTGCCACCCTCCGTGAACTTTTAATGTGCTCAACCGTGGGCGGGGCCGAAAAGCGGACTTCTCCTGTTTGTCACCCCATGTGAACTCCGGATGTGTCTAACTGGGATCCACCCGTCCTGGCTTTCCTGCGAAATAACATAAACCATAAGAGCATATGTTGTTAGCAACCTTTGATTCCAATCTAAGCTACCAAGATTAGGTTTTTCATTGAAATCCAGGCCTGAGACCGGACTAATATTAGTGGACATCAACTTGTGAACCCCAGATGTTCGAATCATGATAACACGGGTCATTAGTTACTTTTTCGTGGTACTGCGATGGTTGGGGAAGTTAGAGTGGGCCTCGTTGTCAAATACACGTCCCCTTTTCCAGATAGAAGGCTCATCCGCACTTTCCTAACCATTGCAGTCGAGGCATCTCACCAAAAGAGTAGCTGGATTTACTCGGATAAGCACCCACACCCGTGCCTCGTCCCTCGCAAAAATATGGACAGTGCATTTCGGGCACGGACCCTCTCGGTTGGAAGCGCACAGAAGATTGCAGAACGAGGACTTCCATTACAACACGAGGACGACGTAGTGGTAACTAGGTCCCCATCTGACCAAAGACGGACGGTTCACTGCACGCAAATACCCCCACCCCACCCCACACAAACACACACAAAACAAACCACGCTTTACGAGAGAGGACCCTCTCGTCAAAAGCAGATCGGAACGGTTTAGACGTGACTCCCATTCGACAGATAGTGGAAAGTCCGACGGTGCCTTGAAGAGCGGGGCTCCGTTTGGAAAAAGCTCACAGCTCATTGTAAAACAGTATTCTAAAATCAGTAGAGTTAAAAATTAACCCTAATCAACAGGGTTGAGAGAATATGACCCAATTGTGTCGTAACCCCTCTTTCCGCCTTCTTGCTGTAGCTTGAACTCTGCTAAATAACTACCCTGTAACCGACCAGGCTTCTTCATTTATAATAAATTTATTGTAAAATATAAAGCTTCGTCTAATATTAACTACACAATAAGTTCGTCTCATAATCTCAAGATCAACAAGGAAAAAAATGTTTGAGTGATTGTGTATGTGCCTGGGTCGAGTGGTTATCTATCGGTTCTCAAATCTATAGTGACTGTAGGTGAAGATTGAAGGGGACGCTCTCTTCAATGACTGGAGGATCCTGGTGCAGTATGGGGCACGTTGGTCAGATGGAATTCACTGGACCAGTCTGCCAACTTAATCACAAATCTGAGTGTGGTCAGGTTCTCCAGCAGGTACTTCCACAAATGACTACTTACCAGCTATATTGTGGGAAAATGTTTCGAACATCACCCATTTTAGGCATATTTTTCATGATACCACTTCCAGTTGGAATTGCTGAAGGGAAGTCAGCTTACGTTTGCTAAAATGCATAAAACATATTTCCAATTTTTATTTGCCCTTTCACATTGGCCTTCCACCACATCCCATCTATTTTTGCTCTAGTGGATCATAAGTTCATATTAATTTTTGAAACTGTGTCACTCATACACACATGTAAACGCGACTTTGTTTTGCCGGTGAACGAAAAAAACCACCGAGCTTCGGCGAGTAACTATTAGACTCTAACTTTTGAACCCAGTAGAAACGGTGTTGATAGTGTCAGAAGACAAGTATTCTATCGCGTGCTGTACTGTCGTGCTGTGTTCAGTGGTACACAGTGACACCAAGAACATTGTCTATGGACACATTGCAGACGATGAATGGGGATTATCATCGAAACGTTGCCATGATCCTTCAGTTTAATCAAACTTGACTCGAATGTTCTATCTATTGTTGTAAACTGAAAACCAGGTGATTGAAACACCTATATTGTAATTAATCCCTGTGAGTGCAGTGTCAGTGCAGCGCCTGGTCGATCCTCGGCATGGAAAATCAAATTCACAGAGACAGACTCAAGGTGCAGAAAGGACATCAATCAATTAATCAATCACTTTGTTTTTTTCTCTCTCTCTCTCTCTCTCTCTCTCTCTCTCTCTCGCTATTTTTTATTGCGAAGTTATATTTTCTTGCACATGTTTTTTTTTACATTTCTCTCATTTGTTTGTTTCGCCATTGTATTGATTTTTTGTATCATGTTAAGGGAGCGGAGGGTACACTAAGTGGAAAGCACTTGTCCTCCTATTCCAATTTGCAACTTATTTGTTTGGCAAATAAAAATATGTTTAACCTAATCCCTGTGACTCAATCAGCGAGCGTCATTGTATTATTAAGCAGAGCAGACGATTAGCCAGTAAATCGCGTATTGTTGTTCTCAGTTTGTAAATGATTATGGCGCTTTGAATAAATATTTATTTATTTATTTATTGGTGTTTAAGGTCACATACTTATGCACATTGGCTAATTATGATCGTAACAGTTTTACGGATGGAGGAATCCGGAGTACACGGAGAGAACCACCCAGCAACGACGAGCAAGTGCCAGCTTCCCAACATCGTAACTCCGCACTGCGGCACATGCAGGTTAGATTGGTTGAAGACATGCGCACCATCGACGTGCAGTGCGCCTTAGTACACGGCGTTATCGTGCCCCCATGTGGACAGTCGGGGTTACGTGGCTTCACGTTGCTTCACTTCGGTGATCTGACGAGAACCGGTTACCGCAACGCCACCGGCCCCTCCCCCTCCCCCTCCCCCTTTGAATAAATAATCTGTGCCTGTTAATTGAGCTTTCTCATTTGCCATGATGTTGAGTTTGAATTGTTTACCGTTGTTTGGGCGACACTGGAGGATATAAATGTTTCTTCTTTAACTGAGGCAGATACTCCAGTCATGTTGAATAAATCATTTATATCGTTCATTCGTCTTTACCTCGGGTCTACCATAAGTCCATGGAAAGTGTTCCTGTCATGCTGTGCTCGAGTTACAATAAAGGACGTATAAGCGAGTTGTAATTCCCAGCCAAACCTCAATCATAACACTGTAACAGTTATTCAAGATTCTGATCCACTTCGCATTGTGCAAAAAGAAGTTCTTGTTCAGGGGGGGCGGAACCGGGGGAGGGGGGGGGGGGTTGGCTGGGGCCAGGCCATGCATACATTTTAACAGAACCAATGACTGGTGAAACAAGGGACGGATCTAGAGCCTTCCCATATTTTCGTCAGCCATGTTTCTCTCGTACTAGTGTAAGGTTAGCGTGTTTAATGTTTGTCACAAACTGTGACTATCATACAGCTGGTTAAGCAGTGGCTTGGGTATGAACATCTTGACAATTTTTTAACGGCTCTGAAAGTGTGAAATCTTTCAGATACGTGTCCTGAAAAATTTCAAAATATCCGCTCAGATGCATGGAGATGGGGGTTTTGGGACCCTGGAATTTAAAATTTTTATACCGCGGTCTGAACCATGGTCGGCCCGTCATACCGACAACCATCGATCGCCCTAACCACCCCCCCCCCCCCCACCCACCCCCAAACACACACACACACTTTGAAATTCGTTACGACGCCCCTGTACTTTAAATCTCTTACATTAATATTGATAAATGCAAAACGTTTCTGAATAACTTTCATGTGGAAAAGCGACACATATATATTACGTTGCCTAAATGACTCCCATAGTAATAGTAAAAGTCGAAGTTATTGAAATTAACACCTCTTGCGGCAAATCACAAAATGAAACACAGTATACAGTATGCAGACGATATAATCATCACAGTTGGGCTTGAGAATAATGCAGAGACTCAAGATATGGATTGGAAAGCAAATGTAACTTCTAAGGCCTACTTGGCTATAATTTGCCAACCCCTTGTGAACTTCAAGTACGCCTGATCTTCCAGGTTTTCTTGTGAAGAACCGTCCAAATTATGAGCACACGAGCTATAAGTTGCATTTGATACCCCCTCACACTCAGTTACGTGGGTTTGTTTAATGATCCTGGGATCGAAATCGGAGTATTTATTACAGTCACCCCAGGCTCTCAAGATATAGATTTTATTGAAGTATGATCCTAAAATCGGATTTTTTATTTTATTTAACATCCCTATGTTAACCCCTGACCCAGTGTAACGCCAAAAACAAGCCAGCAATATTCACCATTCAATTTTCATTATTTTTACATTTTTGCTTTAAAAACATAACTAACGACTCCTCTTTGGAACGAGCTCATTAAGCTTATTCATTCCAAAAATGGGTCATAAGCTATGTTTTTCATGCAAAAAATTAAAAAAAAATAATTATTCAATTATTTTGCTTGCATGCGATGGTTGCTTTTGGTGTCGGGTAAAGGTTTAACTCTGGATATGTTCAACTGAGATCCTACCATAGCAGGCGAAGGGACCGCGTCAAGAATGAGGTAGCAACAAAACATGAAGAGTAATTATTGGTATGTCGTTCGAGAAGTGCCCCCCCCCCCCCCCCCCCACACACACACACACCACCACCACCACCAAGCTGGACTTGAGATCCTAGAGGATTAGAGCCTCTCCGATTTTGATCGCGAAATGTGTATTTCAGGCGGGGGCCTTTTCATCGGTGCACGGACTGTACTTTGAAGGCGAGGGCTTCCTCTTACGAAAGTGGAAGATAAAGTCGATAGGTATCTCACTATGTGCGGACAAGCCACGCTAGTAACTAGTACTCTCTTCAGAAGATGATTTTCTTGAAATCAGAAAGCGCAGTTGGATGAGTTTTGAGAGTGGACAGTGCCCCCAGCCCTCGATAAAGGAGTGTTTTGTACGCGAGCATCGCCCTCTTTGTCGAAAATTTCAGCCGCCACCCTAAGACCGATGGCGGCTTCTCCCACCCATATAATTCATTTGGGTAAAAAAATAACCTCAAATCAACAGAGTTGAGTGAATTCGACTCGTTTCTGTACGACCCTCACCTCTCCTAGATGTAACGTGGACAGTGCTAAATAACCGCTCTGTAACCGACCCGACTTTTTTATTTATAGTAAATTTATCTATTTGTCAATGTAAAATGTATATATTCGCCCAGAATCATTATAACTGCAATAAGTGAGGTATGTGTATGCGTTGGTAGAGGGGTTATCTGTCAGTTTATACGCCTATACTGGCTGTAGGTGTAGATGGGAAGACACGCTCTCGTCACCGTGTGGGGTATCTTCGACACGGTATGGGGCATGTTGTCCAGATGGAATCTACTAACCGACCAGTCTGCCAACTTAATCCCAAATCTGTGTGTGGTCAGGTTCTCCAGCAGGTACTTCCACAGACGACAACTTACCAGCTATATTGTTGGAAAATTTTTCGAACTTCACCCATTTTTAGGCATATTTTTTATGATACCACCTCCAATTGGAATTTCTGAAGGGAAGTCAGCTTTCGTTTGCTAAAATGCATAAAACATATTCCCAATTTTTATTTGCCATTTTACATTGGCCTAGCTCCACATCCCATCTATTTTTGCTCTTGTGGGACGTAAGTTCATACTGATTTTTGAAACTTTGTCACACACCCACACATGTAAACGCGACTTTGTTTTGCCGCTGAACGAAGCTGGAGAAAACCACCGAGCTGCGGCGAGTAACTATTAGACTCTAACTTTTGAACCCGGTAGAAACGGAGTTGATAGTATCAGAAGACAAGTATTCTACCGCGTACTCTTGTGCTGTGTTCAGTTGTACACAATGACACTAAGAGCCTTACACATTGCAGACGATGAAATGGGGATTATCACCGTATCGGCCTACTTTTAATCAGAACGAACCAAAATCATAATAATAATCATCATAAATTCACCATCCCCAACACAGTCCACGCTCTCGTCCCCCCCCCCCCCCCCCCCCCCCGCCACGACAGGAATGAGATCCAGCCACCCATCCATCAAATCCACTTTTAGGTACCCGAGGAGATGGAGGAGGACAGACCACCATACGACTTCCAGAACATGTCCTGGGATGAATTTACCAATCTTGCAGACGACTACTTGAGAACGGAATACGGCACAGTAAAATCAACTCCATCGGCACAATGGAACAATATCAAGACAACTTAAGATCACATATGCCAGAAACCAGCACATGACCCTGAACTGTTTCACTAACAATTAAGATACCTTAAACAATGAAACCAGGATTTCAACCGCTGATCGTCCTCCAAATTCCTCATACTTTTCCCTCCTACTCCACGCCCATGTACCACAAAATTAGGCAGCTGGGGAGGGTCGCAAGGAGCTTGCCCCACACTGTCCCACGTGCCTTCGGTGCACAAAAATTATTTGATCATACCGTCCCCTGAATTCCAAAGTGTGCTTTGTGTCAATTGGCACAGAGACCACATTGGAACTCAGGGGACGATATGTCGAAATTAGAATGCGAAGCTCTTCATGGAGACTTCGTGAGCTCAATTCAACTGACCCAACTTGCCCTTTTCGTTGTAACATAACACTGTTGCGTGACTGCAGTTCGCAATTACCGGGATATTGATTTTCTATTGATAATTCGGATATTAAGTTTGTCACACGCACATACGAACAAATCTTTATTTACATCTGAATAGCTGCAATCCACTTTGATTTTACGGGAATACGGGCTTTTTGTAGTTTTACGAAAATACTTCGAGAATCTCTTTCCCTGTCCAAAAAGAAGTCTGCGACGTTAGCTGAACTCGGTTTGCATGTATCGCGATCAACGATATTTGACTGCTATCACCGATACGTGTATCGTCAGGCAAAGTATCATGGTCTACCTGTGCATCAGTGTTTCCGTACACCTCCAGCCCCTTGTCCAAACGTGGCCTGAAATGCCATATTTTAATTTTTGGATTTGGTTCGTCCTTAAAAGGTTTTATTGAAATCTGGGCATCAAAGAAGTCTTTTCTTATTTCAAATCCCCTGAACTCTGGGTGTGTACGGCCAGAGTCTGGCCCCGCATGTTTTTATTCCAAAGGGCCCCCAATCGGGACAACACAAGCCAGTAAGGCTTTCAAAAGCACCACAGGCTCTCAACATATGGGTTTTATTGAAATATGGCCAAACAGAGGGCTTTTCTTATTTGACATTCTCACCCCCTGTGAACACAGGATGATTGCGACCCAACATGCTTTTCATCGAAGCAATCCTCAGTCATGAAAATAAATGTCACTTATAACTTTTAAGAAAACCTCAGACTTTCGATATGGTTTTTGATAGAATCCGGACAAAAGGCGGATTTTTCCTCTTTATCATTCCCATGTGAACTCTATATATGTTAAACCAGGGTCCGACCCGGTCTGGTTATCATGCATACCAGCTGCAATTATAATTTCCTGAATGGTTTGTTTCCATTCAGACCACTCCAGTATGCTTGGGGAGCTGACAGTCGCTCGCCGTTGCTCGGCGGTTCTCTCCTGTACTCCGATAAAACTGCCGTGGTCATGATTAGCCATGGTGCAGAAATATGTGACCTTAAACACCAATAAATACATACATCGCTCCCAGTTCTCCAAGTTATCGGTTTTAATGAAATCCTCGTCGAAAAGTGGACATTTATTTTTATTTAACCCGCCTTCACACACCCCTCACCCCCCCCCCCCCCCCGCCCGTGTACTTCGGATGTGCTTAACCAGGGTCTGATCAGGCCTCGTCTTCTTGCAGGCACCCAAGATATGGATTTATTGAATGCGCGGCCTAAAATCAAACTTTTTTTTATTTCACATTATCATGTGAACTACGGATGTAAATGAGCCCAACACAAGATACCAGTAGTCACTAGTGAACTCTGAGCCCCCCCCCCCCCCCCCCGGACTCTCAAGAAGTAGGCTTTATTGAAATTCGCCTAAAAAGTGGAATTTTTCGAATTTTGCCATCCCCTTGTGAACTTCCGAATTGTTCAACTGGTGTCCAACCCGACCTGCTTTTCATGTTAACTAGTTCAAATTCAAATTCGTGAATACAAGACTGATTAATTGCCATTGAAACCACCACAGACTGCCTTGTCATGGGGGTCTCAATGCAATTTTGGCGCAAAAGCTAACTATTCTTATTTGCCACCCTTTGTGGACATTTAATGTGTTCAACTGTGGACGGGACCTAAAAGCCGACTTCTCTTATTTGTCACCCCATGTGAACCCCGGATGTGTCTAACTAGGATCCACCCGCCCTGGATTTCCTTCGAACTAACCCAAATCATAAGAGCATATGTCGTTAGGAACCTTTGATACCGGACTCGGCTACCAAGATTAGGTTTTTCAGTGAAATCCAGACCTGAGACCGGAGTAATATTATTGGACAACAACTTGTGAACTCCAGATGTGTTAAGCCATGGTCTGACATGGCCTGGTGTTTAGGCAATCGAGGTCGAATCGTAACACGGGTCACTAGTTAAAGGACCATTCCCGGTTCTCGTAATACTGCGATGGTTGGGAAAGTTTTTATTGAGTGGGCCCCGTCGTGAGATACACTTCACAATGTTTCCAGTTAGAAGGCTTATCTGCACCTTCCAAACCATCGCAGACGAGGCCTCTCACCAAAAGAGTAGCTGGCTTTACTCAGGTAAGCACCCCCCCCCCCCCCCCCACCCCGCCGTCCCTCGCAAATATTTGGGCAGTGTATTTCATGTATAGGCCCTATCAGTTGAAAACGCACAGAATATTGCAGAACGAGGACCTCCATTGCAAGACGAGGACGACGTAGCGGTAACTAGGTCCCCATTCGAGCAAAGATGGACAGTTCAATGCACCCGCACACCCACAAAAACGAATCGCGCATTATAGGAGTGGGCCCTGTCGTCAAAAGCTTATCGGCACAGTTTAGACGTGGCTCCCGATCAACAAATAGTGGAAAGTCCGACGGTGTCTTGTTGGTCGTGGTTCCAGTAGGTAAAAAGCTCACAGCTCATTACAAAACTATATTCTAAAATCAGTTGAGTTATTTATTTATTTATTGGTGTTTAAGTTCACATACTAATGCTCGATGGCTAATCGTGACCGTTGCAGTTTTACAGATTTTGGAAGCTGGAGTAACCGGAGAGACCCATCGAGCAATGACGAGCAACTGTCAGCTTTTCAACTTTCCAACTTTTTACAGCGGTTAAAAACATGTGCAGTACTTGGCGTTATCGTGCGCCCATGTACGCAACCAGGATAAAGTGCCTTGCCCAAGGACACAGCGCGGGTCGTCCCGGACGGGGATCGAACTCGGGACCTCTACCATGGAAGTCCAACGGTGATCCACTGTGCCAAACGTCGCCGTGATCCTTCAGTTTGATCAAACTCGACTCTGATGTTCTATCTATTGTTGTAAGCTGAAAATCAGGTGATAGAAACATGTATTTTGTAATTAATCCCTTCGACTCAATCAGCGAGCGTCATTGTATTATTAAGCAGAGCAGACGATTAGCCAGTAAATCGCGTATTGTTGTTCTCAGTTAGTAAATGATTTTGGCGCTTTGAATAAATAAATATTTATTTATTTATTGGTGTTTAAGGTCACATACTTATGCACGATGGTTAATCATGATCGTGACAGTTTTACGGGTGGTGGAAGCCGAAGTACCCAGAGAGAACCACCGAGCAACGACGAGCAGCTGCCAGCTCTCCAACATCGTAACTCTGAACTCTGCACCGCGGCACAGCCAAGGTTAGATTGGTTGAAGACATGCACACCTTCGACGTGCAGTACGCCTTAGTCCACAGCGTCATCGTGCCCCCATGTAGGCAATCGGGGCTAAGTGCCTTGCCCAATGACACAACGCGGGAGAGCGAAGCAGTCGCTGAAATGGTCACCCGTCAAACTACTAACCGCGCTCGACGTTGCTTAACAGCTGCCAACTCCCCGACATCGTAACTCAGCACTGCAGCACAGGCAGGGTTAGATTAATTGAACACATGCGCACTATCGACGTGCAGTACGCCTTTGTGCACGGCGTCATCGTGCCCCCATGTGGACCATCGGGGTTAAGTGCCTTGTCCAAGAACACAACGCGGGAGTCCGAATCGATCGCTCAGACGGTTACCCATCTGAGGACTAACGGGCTCGACGTGGCTTAACTTCGGTGACCTGACGAGAACCAATTACCGCAACGCCCCCCCCCCCCCCCTTGAATAAATAATCTGTGCCTGTTAATTGAGCTTTCCCATTTGCCATGATGTTGAGTTTGATTTGTTTACCGTTGTTTGGGCCACACTGGAGGATATAAATGTTTCTTCTTTAACTGGCAGATACTCCAGTCATGTAAAATAAATCATTTATATCGTTCATTCGTCTTTACTTCAGGTCTACCATAAGTCCATAGAAAGTGTTCCTGTCATGCTGTGCTAGAGTTACATTAAATGCCGTATAAACGAGTTGTAATTCCAGGCCAAACCCCAATCATAACACTGTAAGAGTTATTCAAGATTCTGACTTCTGAAAGTATGAAATCTTTGAAACGCGTCTCCCGAGAAATCTCAAAATATCTGCTCAGATGCATGGGGGTGTTTGGGGGCTCTGGAATTTAAAATGTTCGTAACGAGGGCTGAAACATGGTCGGTCCTTCGTACCCACCCCTACCCCCTGAACACACCTTGAAAATCGTTACGACGCCCCTGTTCTTTAAATCTTGTATATTAATATTGATAAAATGCAAAACGTTTCTGAATAACCTTCATATGGAAAAGCGATACACATATATCACGTTGCCTAAATGACTCCCATAGTAGTAGTAGAAGTCGAAGAAGTTATTGAAATTAACATCTCTTGAAGCAGATCGCAGAATAAAACACAGTACAGACGATATAATATAACCATCACAGTTGGCCTTGAGAATAATGCAGACACACATGATATGTATTGGAAAGCAAAAGTAACTTCTAAGGCCGGCTTGGCTATAATTTGCCAACCCCTTGTGAACTTCAAACACGCCTGATCTGCCCTATTTTCTTGCGAAGAACCGTCCAAATTTTGAGTACACGATCTATGAGTTGCATTTGATACCCCCTCACACTCAGTTAAGTGGGCTTTTTTAATGACCCTGGGACCGAAATCTGACTATTCATTACGGACACTTCAGGCTCTCAAGATATAGATTTTATTGAAGTATGAGTCTAAAATCGGATTTTCTTATGTAACATCCCTATGTTAACCCCTGACCCAAGGTAACGCCAAAAGCTAGCCAGCAATATTCACCATTCAGTTTTCTTTATTTTTACATTTTTGATTTTAAAAAACCTAACTTACGACTCCTCTTTGGAACGAGCTCATTTTAAGCTTATTCCTTCCAATGATGGGTCATAAGCTATGTTTTTCATGCAAAAAATGAAAAAAAGAATTATTCAATAATTCTGCTTGCATGTGATGTCTGCTTTCGGTGTCAGGTAAAGGGTTAACTCCGGATATGTTCACCTCAGAGCCTACCTATTGTAACAGGCGAAGGGACCGCGTCATGAATGAGATAGCAACAGAACATGAAGAGTAATTATTGGAGTGTCGTTCGAGAAGTGCCCCTCCCCACCAAGCTGAACTTGAGCGCATGGAGGATTAGAGCCTCGCCGATTTTGATCGCGAAATGTGGATTTCAGGCGAGGGCCTTTTCATCGGTGTACGGACTGTACTTTGAAGGCGATGGCTTCTTCTTACAAAAGTGGAAGATAAGGTCGCGATGTAGCTCACTGTGTACGGACAAGCCACGCTGGTAACTAGGACTCTCTTCAGATGATGTTTTTGAACACAGAAAGCGCAATTGGATGAGTTTTTGAGGGTGGACAGTGACCCCAGCCCTCGATAAAATGCTGAGTGCTTTATACGAAACTTTCAGCCGCCTCCCCAAGATCGAAAAAGGCTCCCCCGCCCATATAACCTCCCCCCCACACACACACACAGCCACCACACACACACACACACACACATACACACACACACACACTCACACACACACACACACACACACACACACACACACACACACACACACACACACACACACGCATATATACTCGGTAAGAGCGATTGTGTCTTTGAAGGTAATTTAAATGCCCCCTCCCTCCCCATTCGATAAAAACAGTTTATGTGAATAGCAAGATGCACTCCTCCCTCCGCTCATCGTTATAACACGATGTTTTGCAGACGAGAGCCTGCCTCATCATAAACGGACGGCGTGGATGATGTTAATGTTATCGGGAGAGTTACTGGCAATTTGAGCTTCCTCTCTGGTAAAAGCGGACGTGCATCTCACGACGAGGCCCACTGAATAAAAACCTTCCAAACATTGCAGGTGAGGCGTCTCGTCAAAAAAGTCGAAAGTAGCCGGCTAAACTCGGATAAGACCCCGCCCCCTCGAAAAAATGGACACTTTATCCCAGGCATAGGACCTCACGGTAAAAAGCACACTGCACATTGCAGAACGAGGACCCTCCTCCTCCTTCATAAGACGTGGGTGCAGTGGAGACTAGGTCCCCATCCGATAAAAGGCGGACAGTTGAATGCATGCACCCCCCCCCACGCCCATAAAAAACGAACCAAGCATCACAGGTGAGAGCTCTCCCGTAAAAGGCGGATCGGAACAGTTCAGACGTGGCTCCCGCTCGACAAGTAGTGGACTGTCCGACGGTGTCTTACTGGACGAGGTTTCGTTAAGTAAAAAGCTCACAGCCCATTGCAGAATTATACACTAAAATCATTTGGGTTAAAAATTTCCCCAAATCAACAGAGTTGAGTGAGTTCGACTCGTTCCGTACGACCCCCAGCTCTCCTAGATGTAACGCGGAAGTGCTACAATAAGTGAGGTATGTGTATGCGTGGTTAGAGGGGTTATCTGTCAGTTCATACGCCCATACAGGCTGAAGGTGCAGAAGGGAAGACACACTCTCTTCAATGTGTGGGGTATCCTCGACGCGGTATGTTGGCCAGGTGGACTTCACTCGTCGACCTGTGTATGGTCAGGTTCTCTAGCTGGTGCTTCCAAAGATGACTACTTACCTGCTATATTGTGGGAAATGTTTTTTTTTAAAATTCACCCATTTTTAGGCATATTTTTCTTGATACCACTTCCAGTTGGAATTGCTGATGGGACGTTAGCTTACGTTTGCTAAAATGCATAGAACATATTTCCAGTTTTTATTTGCCATTTTACATGGGCCTAGCACCACATCCCATCTATTTTTGATCTAGTGGATCGTAAGTTCATACTGATTTTTGAAACTTTGTCACTCATACACACATGAAACGCGAGTTTGTTTTGCCGGTGAACGAAGTCGGAGAAAACCACCGAGCTGCGGCGAGTAACTATTAGACTCTTAACTTGTATGGACCTCCCATTGTTGTGTGTGTGTGGGGGGAAGGGCTACTCCCAATCCCCATCCCGCCAATTGGAGGGCCATACTCATCACACCCTAGGCCTACGTTATTTCCTCCCATTGGTGGGTTTCGGGAAGGGGTCTACCCGAGAAAATTTTGAAAATACTCTCAGAGTGAATCTGGGCGCCTCTGGTGCTTTAATTTTCCCATTTTGAGTGGGACACTAAATTTAAGGGGTAGGGGCAGACCTGAGAATTTATTGGCATCTGGGGGTAACAGTAGACCTTTCGTATTTGCCATACCCTTTGAACTCCGGGTAATTATGGCCAACCAGCGTCTGATGCGACCTTGTATTCCTTGATCCGAGCCGAAATCAGTGAATCATTAGTAACCGCTGAGACCACACCAGACTTTCAGATATTGTTTCTTATTGGAATCCGGTTCGAAAAAATGGTTTTCTTTGTAAGCTATCTCTTGAGAACTCCGGGTGGGTTCCACCAGGGTCCGTCCCGGCCCACTTTTCATCAGAAGGAGCTCAAATCATGATAATAATCATCATGATTGCAGTATCCCCAACACAGTCCACACTCACGCCCCCCCCCCCCGCCCCACCCCTTTGCATCACACAGGACAGAAGGCGGGAAGAAGGTCGACGAGATGGAAGTTAACCGACTTAAACCTGGATCACCTACCGGTTCTGATCAATCCAACCACCCATCCCTCAAATCCACTTTTTAGGTACCCGAGGAGATGGAGGAGGACAGACCACCATACGACTTCCAGAACATGTTCTGGGATGAATTTACCAACCTTACAAACGACTGCTTGAGAACGGAAACGGCTCAGTAAAAATCAACTCCATCGGCACAATGAAACAATATCAAGACAACTTAAGATCACATATGCCAGAAACCAGCACATGACCCTGAACTGTTTCAATAACAAATAAGATACCATAAAAAACGAGACCAGAATTTCAACCGCGGATCTTCCTCCAAATTCTTCATACTTTCCCCTCCTTCTCCACGCCCATGTACCACAAAAGTAGGCAGCTGTGGAGGGTCTCAAGGAGCGTGCCCCACACCGTCCTTACGTGCCTTCGGCGCACAGAAATCATTTGATCATACCGTCCCCTGAATTCTAAAGTGTTCTGTGTGTAAGTTCTCACAAAAAACGCATTGGAACTCAGGGGACGATATATCGAATTTAGAATGTGAATCTCTATTACATGGAGACTCCGTGAGCTCAATTCAACGGACCCAACTTGCCCTTTTCGTTGTAACAAACCACTGTTGCATGACTGCGTTCGCAATTACCTGGATATTGATTTTCTTTTGATAATTCGGATATTACGTTTGTCACGCGCACATATAAACAAATCTTTATTTACATTTGAATAGCTGCAATCCACTTCGATTTTACGGGAATACGGGAATATTGTGGTTTTACGAAAATATTACGAGAATCTGATTCCCTGTCCAAAAAGAAGTCTGTGACCTCAGCTGAACTCGGTTTGCATGTATCGCGATCAACGGTATTTGACTGTTATCACCGATGCGTGTATCGTCAGGCGAAGTATCACGATCCGCCTGTGCATTAGTGTTTCCTTACACCTCTTGTCCGTTGTCCAAACATGACCTGAAATGCCATATTTTAATTTTTTGGTTTGGTTCGTCCTTAAAAGGTTTTATCGAAAACTGGGCATCAAAGAAGTCCTTTCTTATTTCAAATCCCCTGAACTCCGGGTGTGTACGGCCAGTCTCTGACCCGGCATGCTATTATTCCAAAGAGCCCCAATCGGGACAACACAAGCCAGCAAGACTTTCACGGGCACCACAGGCTCTCAACATATGGGTTTTATTGAAATATGGCCAAACAGAGGGCTTTTCTTATTTGGCATTCTCACCCCCTGTGAACATAGGATGATTCCGACCTAGCATGCTTTTTCATCGAAGCAATCCTCAATCATGAAAATACATGTCACTTATAACTTTTAAGAAAACCCCAGACTTTCGATGTGGGTTTTGATAAAATCCGACCAAAAAGCGGATTTTCCGATTTATCATTCCCATGTGAACTCCAGATATGTTAAACCATTGTCTGACCCGGCCTGGTTATCATGGGTATCAGCTGAAATTATAATTTCGTGAATGGTTTGTTACCTTTCAGACCACTCCAGACACACAAGATATGAATGAATTGAAATCTGAGCCTACAAAACAGATTTTCTTATACCCCTACAAACTTAAGATGTGTTTTTCAAGAGCTGATTCGACCTGGGTTTTTTCACCCAAGTTAGCGAATCATAATGACTCGGGTACTTAGTTGCCTTTGAGATCATTCCCAGTTCTCCAAGATATCGGTTTTATTGAAATC